>OX439425.1:24339685-24967185 GCA_949319885.1 Mecyna flavalis | reverse complement strand
AAAAAAACTGATGCCATTAATTTCTTGTTTGCGGATTTCGAACACGTTGTCGTAAATCGGTCGTCAGTTGTAAAATCGCTGCTATCATTGTGATGCATTTTATAACCTGTTTACAAAAAATAGCACGATCATTCTTATTACCAATACAATGAAAATGGACGTGCCAAAAATCAGGCAAAAGTAGTTTTGACTGATTTTTGCAGTCAAAAGTAGTGAATTCGGTTCTGGTCGCAGTTCTAATCTAACTCAGCGGCAAAAATAACCGCCCACTTGGCTTTTTCCATATAAACGTGGTCACTTTAGCGTCTCATAGATAGAAAACTATTTGCAGCTGTGCAATGATTATTACGTCAATGAAGAGGCCAAACGCCCAATTTTTGAATCACAGTTTTAAAAATTGCCAAAAACCGCTCAATTTTCTCAAAAAGGAAAAACAATAAACCGAATTCAACGCTCCATACATCGTAACATGAAGTTTGACTTGACTTTGTTTTTTCCTTTTTGAGAAAATTGAGCGGTTTTTGGCGATTTTTGAAACTGTGACTCGACAATTGGGCGTTTGGCCTCTCCATTGACGTAAAAATCATTGCACAGCTGCAAATAGTTTCCTATCTATGAGACGCTAAAGTGACCACGTTTGTATGAAAAAAGCCAAGTGGGCGGTTCTTTTTGCCGCTGAGTGTATATTGACTGAACGTCTGGTCTTTAAATCAGTCAATAAGGATATTGACTGGTTATGGGATTTGACTGCATATACAACAATGATAGGTACCACATTATCAGTCGCAAAATTGATTTACGTCATAATTATGTCTATCATCGAGGCAAAACGGAAAACAGTCTTTTCTGTTTGAATTAGATTACCTACGTTCAAACTGAGAATCCTGTTATTAATAGTTAGGTCCTCAAGCGAGGCGTTGTAGGCTTTGTAGTTTGGTTTTCACGGTGCTTAGTTCTGTCCTGGGCCACCAGACTACTTACTGCACCATATTATGTTATCATGGGGCGTATTATAGCCGTGTATATCCATAGAGTTATTGCCGGCTTTAGGCCCCATTGTTTTTCTATTAGTTTCCTGCATTGCAGAGGTCGCGGGTTCGATCCCCGCACGGTACAAACATTTATGTGCATGATGGAATAGACCGTTTGTATCGGTCTGGGTGTTTCTATGTATAATATGTATGTATTTACAAAAAAAAAAAGTATATAAGTAATGTTTATCCGTTGTCTACAAGTTGTCTAGCACCCATAGCACAAGCTAATGCTTAGTTTGGGGCTAGATGGCGCTGTGTGAATAATGTCCAGAGATATTTATTTATTGCCAGAACGTTGTGCAGGCTTTTTTGTATTGATACTAAGTATCCATTTTTGAAAGAATTTTAAGTGAACACTGTTTTGAAAAAATAATAAAAATGGCGGACCAGTAAAAAGGCCGTTTGTTTGTCATTTTATTTAGTGGGACGAACGGGAATGCTTATTTTCACTTCCCGTTCGTCCCACTGCGCTAGATGGTGGGACGAACGGGAAGTAAAAACAAGAATTCCCGTTTGTCCCACTGGTGTGACGAACGGGAATTAACCATGCAAATTAATAGACCAGAAGAAATACATTTAATGCAGTGCGTCGTTTCGCAATGCTGGGGGATAATAAATAATACGCAAAATTAAATAGTATAATCACATCGTTTATTAGTATATGTTTAGTGTACCTTATTGCATGACTTGATATAAGCTTTAAAATATTTTATGTAGCTTGGCATGGCAACACTTTTTACCTGACAGATACTAGCCGGCCAGTGGTACCGCCAGCCGGCCCGCGCCCGGCGGACAGCTCCGCCGCGGCCGCTCTGTGCCCTATCACTCAACATTGATAGCAAATCGAAACTAACAATTACATAGACATAATTTGTGATAAAGTCGTGAAAAGACGGCGGGCGGCGGGCTCGCTACGGCTCGGTCTGGTGGACTAAGTTGTTTTAATCACATTTTCAAAACTGTACAGGGTGTACATATATAAACATTTGGCATTGATAAATCTTCTAATACATACACGGAATGGAACGTATTCCATAAACTAAAAAAAATCTATGAATATTTAAAGAGGACAGAATTTTGAAGATTTAATATTTTATCTTTTTTTTTATTTTACTTTTGGTATCAGTTATACCATAGAGGTTCTTTTAGGCACTGAATTATATTCTTTTTTGGTTCACCAAATTCATATCTATTATAAAACTATAACGTATGAAATCGAACACTACAGTCGAGTATTCGTCAGATCTCGCAGAAGCCGACAGTCTGGAGGTTACCTTACAATATTATGTCTGCGATCGAAGAATATATGTTTAAGACTAGTATTAACACCTACGCCCGGACGGGCTCGCTCTCGTACACTACAACACCGAATATGCTGGTTATTACATTTCACTATTACTATAAATGGTTACATGCGAAGATATATGATACAGCAAAATAAGTCTGTCCATATTACAGCACAATAAGCATAAAACGTTTGTTCAAAATTCCTATTTCTCTTTGGATTGTAGAGATAAGATTTATATAACGTACTCGTAACAAATGTAACACATAGTATATATTGACGACGAGCAGGAGGCCGGGCGGCGCGCCCGACACTACGCTAAGCTATGGCTAACATCGATGCCTTCCGTATTATTGCTTAGAGTATCATATTACACGAGATTATCACAACTAACTCGTGACACTCGTCGCATGAGATTGTAATGAATTATAAACCCTATGCATAATATTTTGTAGGCGTATTAAAAACTTCAGTTCCTTAATTTATTGAGTCCCCACGTAAATAGTTAGCACTGACTTTGAACCGCCGTTATTACTAATGATCGGAACGGTTCCGTCGAGCAGACTACAACTAGATCGGAGCGAAGTCTCGTCGGCAGGAGCTCCTGGCGGCCTCCTCTGCGGCACGAACGGCACCATCGATGTCCACGACACATAGTCAATTAACATAATATCTAATACCAATATTATTATTGTAATAATAAATATTTTTCAGTCTTTGGTTCCATTCCAGTTCATTGCAAATTTGTATAAATGCTTCCGTTCCAACAAACGTTCCGAAGATCGACGGTTTTGTTCGTCGCGGTGGGGCCGAGTGCGGGCGCGGGGCGCACTAACAGGACGCGGACGACGACGTCCTTCAACATAATATTCATTATAATTTATTGCACTTGAAATTTTCATAAATCACAGAATGTTTCGCGTAAGAGATCTAACGTAGGGCGCCCGCGGGCGAGCCGCTCGGCCGCGGGCGCCCGCGACGCGTCCGACACGTGTCAACCAAATCATTTACAAAACGACCACGTCTATAAACACTTATTACTTTACTGTACAAAATCAAAAGTTCATACTTAATAATTTAATCGCACACTCCAGTTTTGATGATACAAGCATTTTATACACACTATACCTAAGTTACTACATATTTACAGTTCGGTGTCAGTGCGCGTCGGCTGACGCGGCGCCGACGCCGGGACTCTGACGAATGGAATTTTGAACAACGTGTCTATGCGAAAAAGAACCTCTTATGAACTCTAAGTGCAAAAAAGTCGGTCTGACAATTGATATGTTCCTCGTGCAAGATCGAGCCGCGCTCGCTCGGCTCGCGGCGGATCGCGTCTGTAACATTCGTGGGATGACAATAATTTATTACGATTTCATCTCCTAGAATGAGTGAAAATAACATAACAATTTAAATGCTGCTAAAGAAAGAGGATCAGTCAGTCTCTCATGAATACAAAGAAACATTAGAATTTAAAATCAAACTATAGATGTACTACATAGCTGTAGAGTGTTCAGGCCTCGAAGCGGCCGGCGCGCTCTCACTCCGCCAGCAGATCTGCAACGACAACGCGGCTGCTATGATCACACAGTTCTTGAATATAGCTCTTTATGTTATTCAGATATTTCGCCAATAAGGCCTCTGCCTTGATGCAGAAGCAAATTCGATGCTGAAGCCTCAGATGAAAACTCGAGCATGTAAAAATTATGTTGACATCAATGACTACTTTGTCACATTTTTAGATATTACACATTTGATACACTTATGCGTGTCATATTTTTTTATTATGCAGTACCTAATTATGTACAAGCATGCACGCATTTAAACATTAAATTATTAGCGGATTAATTATTATTCATGTAAATAAAGCTTACTAATACGTATACTAATATTATAAAGAGGAAAGATTTGATTGTTTGTTTGTTTGTATTGAATGGGCTCCGAAACTACTGAACCGATCTGAATAATTCTTTCACTGTTGGAAAGCTAAGAGTACACTATCCCCGGGTGTGGGGGGAGGGGGGAATCTGATATCTGAAAAAAGAAATTACGCGCGGGTAAAACCGCGGGTGGACGGCTAGTCATATCTACATTGCAATTTTATACAATTTTTTTAATATAAACTCACTATTGTAATTAAGTGGATAAAGCTACGTACGTCGTACAATTAGACGTCATTTTGCGATATTATATTGATAAATAAAATCTATTTTTGGCGGAAATGAAGTAACAAATTATTATAATAAAAATACAGTGGTGGGTATAGAAAACGTGTTACAAAATAAGCCGTATTTTTTTTTATTGCTTAATAATTATTAAAAATTAAAAATAATGGCATTGTCATGTCAGGGAACGAAGATTATTTAACAGAAAGGCCAACGTATCTATTTTACCTAATAACTGTCAACTTTAATAGTTTTTGAGAGCCAAGTACTTTGAGAACCAAAGAAAATTGGTGTTTTAGCATGATGGATCTACGGCACATTTTGCTCGCAACGTACGAGAACATCTTAAGAGGAAAGACTAGAGCCATTTTTCCATACAAACGTTGTCCCCTGTTTTCTACCTGGATAATGCCAGTAGTGAAATATATTTTTTTCCAAAAATCTATGACCACTATTTGCATGTCCCTATGTTTTTCTTTTTTCATAAATTAATAATTAAGAGAGATATGAACCTTCAAAAACCTAAATATGGCAAAAGAACGAGACAATGGATTATACCTACAATTCATAAAGAGTTATCACACGATTTACTAAATGATGTGTCATCAAAAAATCAAAAGCTAAATTAAAAAAACATTACTTGTCACTCTGTCCATGAGAAATATATAACTTTTGTGTATGTGGATATCGGATAATTGCCAAAATAGATAAATGTATGTGTTATAAATAGGTATGTTCAGTAGGCAGCGCACCGGGTCTCACACTTAGCACAAGGTAAACCTGGGTTTATTTTTATATGCCAGATAATATGCCGGTTTTATTTTGAGGTATGGATGTGGAGCGTGATGTACTGTCGATTGAGTATAGTAGTAAGTGCATGCGAGTCAAAATATGTGAAATAGTTAAGATTCACGAGAACGACTGCCGACAAACTGCTCAGCAGTTTGGCAGACCCCGAAATTGGATTTCTTTTGTAAAATTTTTGAGAACAATAAATAAAAAAAAATAAAAAAAATGGCCAGATTTTCCGCTGTGTTTAAACATCCAGAAAACAAAGGACCATGCAAAGGCGCGTCCCCACCCACCAACAGATTTCAAACGTATCTCTATTTATACCTCTTGCCATACTGATCTTTTTTTTGTATGACGACATCCCCCGTAGGAATGGGGATTTCACGCAAATCGAATTTGAATGTTGTATTTTTCAAGTATTTTTTTGACACAGTAAATTGTGAAAATAATGTGCAGGCGATCAAGAGTAACCCCCCTGGCCTAAATAAAAGTGTTCAATAAAATATAATCTTAAAAAATATTTTACAGTCGAGTCTACTTGAAGCTAGACACTTACAGCGCAATTCTGATTCTTAGGCGTTCGGCATAAGGAAGTTTTTATTGTTTTTGAATACCCCGTCATTTTTTGGATTAAAAGTGGTTATTTGTCTTTTTAAGGAATGTCATAATAATATTAAAACTAGTGCCAAGTCTGTTGGTGGGTGGGGACAGAGCCCATACAACTTCTTGCATTGTTCTTTAACTAGATTTAATTAAAAAAAGGAAAACATAGAAACACGGTCAAAGCCTTTCTTTAATGTTTGATGAAAAAAATAGTTAAATCGGTCAAGTTTTGGAGAAGAAATCAGGGGACTACGAAACGTTGATTTTACGTACTTTTAATAGGTATTTTCGGTCCAAGCTGCAGTTGTCTCTATCGCGCTCTGCGGGGGAGGCTTGAGGTTGGGGAGACGCGGACTAATACGTATACTATCTATGGCGTGACGTAGTCGATAGTTATATCGATATCCTAGTGTTGTTCATCGATATCGATATTTCCAGTTAGAATATTTTGCGTGAAGTGCATTTAGCAGATTGTTGTGATGTTTTATAGTTGGAAGGTAATAAGTAACTGATAAACTTTTTCTTGGCGACACCATATCTCTAAAGTTATTTACCGCGGCCCTAGAAAAAATATCCAAAAGTTTGAATTGGGACGATAAAGGTGTTTTAATAGATGGAGAACATCTCACGGTTTGCGGACGACTTGGCATTGTTCTCGGAAAGTGTAGAGGAAATGATGGTCATGAACACATCTCAAACCAAGATCATGACCAACATACCAGAGGCCAAGAATTATGCGCTGCAGAAACAGACCGTCGCATAGCCCAAGCCTGGGCAGCCTTCGGAGCAAACGGCTAGATTTTGAAGAAGGTTGTCGATAAAACTTAAGGCAAAAGTGTTCGAACAGTGTATAATACCTGTCTTTACCTACGGTACCGAGACCATGACCTTCACGAAAAAGTCATCTGACAAATTCAGAATCGCACAGAGAGCGATGGAGAGAACAATGCTCAGTATTACTCTACGCGACTGAATGAAAAATGAATGGATCAGGAAGAAGACAGGACTGAAGGACGTGATCTCTATGATTGCCAAGAATAAGTGGAGGAGGGCGGTACATGTTGCGCACATAGAGATTAGTAGGTGGACAAAACGGCTTCTCGAATGGAGACCTCGTGCGAACAACCGACCGCGTGGCCGCCCACCGAAGCGATGGGTGGATGACATCAGACGGCATACAGGCAGACTGGATGCTGAGAGCACAAGACCGCCTGGCATGGAGGGATATGGAAGAGGCCTACGTTCAGGAATGGACAGAAAACGGCTGAAAATGAATGAATGATGAATGAAACTTTTTCTTGACAATTTTTATTATTATTTTTATTAGCAGTGACTTAATGAGTAGTCAACTTTAAAAATGTATTCGCAGCGTGTTATTTAACACGTTGGCTGCCATAGAAGAAACAACAAAAATTACATAAAAACGTTTTGGTGAAAAATTACGCGAAATGCTAAGATTTAAAAATGTATTTTAGTTTCAATTAAATAGGTTCAATAGTTTTCAAAATATTTTCAAAAAACGTGACGAGGTCACCGGTGACCTACGTGGCGCTGTGATTGAAAAACATTAAAAACCGTTACGAAGGCGCCGAAATGCCTTAGACTCCGGTCACCCGCCCCCGCGCCGCCGCAGTTGTCCGCAAACGCTGGAGATGCGCGCACATTGCGCGTTTCATTTTCGTTTTGTCTTTTGAGTGATTAAAAAAGGAATAATTTTCTTGTCACTTGTCATGTCAACTTTTACCTAGTTTATTAGTAGTATTTTCGAAAAAAATGTAGGGAGACCAAAACCACGCGGAAGAAGTAATCTACAGCGTCACTCCGGTCACCTCAGTTCAAAAAATGTAAAAGAAACACGTCCTCCGGCGTACAAATTCGTTCTGAAAATTGGTCTGCCACGAGGTCACCGGTGACCGTAGTGGCGCCGAGATGTAAGCAAGGGTCCGGTCACCGGTGACCGTAGTGGCGCCGAGATGTAAGCAAGGGTCCGGTCACCGGTGACCGGAGTGGCAGCCAACGTGTTAAGTTAAGAGTCTGAAATATTTTTTGTTTGTAAGCTAATATGCTAGAAAATAATAATAATTCATAAAATTTGATCGTAATAAGGACATAAATTTAAGAAATTCAAGTTTTATTGAAAAAATAGGACAAAAAAATTCATTATTTGTACAAAAAAAATAATTATGACCTGACATCCGCCATTATGCCAGTTATTTAGTATTTTATTACTAGCCTTCCGCCCGCGGTTTCACCCGCGCTTAATCTCTTTTTACAAATCCCCCCTTCCCCCACATTTCCGGGATCAAAATACCCTATGTTCACCGGGGATAGTGTAGCTTTCCAACAGTGAAAGAATTATTCAAATCGGTTCAGTAGTTTCAAAAATGTTATTCCCGCGGGAATGAGACGTTTCCCGAAGGAATTTTATAGCCTATGTCCTAATCCGGATCATCAACTATGCGTGTGCATTTCATCTAAATCCGTTCAGCCGTTTAGGCGTGATCGAGGAACAAACAAACATCCAGACTTTCGTATTTATAATATTAGTAGGAAGTAGGATTATAACTAATAAGCTTCTTAATTCGTTTAAAAACCTATTTAGTATCCGTCTAAATTGTATGTTAAAGCTTAAAAATACAATATGCTTAACATCTGTAAAGATTTAATATTAATTTGTAACTAAAAGGATCATGGTCAAAATGGGCGTAAGACTTTAACCCTTAGCCAGGTAGTGGCCGAATAGGGACCACATTAATTTGAACCTTATGTAGTTGTGATACCGGCGAAAACCAATGAAAAATTTCATCTACCCGCGCCTGGCTAAGGGTTAAAATATATTTTATGTGAAAGTTAATGACCAATTCTCAATTTTAAACTATGACGGCAATCAGCTAAACAACCGGTGAACAGAGATTACTATTTATTTGTTATAGTATTCAAAACAATCGCTAATACAAGAGATAACACGACACGATGTTGTGCAGAGCTTTAAAGCCAAAGAAACCAATCCATTGGTCGGTAACCTAAAGCGCAAAACGGCTACTTCCCTTAAGGTAAACTTCCCATTTGGTAAACATCAAAGTTTACCTACTAAAATTGTTACTTCATACATTTAATTCCATACAGTTTAAGGTTTACCAAATGGGAAGTTTACCATGCATGGGAAGTAGCCCGCAAAACCACAGAGGACGGCGCGCGGGTCGGGCGCGGGTCGGGAGTACAGCACACATACCGTGCCGACCCGCGTCATTCGTTGCACCCGTGCACCCGTAGAACATTTATTAGATGTTATAGTTGATGAATACCATTGATATTTGAATAAAAAGTATTAATAAATAGTAGTTTTAACTAATATGTGTGTTTTATTTAACGAATCTTTGGTTTTTTTTTGCAGTAATACTCGGTCTATATTGAGGTTGAAAAGTACATATTTAGGGGGTAGTTAGAAGTACAATGAAGTAAATTACAACACATTTTATTTCTGTTGGTTTTACGCCCAGTTCCCATATAAAAATGACCATGATCCTTTGATTGTATGTAAATGCCAAAAAACGCCAAATAATATTTCTGCATCAATTGCTGGTTGACTGGTAGAGAATGCCATATGGCATTAAGTCCGCCAATTGTATATTCATTAATTGTGCTATAAAGAGTAAATAAAAGCGAATATTTAGGAATGCGATATTTGTGTTGTCGTACCGGCGATGGGGCGGCGGGGCCGGAAGCCGCGGCCGCCGTCGGGGCCGCGCGGCGCGCGCAGCACCACGACGCGCGGGCCCGCCGCCTCCTCCAGCGACGCCGTGCGCAGCCGCGCCAGCAGCCGCTCCGGCCGCTCGCAGCGCGCCTTGCCCGCGCCGCCACCCGCGCCGCCGCTCGCCTTCCTGCAACCAACCACCACTCAAAATCAAAAATATCTTTATTCATATAGGCATTCTCAGAAGCCCTTACGAATCGTCAAACATTAAAATATTTAACTATGAATAGTTTGCATAAAATACATAATTATAACATATTCCGATATAATAACAATATAATAAAATTTGATAGAATTAGATCATTTCATATATTTGTACTATTAATAAACGACCCACTTTAAGAAGAAAAAATAGTTTACGTAAGTCCAGATTAATATGTCAACGGGCACATCTTTTATTTTAAATGACAAAAGAACAAAAAACCACAAGCTTCGTGTGTCGAGTGGCGCGGTGTGGTACTTACGCGACTTTGACGACGTTGCAGGCAGAGGACTTGCCGTTCCGCGGGTTAGTCAGCATGACGAACTCCACGGTGTCGCCGGGCTGCAGGTCGGCGGGGTTGCCGCGCACCTCCGACATGTGGAAGAACAGCCGCCGGCTGTCCTCGCCCTCCACCGACAAGAAGCCGAACCCGCCTGCGAACACAACCGCACTCATTTCCCGACCTATGTGCAACGTGCCCCTTCTCTCCACCCAAGGCACACATCACCACACTGAGGTGTCTGAATGTTCATTTATGTTTTTAAGCACATAATAGGTAGGTATATACCTCCTGTATAAGATGTATCAACGTTATTTTCGTTGATTCTAACACCCTTAACACAATAAGACCATACTTAGAATCAGATTAATGTTATGATTTTATGTTATCAAGAATAATCATTAATAAAGTATTATTACATAATTATAATAAAATGTTTGAAAAATGTATTAAAGGTAATTATTAGAGTCCGACCGAAGGTTCGGTTTCGGTTTCGGTTTCGGCCGAGTTTCGGCCAAAAATCAAGTTTCGGCTGCAGTTTCGGTTTCGGCCAAAAATGGCCGAAACTATTGCCGAAACCGAAACTGATTTCGGAAGTTGTCGTGCACGCTCGCCTAACTTCGTTTCTCGCGGCAACGCTTTGGCGGACGCTCGCGTACCTGTTTGGGAATTGTTGTACGCCGTTCGGATATCTCTTTAGCAATACAACATAGTCAGTGCGTTAAATAGTAACAATTAGTGATTCGATTATAACTGATAAACATTTTGCTATGATAAGTTCTCATTTGAAAAAATAATAAAAACATTAATAATATTTTTTTATATTATCTTCTATATGTATACAAAAGAGGGAATGAACTGACTGACTGACAGTCAACGCCCAGCCTAAGCCTAAGCCTACAAGACCCAGGAACTTGAAATTTTGTACAAGGATTCTTTATAATGCGTAAGTTGATAAGTTCCCACTAAGAAGGGATTTTTGGCAATTCACCCTCAAGGGGGTAAAAAAAGGGTTGGAAGTTTGTATGAAACTTCGTCATTTTAAAAGTTACAAACTTGAAATTTGGGAAGTATATTTTTAGTTTGGTGTCAGTTTGAAGGCAACTGACACCAAAAGGGGGAGCAAACGAGCAAGTGGGTCACCTGATGGTAAGTTATGCACCCGAGACCTCCGTGGGGTCGCAGGCGCGATGCCCGCCTTTAAGGGTGAAATATGCTCGCTTCTTCATTTCGCATTGGTTTGAAAACACTGCTGCACAGCATGGTGGTGAAATTTAGCAGCAGGAATCAAATCAAATGATTCCTCGGTACACTCCCCAAGATATAGGCGGTAAAAGACGCACAGGGACGCAATATCTCTACGCAATGCCAGAGAATCTAAGCAACCTGCAAGACTTTCGGCACCGACAATCCGGGTTCCTCGACGTTGGATACGGTCAAAAGGAAGAAGTTGGCACTGTGGTGCAGCTGTACTCCATGTGAGGCCGAACTTGGGCTTTATAGAGTTGGAGGCGATGAGTCGGAGTAAAATACCACATTGGGACACCTAGTTAGGCAAGCTTAGCTTTTTCTTCCAGATAACCGTGAAATTGATCGTCGCTCGAGATATCGACGCCGAGAATCCCAATGCTCGGTTGTATAACTAGACGAGTGCTCTCAAAATCGATCTTCTCTTTTTTTTGTGGTAAACGCACAAACTTGTTTTCGGGTTAAATTGGACCAGATTAAGACATCCCCAAGAGGACACCTCTTTTAAGAAAGTCACCATCTGAGACACAAGTCCGTTCCGACATTCTGTCACATGTGCGTTAGAAACATTGCACGATCGGTGTAAGAAGTATAACTCGTACTGTTATCCGCATAGAAGGTGTTTTTATTTGAACCCCATGGGAGTTAAAAAGGTGTTTAAAAAAATTGTGCAGGGGTTCTTTATAATGTTAAAGTCCCACCAAAAAGGGTCTTGGATATTACACTCCCCAAGGGGTTTAATTAGGGGTTGAAAAATAAAATTTTCAAATTTTGTACATCGGTTCTTTATAATGTGTAAGTTCCCACTAAGAAAGGGTCTTTATATTTCACCACTCAAGGGGTCAATTTTTTACTTTAATTTTTTTAAAAGCGAGCTGTATTATGTGTAAGTTTCCGCTAAGAAGGGGTTCATAGTGGTTTATAGAATGTAGTCTACGCGAGCGAAGCCACGGGCGGAAGTCTAGTATGTATTAAATTTATGATTACAACAAAATTAATATACTGTGATTCCATTTCATGTCCCAATTAATGCAGGATAATTTGTAAAATGCACCAAATATCAGTATTTTAATAAATTTTATACCTGACCACGCGAGTTTCGGTTTCGGTTTCGGTTTCGGCCGAAACTGAAGCCACGGCCGAACATTCGGTTTCGGTTTCTGTTTCGGCCGGAAAACCAGTTTCGGTCGGACTCTAGTAATTATTTACCCTTGAAAATTGATTCAAGTCGTCGAGGTAATGACCATGTACTGAGAAAACAACTTAAGTATTTACAAATATAAACTACCAGTAACAAAGTATTATTTGGTATTACAAAATAAACATCCAGTCAGTATGATGATAAAAATAAAAAAAAATAATTAATTGTCCCAATATTTTTTGTTTACAAAAATAGCACTAAATCCCAAACTAGGATTCTCTGTGTTGTGGGAGCCAATATGTTTCCCCTGACATTCACAAATTAATTTTTAGATCATTTAAAAAAAACAAACTGTGATGTGTCTCGTGGTCGCACTTGCTTGGTTACCGAACAAAGAAAATATTGATAACCAATGCTATAAAAGTAAAATAAATTGATTTCAACATTCTTTAGAGGAACGATTATAAATATTATAATGGATTATATTTCTTTAGTTTGCAAAAATGAGTTAATTACAGATTAAATAATATTATTGTAACACAGAATTTTATCATTGACAGAAAACAATAAGCTATTCTCGTTTAATGTGAAATCCTCTCAATTTGACAGTCTAATTTTGTGTTTGATCTGGGTCGTTTAGTATCTATCTTTGAATTTTAAATTCGTATATTCGAAAAGGTTTAAGGATTGGCAAATGCTCTATATTATGAAACATTTATAATATGAATTTCAATTCATAGAAAAGACATTAGGTTCCAGTTTTTTCATTTAGTTTACACGATAAAATACGACGCAAATCGACTATATAAGAGAGACTGAGAAAGTTGGTACAAATGCAACTAAGCCAGTCGTCGGTAGCCGCGGAGCGAGAAACTGGCAATGTTATGACATAAAACGTGCAGAGTGAGTCACCTTTGATGGCGTCGACTGTGGCGCGGCGCTTCTTGCGCACGGGCACGATGTTGGTGGCGCGGCCCTCGACGTCCGCCTGGAAGGTGACGGGGTCGCCGACCTGCAGGATCTCGCGCTTGCAGGCCAGGCCCATGATGCCGAACTCGTAGGAGGCGCCCATGTTGTCGGTCTGGATGAGGCCGGAGTAGTGCGGCTGGTCGGGGTTGAGCGCGCGCAGCGTGCGCGTGACGGTGCCGTGCAGCGCGGGCTCGAGCGGCTGCGCCAGCGGCACGGTGCCGCGCGCCAGCGGCCGCACGAACTCCGCGCTGGCGCAGCCGCCGCCGCCGCCCGGCGCGCCGCCGCGCCCCACGCTGTACTCCACCTCGCCGCCCGGCTCCAGCGCCTCCGGCGACCCCTCCAGGTTGCTGCCGCACACCACAACTCATATACCACACCGCACTACTCGCACGCACTGATCCGACGTGCACGATCAGCAACATTTTACTATTTTACACGAGTGAAAGGCCTGCTTAGGGGGCTGGCTGAACAAATAATATCCATAATATTTAACAGATCTTGAATAAGTAGAAAGGTGTCATTAGTCAAAAATAAATAGACAATCTATTGAGTACTACTCAAGGTCCGAGTCAAAAGCAATATTGATACGGAAACCAAAAGAGAGTCTGCTGAGTAAGTGTTTCTTTGCGAGGAGTTGCCAACTAAATGAACAGAAGTCAAAGTATTGGAAAAAAGATGGTGGCCTCGTTCTTCGGAAGGACAGGTCATTACGCTACAATTGTTTTACAGGACCAAGAAACAACTACTGCAAAGTGGTAAACTAACAATTATTTTGGAAAAAGTTCGGGAAAAACGACCTAGCAGTTGGATCCCCCATCAACACGACAACTCCTCGTCTCACACCGCCAGGCGAAAGATCGACCGTATCGATCGATCGAAAAGACCCCTAAGGACGAGTAGGCAAAGTGCTTTTCTTAGTGGTTCTATCGAATGCAGCGACGTACTATTGTGAATGGACTCTATTTTGTTTGTATAAGTTATAATAAAACAAATTACTTGCTAGTATGCTTAGTTTTTGATTTTCTAAGAACTTTCAGTTTGACACTCGTACTACAATAATAAATAAATATCTCTGGACATTATTCACACAGCCCCATCTAGGCCTAAACTAAGCATGAGCTTGTGCTACGGGGGCTAGACAACAGATTAACATAACTCATATACTTTTTTTTATTAAAAAAATATTATACATAGAAACACCGAGACCGATACAAACAGACGTTCATGCACAAAAATGATTGTACCGTGCGGGAATCAAACCCGCTACCTCTGGTGTAATAGACGACTTCTCGACCATTACACCAACTGGCTCGAAAATCGAAAAGATAAACATATTTTGTAATGTTGATGTTTTAATAGGATACCTTATCCGATCCCTTTATAACAAGCAGAACTAAGGAATGGAAAAGGTCATACAGAAATAGCTTAAAGTGGGTAAAGCAAGCATAACAAAATACAACACATTGCGAACACAACGATAGCTAAGGACTTATTTTGTTCGATTTCCAAGCACAGACGCTAACGGTGTTCCGGCAATATTAAGGCGGACCCCCGCGCCGTACTGAGCACTGCCTCGTGGTCTACCTAACCATAAAGAAGCTATAACAACACAGTTCAATTGTTACACTACTTTTTTTTTTGATAAAAAAATCAGACTGATTTAATTTTGAGTTTACCAGCATCACTGATAAAATCGCCGCGTCTTTTCTATTGATAACAGTATAGGTAAACTAATCTTATATTAAAAGGAACGCACTGTATAAACCGAAATCCCAGCAGCATTGGTGCCTGTTGGATAAACAGAAGATGCCAAGATGGAATTATTTGATCAATTTGACACTTGTCAATACGTCAGCGTGCAGATAGTGACAAATGGTGACTTTATTACTAAGGCCGCCTCAGTTTTAGCGCACGATACGGTTTATGGACCAATATTAATCCTGTGATAAAAAATAAGCGGATGCAGTTACTTATTTCGCTAAGTGAAGTCTTTTGAACACATTCGTCGATCATTCATTAATCAAAGACTTATCAACCATGCAGGGTATTTTGTACTGCATAAGTGATTGCATAAAGCTCAGATGCACTTTCCACTGACGACAGGTTACGAAACCTCTAGTACCAAACGTTCTTTAATGAATGTCCTGAGTTGGATTCGTACCCACGAGTCTTGGTCCCAACCCAAAAGCGCCATCAAGCTAATCAAATATAATATAATTGAGGTAATCTGTCCTTTTTAATGTGTATATGTTACAGTCAAAACCCTTATTGACCGGTCAAAAGCCTTATTGACCGGTCAAAAGCCTTATTGGCCGGTCAAAAGTCTTATTGACCGGTCAATAAGCTTATTGTCTGAGGATTCGGTTCTGCCGTCGTGGTCGTCGTCGTCGTAGTGGTCGCAGTTCTATAACCTAACAAGACACAAAGGGATGCTCCCGGTGAGATTCGAACCCATTTTTGAAGTTAAAAGTGGCCTTTAACTGACACCCTTAATCAACTAATTTTACCGGTCAATATGGGTTTTGACTGGTTAAGGGTTTTGACTGTAACATATACAACGTTTTGAATAGAGTTGTCAAAATAAAATATTGTGAATTTTTTATATTATATGAAATGTTTTATTATTTTGGGGTGACAGTGCCATGTTAGAAGGTGTTAAAATTTACGAACTTTGATGACACGACGCCCAAGGAGTTGGCGATCAGAATATTCCAATTGAATAGGTATATAATGTATGTCTCATGTTAGTTTTAAATTTGTTTGAGAGTAAGAACGGTCTTCGAGGGCTGCACTGTTCAGTATTTTTAGCATTTGCATGGTAAAACTACAAGAAAGGCAAAGAAAACCAATATAATAAATAAGAATTCGCAATCGCTCTAAAGTTTGTAGGTAATATCATTACATAAAAAGCATTTACAGAAATAATCAATAACAGCTCAGGAATCTATACACAGGTACGACCCAATATTTAATCGTCATGCTATGCGCACCGAATGCGTGTAATCACGAAGCCGCTCGGAATCCCTCAATCTCACTTATAAGGAGCTCAGATTCCCAAAATAACCCTGACTGGGATACAAACCCAGAAAATATTGCCGGAGCAACGTCGAGAGTCTGTTATGAAAATCTCTAGATAATATTATGATGTTGAATTCGCAAAAGCCATGGAGAGCTTATTGTTAAAATGTAATTCGCAGTCGGCAGTCGAGTGTCGGCACCTGAAGTGGAAGAACACCTCCTTGGTGTGGTCGGCGGTCTCGATGAAGCCGAAGCCGTCCTTGAGCGCGGCGATGAAGCCGTGCACGAGCGCGCGCGCCGCGCCGTTGCTCTGCGCGCCGCCCGCCGCCGCCACGCCCATCGCCACCAGCTCCTTGCTGCGCTTCACCTGCGTCACCACCATGCACGACACGTCGTCAACACGCCCAACGAACCAACTGATACAAATATAACAATGACGCAAACCACGCATACTGACCTGGTAAATGTCGAAGACCACTTTATCGCCGACGCGGGGCACCATTTTGGAGTCGCACTTTTTAGCTGAGAAGGGCAGAGTCTTCTTCGCGCCATTGATTTGACACGTAATAAGGCCGTTGCATTCCTTTTAAAGAACGTACATTGAATTAGAGCAGCAAGTATAAAATGGAATAGATAGTACAGGTCGGTTAACTAAAAGCTGGCGCGTCTAACACATTCACACGTTGTGTCTGTGAATAAGCGCGTGGCGTGACGTCGCACTGAATGCATATAATGAAAGTCTCTGTCCCTCTCGCGCGTGGTTATGCTTATGAATACAAAGGTGAAGTTATTGTTTTGCTTTTGCTACTGTTTACAAATACAGTGTTCTTTTTTCAAATGATACTAGTGTGAGTATCATGAAGTGCCAGCTTTAGGTACCTGGGGCGGCGGGCGCGTGGGGCTGCCGGGCGGCGGCGGCTGCGGCTCGCGCGCCACCACGCCGCGCGCGCCGCGCTCCACCAGCGTCTCGAACTGCACCGACCCGGCCGGCAGGTGCTTGATGCGGATGGCCGACTGCCGCGAGCTCATGTTCGAGAACGTGCTCACCGGGTCCACCGTGAACTCCACCTGCCGACCCAACGCGCCACCAACGACGCTCCACTTTATTTTTCACTCTACGTCCACCTTCCTCCAAAAACTTTAGATAAAATATTTACATTTCCTCAACAATTTGTGTAGTGAGTACGATAAGTAGCCGGTCGAAACTTTAAAAAGTAACAGCCCCAACCAGGTTCAAGGCGGTAATTGAACCCGGAATAGTAAGATTCTTTTTACGACTTCCGAGTTTTTACATTATTTAAAAGTGGTCAAAGATAATTATGTATTCATTGTATAATTTTTCAGCATAATACATTTGGTCCTTGTTTAATGTCCATGTCCATGTAGTAGAGGAGCCCACGATGCTAAATCTGTACTTACTCGAGCTTCATAAAGACCTATTGAGTTGCGCAGCTTAAAAAGAAAAAAAAACATTTAATACTCGTTATACCTTTTCATCAGTGGGGGGAGCGGCTATAGATTATCAAAAATGTTAAAAAAAACTATTGCGTGGATGGATATACTCGTGCGCGTCAGATATTAAATCATCGATGCCATACAAATTTAAAAAATGTACGTATGTTAATCTGATTGGTTCCATCGTGGAGGTGGACGTACGTAAGGGTTGAAAGTAAAGAAAAAAAAATTTGTCGAGCGTGTCAGATTTTCTGAGGGGATATATTTCTCGTAAACCTTAAATGAATTCCTCCAAAAAAAAAAAATAGCCGCCCTTGAGAATGAAGAAATGACGTAATTTTTTACAACTTTGCAGACCTCCCTCGTTACTCTCGAATTGTCAGATTAGTGGAATATACACGTTTCAGCATGTAACTAACTCACCTTACCTGAATCTGACGCGCTCGAGAATTTCAGATGATCTATTTTTTTTAAATAATCTGATCCTTTATTCTTGACGGGCGATCCTTTATTCTTGACGGCCACCCCTATATACATACATGTATATAGGGGTGATAGTAGGTACTTAACCGGATACAAGGTATCCCTCTGTATCTTAATCTGCCGCGCTTTAGTTAATCCCGAAATCCCCGCTTGGGCTCCTCTACCAATGTCTGTAATAATAATGCGTTCTTCAAAAAAAGCCGCAATAATTATCTAACATCTAAATTATCACAAACTTATCTAACAGCGGTGAAACCGGCCCTTAATACTTATTTCACAAATAAGCTAAACTAAAAGATAAAGTAAACATTGTTGAAGTCAAGTACATTTTGCACCTAACGATGATTGTTTGGTCCTGAAATAATGTAGTTGTGTGTCGGAGTGCGAGGAAGCTGCGGCCGGACGCCGCCGGCTGCACCGAGCGCAATTGCGCGCTGCACCGGCCCCCCCCCCCACTCATCGTATTACTATTCAATTACGTCCTATTACTGCACGCAGTAACGACAGCGGTTATCAGCACTTCTTCCTCGTCATATGTATAACGCCCCAGGTATTCTAGCGTAATTTTAGCGAATCTTATACTTTTAATGGCTATACATGGCCATCAAGACTAAATGATTTAACAAATGTATTTACTACCTCAAAAAGTAAAAAATATGAAGTAACGAACATTACTGGTTTAATTTCGTTTTATAGAATATTGTAACGCATTTAAAAAAAAATAGTCAGTAGTGTTGACTAGCCATCATTACTGGCAATCATCTTTCCGGGCGGACGTCTTTCAAGTTTATTTACGGGTTCTTTTTTATCCGACAAAAATCTCAACTGCCTAATAGAGGTAGTTCATGAATACGTTTATCTTGGACAAAGTTTATCTCTCGACCTGGACTCTCAGAAGCAAAAAATCGCTAGGCGCGTGCAATGGGCTGCCTTTGGAAAGTTGGAGGATATTTTTAAAGCAAATATCCCACCAAATGCCTGAAAACCAAGGCATTTCACCAGTGTGTCCTGCCCATTCTCACTTACGGATCAGAAACATGGACGCTCACTAAAGAGCACGTGAATAAAATAAGAGTAGCTCAGAGGGCAATGGAGCGCGCTATATTGGGAATCCACCGAAATTCTACGCCGAACTTGAAGACGTAGGTATGCGGATAGCAAAGCTTAAGTGGAGATGGGCAAGACGGCATGACCGAAGGTGGACAAACTGTGTCAGACAAAGGCTACAACAGAATGATGGCCAAGGGGTGCATTACAATCACGAGGTGGACCACCAGCCCGTTGGTCAACTGGATGAATCTTGCACAGGACCGGAACGCTTGGCGTGACAAAGAGGAGGCCTATACTCAACAGTGGGTGGATACGGGCTGATTAGATAGATAGAAGTATTTACGAACACTTGTTGATTCTGATACCCATACCTCAAGCGCTTGATCTACTTACTTTGGTATCCAACCAATGTGCATGTTGTCTAATTTTTTAAATTTAAGTTTTATTAAAAGTTGAGAGGTTGTCAAGTGTGGGACGTACCTCGTCGCCGACGCTGAGCTCGTGGCCGAGGCGCAGCACCTCGGCGAAGTGGAAGAACATGGTCTGCTCGCGCTCCACGCAGCGGATGAAGCCGAAGCCCTCGCGCAGCGAGCACACCACGCCCTGCTCGCGCCTGCACACAACACGCGCTCACGCTCTCTTCTACAACACTCTAACAGTACCACTAGCACGACCAACACTTCTGCTCGCAAGCGTATACCACATTCATTCAGAAGACAACTTCTTTAAAGTGTCCCCAGGCCGTAGCTACCTACTAATATTTAGTCTAGTGATGTAAGTTCTCTTTTTATATATTTATAAGATCCGTAAAAAATGACATCCACCATCATCATCCCTAGTCATAACCAGCAGGCAGGAAAAAGATAAAACTTCTTTCCAACGTTGAATACATTAAAAAAACATAAAACTAATGTTAATTATGTTCTTTATTGCACACAAACAGTTAACGTAAATATATCAAAAATAGTTATTATGGCATCAAGTGATAGGTAGGTAGTGATAGTTAAGTTCTAGGCAACCTTTAAGTAGTCAGTCATTTGATTTTTAAAAAAAAAACATTAAGAAGTGATAAAATTTACCTTACTAACCCCAAACAATGTTTATAAATACCTTTCACCAGAGACATTGAAGGACTCATCGAGGAGTGAGATGTTAGTAGCACGCTTGAGCTGGTCGCGCCGGTCCGTGGCCACCTGGAACTGCACCCAGTCCCCGTGGCGCAGCGTGAACTCGCCGCACTGGTCCTTATCGCCGAACGGTACCTACCACCCGCGAGATATACAATTTGTACTTGTGCACACAAAACACTAGTAGTAGAGTAAAAGTAGTAAAGCTCAAGGGTGTGGTCACCTCGACCTCGGAGTGGTCGGCGGCGCGGTAGCGGATGCGGCCCGGCAGCGGGTCGTTCTGCGGCACGCGCACCAGCGCGCCGCGCTCCAGCGGCTTCAGCACCTGCCCGCGCATGATCTCCGGGCTCACGTCTTCAAACACCACAGACCCGCTCGGCAGCTTGGTAATGTTGCAAGCCACCTCTTTACCCTAGAAAAATATCAACAACTTATAGCTCATTACTTTCAATTTATCTTAATTTATCTCTAATAGATGTATACATACATTTCTAGTTTGTATAATGAACTCAACATCATCCCCTAATGTCAATTCCTCCTTAGTTTTGGCTTCAGAGTAGTGGAAAAATATTTCTTTGACAACATCAGCTCTTTCAATAAATCCAAAATTCTCCTTCATGGAACATACAACTCCATGATACTTAACGGGATGCACAGGATTTTCGAAGCGCACATGGCAAGCCCCCAGCGTCCCTCTACAAAAACAACAAATAAAATATAAACCACTAAGTATACGTATAAATAATCTATAGGTAGCTCCTTGTCGAGGACCAGACAATGTGTTATAAATATTTATAATAGAGATGGGCCGACTATTCGCCGACTAGTCGGGAAAGCCGACTATTCGGCAAAATTAATAGACATATAATAAATTATAATAGTATTCAGCACCTTCAATATTATCAAAGAATGTTCACGCGCGATACCTACTATTGGATATTGTGAGATATTTGTGATAACCATAGCAACCAAGTGTTGCTATAATCATAGGTAGTGTGGCACCTCCAGAGCAGGTTTTTTATTTTCTTGGTCAGTATATAAGTTTCCACTAAGAAGCGATTTTTGGAAGTTACCTCTAAGGGGTGTTTCATAGTGTTTTACAGGGTGTAATCTACGCGAGCAAAAGTCGTGTTGTAGAATTTTTTAACCATTGAAAAGTGAAACTATCGAGTTTTTTTGCCGGTTTTTCTCAACTGTCTGAAGCCGGTAGTAGAGCCATTCTGTATCATTGACGATTCATTAGTGTTTTTTTTTAAGTTTACTTAAATAAACACCAAACAAATAAAAAAAATTAAACACCACGTCAGGCCATGCTCAACGGCCGCCGTCCGAAGCAGTGTTGACGAAAAATCCCGAACACCAGTATACCGCGTGACTTTTTTGTCAATGTTTTTTCGCAGCAGAACGCTAAAGATGAATCTTTAGTACTACTATCGATTCATGCAAGTATTTTTTTAAATTTTTTTTAGGTTTGAAGGGAAAATGGAATAAAAATGTTATTAAATATATGTAGGTTAATCATCATCTATTTGATAAGCGCGAAGGGCAATTATTCTGGGCCGGTGACTGTCCGCGACGCAGCTAGTACTATAGGTTCGAGTTTCGTCTATCACAATCGTAAAACTTTTGAATTGACTAAAAAAAGCTTCATTAATCTATTGTACTACTAAGATACTTAGAATCATTTTACTGCGGGAAAACAACAACTAAAACGTCACGCAGTATACTTATAGTATGATCAGCACTGCCGAATAGTCGGCCGACTATTCGGCAATTTTAAAACCGAATAGTCGGCTAGTCGGTTAGTCGTCAAACACTATAGTCGGCCCATCACTATTTTATAAGTATATGCCTTTTTTTGATATCTTCACCTACAACTTACTTTAAGGTCAAATCTGTGTGTTGTCGTCTGTTTGTTATAATAAACACTACAATGCATTGCTTGTGATCAAAGTATGTAGTTAGAGCAATGCAACTTTGACAGATCCTGATACATAAAAAAGTGCAGAAATACCTCTGATTGGTAGCAATTTGGAAGCTGACTGCATCACCAGTGCGCAGAGTCACATTTCCTTCCACATCATCCTTAGTGTAAGGCAAGAAGAAACATTCGCCTCGGTTCTCATATGAAATTCTCCCTGTATTGTCTCCAGACCCTTCTCCTTTGACTTCAGTAGTAACCGTGCCAGTAACTCGAGCCTCACTCAGCACCTTCGGGTGAAAATAAGGATATAAATATAAGGCAGATTACAGAATGTGATTTCAAATGGTCAATCTCAAAATCAGCACAAGTAAGCCTTCTTTATATTTACATAGCGAAATAAAGCGATTAAATTTAATGACCACCAAAAAAACAATCATTACCCTAAACAGCCTCATCCGTAAAAAATATAATATGTAC
Source organism: Mecyna flavalis (assembly GCA_949319885.1). Lineage (NCBI taxonomy): Eukaryota > Metazoa > Arthropoda > Insecta > Lepidoptera > Crambidae > Mecyna > Mecyna flavalis. The sequence goes on along the minus strand of OX439425.1, from coordinate 24,944,178 downwards.
AAATAAATGAAACCTGTACCAAAATCTTTCAGGCTATTAAAGTCATTCTTGCACTACAAAAACTTTTCATAACCCAAAAAGGCCACCCGTGCACCAAATTTTAACTAGCAAAGTTTTGTGTCATTACTACCCAAATATATCACTACGTTTGCCATAAAACGCATGCATATCACCAAGTATATTATTATTGATTGATGAGATTTGTGTTGGGTTAGGTTATAACTGCGACCACTAAACGAACCAGAACCGAATTCTACCCATTTTACTTGGTCGGGACAGCGAGAGAAAGTATTTTGTTTATTTACTATCAATCATCAAATGGTATGTAGTACTGGTAAACCTGCGAGTACATATTTGCTGCATGTGTGGCCTTTTTGGGTAGCTCAGCGATTATTCTGATGATAGGTAGGTACTTGCCTTTTTTAGGTTAGCAGACTTTATGTTTATTGGTGATAATTTCATATTAAAATGGGGATTAAATTCTGGTAAGTACTTACGAATTTTTGGGTGTAATATTTCATTATATCTGGTGATTGCAATGACGTTCAATAGGTACAACTAGACACCCAATCCCTAAGAAAAATTTCTCAAAAAACGTCCGAGCGGCGTTGACACAGATGACATTAACACATTCGTTCAAATTAACACCTTATCTCGTGGCAGTTAGTGTTTAATGTCAATTTGTATACAACTAAACGAAAACTCTGCCCAATAATCGGGTGGGCAGACTTTTGCTTCGGACAATATTTGAACGTGATTGGGAGTCTAGTTTTTTAATTGAACGTCATTGGGTGATTGCTTAAACCTAAGCCCAAAATAAATGCTACCACAAAAACACTTTGTGATCTGAAACCTGACACTCTTACCACTTCAGGAGCAATCTTGGTGACTGTGGATGCTATAGGTTTCCCAGTACGCCGGTCATATGTCATTTCAAACTCTACAGGATCTCCAATTTTAAGATGTTCTATGTTCCCACTGAATTGACTAAAGTGAAAAAACAAGCGTGCTTGCCTCTCACAGCATTGTATAAATCCATATGAATGCTAAAACAAGTTGGCACATTTAAAATTGAGGCTAGGAAGAGCATTATAATTTGAAGGTAGTTGCACATTTCCAAGTACAAGTATTTTTCTATAAATTCTTAAATTCAATAATATAATATAAAAATATATGGTTCTTACATTGTTAATTATAATGAAATACATACCAATAGTTTCTCGATGATCCCGGTCTCTCTAATAGGGGGATGATTTACAGAGTCATACTGGGATGATGAGTTGTTCGTGGAGCCAGAAGATGAGTACACCCCTACGGAATCACCCATAGGACACCCATCCATGTTGTAGTTGCCAATAGGGAACCGGTTTCCACCACCCGTCTTATTCATATTAGTAAAGTTGTCTCTAGGGGAGCTCGGGTACTCACTGCTGAAGGTACCTACAAGCACAAGAAACTGTGAGCCCCGGCGGGTGCGTCGGCGGGAGCAATGCAGGAGTGATACTTACCATTGCGATAGGCCTGTTTGGCTTGCATGTTTGAGTGCTGGAGGTCAAGTATATCCTGCAGGGGAGACGGGTGGGAATCTGGCGGTTGGAACATTTTCCACTGAGGATTACTGGACATTGTTTCTTGATTGTCTTCTTCCTTGTATATAGGTCGAAAATCTCAGTTCTATTTAAGAATATATCACAGAAAATCGCGTGGTGTTAAAGTTCCTAAACAGCGGTAGGTAGAATTTGTTTAAATCAAATCACATTTTTAGTCTTCGTGTTCAAGACGACACCACCGAGCGTTTATTGGAGTCACAATTTAAACACCAAAACCACTAATGTTGCAAATAAAACTACGACTATGTTATAATATCCTCAGATGTCTTCAATGCTTGCTGAATCGGAGCTCTGTGTTGCATTAGTTCGGATAGTGGAGGTAGGTATGTATCGTTACTATCTGCTAAACGTCCTCACCCCACACTCACAAGCTGCAACGGACACTTTCATTAAAATACACATACACGGTAAAGGGCTGCAAATAAATCCTAAACGGTTACAATTACGCCTGATTACAACAAAGCGACGCTTCGGGATATCGTTCTACATTTTAGTATTGCTATCTAGATAGATATCGGCCGCCCCGACCGACCGATGTGCAAAATTATAACGCCGTACAAAACTCGTCGCGCCTGACTACTTCCATTAAGGCAAATAATGTATCACATACAATACTATACACTGGTTATTGATTTTTACCGAACTTAATCATATATTTTTAGAAGCTAATAGTTACAAAATCCATGAAATTATCAAATCTCACCACGACACAGCATAGCACTGACGACATACCGCCATATTGAATGTCAACAATATCACTTTGATTCAGCCATACACAATTTGTAATATATTTTATGTAACTTCGTACATTAGAATATTGAATTAAATTCGGCCTTAAAATATTGCAACAGTATGAATTTTTAAATTTTGTGTTTATTTTTTTGTCTAAATGCGAGAGACTATCGTAAAGATTTGATTTTTCTCTTATTTTGTGGCTAAAGAAAAGTGGCCATTTATTTTGTCGGGTCAGTTATTTTGGTAGTTTTTGATTTAAACCACAATTAACCCTTCTAAAAATGTCAAAGAAATACTTTGATTATAATTGTAATAGTTTAAATAAAGCCGATGATTTATTAAAATCATTGATTTTTAAATATGCCGCTCGTTTTCCTACTAATATAACTGAAACAAGACTTTTACATTGACGAAGTTGAAAAGACATGCTACATTTTTATAATTTTATACAATGAAAACATGTATGTGAACCTCACTCAGCTTGATATTTAATATTTTTTGTTTCAATGTACAAAAATAAAATAGAAGGCGCTGCTACGTGATGAAAATCTACTAAATAGAGTACTCATGCCAATGGCAACACAGAAAGCCAAATGTCATTTTATTTTGTCAGCAGTCACGCGTCAGTGTCAGCACGTCATAGACGTGTCGTAGACAATGCAAATTTTGTATCACAGCCATAGACGTAAATCACAGCGCGTTTTTTAAAAACTTTTATTTATAATATTTTTTGAAGAATATTAATTATGTTGTATACGTTTTTTACTTATTTACTGTTGATGATAATCTTTCAGCGGTCTTCGATAAATGATTTCCTTCTTCTGTCGTTTTGTGAAATAAAATCAATATATCCCAACTTCTTACTTTATTTTAAAAAGACTGTTCCTATTGGTTCCTATCAAGTTAACATTGAACATATTGATGATAAAACAAAATCTCCAAGAACAAAATAAGCAAATAAGGACCATGTTGTAGGTACTTGTTTTCATTATGATTCAATAATAAATAATACCATGTCAAAAGAATATTATAGAATCAAACTTTCAATCCAATCTTTATAAAAGCCAATATTAATTATAACTAGAGGCAGGTGTCCATTCTTATCTCCCCAGGCGAAGAAACCGCTCATTTCAGACTCCATGACCAGCATTGAACCGTGTTCTGGAACATATTGTTTGATTTTATACAACGTACCTACACTGCTCCATCATCAGCCCAGCGTAATCCAGATTGCTTCTAGCATGAAGCTCAGGGTCCGCTTCGACTACGAGTATGATTCTAGATTTGGAAAGCCTGGTTGACCTCCGTAACCCATACAAGGGAAACCAGGCCTACTTGGAACATAATCGGGAGCAACGGCCGGTGCCTTCCGAAGCACGGAATCATCATTATTTTGAGACAATCAGGTGATGAATATCCTAACCAAACTGGAAACAATCACATGATGCTCCCTGCGGGATTCGAATTTCGAACCCACGACCTTCGGGTTTTGGAGCCCAGCGCTCTAAGCTCTAACCACTGTCACAGGTTAATTATGTACTGCTATATGTATTTCTATAAGTACTATTATATTATGCGCCAAATAAAAAATAAAAAAAACACCAAAATGCGTATGTATGTGCGCGCATAACTTTTTATTCAGCCCGCGGCTTCAGTCCCGTCACCCGTGTAGATATGGGCGCGGGAAAAACCCGAATGACGAGTTTTTTTCCATTTTTGTTACTTTTCTTAAAAGGTATAATTTCCTTGAATTTCCTGGTGAATTCGATTACAAAGGTAAACGGATCCGATGTTTCTCATAACAGATACGTCTATGGGCGGTGGGTTTAAACCGGTTTATTCCAGAAATCCCCACCGACAAATCCCTACCAGTGGGGATTGTTAGTTTTTTTTCCTTAAATCCCCACCAATAAAAGGGTGGGGATTTTTGGAAAAAAAAATAACAATCCCCAGCTGGGCAAAACCAGAAAGGTTTTACGATTAAATTATTTTAAAATCACCATCCATCCAATTCAAATATTCCGGTTTGTCCACTTGTCCCTACCAGTGTCTCCACCAGTAGAGATATTTCCACTTTTTTGTACTGTATACAAAAAAGTCTATCTTTATATAAAAAGTATGAAACTCCGTCATTTTACAAGTTATCGCAGTAAAATTTTGATTCGGTGTTAGTTTCAAATAACCCCCCCCCCCCTCCGCCGCCAAGAGGGTTAAAAAGGATGGAAGGTTAAAACCGGATTGAATGCCGATCTCTAGTACCGTGGGCTATACGATATTTTCTCGTAGGAAAGTAATATTAATAGGATAAAAAGTAGCTCTAGCTCTCAAATGGGGATAGCCGGAGAGCCCATAATTTCAGCCGCAAGACGTGCACTGCTGGACGTAGCTTAGGTCTCCCCCAAGGGCCACTCGCGTCAAGTGTATCCACTAACACCTTATGTAAAAAATTACAAAAAAAAAAATAGGTCAAAACCGCTTTTCGTGGAACAGTAAGTACCTCAGCCGCCCGAGCATAAAGCCGAGAGTCGTGGGTTCGATTCCCGCCTTGGGTTTCTCAGGTCAGATGGGCTGTGTGCCTATCTGCCAATTAAAAAAAGTGAGTAACGAGTCATCATAAGACAACAATTAGGTCTCAATTAAGCTCAGCCTTTATTCGATACTTTTATTTCGGATTCGGTTACGGTTACGAAATTTTTTTTAAATCGGATATTCGATAGTTTCGGTTACGGAGCTCCCCACGGAATAGACAATGGAGCTCCCTAACATCCCATAAATGACCTTATTTTTGGATAATACTTACAACTTTATATTTAGTTGAATGGAATAAACATCTCGTATTATTTTAATTAATTGGTAGTTACTAGCTGTAACACTGCTACACGACAACAAAAAAAACTCAGGAAATAAGACTTACCTTGTACCTACATACTTTCTCTTAAGAGGAAATACTAAGGGCGAGAGAATTAAAAAATAGGTATTTGTAAAATCTATTGCTGTCGCGCAGTGTCCGAACATCCCACGCAGAGCGCGATAGAGACAACTGCAGCTTGGAGCGAAAATACCTTTAAAATCAACGTTTCGTAGTCCCCTGATTTCTATTCCAAAACTTGACTGATTTAACTACTTTTTTTATCAAAAATTAAAGAAAGGCTTTGGCCGTGTTCCTATGTTTTCTTTTTTTTATTTAATCTAGTTAAATTTGTTTTCTGGATGTTTGAACACAGCGGAAAATCTGGTAATTTTTTTAGGTTTTTGAAGGTTCATAACACTTTTAATTATTAATTTATGAAAAAAAAGGAAAACATAGGGACATGCAAATAGTGGTCATAGATTTTTGAAAAAAAACACTATTTCTCTACTTGCATTATCCAGGGAGGAAACAGGGGAATACGTTTGTATGGAAAAACGGCCCTTGTCTTTCCTCTTAACCCTATTCGCTCTGTTTCAACATTTTTACACTCGTATTCTATAAACGAGTCAAAATATTACTTAATGGGTCTAAGACATTACTTTAATAACCGTTTTAATAATAACAACATCCGCGCGTAATTTCTTTTTCAAATATCCCCCCTTCCTACATATTTCCGGGATCAAAAGTACCCTATGTTCACCGGGGATAGTGTAGCTTTCCAAAAGTGAATGAATTATTTAAATCAGTTCAGTAGTTTCGGAGCCTATTCAATACAAATAACAAAAACAATCAAATCTTTCCTCTTTATAATATTAGTACGTATCTTAGATAAACGAGTGGGCAAAAAAGAGAATTTAATAAACCCTTGCCCTAAACCAATTCTTACTTTTGACAGTTCATAATAACGATAACTGAAATCATGTCTTTTCTTTTACCTACTCAACTTTGACTGGTCTATAGCACTGACCTCTATCTATAGATACGAGACTGGTACTATTTTAAAACAAAAAAAAGGTATTGTAAATAATACGTAATACAAAAACGCGTAGTGTAATGATAACAGGCGAACCAATAGTGTTGTTGTCGTCGGTGGGGCGCAGCGGGCGCACACAGAACTCGGGCGGGCGCGGGGTGCGCACGGGCGCCGCGGCGCGCCGGCAGCGCTGCGCCGCCAGCCCCCGCACGCCCAGCTGCACTGGCCCGCCTGCGCGGTACGACAATCACTGCGCTCACATCAACTATGACATTCATACCTTAGCATACGTATGTAGGTAATTGCCAATTTAACCGGGGGTTGTAAAGATCGGAATCGGAGTGGATGCCTCACTAAAGAGTGACAGGGATGAATGGAAGCAAAAAAAAAACCATAATATTGCGCCGACCCCATGATTTGGAAAAGGGCAGGGAGAAGAAGAAGAGTAAAGATAGAAATCTTCCGTTTGGAGTTTCAAGTCAGCATATTTTAAATAATATTTTGTTTGACCTTCCCGTAAAGAATTGGATGTTTATTGATTAATTTTATCTACTTAATTGTAAATTCCGTAAATTGTTACTCTAACACAATACAGACAGCAAGCTTTTTTTTTTTTGGTGTCGCAGGGGAAATGCCGCGTGCCCAAGGTGCAATGGGCCGACACCCTTTTGCATATCCGCCGTCGGGAGACGGACGGGATATGTGGGGCTCTCCATCTGGGATTCTTCACAGAAGAGCTACCCAGAGGCATACCCACTAAAACCCCTGCGACGCTCCCTCATCGTTTTTAGTGGGGAGGAACCACGGTAAGCGGCACTAAGCCTTCTACGCGGTCCTCCCCGGACGGGACCCGCCTACACGGCGGGCAGGGCACTGCCCCCCAGATGGGCTGGGGGGGAAAATAGGGACAGCCGAGAGCGTCGAGCTGTCCCTAACAGGCAGTGGTGGAGGCCGGTGCAATGCCGGCGCTGGCACCCCCGTACCATTCACCGACTGGCTTCCTCCACGGAGAGAAGGGATACTACGGGCAACAGTTCGCCGTCTCCCTCCCCTCCTCGCCCTTCGGAGCGCGCCAGCAGACGGATCTTGCTCCCGCGCGCGCTCCGCCGCTTCCTTACCTCTAGCTCCCATGGAGCTGTGCCCGCCAACGCGCAGGCAGGCGGCAGGGAATCCTACCATACGGTAGGCCCTTATAACCCGCTGACAGACAGCAAGCTATATCAACAGCGTTATGGACATTTAATATAACATAATAACGAGATCCCATATCTACATAGATCTAACCCAAGACAAATTTTATTCTGTGCCCAAGGTAAGTAGCATTAAGTACTTACGCACTTGTGTTTTACTTTTTTATTATAATATGGGTATCAGAATTAAGAAATGTCCCTACTACTTAAATACATAATATACTTAATCACCAGTTACAGGATAAACAAACAAAAACGGTCATCACATAGTTTGCCCTGGGCGGGATTTGAACCCACAACCATTGGCGTATACGGCAGGGTCACCACTACCAAATTTTAATGTTCCATAGGGTGAGTGATGACGTAGAGTATAAATGAAAAGAGATACTTTCGCATTCAACTACTATTTGTATGTTGCAAACAAGTGGCTAAGTATTCGGAATGGTGGGACCCGGTTCCTGCTACACGTGCCAGCTAGTTGAGAGCCGGGCGGCGCGCAGGAGCCGCAGGCCGTGACCCTATTTAAAATAATGGCACCACAGCTCAGCTGGCTGGCTGTGCCGTGCCGCACCCCTCCTTACTAGGTACCTGCCGTCGAGGAGGAATCGCTTGCCCATCCTATTATGAACATGCCCCTGGAATATTTCTGCAGGAGTTCGTCGGTAACTTCCAAATAAGTTACTGTAAAAGGAAAGGGACGTGTGTAAATTATATCATCTTGAAATTATGTTAAAGGCATTACCGATTTAAGTAATCTTTTAACCTACTTACTTACATTTAAGCTCATCCATAAAAATGGGGTCCGACTGTTCAAACAATCCAATGTTATTATTGAAGTCGTCCCTATTGAAATGTGAATGTACTATACCCCTTATTATGTGAGACTCTGTGAATAATGAAGGTTATTTATTTGTAAGCTGTACCTACATAGGTAGGTACGTAAAAAATGTTACAATGATACAATAAGATCATTTCTGGTGTGAATATTATTTTAATTAGCAGAATATTTATTAACCTAAATGGAAACCTGGTTTTGACAGCTTATAAGATCTCTTAAGCGGAAACAAAAATTATTTACATAGTAATGTCATTTATATTATTACTTACATATACAATAGATAGTAATATCCTAAGTGATCTGAAAATGATCGGTGTGATTGAGTGTGGGTGTGGGTAGGTAGGTTAGGCAAGAGTAGGGGCACCTGCATAGCGGCGGGGCTGCAGCTCGTAGCGGACGGTCCAGTGCGGCAGCAGGCGGGCGAGCGCGGGGTGCGCGCGCGCCGCCACGCAGTGCGCCGGCGCCGCGGCCCAGCGGCGGCGCAGGTGCACGGCGCCGCACGCCACCCGCGCGCCGCACCGCACGCGCCCGGCGCGCCGCGCCCCGCCCGGCGCAGTCGCCGCTGCCGGCGCCCCTACATCCCTTTATGTATATTACCATCGCTACTTTACATCATCTACCTGCCATATGCCCAGTTGACTCCGTATGGAGTCGTCGCAATATATGTTTGGCTTCAATTCGTCCCTGTCACTTGTCAACAAGGCAGTCACTCCTTTTTTACTCATATCATCTTTCACGCAATCCATCCAACTGTTTTTGGTCGTCCTCTCCCTCTACTACTATCATTCATCACTCTGTAACTTTATAATTATGCCTTTCATCCCTTCTCATCGAATACTCCATTTCAACTTTATGTCACAGGACTCACAGGTGCCATCTCTTCTCTACAAACCATAATAAAGGTGATATAATTATATTGTTCTCAGCGCGAACGTACTTTCGCGACTTCCGACGCGCCGCGACACTCGAAACATCTCACTGCCCGCGTGGGACACCGCCCATAGATGCCCTGAGTAAATTGTTACTAATATTACCATTAAAATGAACGTCATTAACAGGTGAACATAAATGCACTTTTCGCCTTTAGTAAATTTAGGTTCCTTGTTATTTGTTCGATTGGCTAGCATATTGAGTGTCTAATCAATAATTATTATCGTGGTTTCGTAGCCCACTAGATCTTAAAGCCCGTCCTGGGCCGAGTGTAGGTACCTACCGTGTAGCCATAGCTGAATAAATTACACGGTAATGAATGACTGCTTTTAGTTTGAGGAGGTAAAGCAATTGCAGTAGAATATTTGAATTAAAAGAAATTTATTTAAAAAGACTATTTATTTCAAGAAAAATATTTAAAAAACATGCTAAGATCATAAATATTTTACTCCTTATTCATAAAAATCATAAACGTTTTAGCGGCATTTTATTCAACAATTCGTATGCAACCTTCGCCAGTTACAAAATACATAAAAATTCAGTTCTACTCGTGTACTAATCATTCTGAGGTAGGTACTACTTCTTAATAATAAGTTAATTCTATAACCATAAAAATTATAACGTTGTCAGCCTGAGCTGCGTGCTGTACAGACGTTTTTGAACTTTTATGAATAAGGCCCCGAAGGCAGGTCGGCGGCGGCCTGCCCGACTCGCGACAGCGCCGCCCCGCTCGCGCTCCCATGCAGTAAGAAACTTTATTTTGTTATATTAGGTATTTGGGTACAGATTCGGATTGGTGATTTTAACTTTATAAGAACGAATATCAGTATTCTGAAGAGACCCTAGTTGGTACAATACAGTTAAATAATTCAATTACCATTTTTTTATACGATTCCCTGTCCCTTCGGACTATTTTTTATAGAAAAATATTTTTTTACATTACTTTACCTTAGATTTATTATAAGTATAATTGGTGCTGTGTGCGTGTTCTTTTAAACAAAAATATTAAAATAGGGGTTTTTGCTAGAAAATAAATGTGATTTAATCACCGCTTTGTCGAAATCACGTTGTGGTTCAGTTCGTTACTGCATTTATCCTTTGGAGAGCATCGCTGGCGCGCGCGCGGGGCAGGGGCGGGCGGCGGCAGCATCGAAGGTACACCTATTTTAGGCAACCCAAACATAATACAGTGTGCCCCCGGATATGGTGCACAAACGAAAATGGGTGAAACCACATTATAAATTATCGACAAAAAACAGTTTTTTTCTTCCTTAAATTTTTTTTTTATAATATTTACTACTTTCTATGGACTCCATGTACAAAAAAATTAATTTCTAAAAAAGTATTGGTTCTATTTTTATGAAATAAAAACAATAATTATGCTAAATACTTTGTGTTTGTAATAAAATACTAAATAACTGGCATAATAGCGGATGTCAGGTCATAATTATTTTTTTTGTACAAATAATGCATTTTTTGAGCTATTTTTTAAAATAAAACTTGAATTTCTTAAATTTATGTCCTCATTGCCGTCAAATTTTATGAATTATTATTATTTTCTATCATATTAGCTTACAAATAAAAAATATTTCAGACTCTGAACTTAAATAACATGCTGGGTACACATTTTTAAAGTTCTCTTATTTTAGCAGTGACTTAATGAGTAGTCAACTTTAAAAATGTGTACCCAGCGTGTTATTTGAGTTGAGTCTAAAATATTTTTTATTTGTAAGCTAATATGATAGAAAATAACAATAATACATAAAATTTGACGGCAATGAGGACAAAAATTTAAGAAATTCAAGTTTTTTTTTAAAAAATATCTCAAAAAATGCATTATTTGTACAAAAAAATATATTATGACCTGACATCCGCTATTATGCCAGTTATTTAGTATTTTATTACATATTTTATTACAAACACAAAGTATTTAGCATCATTATTGTTTTAATTTCATAAAAATAGAACCAATACTTTTTTGGAAATTAATTTAATTCCCCGTGGTCCCTTCCAGGGACTATCACAGGGACCACGGGGAATAACCCTTTTTTGTACATGCGAGTCCATAGAAAGTAGTAAATATTATTAAAAAAAACTACAAATTTTTAAAGAAAAAAATACTGATTTTTTTTCGATAATTTATGATGTAGTTTCACTCATTTTCGTTTGTGCACCATATCCGGGGGCACACTGTATAATCAATGTCCCCAAACAAGACTAACCAACAACTCCGTAACCATATATGTAGGTACGCGGCACTTCGTTGCATTCACTAAATGTAACATTTGGATAATGTTACATTCATTCGATTTTCCCTCACCTTCGATGCTGAGCAAGCTGTACTTTCAAGTTTTCGTTTAAAACTTATTTGTTAACGATAATTACTAAATACTAACTTTCCTACTAAGCTTATAGTTAATTACATATACCGTACCACTTATTACATAATAGTGTTAGGTACTAGTTACATACACTACTCAAAACACGGGCCCCACTAGGAACTAAGCCGTACGATCATTTTTTCGGTTTTATACTTTTATTCATCTCGAATCAAAGTATGGCCGGCTTCCCTGGAAGGGGGACTTCAGCGATGGGTAATAAACAAGATTCCGCTTCATTACTAGTGTGCCGGGGCTTACAACAACCTTTAGCCGAAGTCGTCAGAATGCTAGTGACTCAGCTCCCTTCGACGGTGAATTTATAACATTTTATTAATGACACACACGCACACACACAAACTTTCATTGTATTTAGAATATTATTTAGGAATGAGTTCAAATATTTTAGTGCAACATTTAGGCACTGCCAAATATGTATATCGTGTAAGAATCAAGCAGTATACACGGATTGCTACAATTATTCGTTATGGCTGTTGTTGAAAAAACAAATAATAAATTGTGATATTTTTTTTTAATACAGATAGGGATCGCTTGATGAAAAAGAATAGGTTCTTTAATAATGAAAATATTGATCAAAGATTTACTTGAGGCAATACAAATGGCATAAAGCTCTCACCCCGTCTGCCGTACTAAGGACACGGCACGTCTGCCTAAATAATAAACAGTTTGCGGCTAGTGCGCATTGCCTCTTCTCGCCTCATATTACCCACGATATTTCGAGTAAAACACGGAATTTCGACAAACAGAACATCGACGAATGCTAACGCTCAAACAGAAAGACGCGAAGAACGAACCTAAACTGTAGGGGACACGGAGTAGACAAGTGCGCGGGTGCATGGTCGCGTCTCGGAAGCGTGCGCCGCATTCGTGGAAACTCGTGTATCGAGATTCATTATTAGACGTGGTCTGTCACTGTGATAGAGAAAATACCCTCTAGAGCAGCGATGTGGGGCCATCTGCACAAGGGCGTCGCCAGCTTACCCCCTCCCCCCCTTTGGCGACGCCCTTGCATCTGCATCCGCAATCATTAAGACGTGGTCTGTCACTGTCATAGAGAAAATACCCTCTAGAGCAGCGATGTGGGGCCATCTGCACAAGGGCGTCGCCAGCTTACCCCCTCCCCCCCTTTGGCGACGCCCTTGCATCTGCATCCGCAATCATTAAGACGTGGTCTGTCACTGTCATAGAGAAAATACCCTCTAGAGCAGCGATGTGGGGCCATCTGCATCCGCAATCATTAAGTGATTTATTACCAATATTACGTCTATGTTTATTACTGTCACGTTACGGAAGGTAACGGAGCAAAATTTTAAATAAAAGACGATTTACTGAAAGCCAAAGGTTTAATAAATGCCACGTCCTTAAGTTTTACAGACTAATGCCCTGTTGCAGAAAGCTTCATTAAAGTTAATGCTTCATTAAATCTAATGCTGTCACTTTTCGTTGTCATGAAATAAAAAGTGACAGCAATAGCTTTAATGACACATTAACTTTAATGGACGTTTCTGCAACTGAGTGTAAGACTCTAAGAGTAAGTATGACTAGGATTAATAAATACGAAAATAGTAGTAAAAATGAAGGATTAGGATAGGGCGTAGGGTGTAGGCAGGCACGCAGGGACGACAGTACAAAACCAGTACCTACATGATCCGTGCGTACGTCACTTCATATTCCGAAATAAATTTTCGATTCAATAGTTTCATAATGGCTTGCTGTTCTATTCGTTGGTGTGGAAAAAATAGCAAAGAATATTATTATAGGTACGGTCAACAGCACATCACGGTAAACACTTGCAGTTTGATAATAGCACTTATGCCTCCGACATTGAACAAAGTCCAAAGTGTATAGTCTGACGTGCTTTTGACTGTACTTACTGCATATTCAATAATTCATATAGAACAAAAATGTATACATACACAATGCAACAGTTATTAAAAAAGTCTGACATTGTCTGTTTTTTCATTTCAGTACAAGTAAAAAATCCCATTTTTTATATTAGGCATCTTATGTTTTTTAAATATATTTGTACCTGTTTCTAATCATAAATACACTAGCTATTACCTGTTGATAGATAAGACACTGAATTAACACAATGACTTCTATATGGTTACTTAGAAAGTGCTTTATACATACATACATATTATTATGTCCTAATTATATACAAACCAAGTCGCGGGCAGCAGCTTGTTGACAATATATTAGTAAATAGACGTAATATTGATATCGAAATAACACGTATTATTCACTATTAACTATACTGATGCATTGTTTATCGATATCGATATATTTTGCTAGAGCCACTATAGACGAGTCATTTTAATAGGCCACATTTGACAGTTCATTCATGAAAAGAAAAGTGCTACTTATGTACATCAGGAGTAGTCTAATTTTCTAAATAAATAATTGTATTAGTAAGACTGATGTTGTTTTCTTGAGTTTTATTCCTTTAGCGTAAGGTATGTTTCTTTGCATAAATGAACGGTCAAATGTGACATATTAAAATGACTCGACTATAGGCGGCACTACCTCCTCTCTCTTGACCTTTAATCAGCCAATCAGAGCGTAGTGACGTAGATGTCACTTAGCGGAATCGTTTTCAAACGAAATGGGTTATAGACCGACAGACTTATCTGTTCTGGTGGCGGCGTCGCTACTGTCGATTTAATACTGTCATTAAATATCGTTTTTGTATTGCATTTTACGTAGTTCCAATTTTGGCCACCGGAACAGATAAGTTTGTCGGTCTATCTATACGTTGCGGATCTAGGGGTATTTTCTCTATGGTCACTGTATTTTGTTTATCATGTTTCTTAATAAACTGTGTACATACAAACTATAAAATGATTAACTATGTAGACTATACTGTCTTAAAAAAACGCTTATTTACGATATTAGAATATGTGTGAAGTATTAGAAGCATTATGTATTGCAATGCCATTTTCGCAATCGACGAGCTGCACGACGCGTGTTTCGGCCCAAAGCGCTACTAATGCGAATTCTTGCAATAATAGTAAAAATAGCTTTTGCTTTAAAACGATGGTTTCCCTAATAATAATTAAATATAGCTAATAGGTACTAACCCGTCGCTTTGAACATTATTAGAATTTCCTGCTTTAAACTTGCATATCAACTATTACATTGTTTTTGTTGGTGTCACACAGTGTTAAAGAGTGTAAAATGAAATAAAGCACTTTTACCAATTGCCGTGGTTCGAGGGCTGCCGCGCCGCTCGCTCTCCAGAGCGGAGCACGCCGCGTATGCAATAAACGGTGAAAACTACCAGTGCTACAAAAATATTCATATGTATTTATTGCTCATTATCATTATAATAAGGACAATCAAAAAACGGCAGCTCTGATTCTTTGCCAGTAAAAAAATACACGTTACCTTGACAATAATACATATTCCTTCAAAGAACATACGAGAGGTCATTTGAAAAACAAGAAGTCGATATAATGAATACTTATTTACTTGTGAATAAAAAATATGGCAGTTAAGTAATAAAATATGAGAGAGAATTTCGCGTTACACTTAACATTATAGCGGGGTAAAGTAGTATACTAGTATAAATAAATGTGAATTCGTATTTTTGTAGAACAATGAAATATCGCATTTTTATTATTATTATGAACTATGGACAGTTGCAAATGACCTCTTTTTAAGTGGAATAAGGCAAAATTTAAACATTCATAAAATATTCACACACTTCACGTGTTACGTCATAGTAGTAAAATGTATAAAAGACATCAAAACTGACGTAAACAAAAATAAACTACATCTATTTGAAGAGCCTCGCCCGCTCCGCCGCTGGCGCTCGGAGCCCACACACACCTTGCCGTGTCCGTTTTTAATGTTTTTGTTGCAACCGAGCAAACGCTTCAGAAATCCATTTACTTGCCCTTCATTATTGTGAAAGTACACATTCAAGTTTCAAAATCAGACCAGTTCATCGATAACGAGACGTGTGAACGGAAAATAAATGATCATAATATCTTCGCTGTCACACAACAGCCCTGCGCGTGCACTTAGTTAGAATATATATCGAATCGAATTAGTGTAAAAGATGGCGGCCGCGGACAATAAATACCATTATATTATGTTCTGTGCCGCGGACGGAATAGAATAAAAATTTGAACATCATCGATTTTTGAGTCAAATTAAAAATTTATTTCGGGTTTATAAAAAAAAATAACCACAAAGGCTAAGGCGAGTCGATTTCCGCCTCCGATAGGTTTTTTTCAATCTGAAATATTTGCGACAACTTTGTTTTTTCACGATACGGCCAAACGTGGATGACAAAATCGTGAAACGTAGACGATTTAACGATCTGGCCAAATTGAGTTGGCTACATCATGAAATGCAACCATTTCACGAAATGGTCAAATATGGTCACGACTTAAGGATGTAACTAGCGGCCGCCCGCGGTTTCACCCGCGAGGATCCCGTTCCCGTGGGAATTGTTCAAAATCCTTTCTTAGCGAATGCCTACGTCATAAACATCTACCTGCATGCCAAATTTCAGCTCGATCCGTCCAGTGGTTTGGGCTGTGCGTTGATAGATATCTATGTCAGTCAGTCACCTTTGAGTTTTATATTATATAGATAGATTGTATATTAGTCCCAGAGTTAATGTCAAAGGTCTCAAGTTTTACATTTATCCTGGGATTGACAGGCTGTTGTTTTTAAATTCTGAAAATCCTGGATATTTTAGGAAATCAAATGTCATAATTATTTTTCTCGGTTGTTAGATAATTACAAAGCTGGTTATGTAATTAGCTAATGTAGTTTATATTTATAGCTTTTATATTTATAAAAATCTCACGCTGCATTAAACATTGAGTACGTCAAAAAATCGGTCAAAAGATATAATTTTGATATTTTATACGCTAGAGAAGTTTTTGAGGAAAAAACACGAGATCTTTTTTGAAGTTGATACCTTTTTGCTTGAACTTGGCTTGACACGCTGCCGCGTGTCTAGATAATAAGTATGGGTATCAAAACCAAATTATCTGAAGCGTTTACAGCAAAAATACTTAAACCAATGTCCTTGCCTCTCGGCTGCGAGCCCCACCCCGCCCTCTGTTGTTGCTACCAGATAATATTCACAATATATGTATGTAAATGTACTATGTATTCTAATTACTCCCTTGAGATATTATACAATAATAAACCGGTGTCATAACACGCAGGCAACGGAACTGGCGGCGCCCCGCGCGTCGGCAGCGGCTTCGCCGGCGGGCCGTGAACATTTGTAATAAACGATTTTCTGATAAGTGCAAATATTATATGGCTGGTCTTTGTCGCCGACATAATCAAAGAACCGATAACAAACTTTGTGAATAGAAGTAAATTTTCCTAGTAACAAAACAATAACAATATGGGATGGTCTCTGCCAGAAATAGTGTTTCTTGCGAGGCATGCGCGCCGGGCGTGTTACCGGAGACAGGTGGACCCGGCGCTGTCATGACGTCGGCCACCGGGCGCCGGGGCGCGGCGGGGGCGGCGGGGCGGGAGGCGGCGGCGGGGCAGGCGGGGCGGAGGGGCGGAGCACTCGTCAATTTCACGTGGCCAGGTCGCGTCCGCTCTCCGACGGCAGACCATCCGACCCTAAGAGGATTTTCGCCAGCAGAACTTTCATCTGGAAGCAAACAAACCCAAATAAGTTCAGATATTTAAAATTACATTTAATATAATTTAAAAGCTTGTTGATCACATAATTAGGGTCGAAGCGACCATCACCAGAAAAATAACCCCAGTTTTACAATTCTTCCTCTCGCATTAATATTCCTTTTGTGAGCTTTAGGTTAAATGTTTTGTCCTAGGGATATTATAAGTATTAATATCTGTCGGAACATGTCCAGTTAATTATATTTTTCAAAAAAAAAGTGTTTATCCACTAATCGACTGTGCAGTAAACTACTGCACAAAAGCGTTGGCGCATACGCCATAACGCAATAGCAACATCTGTATACCTTTTCTTACATCACATGCATCCGAATGGTGAGTGCCAACGGATAGACCGCCTCGGTTTTTCAAAATCAAAATATTCTTTATTCATGTAAACTTGTATCAAGTATTTATGAATCGTCAATTACAGAGTGACTCTACCGCCGGCTTCGGAATGCAGTCATCTGCCGAGAAGAACCGGCAAGAAACTCGACAGTTACTCTTTTTAATCGCCAAAGAAATTTATACAACATTGATACAGGCCTGCAAAATGATGGTCATAACCGTTTCTTCCCCACTGCTCAACTAGATTGCTCAACTGGTTGAGCAGTTGAGCATTAGGACATAGTTTGTATTACCAAATATTTTATGCTCTATAGCTCAACTATTTATTGCTCAACTCAGTTGATCTGTGGGACATATTTGTTGTTTAATTAAACATATGACCTACCGCTCAACACTTGTTATTACTTTTGTTAAAACCGCTTGTTTTCCTGTGTACCCTTAACTGTTCCCTTGATGATACAGTGGAAAATAAATTTTTAACCGCTGTACCCTTGCCTGTCAAACCCAACCAAATCAAATTGAACACGTGACCAAGAGAACTGGTTTTTCTAAAATTTGGACAAAAATAAAAACAATTGAACATCGGTAAAAAAACAAATGAATGTCAAAAAAATAAACGAATGTGGGAGAAACAAATGAATGTCGGGGAAACAAATGAATGTCGGGGAAACAAATGAATGTCGGGGAAACAAATGAACGTCGGGAAAACAAGTGAAGGTAGGAAAGCATTGTCTATTGATCGGTAGTTAAAAAAACAGGTGCAAGCGATTTTCGTCCTTATTGACCTTTAAAATTTTGTTGCATTTCCCTAACGCTTACATTACTAACATAGCTGTTTCATTAAAATCCGTTATCTTGGTACATATAATGTCGAAAATGGCTTGCACCTATTTTTTTACTTCCGATCAATAGACAATGCTTTCTTACCTTCACTTGTTTCCCCGATGTTCATTTGTTTCCCCGACATTCATTTGTTTTCCCGACATTCATTTGTTTTCCCGACATTCATTTGTTTTCCCGACATTCATTTGTTTTCCCGACATTCATTTGTTTTTCAGAATTTGAGTTCCATCATGGAACTGTATCATGGTACTAGTGTCAAAGAACCTATTATTTGACTCTCGGTTTAAAGCGGAACGAGTGGGAAATAAAAAGTTCCAATCGTCACCACTGGGGACGAACGAAACGTTTTTTTTCCACTCGTACCCAGAGGGGGGGGGGACAGAGTGGGGACGACCGGGAATAAACCCACGTACTTAGTTGAGCAATTTTAGTTGAGCAGTGGGTATGACCCTCTGCTCAACTGTCGTAGTTGAGCAATGACCAGTTGAGCAATCTAGTTGAGCAGTGGGGAAGAAACGGTCATAACTTCCTCTCTGGAATTTGATAGCTGATTCTAGGGTATTTTGGCGCGCTGATTACGAATATACAGTACTCAGTTTTTCTCCATCACATCCAGATTTTTCAAAAAAGGTCTAGATAGAAAATAGGAAAAAAATAACATGTTCTCACATATAAAAAATAATATTTAAAGAAGTACATTACTTTTAGCATAAAAATCTACTAAAATATAATAAATATTTATTACTAGTCTAAATTACAAGTAAATTTTATTTGTGGAACCTGGTCCTTTTTTCCTGGAAGCTTCGGTTGTGCGATTTTCGCTTAAATTTCCGGTTTGGATCGTCGCGCTACAAGAACCAACAATAGTCCGCCATCATGCTAGTATTCCATCTTTCTTGATACCGGACTTCAAGCTCTTTCAAATATTGGTGAAATCTTTAGCCTTGTTCTTCGCTAACGGCTTCTAGATCTTCTGGGTAGTAATCAATGTGCGAATTAAGGAAATGAAGTTTAATGCTCATATTACAACCCATTACACCAAAATTTATAATCATTTTGGACACTATTTCTTTAACATGGTCTTTAGGCTCTCTCCATAGCATAGGCGAAACGATTTTAAAGCTATTTTTCTGTCCTTTTGACTACTTGCGAAGTTCTAATAAACAAGTCGTACAATTTTTATGAAGAGTCCAAGTTTTGTCTTGGTTACATAAAACGTATCCAAAATAACTTTTGTAAATATTTTTCACAAAGCCTGTAATGCTATTTCGTTGTTTTATCACCATAAATGACATGGCCAGATTTTGTATGGAGCAGTGCCCAAAAAAAAATATGCATGTACATTAATGTACAGTACGTCAAATCAAAGTTGAAATGCATGTCTTTGCAATAATTAAAAAAAAACGAAAACGCCTTACCGTTTTTAATAGCAAAAGTGTTTAGAAGAGTTTTATTGCCATATCAATACGAGAAGTACCTATGTACTAGATAATTTATGCCACAGTTAAATATTTTAAACAGCATTAAGCTGACCCCACATTTGGCGGGCGCGGTTGTGGAGCGGGCTCCCGACGTGTTCGGTTAACCAGCGTGCGGCGTGTCTACATCGGGAACGCCTCGTGCACGCTGGCCGCCCGCCGCGATCTTTGAGCGGTCGGCCGATCGCTATCCCCTCACCTGCCACCTCCACCGCCGCGCCGCCCGCCTCGGCCTTAGATTATCTCTTTTTCTATTCTCTTCTTATTTTCGAGATTGTAAACAGTCAACCAATTGCAAAACGTAACATCTGCGTGTGGCATAGGCAGACCATACATACACGCTCACGCCCTAGTCTCTACACGGGGGGTAGTCAGAGACGATGGATCTCCACTTTGTACGATCCATCCATCCATCCATCTTGTAGGCAGACCATGATAGTGAAAAAACAAATATTGCGGCCTAGAGAAAGTCTTATATTAAATGCAAATACTTAATATATGTAAAATTGGTTACGAAATGAAACACTGGTAAGTAATGACATTTAATTTAATAATAAAATCTTTTATTTAGTGACAAATAATTACATTGGTAAAGTATGTTACAGTTACAAATGCTAGATATATATCTCCATCTTTATCCAATATTTGACACTTAAAAGGTATCCTACTCAGCATGTGTCGGATGTCCCAGACACCTGACGCTTGGTCTTCCGTGGTTACTTCGTTTTGAGAGCATGTGGTGTCGCACTGGGTAACGCCTACCCGTAACAGAGCGACCACAACCAATACAGACCATTGGGTAGCCCAGTACCCTGGTATGTATACCGTCTTCCGAGCTTTGATTTAACAATACAAAACATGCATTGCAAATCACTCTTTCTGCAGGACGCTGAAAAAATATAATATTGTTTTCAGTAAAATAATACGTGCAAGTTGTACTACTCCATCGCACTAAAAAACACACATAATAACATTGATAAAACATACAAAAATAATAACAACTTGGGTACGTACCTCCTGTATAGATAACCATGTAGTCAATGTATTTTGTAAATGTGGTGCTAGAGTTGTTACAATATTATGCCTCCCCATTCGGTTAATGGCCACAGTGCAATTCAGGCACCTTATCATCGTAAAAACCAATCAATCGGAAACAAGTCCAATATGCACAGCAGAATAATAAAAAACCTAAATAGCGTAAACAAAAGTCCGATAAACGATTTCGTTGGTCAAGTTTATCCAATATAATAAGACAACGAAAAGACATTATAGACTGCGTCAACTTGACTACAGACCGACAAACTTATCTGTTCCGGTGGCGGCGTCGCAACTGTCGCTTTAGTACTGTCATTAAAAAACGTTTTTGCATTGCATTTTACGTAGTTCCAATTTTGGCCACCGGAACAGATAAGTTTGTCGGTCTAGTGGTGTTCTGCGCAGGTTTTTGCACGATGTTCAGACAAGCCAATTACAAGTTGACGCGTGTTATACGAAATGTCAAAATCATTCTAGGATGGGGCGGAAATGGCGGAAAATGAATTAACTCACATATTTTTAGGCATTTTTTTGTCGCATGTTTTTATAAAATGTAATTGTTGCGATTAATTTTTATAAAAAACTAAAGTAATTTTCACATGTAAATAATTACTGTACATTACTGTACATTTGAGGGCAAAATCTGGCCATGTCCTTTCCCGCAAATATTACAAAAACTATTCGTAGAATTTAAGCAACCTCGCGATGACTTTATGTTGCAAGATGTCAGTTCAACTGTTAATTTTCTAAATCAGTGCGGGTACTTATACAAAAACCCTTTGGTTTATCTTTATTACACCCTCTTTTAATAATATTTACAACAATAAGGTAATATTACCTAATCATTGTGTATGAATGAGCTCATTACTAAATTAAGCCAAAATACCCCTTTTTCGACATGTTTAATGCGAATTACTTATACTCATTATGTGGTAATTAACAAATTACTGATTTGCATTAATTTCTATGTCCCCTTACACTAATTAAATGCAATAAAAATTAAGCTGAAGTAATTTAATGACGTTTTATAAATTTTAAAATGTAGGCGCTCAGACATTTTGGAGCAAAAT
The DNA here is from genome assembly GCA_949319885.1 of Mecyna flavalis. NCBI lineage: Eukaryota > Metazoa > Arthropoda > Insecta > Lepidoptera > Crambidae > Mecyna > Mecyna flavalis. The sequence goes on along the minus strand of OX439425.1, from coordinate 24,922,154 downwards.
CTTAAATATTCAATATCCTGACGTGATGGATTTTTTTTATTATTTTTCTCGTAATCAGCACATCAGAAACTATAGAAAACGTTACTCAGATTTCAAAGAGGAAAACCATTGCAGACCTGTGTAATAAATCTATCTATACTAAGCCATACAGTTTTTCGTGTGAATGTAGAAATAATAATAAAGAAAAAAAAATTATAACTGTAGGACGTAGTGTAGACATAACAACAATAACAACAGATTAAAATACAGTTTGCGCGGACAGGGAGCGAAGCATTCCTACTACCAGTATCAGTTTCGTCCGTTGTATTGTTAATATTCATATTCATTTCATATTCATTTATTTGCATTCATATACATTGATTATAAATTATTACAATAGGTGTTATGCAGTAATATTAGAGATAGTACATGAACCCTGTTAGGGCGTGGCAATTTACTAGACTAAGCAAGTATTACAATAGTTATTAGATAGGGTGTCCAAACTTCAATTCTTTGTTTATATAAACCATTTACATTATATTTTGTCGTTAAAAAATTCTTGTATATTATAATAGCTTTTAGATTTAATTCATGCTCCCCGCACGGTACAAACATTTGTGTGCATGAACATGTCTGTTTGTGTCGGTCTGGGTGTTTCTATGTATATTATGTAGGTATTTACAAAAAAAAGTTTATAATTAGTAATGTTTATCAGTTGTCCGGCACCCATAGCACACGCTAATGCTTAGTTTGGGGCTAGATGGCGCTGTGTGAATAGTGTCCAAAGATATTTATTTATTTATATCTATCCCCTTTTGCTTACTACCAGGCTAAATGGAGCCATGGTACTGACCTACTATAAAAATAAGGTGACCTGCGTTTGAAGACAGGCTACAAAATAATCTAGCATTTAAAAAAATCGCCGTGAAAATACCGTAAGGACCAAACCCACAGCTACTGATATAGTCAATAAGCAGAATTTTCAATCATTATACGAAATCGTCCGTGCCGAGTTGTCGAATTCACATTCTCTTAAGATAAATCTGATACAACAGGAAATAGCAGATTTAAACATTAACCCTTTCCCCGCCACGCTTTTTTCCGAAAATGGTGCCCCACACGCCACGACCATTAAAAAAAATATCCAAAAAATTATTAGGTTATACTCAACTCATTCAGGCTAGTAAAAATACAACGTTTCTTGATCATGTTTTTTTGTCTGATATATCAGACATTGGCGTGGTGGGCACGAAAATGGTTTGTCTGATATATCAGACATTGGCGTTGAAAGGGTTAAATAGCATAATAGTGTAAAATGCATAAAAATTCTGAAGTATCGCTTTTCTCAAAACTGTCCGGTCAGACTGGGAGGCCTCATACTCTGAGGTTTAGAATTGGTAATCAAGTGATTGGTCAGAATCAAAGTGTTTGCAGAAACGGGCGTACCTGCGAGAGCAACGCCTTGTTGCCATCGCCGTCCAGAACGGCCGCCAGCGCGCCGTTCCCGCCCAGGAAGTTGTTGTTGTTGACGTTCGACTCCAATACCCTCTGCAAACAAATTAGTTATACAACAGTTCAGACTCTTTGTATTTCGGCGAGACTACATTGAAAGTCTGAAACAAAGTCGTATTTAGTAATACGAGATTATGTGACATGATTACAAAACTTTACAGAACCAGCACACACGAGTAGACACGCATTTGCTCTAACTCGATGTTCTGAGCAGGTGTTACACAGGGCGCGCGTTGCCTGGGTGCTTGCTAGTAAAGATCTATGATGTATGTTACCGTCAGAGTGCAGATACGTTAATGTGCACATTAACTAGGTAATCTGCAGAGTTTCTTATACGGTTTGTAAAAGTGTAAAGGGCATTGAATTTTGGCCTTCCTACTGGTCCGCCTTTTTCGTTTTTTTTTTTCAAAACAGCTTTCACTTGAAGTACTTATAAAATTGATACTAAGTATTAATACGAACATAATTATAATGTGATTAGACGAAAACACGTAAAGTGTCACATTTCCAAGATATAAGCAAGGTAAAAAATATACTTTTTTTTGTTTCTTTACAAACCACTTTCAAAAGATAGTCAACCCTGGGATAAACAGTTTCCTCGGACGAAGAATCTCGTTAGGTGCTTCTTTTAATCAAAATATTTCTGTGCCACACTTTACAAAATTTCAGAAAGGCGTGGCATTTTAAGCAAAGTATCAGCCTATCTATTTACTGTCCAACTGCAGGACAAAGGCTTCCTTGAAATCATGTTATCGTTACAATGATGGGCTCTGGCTTAATTACCACGCTTGCCAAATGCGGGCTGGTGATAACAAACCCGAGCTGTGTCCGAATAAGCCGACACAAAGTTGGCTCGACCCGGGAATTAAACCTCGGACCCCGAGATATCGGCCCGGTACTTAAACCACTAGACCGTCGAGGCGTTCAGCAAAGGCTTATCAATACTAATATTATAAAGAGTAAAGATTTGATTGTTTGTTTGTTTGTATTGAATAGGCTCCGAAACTATACTGAACCGATTTGAATAATTCTTTCACTGTTGGAAAGCTACACTATCCACGGGTAAAATAGTACCTATTTAATCTATCACTATTTTGCACATCATTTTGACATTGGAAAAGTTTTTTTGTTTACTCCAAGTGTAGACTCCAATTTTACTAATAAGTGTGATCTCCTTATATCTCGAAGATTTGTAAACATAATTATGACATACAAAAAAGGCGTATTTACGAGGGCCGTTAGGTGGATTACTCGAAGTAAAAAAAAGTTATGATCGAAAAAGTTAAAAAAATTAGCTTAATAGTCGTCCGAGGCGTTAAATCTGTGTATTTTTCATATACTACTGATTATTTTACCCATTCTTTTATTTACTAATTGCAGAAACAAAAGAAAAAAAATGTCTATGTTGAAAGTCATCAAACTGTGTGAAAATTTGTTATTACACACAACTTTCAAGTGATCGTCAAGTGATCGTAAAGAAAAAAAGCGCTGAAATTATAAAGCGTGAAATGGTGAAGGCCACACCGAAAATTTATGTAGGTACTTCTAGTGCATAATGTTATGAATAGTGATGCAACGAATACGAATAGTAGACATTTACCGAATATTCAGCGAATACTAACACGAATATTTAAAAACTAACACCAGCGAAAAACAAGCGTCCTTAAAGGAAATATGGGGAAAACGTACTGTAGTGTGTACGTCACCGCTCCCCGTCATTAGTATATAAGCTTAGGATATTTAGTATGTAGTCTCATAATAAACCTACAGTGCGCACGAACACTAGTCTTTTACTCGTCTCCCGTCGTCCCACCTTTACATGGCGACCCTGCCAGTGCTGCCTCTGGGCAGTGCTGCGCATAAATAAAATAAATAAATAAATATGTGTTCAAAAATAAAATAATAAGTATCAAGTGATTTATGAACTAAATGTGTGAACTTTATAAAAAGTGACGAAAAAAAAAAAACTGACATTATGTGTGAGACATTATTATAATGTGAATGGGCTGCTGCTGGGCGAGTTAATGAAGGAGTGGATAAGTGAATGCTGGCAGCCGGGTGACGATGGTGTCAGACGAGGAGATAGCCGGCAGCCGGGCGAAGATGGTGTCCCATGGTGGTGCTGCCGGGAGTGTTCGTCGTGCATCGTGACGTAATAAGTCGATGCAGCGGAGGTGTTTTTTTTTAAATTGTACTTATAAGATAATAAATATAATCGTAATTTAATATGGTATAGTTCAAGTAATTAAACTTTGATAATAATTATAGCAGATAATATAGCAGAGCACTTAGACGGGTAAGCTACTTAATAAATTTCATCCTTATGAAAAATAATATTAAATTCACATATAATAAAATCTGCGTAATGACACTAGGTAGTAATCTCTAAATCTACACTTAATAGTATTTTGTAACGTGTGAACTGGTAATTTTTTTAACCCAATGTGATTATTTTTATATAATTCTTCATCGGGTACATAAAGCATTAACATTAAATTTTAAATTACTGTCGAATGTAATGAACTTTTATTTTATTTGGCAAATAAAATTTTTAAATTAAATTTCATGAGTTCTTATAGTAAAGTATTGTGTGTGATTGTACCTATATTTCTTTGACTTATTGCTACTAACATGCAAAACGATAGTATAACGTAAAAATTCATGTAATGGTGCATAATGTTTTTTTTTTTACATAGATAAAGTCTGGTTGATATTGATAGGTAATCCATATAGGTATTCGTTGACCTTTAGAATCGCATCATGTTCGCGCTTCGTGTGTGTTCGACGCATGCCGCGCGTCAGCAAAAATTGTGTTTGTGCAAGTGTCTAGTTGCATGCACTCATACCATTCCATATAGGGCGTCAGATTAAGTATCTGACTAGATGTTGTTTATAAAACATAACATGATATTAAGCAATTGTTAGTGCAATGTTATTGTCTAAAAAGCTTTCGATTTTATAGGTAGATTAACACTATGAATATCCAATGAATAATATGATTGAATTTTAACTAAAGTAAATGTTTAAAGATTTTTTTATTGTTTAGAGTAATAAATATGGAAAGCAGTAATAATAACTTTGATTAATAAAAATATATATATTTTACTGGATTTGACTTAGGTTAATAATACGAGTAGGGATGTATTAAATAGCTTTTGTTACTGGATAACATTAGTTACATTCCAAAATGATATTTAAGGATTTGATTGATATTATACATCCAGTATATTAAGACATGAACGTTATAAAATGGATAAAAAGTGTTTGACTTTATTGTTAGATTTTTGTTGTAGGGAATACTTTAGTATTATTATTTTGTTAACAATTGGACTGATCACCCAATAAGAAACAAAACTATTTGCGCTGAAGGATTTATTCGGAAGTGTTTTAAGTCAAGTTTTTGTTTGTTTTATAACATGGACAAGGTTTAAGGTACACATTGAAATGTAGTACCTACAAATCAAAAGAAAGGGTCCTTCAATTTGATCATAGTGTAGACGAGCTTCTCTCTGTGAAAATGGTCGGATTACCTATGTAAATAATGCTGTGCTTATAAAGATAGCCATAAGTATGAATATTAAGACGAAATGTCTATAAAATGAGAAGTCGAATAAAAATAATGAATATAAATAATATGAAAATGAAAAATGTATAAAGGGGTAGGCCACCCAAAGAAATATAAATAAATAAAGGACAAGGATCCTAAGTGAAAACCCTAAGAGGTAAAATAAATATGATGAATTACTATGAGTCGAGAAGACTATAATAATAATAAATATTAAATGAATTATGATATGTGAGATAATTATCTTGATATGACTTTTGTTGTTAAGTACGAGTAATGACATAATAATGTAAACTGGCAATGACAATTTTTGTATTTGGAAAATACTCGTATTATGAAGTGCTCTCATAATGATGAGACAAACTTGATTGTGTGTGACATTAAGTTTAAATAAGAAAATACATATTTTCAATGTTGTTAAATAGTGAGAATAAATTATTTATGGATTTTCATAGGAAGCTAAAAGAATTTTAAGCTGTATTTGTGAATTGTATGACGTTATCTGAACATTTACATACCTACTTAATTTGTTCCTAAATATTTTTAAAAATATCTACAATATAATTTATGAAAATTAATTCGATTAACCCGTCTAGGTCTAGGTCTAGATATAGATTATAATATAAAATATACATATTATAAATTTAAACAAAAAATATATATAAAATAAATATTTTTCTTTTTCAAAAAACGGGGGAGGTGTAGTGTGTACGTCACCGCTCCCCGTCATTAGTATATAAGCTTAGGATATTTAGTATGTAGTCTCTTATTAAACCTACAGTGCGCACGAACACTAGTCTTTTACTCGTCTCCCGTCGTCCCACCTTTACAGTACTACGTATGAAACTGGTGATCCCCGGGCTGTCAAATTCACATATTTGATTGCTGAACAAGTTTGTCTAGACATGGAGGCCCTGGATTTGGTAAATAAAAAGGGATATCGTCGTTTGCTCAGTGAACTAGCTCCAAGGTTTGTTTTTGTTGAGTATAGTAAAGTAAAAGTAAAATTAAATTTCAAAATGTTTTTTACATGGGACTCGCAATCTAAAAACGAGATAGATACGTAGGTATCTTAACTTAAGCTTCATAATAAAAAATTTTAACAGCCGGGAACATCCACTGAAAAAAAAATCGCCTAAAACGAGAAAATCTACGAATTTTATAGTGTTTTTAAATAAAAATTTGCCTGTAAATTTTAACTATTACAAGAGACACGTTCATCAAATAAATAATTATTTTATTACCATGGCGAGATATTCGTATTCGCGGAATAGTAGGTTTGATATTCGTATTCGCATTCGTAAAAGTAGTATTCGTTGCATCACTAGTTATGAAATTCGGTGTCTAATATGCTACGCTAAAGTGATTGTCCGTACCCTGGGCTTGAAGAGCAGGTTGAGCACGGCGTGCAGCCGCTTGTTGGTCTTCAGCACCTGCTCGAGCTGGTCGTCGAGCTCCTGCGAGGCGCGCAGCATGCCCGCCACCTGCGCCTTGGCGTGCTGCAACCTGCGCACAACGCACGAGTCACTGCCTGCGAGACGCAGCCGCGATCGCGCGCCCTCCCACATCTCTTAGCATCTTTACCGGCAAAGCTTTTGCGAATCAATCTACTTAAGATATTCCAGAAAATTCAAAAGGCGTTGCTGAGATCTTTAGATGAACAAAAAGTACATTATGATACCACGTAAAAAATAATACGAGAACGCAATATTGTTGAAGTGATTGAAGTGGAAGCGAGCGGGCGGGGCTCGCAGTGATACCTGAGCTCCGTTAGGTCGCAGCGCTTGCATTTCTTCGCGAGCGGTTCAAGGCTGTCAAGGTCGCGCGGCGGGCTGCTGACTGGAGACAAAATCAACAAGCTATAAATAGCAGTCGCTTAGCTATCCTTATATTATCATAGTAAGAATAAGAATCATTTATTTGCTAATGTAGTTACATAAAATGGAACAAACATGTACCAATTTATTGGTATGCAAATTTCATACACAAAATAAATAAAAAAACACAATAAACTTACATCACTACTTATATAAATATAATTTTATAACTAGGTAACAAACTATTCCCACTCTACAAAATCTTTTACGGAATAAAAGCAGTGTAACATTAGCCATTGCTGCAGTTCTCTCTTAAAATGTCTTCCTTTGAGAACTTTTATGTACATAAATAGTATGCCTTAAACTAACACAATATAACATCATTGAACACAATGTATTATTTCCAAATATTTTAGGAATGTCATTAAAATTGTTATGATGTCATACTTCATTTTCGCTAACATGCATTACCTTTCAATTATATAATGTTTGCATTAGCTAATATGTTTTTTATCAATTTTCAATTTATGTATTCAGCGTTAACTATCTTATTAAGTTATTAAAAACATTTATATTAAAATAAAATAGAATGACTGAATAGATTATAATGTCTTATCTTAAAGTTGACACAGCTATAATTTGACCTTGACGGAATACATTATTACTCGACTCATAAGGAGAAGCATACTTTGGACATACAAGAGCGCAACAGCATTTCAGTATAATTGCTCGGTCAGAAGTATGTGCATGAATTTTCGCAATAGTAATGTTGTAAAATGAAGATCGAGAAGTGATAACACGATTAGGAACGAGCTTTGTTCGCGACCAAGTCATTCGCAGCGGACTGGATTCGCGGAGGCATTGCCTCGTCGTCATAAACCGACCCGCGTATAATATGTATTTGTGCTTTGCTGTGTCATTGTGTTAAAGTTATAAAAATATTCATATAACAAATGAAAACCGCCTGTATGCATAAAACGTATTATTACAAAATTAAAACAAGAAAAATAGTATGTCTGATATGACGAGTGAAATTAAAAATATGATTTTGATGAAAGTAAAGATGAGCACTATGAAAATACAGGCAACGAGCTTCAGCAAGTTAAAGGAGGAGGCGGGTGAGGGAGGAGGCTCGGAGGCAGAGGCGGCGGGCATACGTACAGGAGCCGTGGTCGCGCCACTCGCGTTTGAGCGGCGGCGCGGGCGGCGCGGCGGCGGCGGCGCCGGCGGGCAGCGCGGCGGCCGGCAGCGCGGCGGCCGGCAGCGCGTCCAGCGGCAGCCGCGCCTCGAGCGCGCCGCCGCACGACGACACCCCGCTGCCGAACCACGTTACACACACGTTAGCTACGCCCCCACTCAATCATTCACATTATAAAAATTATACTAAAGCGAAAAATAAACAATATTTTTTCGGTTCTAAAGAAACATTAGTTACCTACTTAAGCGTTACAAAATAACGAGTATAATGTGTACCACCCAAATGGTCCCCTAACCGTACCACCCTTATATTTAGCACCTACTTCATCAAGCGCCATTTATATACGAGTATGGCTTGGTGAACTTGGCTGCAGTCCCGTTTAAACGAAGGGCGTCGATGACTTAACTTTTAATCAAATTGATTGAATTTTTATAATAAAATTTTGGGTTTAAAGTGATAAACAAATCAATTTTATCGATATTACACACCTTTACAATCGATTATTTATTAAGTGTAAGCGAAAGATAACAGCAATAAACATCTCTAAGCAGACGGGGCCGTCCAATAATGAAAGTTTTTTCTCTGCATGTGCACACATTTGACAGTTAAAAATTGTGAAACCTTATTGATGACGAGCCATTTGGTGTAATGGTCGAGAAGTCGGCTATTACACCAGAGGTCGCGGGTTCGATCCCCGCACGGTACAAACATTTGTGTGCATGATCATGTCTGTTTGTATCGGTCTGGGTGTTTCTATGTATAATATGTATTTACAAAAAAAAAAGTATTTAAGTAATGTTTATCCGGGTCGTGGGGCGTTTCGCCCCACGAGTTATTCGACCCGCGGGGCGAATCGCCCAAGAGCTCTTTTTGAATGGGGCCATTCGGACCGCAGTGGTTACAGCGGGGCGAATCGCCCAAGTCATTTTTGAAATGGGTCGATTCGGACCACGGAGCGAAGCAACCCAATGCGCATTTTTTATGCCCAGCTTGACTCATATAAAAAATTTTAGGATTCCATTTATTTGTACAGACGGGTAGAAAAGTGGTTAGTGAAAATAAAAGATTCCGATAAAAATAAATTCCGGTAATAATCAAATTTATTTAAAAAATATATACAATTTAGAGGTGGCATAATTACAGATTCAGTACTAAACCGCCTTACTCACGGAATAGAAAAAAAATCTGTTCTGTGGTCTTACTATAAAAAATATAAATTATTATTGCGCAAAAATGATGCCAATACCTAACTTGTTTTTGACAAGTGCACCGAGTGTATTATTTTTACTCAACATAATGTTATCTTTTGACGTAATAAGGCAATTGTTTAAAATCACAGTTTGATCACCCTTAATATTATGTCTTTTTCTTACAACCATTCTTGCTAATCACGGGTTTTGATGTACACTAAATATATTATTTAAATGTGGATAATCACAGATTAAGTACCAACCGTCTTCCTAAAAAAGATAAATATTATTGAGCAAAAATAATGCTAATAATAATACCCACATGTTTTTGACAAGTGCAACAAGAGTGTAATATTTTTACTCGGCATAATATGTTATCTTTTGACGTAATAAGGCAATATTGGTTTAAAATTACATTTTGATCACCCTTAATACATAGGTATATATATATTTTCATACAAATTACTTTTGCTAATCACAGGTAATGATGTAGGTACATTATTATTTACTTATAACTAGGTAATTATGCAAAATCACATCCGTAAAATTATAACTTTTTGCACTTATTTTACATAATATTTTTACATACAAAAATAATGCAGTGCAATAACACGAAATATGTACTCAATAGGCTTATGACATTTCTAACTTATAAATTATTTCGTTTGCTCTGTTAATTATTTTGTGCACGGTTGTACTTTTAGAGATATGTAATAAAACTATATATTTTCGATCAAAATCATCCATCAAATAAGAGAGCTGTTCTATGCCCCACTGCGGTGCGAATCGACCCATTTCGAAAAGTTATTGGGCGTTTCGGTCCGCGGGGCGAAAGTGCCACTTCAAAAAGGGTCCTTGGGCGATTCGCCCCGCGGGTCGAATAGCTCGTGGGGCGAAACGCCCCACGACCCGTTTATCCGTTGTCTGGCACCCATAGCACAAGCTAATGCTTAGTTTGGGGTCAGATGGCGCTGTGTGAATAATGTCCAGGGATATTTATTATTTATTATTATTATTATTCCTGTCAATCCGATGACAGCTGTCGCTGGCATCATCCTACATTTTACGATCTTTAACACGAACGCATCCGATTTTAAAGTGTCACAAACGAAACAAATGAATTTTGAGGTAAAAAACATAAGTAGGTACTTTACATAATCGCAAAGCATACGCAATAATTTCGCGAATGCGAATATGCAAAAAAAAACTGCGAATATTCGTTACGTCATGTAACTAGTACATAATTATCTAACTATATAAAACTCAAAGGTGACTGACTGACTGACATAGATATCTGTCAACGCACAGCCCAAACCACTGGACGGATCGGGCTGAAATTTGGCATGCAGGTTTATTATGTCAAAGTCAAAGTATTTATTTTGCAATTAGATTTACCAAGAAATTCTTTTGCACGTCATAAACTTTTTTCATACCATGTATGTCACTAGTATGGGGTATGTCAATAGGGGCTCACCTGGCAACTGCGGCGGCGGGAGCGCTTGCGAATAGCGGCGCCAGGTCCGCGGCCACGTCGGCGGCGTGCGGCGGCGGCGCGGGCGCGGCGCGGTTGCGGATGTGCGCCGTGGCGTGCGGCGGCAGCTCGCCGGTGCGCATGAAGTGCTCCTTCTCGAACGTTGTGGCGTGCACAAAGTGGCACACGGGTCGCATACAACCCTTATTTTCGAAATCGCGGCAGAAGCGGTAGACGCCCTCCAGCTGAGTGACGTCGAGCTTGTGCATGTAAATGCAGGCGGCGCCGCGCGCGCACGTGCCGCGCACGAAGTCTTTGCACATGACGCGGCGCGCGGCGGGCGCAGCGGGGCAAGGGGCGCCGGGGGCGGGCCCGGGGGCGGCGGGGGCGGGGGCGGCGGCCGGGATCTCGTCCTGGGGGTTGTCGTCGCTGCGCTCGGCGCTCTCGTAGTCGTCGTCCTCGACCTCTTGCTTGATCGTAAAGCTAAGCGGGCTGTCGGGCGGCGGCGAGTTGGGAGGCAGCGGCGGTTGTAGGGCCGCGTTGACTTTGTTTTGCTGTGAAGTTGCAGGGACTGTAGCCGAATTCATGTCTTCTTCGAATTTGGACTTCTGATACTTTTTCATGTACTTAAAATTGGGCGATGGCCTGAAGTTTATTGACGCTTGTTGATTTTTACCTGCAAAAAATGTTGTTAACTAAATATTGTGATTTGGTTTTATAGCGCAGTTGAAACATCAAGCAATTATAGAATGGTTTAAACAATTGGCAAGTAGCAAACGTAATCCATAAATAGAGGCAACACGCATGAGAGTTAAGATGACATTACACGACCGTTAGCACTTGCCATGGAGGGAAACAAAGGAAAGGGTGAAAGCTAATAATAATTAAAGTTACATTCATTATTTTCTTCATCTCCAAAAATAAACTATATTTATACATCAAACGTCAATTCTTTAAGTCGTTTTTGGAAGCTCAGCGTTTTTGAACATTCGCATTGCTATAATATAAACTTATGACATGAGCTCACTCGCTTTGCAGAATGTAAAATGTAAAGAAACGGAAATCACATTTGCATAACAAAGTATTCAAGAATTTCTAAATCTTATTTACTATATTTGGAATATTCTTGAATTCCTTGTTATGAAATTAAACTGGAATTCTTCAAATTGTCGAATTCGGTGTAATATCTAATTATATGGATTGTATCTTTTATCTGTTTGGAAATAAATAAATGGTTTGATTTTATATCTAAGCTTAAGTATGCATTATGTTATTATTCATTTATTGGCACATAAAACAGAATAGCACCATTATAACAGCTGTTTAACAAATTACATAGTTTGAATCTAGATATTATCCCAATAACATTTACTTATGTACGCAACATGATTTAGAGCATAGGAATACAATGACACAATAAAATACAGAGACATTTTTAAGTACAATTTAGGAAAAGCTTTGCTAAGTTTTAGCAAGTTCAATAAACTGAAAAATGCTAAATTTTGGAAATAATTTTTTGAAACTGGGAAGTTTTTTAAAAATATCTATTCAATTGTAACCAAATGGTTACATTCCTAGTAAATACTAGGAATTATTTAATAAAAAGGCATATTACTCCTTAAAGAGTACTTTGGGGACAAATTATAAATTATAGAAGTGCATCCTGTATGTGTTTCCATTAACATTCTTTGTTACAATTCAAGTATAGGTAGTATTTAAGATAAAAAATGTCACTAAAATTGTTGCTTTTTTTGTTTTAATTTTATTATAATATTGTTTTTTGTAATTCCAAATTATTAGTTTTAAATTGTTATTCACGCTGCCTTGAAAAGGTTAATTTGTAATCTATTATAAAATAGTGAATAAATGAATATGAATGAATATAAGTCCAAAGCATAGTATTGTATAATATTTATAAGTTTAAAACAAAGGGTATAGAAATGGGTACCGAGTTCTGGTTTTTGGTGTTAAAATTGATTGGGAAAAGGAGACTGGGGGAATCTATGTGGGAATGGATGATTTTAAAAAGATAGATCAAACCATGTTTGCTTTCACCCTTTTACATTGTGAAAACTGTTGGATACTGAAAGAGTCTCTTGCACCAACCAGGTCTAAACCAGGGTTGCCACAAAGAAATGAACACACAGTAAACAATCCTAGCTGATGCAAGAGATCCGCTAGCAGGAATGAAGTCGCAAGCAGACAGCAATGATAGTAATACACATAATCACCCCTGAGCTTTTTGTATCCTTCTTCACTCAATGCTGGTCTTAAGTTTTATTGTCTTTTGAGATTATTTTCTTCTTCATGTTACTATTGGTGAAATCATCATCATCTTTATCAGCCAGTTGCAGCCTACTGCTGGACATAGGCCTCTTCAAATGCTCGTTACTTTGCTCCATCTTCATTCTCATTTTTGATAATCTATCTTTGCTTCTTTGTATTTATGCCATATGATGAACTCCAAGGCAATCAGTGCAATAGTGGAATTACTTCTTGTATTCTTTCCATTTTATAAATATGAAGCAACAGCCCTATTTTATTTATTATGAAGATAATAGCAAATTAAGCTAGATATTTTATCTAGTACCAGCTGCTCATTGAATGTTCATAATGATAATAGTGCTTTAAATCCATATTTGAGTCTGACATTCACATATAAATGAGTTGTAGACTTTTTTCAAATAAAATTGTTTCAAAATACATTTTAGGATATAATAAAACCATGCTAGTATGGTATGGACCATTAAAAAAGGTCACGTGTGGTTGTCTTCCATAGTGATACAGTTAAGCTTGTAAAAGTATTTTCGCTGTGAAAGATTTTTTGAGCATTTGAAAGTTTCTGGTTTATAAAACCCTTTTACATAAATAGTTCTATTTGCTGGTTGTGGTTAATTGTTCATATCAAAAAAAATTAACAATGTATCCATTGCACCTGAAACTTGGAAAAAATTATGCAATTCGCTATATACTTAAAATTAATACACATAATTTTTATCGCACATGCATATGTACTAAAATAATGCCACATGAGAATTGCACTGCAACATTTTAGGTATTCACAATTATTGTAGTGTTATAACCACGTCACTTACTAGAATAAATTTTCGCATTACTAGCAAATAACATCATGAATATTAATCACTAACAAAGGTATATTATGGTATAATATCCATAAATACACAATAGAATTCACAAAAAGGATACTAAAATGGTAAAAAGATATGAAACAGATACAATAGCTGCAATGCCTTTGTTTCACCAATTCGGTTTTACTTCTTGACCACACCCATAGTTACTGTGGCCAACAATGTGAAGACAAAAGTCATTGACAATTGATTATTTTAAAATATTAAATCTACCTCACAAAAAAACCATAATTGAAGGAATGGGAAAATTATTGACTATTCACAAGTACAGTTAATTTTTAAAACACAATTTCTATTCATTATTCTTTAAAGGCTCAAAAACATCATATTTGATTTTTAAATAGTCAAAATACAATAATAACGAAATAGTTTAAAGAATAAAGGCAATGCATTTATTTACAGAAAAGTAAGACAGGTGAGAATAGAAGGATTTTTGAACATAGATATTTAAACAATCGACAAACTATTACCAAAAATATGATTAATGAGTGCTCAGACCAAATACTTGAGAGATTGAGTGGTAAATACATTTTTAAGAGATTCATAAGTGAACCTTTTAATATAAGAAAAGTGCAATTCTAACATCAACATTTAAAAACAGTAAATAAACTTATAATATCACGCTATGCGTGGTATTTTTGTAGTTCAGAAAGTAGGTAGGTACGTGATTAAAGTCGTCCACTCACCCGAACATTTGTTCAGTGCACTCGAGTCAGCTTGCATTGTCCCAAGATCCAACGCCAGAAAAACTATTAAAATAATACCGTATCGATATTGCACTCGGTCTATTAAACAAATACATCAAAATACTCTCAAGTATGCTTAAAAATAAAAATATTTCTACGCATTTCCATTTGAGGTTTTGCGAGCTGCTTCCAGTAAACCACAGATAATAAATAAACTACAAACGAAACCACACCACAGAGTCCACAGACCAATATTAAAAAAAAATCCATGCCACGCCACAGACTGCCACAGACTCACAAACAACGACAATATTATTTCCATGTCTACTCTAAGTTTCCATGCCTTAGAGTAGAACACATGGAGATGCCCTAAGTAGGTACAAAACGTGTATACCTAAAGTTGGAACACAAAATGGCGCCACCAATGATAGCGCCCGACCGTAGTGCAACCAATATTGTATATCGATATATTTATCGATACAAGTTTACGTGTCGATCGTAAATGCACATATTTTGTTAGAAATCTATAAATAGTTTCTTATTTTCCTATCACAAAATAATGATGATGCAGTGCCTTAATATAACAATAGGTTAGTTATTTAAATTATAATGGAAATTTCAACTTCATATGGTTAATAAACCTATTACATTTTTCCAAAAATCCTAAACAGAAGATAAAGTGAAGATCTGTACTGTTTCATACTACCATCACGTAATCTTGTTATGTCGAGAGTTCTGTAAAACCAGTATTCGTTGAAGTGTAGCGAGCAAACGTGCCTTATTTTATGTCGCGGATTTATATTTTCCCCACCTATTAACTCTATCTATTTCTTCTATAATGTTTCACTTACAGGAAATCTGCAGAAATATACCATTGCAGAATATATCTAAAACGTATCGATACATAAAAATATTGTGCCACATCACTAGCTGGAACACAATATGGCGAAACCGGCACGCGTCAAAAACTGTGTGACGTCACTAAAAAGTGTTGCCAAAATGGGTACAATGCAAAGATATCTGTCTCTTTTTTCATACGCAACAATCACTTAGATGAAAAGAGATAAGTATATATTTGTAAGGCAAGTGTCGATTCGATGTATATTCATATAAGCAATTTTTTGTATAGATCAATAGGGCATCTCCATATGTTCTACTCTAAGTTCCATGCAAACAACAGCAAACAACAAACCAATGATTTCCAAACGACAGGTGTCGCAGTGACATTTCTAGAGGCGTAGTCTTACCATACACGAAATAATGTTAAAACTTCGATTCGTAACTAATCGATTCTTCTATCGATCTACACTGAACGATTGAGGACCTCTAATAAAAGTGATTTTAAACAAAGGACACATTTGGCATGATGCTCTATGACTATGCGAAAACATTTAGGTGATAAAGATTTGTTTTTCCTGTGTCTGGATGTTAATTATATGTAAATAAATAAGTACCAATTTGTGCTAACTTCGTTATTTTTGATACTCGTACGTAACACATGTCATGCTCATTGTGCTCTTTTACACTAACTTTGGGATCAGCTCAATGTATGTGATATAGTTTGGTTGTTTGTCGGAGATACTGAAATTATTATTTTCGAATTTCGGATTTCGATCACATTCAAATTGTTTTATCTAAACCGACTTACTTCGAATGAAATTACCTAATTGATTTTTTATTATAAAATTGTACGTTTAAATTTAATTTCATTCACATTAATTTTAATTCCACTATGTATGTGTTATTTATTTGATTATTATATTGTATTTGTGTTTAATTATTAGATATTTAATTCGGTTATTGTCAGATGTTTGTATTATTGTAATTATTGTACTGTGTGTGTTTCTGTGTAATTATGACCGACAATTGGTTGAAATAAATGATATTATTATTAAAGAGATAAACAAAATGAAAATTTTCCGATTTTTTAAAATTTCATAATCGATTATTAAGTGTTAGTGAATGATAATAGCAATGAACATCTCTAAGTGGGCGGGAACCCACAATCATGAACGTTATTTCTCTTCATACAATTGTCTTAGAGTAGAACACATGGAGAAGCCCTAAGTAGGTACAAAACGTGTATACCTAAAGTTGGAACACAAAATGGCGCCACCAATGATAGCGCGCGACCGTAGTGCAACCAATATTGTATATCGATATATTTATCGATACAAGTTTACGTGTCGATCATAAATGCACATATTTTGTTAGAAATCTATAAATAGTTTCTTATTTTCCTATCACAAAATAATGATGATGCAGTGCCTTAATATAACAATCGGTTAGTTATTTAAATTATTATGGAAATTTCAACTTCACATGGTTAATATGAATTGCCCTCTGAGTACTGAAAATACTGAAACATAAATAGAGACGCCCTATTAAAACAAATACATAGATCTATACAAAATATTGCTTATACAAATATACATCGAATCGACACTTTCATTATAAATATATACTTGTCTCTTTTCAACTAAGTGATTGTTGCGTATGAAAAAAGAGACATAAACAGATTAATCTATCACAACCCTCCATACATACTCGTTTACTTGTTTATTTAGTGACACAGTATTTTATAAGAAAAGCACCTTTCATTATAACCTATTACATTTTTCCAAAAATCCTTACCAGAGGAGTAAAACCAGTTTTCGTTGAAGTGTAGCGGGCAAACGTGCCTTATTTTATGTCGCGGATTTATATTTTCCCCACCTTTTAACTCTATCTATTTCTTCTTTAATGTTTCACTTACAGGAAATCTGCAGAAATATACCATTGCAGAATATAACTATCTAAAGCGTATCGATAATACATAAAAATATTGTGCCACATCACTAGCTGGAACACAATATGGCGAAACCGGCACGCGTCAAAAACTGTGTGACGTCACTAAAAAGTGTTGCCAAAATGGGTACAATGCAAAGATATCTGTCTCTTTTTTCATACGCAACAATCACTTAGATGAAAAGAGATAAGTATATATTTGTAAGGCAAGTGTCGATTCGATGTATATTCATTGCAATTTTTTGTATAGATCAATAGGGCATCTCCATATGTTCTACTCTAAGACAATTGTCAGTCAAAAATTGTGAAATTTAACAGCTGTCAAATCGATGACAGCTGTCGCAGAGATCATCTAACTCCCGCTCTACACTTAGCCCGCAGATCGCGCGCGATGGCTGCGAAAGGGCGCGAACGCTAAGTGTGGAGCCGTCTCCTATTTTATGCGAAACGGCTCCACACTTAGCGTTCGCGCCCTTTCGCAGCCATCGCGCGCGATTCGCGGGCTAAGTGTAGAGCGGCCTTAAGATTTAACAAACCATAGTGTATAGGCCGACAAACTTATCTGTTCCGGTGGCGGCGTCGCCACTGTCTATTTAAAACTGTCATTAAATATCGTTTTTACATTGCATTTCATGTAGTTCCAGTTTTGGCCACCGAAACAGATAAGTTTGTCGGTCTATATGGATAGTGTTGCCCGTGGTTGCTGTTACAAACAATTAGCCATTAATTTTATTCGGTTATTCCACGGAATAAAATTATTCCGTGGGTTAATCAAAAATG
Source organism: Mecyna flavalis (assembly GCA_949319885.1). NCBI lineage: Eukaryota > Metazoa > Arthropoda > Insecta > Lepidoptera > Crambidae > Mecyna > Mecyna flavalis. The sequence goes on along the minus strand of OX439425.1, from coordinate 24,904,020 downwards.
AATTGGTTATATTGAGTAATGGAATTAAACAATAAAAAAGGTAGTTTTATTATGATTCTACGTTTTGTCAACAACAGCAATTATCTGTATATTTATTTTTATAATTTATAATATAAAACTCAAAGGTGACTGACTGACATAGATATTTATCTTCTAACTAGTCTGTGACTAGTGATGGGTAATGCTAATAATCCGGTTAATAACATCATGGATAATAATCGATTAAAAGCAGTTAATAGCCATTAATAGCCGATTTTGGATGATAACCCTGCTATTAATGTATCTTAGAGAAATTTATGTTTTTTTTATTTATTTATTGTATTGTAATTGTATCAGTATGGTTTAATGGGCTTCTACGTAAGTACCTATATTATATCTGGTAACGTGGGTACCATACTTCGCTCATACACAATATTGTACACAGACACTGTATCTACCATGAAGTAATTATCAAAATATCACTGGAAAAATGTGTAAAAATTATTGAAATACTATTGAATAAGCACGCATACGTCATTACCATTTAAACCCCCCCCCCCCCATCACGATTCCATGGAAATAAACGGTAATGACGCGAATGGTGATAATATTTATATAACGGCGTGTCGTCGTCAAGAAGAGGTGTAAATGTAGCTCGGTTGCTCGTCCATAATGTAGGAATAGCTTCAAAATAATAATGCAAGCGTTCAAACCAACGTGTCGTTAAAACGGTCTTTGTAATCATCAATATGGACGTTATCCGACATATGCATAATTTGATAAAATTTTCTAAATACAAAACGATTTTGAATTTCAAAACAGTTCAAAATGTCACTGCTTAACGCTTTTATTGATAAAATTTTATGAAATTCGTAAAACTGTGTACCTACTTCCCAGTTTTAGCAAATGGCAATGACGGAAATTTAGGAACACTCAAATTTTTCACTCTTTCCTTTTAAATATTTTTGCAAACAAACGCGCAATCGTGACGCCGTGTACGTTACTTAAAAACTTATCAGGGGAACCACGGGAGCGCAGGAACCTGCTACTTTTCCCCTTACCTCAATAAATTCGCCAGTCGTTAATTTGATGTCCTAAAAATGGTTTTGACGATTTCCTGGCAACACACTCTTAAAATTTGTTTTACCATGGTTGTGTTGATTTGATGGCGGCGGGTGTGCCCCAGGGGTCCGTTCCCCTGGGGTCAGACCTCTGCTATGGAACCTGGGGTAAAACTGAGTCCTGCCAGGCTCATTCTTGCCGCGGATGGGTGTCATGGCGAGGGCAAGCTAATGGGAGGATGCGGTTCACCTTGCGTCGGTCGGCAATTCCCTTGTCGTCCGGTGCATCCGCTCCTTGGGGCTGAGGGTGGCCCTTGAGAAAACAAGGGCCATGCCGTTCCACGCCCCACGCCGCAGGACCCCACGGGGGCTCCGGTCCGGGTAGAGGGGGTCCGGGTCCCGGTCGAGGTGCACTTCAAGTACGATCCTGGACCCCCGCACGGTGGTCCCGCCGTAGGTCATAGAGTTGAAATGTCGATGGTCACATTATTATGTTATTGGTCACTTACAGGATAGACAAATAACCCTTCTACCCCCAGGTATAACATAAATTGCAATAACATACAACGAACATTTAATTTTGTGCACCCGAAGTGGAAACATTTCATTTGTGCTCATTGGCGTTATCGTTTGGCATAAATTTTCATTATTTTCAAAGTGTAGTTTTTCTATGAAATCGATTGTTTAGGATATTGTTGTGCCCTGTATATTTGAAAGGAAGGTGTATACAATATTTGAAGCCATGTTTTGTTAATTTTATCCCTGTCACTATCGGAAACCAGTGCCCTCAAGGAGGACCTACCGATTTATTTGATTTTTGCCGCTTTTCTATTTTCAATTAGACTTTTACTTAGGAAGGAACGAATCGCCAAAGTTGAAACATATATCAAAATAATCTCAAGTTTGTCTAGTTTCAAAATCTGTAATGTCTAGGTGCGCCAAAGTGCGCCGAGGACTGCCATAGGTCATAGAAAAGACTAGGTCATATGTAAGCAAATTTGATACTTCAGGTATTTTTGTAATTTTGCTTCTTTTTTATCCTGCAGGGGCCACCATCAAGTGTTATTTTCTTCGAATGATTGTTCTTAACACCTGATTATCTGTGAAGATTGAAAAAATTAGGTAGATCGATCTCGGTGAAGTGTTCGGCACCTGGCAGACTCTCAACCGGATACTGAAAATATCCAGATCGATTACTTGAGATATTTAACTTAAAATACCAGTTAAGGGCTAAGAAGAAACTAGGGAGGTCAAAAACCTCGAAATATAAGCCCCGATGTAGCGGTAGTGGTTGATTCAATGAAAGAAACTTTACATGAAAATTTCGCCTTAGTTCTGAATTTTCTGATGAAATTACAGGTATTAGAAAATACTTAATAGACAGGTGTCGTCATTTTCTGCCGACCTTATCATCAGAGTGACAGGGTACAAAATAAAAATTCACAAACATAAGATACATGCTATTGATAAGGCCAAAATTCTTACTGAGGAAAATCCTTGGTATAAAATTCCTTCATACATACATGCAAGGTTTTAATAAACGGATTAAAGGTGATTGAGAGTTCTATATTGTCTGAAGAGGCCGCCTGATCTTGTAATACATTAGTTTAATTATCTGGAGGCTGTAACACTAGAAAATTTTCCCGAGAAGTGACTTACATTGATTTTTTTAAAATAGAATTGCTTCCTCTTGATTCAGACCTACTTATTTCTAGTATGAGGACGTTAACGAGTAAGAAGAAGTCAACATTAGCAATATAAGTATTGTATTTATTATGTAGTTGGACGATATTGCAATTTTCAATAATGTAAATATTATTAATTACTATGTTTTCCTACTATGTAAAAAGCCTGTGTTTTTTATAAAATAATGTATTCAGCTATGTATTATCTAGTGTTTTTTATTATTTATATGTCAATTAAACTATTATTTTAAGAAATAAATAAATAAAACAATTTCATTTTTGTTACCCATATACCTACATTTTTAAGTTTTAGATAAATGCTTATTTTTTAAAAATATCTATCTTTTATATTGAAATTATATATATATTTTTACTTGTTAATAGTCCAAGAACCTTAAAACAAGAAGTTATTGGGTAAAAAGTAACTCTTTTAGTTTTAATCCGACCCGAAACGCGAATGACCGCTCTTCTTAAGAAACGGGACCACCGTGCCCCGGTGGAATTTTGAGGAGCATTTTCAGCTCCTCACTCCATGACTGTGTGCCGCCGCTGCAGCTCTCGGACGGGTCCTTCCCAACGTAGGGGTTTAGAACCCGAGTGCTGTCGGCTTTATCATGGGGTGATGGCACTTTACGGAGCCCTTGTTTGAGCGGACACTCGGACAGCCTCTCCCCCTAGCTGAGAGCCCTCTTGCGAAGACTGCAGAGGAACATCGCGACTCGGGCTGTGCGGGCTTACCGCACAGTTTCCCACGGGGCTCCCTGCGTCTAAGCAGGCACAACGCCGTGGGAATTCGACGCCCTGGTTCTGGCCCAGGTGCATCGAATGCGGGTCGCGGCAAGGATGCGGGGGGAGCGACCACGTTTGGAAGAGGTGCTGGCCAAATGGACGGAAGCTCTCCAAGTGCCGGCCACTGGACGATTGAGGCCATTTGTCCGGTGTCGAGGGAGTGAGTGGAGCGCCGGCACGGCTGCCTCACCTACCGCCTGTCGCAGGTTTTGTCCGCACATGGATGTTTCAGACTATCTGTACCGTGTCCCCCGTCGGGAGGAGACGCCGCAGTGTCATCACTCCGACGCTCCCGACAACACGGCCGAGCACACTCTCCTTGAGTGCTCGGCCTGGCGACACGATCGTCGCGAACTTATCACGGCGCTAGGCGAAGGACACCTCTTATTGGCGACCATGGTTCGTGCCATGGTTGCCAACAGGTGCGTGTGGGAGGCGCCGCCTCCTTCTGCGAGGAAGTTATGTCGCAGACGGCCGGGCCGGAGAAGGCGAGTTCACTTAGCACGCCTTCTTCGGCCTGAGGGTTCACCTGCGGCCGGAGGTAGCTCCCCAACGCCCGCATTGCACAGGTCGCCCGAGCCAATCCTGAGAGTCACCTTGTTTTTCGGGTGGCCCTCCCTAGGCGCCACCAAGACTTGAATCCTCTCAAGTCGGGGTACCCGGGAATGGGCTGGTCAATAGCCACAAGGCTGGCATCGGCTCGTCCCAATCGGGTGTTAAGGGAAACCCGGGGGAGTTTAGTGGGTAGTGGGACTTAGTCTCGAGCCCCACACACGACCGCAGGCGTCGCTAGCCTGTGATTATGGCGCGTAAATGCGTTTTCCTCCACAAAAAAACAAAGGTTGTGTTGATTTTAAAAATTGAATGACTTTGTAACATTAATTTGTAAATGAATACAAATGAATAATGTAATTTATACAATACTAAATAACCAAACACGGGTATACATTTAATTACGTGAAATAATGAAACGAATATTTCGGATTCCAACAAAAATTTGCGAATGGTAATGAAGTTTGATGCGAAATTTGATGATTTTTATTGGTTAGTAATGTCAAAATTAGAATAAAACAAAAAAAAATCATTTATTAATTTCAAATACATTAATAGCAGGGTTATTAGCCATTGCATGGCTATTAATGGCTACTAATGGATAATAATCGCTAATAATCCAAACCATCCGGCTACTTACCCATCTCTATCTGTGACATAGATAGACATCAACGCATAGCCCAAACCACTGGACGGATCGGGCTGAAATTTGGCATGCAGGTCGATGTTATGACGTAGGCATCCGCTAAGAAAGGATTTTGATCAATTCCCACGGGAACGGGAACCACGCGGGTGAAACCGCGGGCGGCCGCTAGTTAAACTATAGGTATAGTCCGAGTCCGACAAATTTGAATATCTATGTGGTGGCGCGGGCGTCGTCATTGTTGTTTTAGTATTGCCATTAAATATCGTTTTTGCACTTTTGAATAAAAAAAGTATCCTATATCCGTCTCCTGGTTCTAAGCTATACCTCTCCACCAATTTTCAGCCAAATCGGTTCATCCATTCTTGAGTTATAGTGTTTTCTAAGATTGTTGTGCCTTAACCGGCAATGTAAAAATAACGCTATACCTACACCTATAGTATCTCCCATCCCAAATGTATGATTTTCACACCCCTTGCGGTCTGGTGTTTCATAATAGCTAGCTGGCTAGATAGCTCTGTGTGAATAATATCTACATACAGGTAAGGTAAACGCACCAGTAATGGACAAGGAACCAGTAATGGACAAAAAATAAAGAAATCATCTATAATAAGGACACGAACCAGTTTTTTTATATTGGAAACACTGTGTCATAGACAGTAGACGTCTAGCTGTCAATGTTTGACGTTTTATTCAATTCGGTTTGTTAGATACAAAATGGCGTAAGTGCAAAGTGTTTCCGTCATTGTAAATTTGATACAAGCGGTTTTTCTTAAGGAAATTATTAGCGCGGTGAGTAGAAAGATTCTTAAGTAAACTGGTATTGCTGTGTTCTAATCAGAATGTGTTCTATTTGTTGGGTTAAGCATGAAATTAAGACAACAACGCATATTGTTGTTAATCCAGAGAGGTTTTGTTTATTAATATTTTGTTGATGTTTATAACTGGTGCGCTGTAATTGAATAGTTCCAATAATGGACAAATGTCGAAACTTAATATTACTTTTATGTATTTACATTTCTAACTAATTTTACTCTAACTATTATTCTTTACTAAAAGCTGGTTGTAAATTTTAAAAATGCTGATTTGTACCAGTGATGGACGTATGTGTCCATTATTGGGTATTTTATAGTATCCAGTTATGGACATTTACATAAAATTGTACTAAGGAGTATTCTTTGTTTTAAAAAAGCCGCATATCCCTGGACTACAGTATGTTTTTCTTCAAGGGACCCCAGTGTCTGTGCTGATGCCACCAGGGAGGTGATTAGACATGCGCAAAATAGTTCACTGTAGTGTAAAGTATGATATAGTTCAATTGGACTAGATGAAGTATATCACTCATTTAGTTCATCTAGTTCACTTGACTCAGTACTTCAATAGTCCATTTGAATCACTTTGTCATTTAGTTCAATGGGACCGTGCAACTGTCTCGTTTCCGCACGCGGTGTTCGTAATCTATCCGTCCGCTTTACTCTCCTTCAGTGAAGCGTGAACTAAATGCAACTGTCTCGTTTCCGCACGCGGTGTTCATAATGTATCCGTCCGCTTTACTCTCCTTCAGTGAAGCGTGAACTACTGAACTAATTGGGACTCGAATGAACTAGTGAAGGAGATATACTTGCTAAGTGAAGTAGTCCAATTGAAGGATTCATTCATGAACGACTCAACTCTAGAGGTGATATGTCGGGGAATGGAGTATATTTTATTCCGGTCTCTGATCTGCCATTCTCTTGCGTAGCAACAAGGCACCTGGGGTGCATACTTTGAAGAGAGCATTCAACAAAGCTGCCAAGTCCTGCAAGAGGGTATTACGACGTGCTCGCTTCAACCATATTGGCCGGATTGGGGCCAAGTTGGCTTCGTACCCTTTGGGTGCTAAGTTGTTTTGGTCACTAGCCAAATCGGTTGAAGCGAATTTCTGCAGGTCATCACTTCCGCCTTTACTACACGTCCCGATGGTTCACTCGCCCACACTGCTGAGGAAAAGGCAAATCTATTTGCCCATCTTTTTGTCAGCAACTCGCATTTGGATGCTGCTAACCATGTGCCCCCAAATCTTCCTCGTTGTGAGTCAACTTTTGAGTTCGCTAAGATTCGTTAACGAGAGGTACATAAGGTTCTGCGCAGTCTTGATGTGAACAAGGCAAGTGGTCCTGATGAGACATCAGCGAGAGTGTTGCGGAGCTGTGTATACCCGAGCTGTCTTCAATTTGACACGCCCATACCGTCTCTCTCTGAGTGAGGGATCAGTTCCGAAATCTTGGTAACTTGCTAACGTGCAGCCTGTGCCCAAAAAAGGTAGCCGTGCAGAACCCTCAAATTACCGACCAATATACTCGTATATAGCCATAACCTCCATTCTTTGTAAGGTAATGGAGCGTACAATTAATAACCGCTTGCTTGCGTATTTAGAAGGTAACGATCTCCTCAGTGATTCGCAATTCGGGTTTCGAAGAGGTAGGTCCACTGGGGACCTTCTTATATACGCAACGCATTTATGGAGCGAGGAGATTGAAAACCATGTTGAGGCTATTGCTGTGTTCTTGGATATATCAAAGGCTTTTGACAAGGTCTGGCACGATGCCCTTATTGGAAAGCTTCTTAAGAGATATCGATACCAGCTGGCTGCTTTGGACTCTAAATTGAGCGGCGTGCGAAGCCTCTTGCCTCTCCGTACATTACTTTTTAAATAAGTTCTTTCTTGCTAATTTTAAAAAGAAAACGATTAACGTTGTCATATAGAAAAAGTTTATTAAATATTAAAAATATATTATTCTATTGCATTTTGCATCTACATCTTGACATTCATCATAGATTCCTCGATTAGGTTGTATATATATGTAATATACACCTAGTACCTACTAGATACATAATAATATTATGACTAGGTTCAAGTTCATTACTGGATATCTATGACTAGATTTAAGTTCATTACTGGATGTCCATGACTAGGTTATGTCCATTACTGGGTGTCCATAACTGGTTTTTTGCTGTCCATAACTGGTTAAAAAACTGGTGTTTTTATTTGTTAAATAAATTATATTTAACTTTGCGGTATCTCACGCGTAACACAGTAGAAATATTGAATAAGGACAGGAATTTACACTTAAAGTATGTTCAGTACTGAAACTTTCACAATATTGATAACATTTAACAAATACCAAAATTTTTTTCTTAAACTGTCCATGATTGGGGTGTTTACCTTATTAAAATAAATCCTAATATGTGTAGAGTAGGTATATATCCTCGATGCCCAACAACGAAATCTAACTAGCATAGGTATACGAAGTGGTCGGCAGCGAGCGAGGTGCTAGGGGCTCGGCGCCGGGAGCCAGGGGGCGGCGCGGCGGCACTCGCCCGCGGGAGACGGCGCGGGCTCAGTTCAGCGGACGCCGTGCAGCCTCGCACTCGCAGCTACTGGCTGTTCTCACTCGCGGTGTGTCGGTTGACCAGTCAACGCGTTGTTTGATATTTTGTTTCAAATTAATCAGTTCATCGCCTATGAGTACATTTTCTCTAAATAATAATAAATAAGCGCGTAATTCCTGCACCTGTAATACCTTTTCGTCCGTATTCGGCCATACCCGCTAACAATGTCCAAGAAAAATACGGAGGTGCCAACTTTACCTAAGAGTGGGAACGCAGGAGGCAGTAGTTCCCAAACCTGTGACCACCAAGTGCGCACGATTATAGAGGAACAAAATGCCAAAATGTTATCTATAATAAAGACCCTTCTTAAACAAAATGCTGCGCCGTTGAATTCAGATGGCAACTTGGTTTTGCCGGATTTCGACCCGGACGCGGCGGACGCCGACGCGCGCTCGTGGAGCGCCGCGGCCGGCCTGTGCCTGGCCGACCAGACGCTCGGCGGCCCGCAGCTCATGCGCCTCGTCAGCAAGGCCATGAAGGGCTCCGCCTCCACGTGGCTCACTCAAGTCTCTTACGCCGATATGACTTGGAAAGAGTTCCAAGACTTATTCATTAACAGGTTTGGCCAACTTCAGACCGACGCAGGAGCTCTCATAAATTTAGAGAATCAGAGGCCCAATACGGATGAAACTTTAGCCGCATATGCCAACCGCTTAGTTACCAGCTTTGTGAACCGCTGGAAAGATTCTAATATTGAGCAAATTGCGGTGTCCACCGTATTGGCCCACATTGCTCTGTTTGACAGCGATGTACGCCGCATGGCTATTACCACCGAGGTGTCGTCGAGACACGATCTGCAAAAAGAATTACAAGCCTTTTCATTAAAAAGGAAGTGCCCAAGGAGTTACGAGACGAACACCTCTGAGGTCAACAAACGCGCCAAACTTGGACAACTCTTGAAATGCAGCACTTGCGGCCATACGGGCCACAACGAGTCTGAATGTCTTCTTAGAGGCACAGATTTTAATGTATCGTCTCAGACGGCCAGCGCTCAAGAAAAAACTAAGATTTTGTGTTTTAAATGCGGTGTGGAGGGTTTCCTTGCAATAGGGCGCGGCGTCACCTCGATGACTAGCGCCGGCAGCGGCGCGGCCGCGAGCGGCGGCGCCGGCGATCGCCCCGCTGCTGGCATACTCGAGCAGCTCAGTGAGTTGGCTCGTTTTTACTATCTTGGTAAAATGTTAGTGGATAAACAAGTCGAGTGATAAAATAAAAGTCCATCCACAAAATATTAGCGCTGAAGTGACATTGTGCGTAGTGTGACGTTATTTCAAACTGCAGACAGCCAAGCCTAGGTTGTGTATATATATATAGCTTATTTTTATATTTTTAATGATTAATACGTCGTTCGTGATGGGTGTGCAGGCAGCAGCAGCGGCGCCCGCAAGGCCGGCAAGGTCGCAGCCGCCGGCGGCGACGGCGGGCGAAGCGTCGACATCCTCACCCTGGTGCCCAGCACCATAGCGCCGGCCACCGGGATGCCTGAGCATACGTGTAACTAACACACTTTAAAAAGACCTAACGTATCATCCTAGTCAGCGATGTTACAAGGTCTACATTGTGAAACGATGTCTAGGCGTGCCGGTGACGAGCGGCGGCACGGGCGGCGCGAGCGGCGGCGGTGTCGGCAGCGGCGGCCGCCACGCTGAGCGCCGCGGGCAGCCACCCGCTGCAGGGGGCAAGACTCAACAGAGTGAGTTGTTTAACAATATCACTATGTTTAATAGTTCAGGACGAGGAGTCAAAAGAGTTCGATCGTAAGAATAATATAGGACCTTTCAAGTTTTTCAAGGTTTTTAACGGATACTACCTTTCGATGAACTGAAATGTGATCTCAACCTGATTTATTTTATGGCATAAATTAATTTTGTCAGACAATGAGTACATAGGGACATTAAGTAGTATGTCCGATAAAAGTAATCCAACCAAAAATAAGGTACACAGTATTATTTGCTTGTTGATTCTTCTATCAACTGTCAAGAGACAGGGAAACGATAAACCTTGGGGTTAGGGGGCAACTCGTCCCAGTCCGAAACTGGGCCCGGGGCGGGGACCAGTTGCACCCTTTCTAATTTGATAGTGGTCAACTGGTCCCATCTTGATTCTGGTGTTGGGACCAGTTGACCCCTGAATTTTCTTTAAGGGCTTTTTCGTCCCAACGTCATGTTGGCTCCGGGCCCAGTTTTGGACTGGGACGAGTTGCCCCCTAACCCAAAATTTCGGAAAACAAATGAATGTCAGAAAAACAAATGAATGTCGGAAAAACAAATGAATGTCGGGAAAACAAATGAATGTCGGGAAAACATTGTCTATTGATTTGAAGTAAAAAAAACAGGTGCAAGCGATTTTCGACCTTATTGACATTTACCAAAATAACAGATTTTAATGAACTAGCAAAGATGGTTGAAACAATTGAAGGTAGGAAAACATTGTCTGTGTGTGATCAGAAGTTAAAAAAACAGGTGCAAGCGATTTTCGACCTTATCGACATTTACCAAAATAACGGGTTTTCATGAAACAGCAAAGTTAGTGAAGTGAGCATTTGAGAAAAGCAACAAATTTTTAAATGTCGAAAATCGCTTGCACCTGTTTTTTTAACTTCTGATCACTAGACAATTCTACCTTCAATTGTTTCAACCATACAAAAATTTGGACTTTATTCAGTTTATTAGTAAAGGTGCATTCACAACTCCAATATGGTCATGTTGCCCTAGTAACGTTAAACCAATATCCGCATTACATTGTTTTTTTTATTTTAAGTTACGATGAAAAGGAAAGTATTGGTCCGCCGGGACTCAAAATTGACAAGGAACTAATGAGAATAAACAGTATCACTAGTTCCGCCGGGACTAAGTGTCAAAGTGACAAGGAACTAATGAGAATAAAAAGTATCACTAGTTCCGGCGGAACTTTTTTGACCGGAACTAGTGAGAATAATCCAACATGACGTTGGGACCAAAAAACCCCTAAAGAATATTCAGGGGTCAACTGGTCCCAACACCAGAACCAAGATGACGTTGGGACGAAAAAACCCCTAAAGAAAATTCAGGGGTCAACTGGTCCCAACACCAGAATCAAGATGGGACCAGTTGACCACTATCAAAATAGAAAGGGTGCAACTGGTCCCCGCCCAGGCCCTGGCCCAGTTTCGGACTGGGACGAGTTGAGCTTGGTTTCTAACTTGTTGCAGACTAAACACTCGATGTTGTCAAGTTTAGGGATGATCGATATTTGAAAAATAATTCGAACTAAAAGTATCGATATACGATAAATATCGTTTAAAAAACATCGATGTTTAAAAACATCGATGTTTGGTAAAAAATAAAACTGTCTATTATATATATTTTATGAAATGTGTTTATTTAATATTTTTTAAATAACAAAAAAAAAAAAAAAAAAAGACTTGAATTAAGTTGAATAAGAAACAAAAATACTGTGAATAAAGTATAATTGACCTTTCGATATTTCATTCTTCTAACATCGATGTATCGATGATATCGAAGTCTAAACATCGATGTCAAAACATCGATGTTTTCCAGCTAAACATCGATGTTTCTTCAACATCGATGAATATCGATCATCCCTACAAGTTCGGCGTGTAGGAGGGCGGAGCCGGAAGCTGACGCGCCTCACTTTTGCTTCGTAGTGGTAGTTCATCTTTAGTCAACGTGTTTTTCTCTCATCTTGTCTGTATTGATCGTCGTTCGTCAGTAGATTACTACTGTTCGTCAAAGTAATAGAATGTTAATCACATAGTATTTGTGCCTGTCTACTATTAGTGGGTTAGTAGTCGATTCGCACGAAAATAATTCGCACTAAAGTGCGAATCGACAACTTTCAAAAATAATATTATTTTTAGTAGTCGATTCGCCCGAACGAATTTTAATCGCGTGCGAGTCGACCCCTTTAAGAATTGATAGTAGGCGATTCGCACTTTTGCAGTATGTGGATAAAAAAAAAAACAATCAAAGTACAGTCGTGTCAGGAAATCTTTATAATATTTATAATATTATTAACATATTCCTTGTATATATATCTTACAGCATACAGAATCATTTAAATTTCAAATGTTATATTTTTTTCGGACAGGAAACATGTTAAATTATAAACTAATATCATTAAGCGTTAAATTATATTTGAACACTTTAATATTAAAATGACACCAAAAATTAGAAACGTGTTAAGGACAGCGGAGACAAAATCTCAATTTATGCTTATACTAGGTTAAAATTTATTTTGTTACGTAGGATTTATTGTAAATAAGTGAAATAAATATAAATCCAGTTAGTTACGCAAGAACTGTAAATAGGTAGGTAAGCATAGAATGTGTAAGAATCATAGTTTTGTAAGAAGAACTTTTTACGTAGAGATAAGATTCTAATAAGAAAAATTGTTGTAATCAATATGTAAGTTATGTTTTCTAATTAGAATTAACGCGAACTTTAGAACGATGTAAGATACATGTATATTCTAATTGGAAAAATTATAGAAATAAGCAAATAATGTCAACTTGCATAGTGAAAATGCAAGCGAAATTGTGTAAGTTTAACGGGGCTCTCTTTAAGGTATTGCTCCGAGGTACTTAAGCGTGTAATGCTTTACGTAATACGTTTATACATATTCGTTTCTAATTTTTGGTGTCATTTTAATATTAAAGTTATCAAATATAATTTAACGCTTAATGATATTAGTTTATAATTTAACATGTTCCCTGTCCGAAAAAATATAACATTTGAAATTTAATTGATTCTGTATGCTGTAAGGTATATAGACAGCGAATAGGTTAATATTATTATAAAGATTTCCTGTACACGACTGTACTTTGTTCTTTTTTTATGCACATAATATTGCAAAAGTGCGAATCGCCTACTATCAATTCTTAAAGGGGTCGACTCGCACGCGATCAAAATTCATTCGGGCGAATCGACTACTAAAAATAATGTTATTTTTGAAAGTTGTCGATTCGCACTTTAGTGCGAATTATTTTCGTGCGAATCGACTACTAACCCCTATTAGTGAGCGGCACGGAAAGCTCAAATGTATTTACTGTCGAAAAAAAATTTTGCGATTTAATCAAATGTACTTAATCGTTAAAATAATTTTGCTGTAGGTATCTATTATTGTGTAGAGAAGCCTACAATTAAGCTGTTTAGGCTACTTTACATTTAAAAAATAGTTGGTACTCGTATATTTAAATGTCAGTAGGTAGATATTTAACTGTCATTTTTTCTTCAATAAAGAACAATTTACTGAAAAATATTGTTTTTGTACATTCTCATGTTTGCGTAATCCCTTCGAAATCTCAGAATAACTTTATTCTAATAATTTTATTCTTATGTTAATATTTCAAGTCATCATCATCATCATCTCCCTGACTTGTTCCCAATTTATTTGGGGTAGACGCAATATGTTTTCCGCTTCTATTCATCCCTATCACTCTTCAACAATGCATTCACTCCTTTTTCATTCATATCATCTCTAACACAAAAACACAATCCATCCATCTCTTTTTTGGTCTTCGTCTCCCTCTCCTCCCACTAACATTCTTCATCATTCTTTGTGTAACATGCCTTTTATCCCTTCTCATCTGGTAGGAAAAAAAAAGATTGAATGTGTAAAAGTATTTTCAAAAAATCTGTTTGCTGAATTAATTATTTCATTTCATTTCACACATCCATCTTAACTTTTTTATCTCTGCTGCATGCACTCGTCTTTCGTCCGTCGTCTGAACTGCCCAGCACTCAGATCCATACAATACACGACACGACAGGTCTTATCACTTTTGTAAATTTTGCCCTTCGCATGTTGTCGCACTGTCCTGTCGCCGTTTCATCTAATCCGAGTTGATTCTGCGCTTGACGTCCCTGTCTATATTATGTTAATATTTCAAGTAAATTAACCAAAATAGTAGGTGTATTAGTACACTCTAATGTGGTATAGATAATAAATTGAATACTATTATGTACCTATATCTTAATATTATACGAGGAGCATCGGAACAAAAAACGATATATCCAAGTTACCGTATTTTACACAAATTAGAAAAAAGTTTGTAACTTTTTTAATGTTACAGCTGTGGAAAAATAAATTATGTCAATATGCAGTTAAAAGGGGCCCAGATTGATTTGTGAAACGAAACGGAAGGTAGATACATAATTTGGCGAGATATTGGGTGAACACGTTTGGATATATCGGTTCTTGACGCGATCATTTGGATATGTCGGTTTTTGAAATGATTAAAATAGATTTATCGGGTTTTGGTACAACCAAATCATATTAACTGCAAATTAGTTTTCAATTAATTATGTACCTACATGGTATAAATTTGAGAATTACAGTAAATTAGCCTTGTTTTATGTAAAGTAGGTACTTAAATAAAAACAGATAGGTAGATATTATAATTTTATTATTATACAAAATCGTAATTAACTAATTTTCTCGTTCAACTTGAGTTTTACGTTTGCGTTTATGTTGTTTTTGCGTCCCTTGATTGATGTCATCTACTGTACTTCCTGGATTGATGTCTTGTACTGTATCCTCTAAAATCGACGGAGATTCACTCATTTTTGTTTTTGAAAAATACAAAGCACACGTAAAAAAACATCAGACAGAATCGAACATGAAAAATACTGACAGCCAGTGTTGCCAGCGTGGTCTTGTCGAAAGTCACCTGAGATGTACAAAAAAGTAACCTTTTTGTAGGAAAAGTAACCTTTCACGATTTTTTTGGTGAGCAAAAAAAAAAAACGACGACAACATACGAGCGAATACGATTGAAAAAACCTTTCACCATTTTTTTGGTGAGCAAAAAAAAAAAACGTCGACAAGATACGAACGAATGAGACGTTACGGACGGTTTAATTTGAAAAATGCTTTCCGCACGCAAATTCCAAAAAGTCACCTAAAAGTAACCTTTTGAGTCGTGTAACCTTCAAGTTACCTTTAGGAGTCAAAAATCACCTAAAAGGTTACAAAAGTTACCTTCTGGCAACGCTGCTGACAGCGAGATGACAAGAGATATTCACTAAATCTATGGAGATATTGTATTGACAGGTAGCCAATCACGTCAGCGTAAGAGGGGTGTTTACGGAGAGTGTTAAGATACGTACAGGGAATCGATTTTTAAAAAGAATCGGAATAAAGATTAAGCTTATTTGAAAACATGTATGTATTTCTCGGCATTTGAACCGACCACTATTAAATTATGTTAAACTTCTTAAGGAATTATCGGTTTTTGATACGACAACTAGAAACTGAACCTCCTTAGATATGTATGTGTCGGGTTTTGATTAGACCACTGTTTTGTGATATTTTTTAAAGCTGTAAATGTCTGTTTTTAAATAGATTTCTTTCCTGAAGGGTATGTAATACAACAATAATGGCATAAATGCGACATATCGGTTTTTGTTCCGACGCTCCTCAATTACATTATATAGGTATACTGAGAGTAAGTAACTAACGTTACTTTTAAAGTGGTTAATATTTAAAAAAACAAAGGATTTGTGGGAAATGTCTGTAAGAATAATTCAATAATAAAAAATATTATTCATAGTTAATAAATGTATAGATGATGGACAAATTCCGGATTTGATGAAACACAGTAAAATTATACCATTGTTCAAATCAGGAGAAAACAGTGACTCGTAAAATTTTAGAGCAATTTCTTTTTTGCCTACACTAAGAGCGTTTGTCCACCGCCGCGCCGTCACCGGGCCGTCACCGAGATCGAGATGCCGGCACCGATGTAGCGGTACATACATTTACTACAGTTATTTGTCCACCGCACGCCCGTCACCCAAGCGCAGTAATCTTGAAATTGGTCAGAAATAAAATCGGTTCTCGGTGACGGCCCGGTGAAGGCGGCGGTGAACAAACGCTCTAAGTGGTGGTAGTTCTCCTGCACTGAATCTCTTTGGAAAAGCAATTTAAGTATCATAATTATAACTTCTAATTTTACATTGTTTACATTGGATTAACAGTATGAATAGGTGTGTAATAACAAAACACATATGAAATATAAAAATATTTTATAGAAAGCTATACATTCGATCCCTGTCTGCATAAATTCATTTCATATAATTAACCTAACGGTAGTTCGATCGACTTCACAAGCTCTCTCATTCAATTTGTTTTATATTATTATATTTATTAGTTATTAAAGTCAGTCAAATTCAAACGGATAACAAGCCGATCACAGTCAAAAGGCGCCCGGGCGCTCACACATACACTTCTCCACGCTTGGAGCGGTCCTGTTTGTGCGCGTAGTCGGGCGGCGCGGGCGAGTGGCCGGGCGAGTGCGCGGGCGAGCGGTCGGGCTGGCCGGGCGGGTGGGGCGAGGCGGGCGCGGCGGGCGAGCCCGAGGCGCTGCGGTCGCTGTCGCGGTCCGAGGCCGGCAGCTCGGTGAGCGTGGCGCGCGGCGGCGCGGGCGAGCCGCGCGGCGTGCCCGGCGCCGAGCCCACCAGCGCGGCCAGCGGCGCCACGCCCACGCCCACCGGCGACAGCGCCACCGGCGCGCCGCCCAGCACGGCCTGCGCTAGCGCCGTGGTGCCGGGCTGGCCGGCGTGCAGCGTGTTGTTCACCGACCCGCCGTCCAGCTCTTGAATGGGCGACAGCACCAGCGCGCCCAGCACCGGAACCTCGTTCTGGTAGCCCTGCGCCATGATCACGCCCATGTTCTGCATGCCCATGGCGAGCCGGTTCTCGCGGTCCATCACCTCCTTGGTGACGTCCGGAGTCGGGATGCGCGGCCGATTCCGGAGCGTGATAGGTATCGCCGACCCGTTGCTCTTCGGGCCACCTGCTTCCAAACAAACAATATTTTATTATTTGTTCACAAAACACATCCTTTCTGAATAAGTACAATTTATAGCTATGATTTAATATCATCATAATCAGCCATCAGGCATCATCAATAATAATTCATTAATAGTAACATACGAGTTTAAGTCACATCGGTTGGTAGAAGGGTACGCAAGCCACGTGATGGTAATCGGCTAATTCATGCAAGAAGCATAGCTCCGTGTACTGGCAGTATAGGTCGGGTGGAGGGAGCGGGGGGCGGGGAGACGAGACGCACCGTGGCGGGAGTTCTGCCGCAGCTGCGAGCGGCCGGACTTGCGGCCGACGAGCCGCTCGTAGAGCGACATCTTGTGCGCGGCGTGCGGCGCGTGCGGCGCGTGTTGCGCGTGTTGCGCGTGCGGCGCGTGCGGCGCGCCCGCCTCGGGGCTGGCGTACACCACGGAGCTGTGCCGGTTGCGCGCGAACAGCCCCCCCGACGAGTACGCCGTAGACGCGGATCGAACTGAACCCATTCTTGATATTTGTCTCTGAAACCAGTTTTTTCGTCGTTCTACCAATGGTGTATCTACACTCTCCTGAAAGCACGGGAAAAGGTTAGTCGTTAGGTTGTTTTGTTCCGAGGGATATATGCATGTAACTCAATTAGTAAGTTAAAATAATTATTAAATCATGCAACATCGTTTTTTAATAGTAGGTAAAAATAAATAAGTTAAGTTCTAAATACAGGTTTGCGAAATGAAGTCAAATACCTACATAGTGTTTATCTGTTAAGTTTGTACATCTAACTTACGTTAATAATAAAATAGTTGCAGCGTTGATGTCGCTGTGTGGCAGCCAGCCACATAAGACTTTTATCATACTTTATGCTTATTTATAAATCGTTTCTATCGGTAGGCAATTGTTAATTCAATTATTAATAGGTAATAAAAGAATGCAGAAACATGTTACGATTAGGTCGATTATTATAGGATACGGAAACTCAATACATATTTGCTCAGAGCAAATTACAAGCAATTTGGCATTGACGTGATCATTGGGGCCAGGGCCTAAACTACTACATAGGTATTATTCGATCGAACGTAGCGATCTTTGTAGATGTGAACTGTGTGCGTGCGCGTGTGTGTGTGCGCCATTGTCTGAGTCGTCTTGCTTGGCGTGTTGCGCGTGTGTGCGTGCGCGGGCGCGGACAGTATCAGCGAACACTCACATAGTCGGCGTAGGTGTCGTCGTGGCTCTTGCGCGGCGCGTGCACGTTGGCGTAGAGCGCGTCCTCCGCCTTCACCTTGTAGTGGTCGGCGGAGCAGGGCGGCTCGTGGCGGCGGTAGTGCTCGCTGGCCACGGTGTACGGCAGCTCCTTGGGCACCACCTCTTCCCAGTACTGGTCCTTCAGCAGCTCCGGGTGCTCCTCGTGCATCTCGTCCACGATCATGTACGCCGCCTGCGCATGCGCCCTACTCGTTACACCAGTGGGAAGCGATCAAATATAACATGCTGTCAGGCGGCGGTATTACTTGTTAAGTTGTTACTAACTATACATATACATATACTTTTAGAATAAATAAATAATGACAATTACATTCCATTTCTCCTACTCCTCCGGGATGAGCTACAGGACATACTCCTGTCCCCCTTCCCCTTCCAGTATATTCATTATTCTTATCTCATAGGCGTGTGCAACGCACTTGTGACTCTAGCCGTGGGCGATAGCGACGACTTACCATCCGGTGACACAAAAGCTCGTTTAGTCGTTTTACTCTCTTTCATTAAAAAAAAACCTTCCCTGGACCCAAACTAAGCATTGCCTTCTTCTTCAAGAATAGTTCTACAGTTAAGTAGGAGACTAGATTCCATCTAGGAAAACATACTTCGACGAACGACTAATTTGAAGAGCATTATAAAAATTTATATTATAACCCATAGACGTAAAAAAAAAGAAAGGACACCGCGTCACTTACATAAAAATGAAGCACCCAAAGTAAAACGGTTCGTTTGTAAATACGAACCCACACCACACACTTACACCAGCTGTCTTCATCGTAAGTAAACAGTGCAATTTTCGTCACGTACCAAAAACTAAAATAATGCCGTCGTGTGTTGTTAAATGGTGCAAAAATAATACCACGCCACAAAAAGTGCCAAGGAATTACTTTTCACAGGTAGGACAGTAGTAATTACATTATTTTCTTTTAATACAAACAAAAAAAAATATATATTATACAAAACCTCAACTTCATGCGAAAGTAACAGCCATTGTTGCCAGAGATCGTCCATTAATCTCGTGAGGGGGGGGGAGGTTTCATAAAAATTACGGAATATCACAAGGGGGAGGGGGGTGTAGTAAATTATCACGTGTATTTATTTTTTCCGCAAACGCTTATACCTGTATTTTTTTAAGATTAAAAAAATAGATATATTGTAGCTTCTAAAAATACACGTGATATAGGAGGGGGGGGCAGGGGTAGTCTAAAAATGCCAAAAAAAATAACACGTGACTATTGGACGGTCCCTCAGATAACAATACTGAAAGCGAATAAATCGAGTATTAATAGCACAGATTATTAAAAAGTTACTGTAATAGGCCGATATCGGATAGGCGGCTCACTTTCTTTTTATATTAATTTATTGTGGTAATGAGAAGGCATATTAATTAAAAATTTACGCACATTGCTACAAAACCAATATACACCATTTACAGATTAACACCCGTTATTTTCACGAATGGGGAGAAATTTGTGTTATGGTATCCCCGTAACGCACACACGTACAGAATAAAAGTGGCTTCACTTGCTAGTATCGCGGTGCGGTGTCCTCTTTTTTTACGTCTATGTTATAACCTAAAAAAATAAAAACATTGCGTTTTTTCAAATATAAGAAAAGGGTTTCAAGTGACGGGGCCATTTATATGAATGAAGAGAGAATAACCACTCAACGCCGAACCGGCACTCGGGTGCCGCATAACAATAGATTTTCTATTGTGTCTAGTAATCCGGGGCTAGAAGGAATAAGTATATTAACTACTAGCGGCCGCCCGCGGTTTCACCCGCGTGGTTTCCGTTCCCGTGGGAATTGATCAAAATCCTTTCTTAGCGGATGTGCTTTCTATGCCAAATTTCAGTCCGATCCGTCCAGTGGTTTGGGCTGTGCGTTGATATCTATCTATGTCACCTTTGAGTTTTATGTATATACAGATATTAAGGTCCTTCTAAACGTGTTTTGGCTACAAACAATGGATAATAACACCGGTATACTCGTATTATCTACAATTCGAGATGTCTTGTTGCATGTACGGGTGGCGAGTGCACACCATGCTTCCTCACTGTCATAGTAGTAACATGCAGGCTTCGAACTGGAAGCAAGTTTCAAGCAACAGATTTTCAGTTCGAGCCGGGATTCGAATCCTAACTCCCTGGTCCGTGTGGCGCAGGCGCACCTTGATGTGCCGGTCGATGAGCCAGTTGAGCTCGATGTCGTCGTCGTCCTCGCCGAACGGGTTGATCAGCACCTCGGCCACCTTCAGCCAGCCCACGTAGAAGCAGAACTGAAACATTGTGATCACATCATATTCATGCCAAGGTGTCCCAAAAAAATCTTAGTTATTTTTTTACAGCGCAACCTCCTTTTATTTTTTTGTTAGAATGATAAAACAATTATAATAAGCGAAGTTTCATGTAGCTAGGATCACGACAACCCGTGCCGGGGTGGATCTACGTAGAATGTTATTTTTGATAAAAAATTTAGATTTTTTATCAACCCACGTGCAGAGCTTCAGTACAATATAGGATCTATAGTTTTCAAGATTCTAAGCAATTGTATATTAAAAGCACACAAATCCGACCTATACTAATCAAAATATTGACAAAAGAAGAAAAAAATACGTTCAGAATAATGACTGCGTATTAGGAAAATGATATTTCTGTAAAGAACAATGACCTGTGTTGATAACAATGACAAACTTATAAATGTTTTTGAAATATCAGGAATAAAACCCAATTTTGTAGGAAACATGATTTTAATCATGAGTACCTAGTAACAATCTGTTGTTTTTAATTTATATAATTTCCTAACCTTTCGCCCGCGGCTTCGCCCGCGTGAACTATAGGACTTTATCCCGCGGGATTTTTATAAATTATAGCCTGTGTTATTCTGATGTATACTATATTATTGCCTCAACCGCTATGTCCCTGCATTGTAAAACTGTTATCTTCGAAAATATTCATTTAAATTACATGCTTTAAAGGGCCACATTGATCTATATTCTTCTTCTTCTTTGTCGTCACACTCTTGGCAGAGTGGTCGTCACATCAGGGGTGGTAGCAACCTTTACAATCCGCCACCACTCATCTCGTACTGTAGCTCTTCTTGTGCATTCATGGAGTGGACCATTGAATGTAGCCTTGACTTGGTCGGTCCATCGCATCGGTGATCTACTGCGCGCTCTAGCGCCTTCGACTCTCCCCTGCACCACAAGTCGCTCCATAGAGATCTATGAACACAGATGTCTTCTCGACGTATGATATGTCCAAAGAAAGTGAGAATACGACATTGGACGATGGAAGAAAGACGCTGTTTGATGTCGAGTTCTTGGATGATTGAATCGTTGGTTTGGAACTGTGTCCAAATAGTATAGGTACCAAGCAGGTACCAAACCCATAGCCATAACCTCTGTATTTGGAAAGGTGTTTGAGCGGATAATCAACTCCCAACTTGTCCGCTAACTAGAAGATCATTACTACATGACCGGGTGTTCCCGAGGCCTATAGGCTTTTAGGCCTAAAATTAAGCCTATTAGTTCTTTTTTATGGCCATCATAGACTACTAGGCTTTTAAAAGGCTACTCATTTTAAAAAGGCCTAAAGGTTAAGAAAAACCTATAGGCCTAAATAGCCTTTTAGGCTTTATTTCCGACTAAAGTCTTTTTCGAGTAGTAGGCCTATTATAAGGCTATAGCCATTATTCAGATGATGGGTTAGTATGAATTAAATTAAATAAGATTTTTGTATTGTATTTATTTTTAAATTAAATGAAAACGAATAATATTCAAAAATTGGAAATAATAAGTAGTTACATACTTGTCATAATGATGATTAACGATTATTATACTCAACAATAAATAAAATAGACCTAGCCTAAAGGACGAAAAATCTTCATAGGTTTTTAGCCTTTCAAGCTTTTTAAATATGCGCCTAGCCTACAAAAAGGCTAAAAGCCTATAGTCATCGGGTGGACAAAAAAAAGGCTATGAAAAAGGCCTAGCCTAAAGGCCTAAAAGACTTTTTAGGCTTTTATCCCGCTGTAGCCCCTAATTCATAGGCTAGCCCTAA
Source organism: Mecyna flavalis (assembly GCA_949319885.1). NCBI lineage: Eukaryota > Metazoa > Arthropoda > Insecta > Lepidoptera > Crambidae > Mecyna > Mecyna flavalis. Next base: position 24,881,759 of record OX439425.1, on the reverse strand, counting down.
AAAAAAGCCTAAAAGCCTATAGGCCTCGGGAACACTATGACCGACAGTATAGTTTCAGACCAAAACGATCCACGGGTGATCTTCTAGCTTACGTATCGCACCTCTGGGGGGAGGATATGGAGAAGCATGGTGAATCTATGGCTATTAGCCTGGATATTGCCAAGGCTTTTGACCGTGTTTGGCATCGCTCGCTTTTTTCCAAGCTTCCGGCATATATGTCTGCCAACTCGCTTATTATGCGACTGGATTGCGGGATTTCTGGAGGGTCGCAGGATTCGTGTCCTCCGTGATGGACGCGCTTCTCGCTTCCTCCCAATAAATTCCGGAGTGCCTCAATGCCTGTCGCCGACTTTGTTTCTTCTGCATATCAATGACATGTTATCACTAGGTAATATTCATTGCTATGCGGATGACAGCACTGTCCACGCACGATATTTCGGAAGACTTGCGGCTAAACAGACCGAAACCGGGGAAAACAGGAATCTTCTTGTCGCCGAGCTTGACGAGGTCCTGGACCGCATATCCAAATGGGTTGCCAGCAATCTCATCGAGTTCAATGCCAAGAAAACACCTGACAGGTGTGTTTGTTTTCTGCAAATCTTCTCCTTTTCTTTCCCATTCCACTCTTCAGATCACGCCCTTACCAATACAGGATAGCCTAAGCATCCTTGGCATCGATGTTCGTAGCAACTTGAACCAACGGGAATAATATATCAAGAGCGTCATCAGAACAGCTTCCCGTAAACTCGGAATGAACAGTATGAAACGATTTTTCACTCCGGTGCAGCTTTGTCTCTTATACAAGGCACAGGTTCGCCCGTGTGTGGAATATTGCTCTCATCTCTGGGATGGTTCCGCAAAGTACTTATTGGAGGCCCTCGACAGGTTGACGACGTGATATCCGTAGTGTCGATAATCAAGAAGTGATTAAGACCCTAGAACCTCTTCAGTTACGTAGAGACGTTGCTAGTCTTAGTGTTCTCTACCGTCTCTATAATGGGGAATACTCTGAAGAGTTATTCCAACTCATCCCGTCCTCCCTTTTCCACTCCCGAACAACACGCGCCGGACTGCGTTGCCATCCCCATACCATCCAGACACTGGTGGCCCGCACCAAGAGGTATAGTTCCTCTTTTTTGCCCCGTGCCATTAGGTCATGGAATGCCCTTCCGGCTCATGTGTTTCCTTCCTCCTATAATCCAGGGCTTTTTAGGCGGGGCGTGAAGCGGCATCTAAGCAGGCCTTCAGGGTAAGGGTGACTGGCTCAATGGGTACTTTGTTCTATTGAGCCAGTCAGCCTTAATTTTTATTTTATTTGGACCTCACTTCCGCTTACCATCAGGTGGAGTGAGGTCATCCAGACTGCTCCCATATAAAAAAAATTCAGACCGATATCAAGGCTAACTTGCTCCATTTTACTCAACAGGGATTATCTTTAATATTGCCGATGCTTGTTGCAAATAGGGTTGTGTCATCTGCATACTGCAAATTTTAAATTCTATAACCTCCAATTGTGATTCCGTCTGACCAATTCTCGAGTGCTATTCTCATAATGAATTCTGTGTAGGTGTTAAACAGCAATGATGATAAAATGCAGCCCTGACGGACCCCGGCACTTGGATGAAAGTGATTTGACGACACGTCGTTCGTTCTCACCGATGCTGTTCCTTCTTCATAAAGCTTCCAAGAAAGGTGCACCAGATGTTTAGGTGTTCCCATAGCCAGGAGAGTCTCCCAAAATACTGGCCACCTCACTGAGTTGAACGCCTTTGAGAAGTCAACAAAGCAAATATAGGTCGACTTGTTGAACTTTCTGGCTTTTTCAATGATCTGGCGCACATTCAGAATCTTCACACGAGTACCCCTCCCTTTCACAAAACCAGCCTGTTCAGGAGAAATTTCCTTAGATTTATATGCAGTAGAATTTTACTTGCATGTGAAATTAAGGCTATTAGGCGGTAGTTACTGCATATTTTAGTGGAGCCCTTTTTATGTAGAGGTACGAAGACTGTGTGAGTCCACTTCGGGGCCAGATTCCTGATTCCCAAATTTTGTTACACAGGGTATGAAAGATATCGACACCATACTCCCCTGATGCTTTGATGGTTTCAATTGGTATGGCATCTCTTCCTGTAGCTTTTCCGCTTTTTAGTCGCCTGATAGCGACCCGAACTTCGTCCCTCAATACATGTACTCAGTACATGGCTCTTTTTCTTCGTCATGGGCTCTGTCAGGAAATAGTTGTGAGCATGAGGATCTCCAAACAAAGACTGACAGTCCAGGTCCTTCCAGGTTTCAGATATTGCATCTATTTCAGTCAGTAGTTCGCATTGTGGGTTCTCTAATAGCCCATGTTTTAGAAGAAAGGGTTTTGGTGATGGATCTTATTTTTTGATGCAGGTCGCCTGTTTGGTGACTATCAGCATGTAGCAGCAATACGTGATAGGTTAGTTTCATAGCGATATCAAGGAAATATTACTGTAAAAAGAAATAAAATCATTATTCTCAACGCAAGTCATTGTCATAAACAACATTTGTCATTATTCTCAACCAGCGTCATTGTCACCTTCATCAAGATTTAGAACAATGACGTTCAGACAAATGATGAATTTGAAAAGGACAAGTCGAAACACGTCTAAAAGGCGTGGCAGCTAGTTAATGTTATGATTACGTTATTAAACACTTGTATCTTTATTCTAAATTGTTGCAAAAGAACGTAGGCATGAATATAAATTGAATTTAGATAGAGAAATAACAATGACTATAGAAGTGTCAATTGTTGTAGAATGAACTTTAAAAACTTATCAGAGCCAACAACGTGCGTTTTTCCGCGGTGAAGTGCGTTGATCGACTGGGGAGCAGGGCGGGGTGTCTGGTCACACACTTAAGTGTTCTACCTTATGTCTCAAAGTTGCGATAATCTTGAAAACAAGAACTGCGCTGACCAATGACTTAATTTTGTAAACTTTTTTTGATCCAATATTTAGAGAACTAAATGGTTCGATAACTATTTTTGTTTTTTATTAATCGGTAGTGTTATAAACGTAATATATATTTCTTAGAAAATGTGTGCTCAAAACAGTTATGATGATTTAATATAATTAATTGAACGAGCAGTAGTGCTTTTCGGACATGGCAAAAATCTTAATATTTGGGCATATTTTATTAATCACGTTTTTATTTATTTCTTTATAGCCGTAAATTTATAAAAACCTTGTTCATTACTTATATAAGAACCGAATGACTGTTTTATTGAAATATAAATTGAATGGTTATTGAGTAAACACGTAGGACATGACATTTGACCGCCCTCGTAGATCCACCCGCCGACTTTCGTTGAAAGATGTCCATACTAGCCTACTGAGGCGCACGGGATTGGGTGTATCGAAAAAAGTGTACCTACTATTATTGTTTAGTATATGCATAGTAAATGCAATGTTTTTATTGAGTCTTATTTTGTTAGAATAATGTCAAAATTTGTCAGTACTACGAGTGGCCTTTTAGGACGCATGGGATTTCGTGTAACGAGAAACATGTATTAGTGTGTTTTATTAGAATACCTTTTTTTTCTGTCAGTATCGGTAAAGTTACAGTTCTGAAGAGGGAATCTAATAGAAAACTAAGAAAAATGTCACCCGTCCGAACGCCACGATATAATTTTTATGAGGAAAAAATTCATCACTTATCAGGTATTTAAGTGATTATTGAAGAAACCATTGAGTCAATGTCAATAGCTAGTGCGTATTGATATTGATGAAATAAGTAAGTCCTCACGAGAAAGAAAAAGGAAAAACGCGAACTGAGGCTCTAAAAGTCAATTTCTGAAATGAGGTAGGCTAGGTACTGGGGATACTTGAATGGTAAATGTTCACTGGGACGGTAAGCTGTTGCCAAGTAGATGTCGGCCTTAATACATGCAAATCGAAAGAAGAACATTTACTAGTAATTATTCCATGACGACAAAGAACTAATCCCTGGTCCTAAACTGGAGAGCTCTTTATTGATTTAAAAAAGGCTATCAATTGTAACTGTTGAGTTTCTTGCGGCACTTCTTCTCAACAGCAGGCCATTCATTCACGTCGAAGTGCTGGTAGGAAAAAAAGTTTATGACGTGCAAAAGAATTTCTTGGTAAATCAAATTGCAAAATAAATACTTTGACTTTGACTTCAGGAGGCAAGAAGTTTGGACTCTTAAGGCTTCTAACTTCTCGTATATAGGTATATCCGAGTCTACCATCGGAGGCGGAAATCGACTCGGACCAGTGAAAACAAAGTTTTCATAAATGCTAACTTTGACATCTAGTCGGCACGCCGGGTTATCGTTATCCGATTGCAATAATATTTCATAATTATTATAAACTAGCGGCCGCCCGCGGTTTCACCCGCGTGGTTCCCGTTCCCGTGGGAATTGATCAAAATCCTTTCTTTTGTAAGATGTATTCTGCTATTCGGGACGGAAACAAATCCAACAAATCAAAAACCATGGCAATCGGTCCAGCCGTTCTCGAGTTATAAGTGTTGTAACAAACACGACTTTCTTTTATATATATAGATATAATCATGTGATTCTACCGCCGCGGCTTCATAATGCTGTTTCTATCGGAAAGAATCCGTCAAGAACCTCGATAGTTACTCCTTCCAATCGCCAAATATTTCATAATATAATTATTTATCAGTATTGCTCAAAGTGAGTGTGGTGGCGAATGAGACAACTCATGGGTATTTACAGTAAAGGATGCGGTGAGGCGTCAACCGGCCACACTTTGTTTATTTCGTTTCTTTCATCTACCCGTCCAAAAGGACACATTCGCATTTATAAGGACTAGCATTTCGCCAGCGGCTTCAACCACGCGTAGTTTCTTTTTTCAAATATCCCCCCTTTCCCCCACTTTTCCGGGATCAAAAGTACCCTATGTTCACCCGTGTAGCTTTTCAACAGTGAAAAATTATTCAAATCGGTTCAGTAGTTTCGGTGCCTATTTAATACAAACAAACAAACAATCAAATCTTTCCTCTTTATAATATTGCTGCAAGCTGTTTTTCAGCATGCGTCTTTTGTTACCTTGTCGGAGCCAAAAATTCGTTGGTAACTTTGTATCAAACTCTGGCAGTTTTGCTGCTAAAGCGATTAAAATACTTATAAAGAATGCAAACAGAGAGAGAGAGAGAGCGTACCTGCAGCGCGGTGAAGAGCGGGAAGTAGACGTCGGGCTCGTACTTGGAGGTGGAGCCGGGCGCGGCGGGCACCAGCTGCCGGCCCATCAGCGCCGCCACGAAGTACGTGTACAGCGCCAGGGTCACCACCTGCCACCACACAGTTACTCCTCATCTAGCAGCCGTAAAAGCTTTGGCTGTGTTCCGGCACTAATCATGTGGGAGCCATTACACTTCAAGTGTAAAGGCCCGAAGATAATAGACGCCTACAGTGTCGCATCACATTGACAAACTGCAGAGTTTCCTGGCTTAGTACCACTCAATGAAATAGGCTGCAATGGCCGCTTACCATCAGGTGGACTGCTTGTCTGCCTGCACAACCCATTCCGTAGGATTAGAAACCAGATTAGCAATATGAGGATGCTAAGATTATGATTGCGTTCAGTGTGTGCTTCGTCCTGCGCCAGCGCCGCTGCCGCCGGTCACGTGGCGCTTGCTCGAGGTGTCTTATTATACACATCTTACATACGCTATCCACTTCCAGTCGAATGCAATGCAACATTTAATCGATCATAAAATTGAAAAGGACACTTGAGCGCGTTTATGCTCGACGGGTGGAATGAACCGCGCGACACGCATCGGCATCGCGACCGATACCTCGACAACGGAATGGTCAAGTCATAAATACGATGTGTAAAGTCTGGAAAATACTTGATACACAATGTATGTATCAAGTATTTTATTTTCTAAGTACTTGATACGTAGTTGATATACTTACAAACGCCAAAAAATTTAGGATGCTGGCTGCATCATAGCTTAATACTACTACTACTAACCAGCTTGGGTACGCCCGCTATTAAGTACCTATAAGATACAATATTTAAAAAAAAACTAATTTTGTTCTGTAATTTGGACGGATACATTATACACGTATGGGGATTTCTGGAATAACCCATATAATTAAACTACTGAATCATTCCGACGCATCTCTGATCGATAGGAGCGTTACTTCGACTCAACATTCAGAAGTTTAAAGTTTAAGTTCTAGTCAAGGTTTGAAATAGCATGGGCTAGTAGGGTGAACAATCGAGAGAGTGTCGTTTGCACGCGTGGAGGCGCTTGGCTGGTCGGGTTACCTGCGTGTAGACGAGCGGCACGCAGACGGTGTCGTAGCCGATGAGCGCGCCGAGGCGGCGGCGGATGTCGGACAGCTCCACGAGGAGCGTCTGCACGATGTGGTCGCTGGTGATCAGCCCCTCCTTGCGCGCGCGGTTGATGATGTTCGTCGCCCACACCAGCGGCATCCAGTACTTCGACATCGGGCTTTTGCCGTCCATCTTCTCGAACACCTTGCGCTCGCTCTCCAACATTAGCCCTGGAACGCACGCGTTACAAACACTACTAATATAGAAAATAATGCGTTTGAGGTAATAAAGTAATGTTTATATTCTTGATGCATGCGTGGATGAGTGACGGGTGGTTACCGGAGTCGACGACGTGCTGCCAGGTGGGGAAGCGGCGCTTGACGCGCAGCGAGACGCGCTGCAGCGTGATGACGTAGGCCAGGATCATGTAGCGCACGATGTTGCGCCGCATCAGCCGGCCCGTCTCGTCCTGCAACACGCCGCACGCTCTCACCTCGACCTCGACCTCCTCCGCTCTCGCTCCCTAACCCCGGGCCCGGCCTCTTATTTGCTCTTTGTCCTTTATTATTCATCGAAATGCCCACCGACCATGTTTTACGCTAACATTAAAAAAATTCAAAGGTTTTATGAGTTGTTTTAGTTTTACTGACAATTCCGATCGTTTCTTGCGTCTGCGACGACGCTTTGTCGAGGGATGAGTCGGTAGGTATGGTTTGCGCACGTGACGTGATGGCTTGATCTATTAATAAATAGACAAGGCAACATTTTTAATGAATATTTTTTTATGTGACCTAGCCATGGCCAAAAGTATTAGGCACCCCTAAAATTACTGACTTTTTCGTGTTTAAGGTAAAAAATAAAACTAATTTCAGTACCGATATTATTATATTGATAATAAATGGTAAAAAAAAACTAATATTTAGATGGTCTACCCTTTGCTTTAATCACAGCATCATTTTTTCAGAAATGCTGCTTACATGCCTTTTACATTCGGCCGCATTTATGGTGACTCACTCTTGAATAAAGCCATTTTTTTATGCTGTAGTATTTGTTATGCTGTGTTCTCTGACCTTACGTTTCAGAATACCCCATTAAGCTCGATGGGGTTCAGATCTGGGGGTTGTGCCGGCCATTCCAGCAAGATTATGCTGTGATTTCCAAACTAACGCAAGGAGGTCACTGTTTTGTGACATGGAGCATTGTCTTGTTGGAATTTTAAGTTATCCATGTTTGTGTGATCGAAAATGCGTGAAAACGAAGGCAATGGAGCAGTTTCGAGTACTTCTCACTATTGTCTTACTTCAGTAAGGCCTTCCCAGATAAACATTTCGCCAACACAGGCAGCTGCCACGCAGCCCCAGACCATAACACTTGCTGCCCCGTGTTTAACAGTGGGTACACACACACACACACATTCTGGGTGAGATTCCTCGACGACGCGCCGCCTCTCGTAGGTACCAGGCGGAGTACAAAAAATCTGTAACAATGAAAAATACGAGTCCTTGAGTGCGCATTATTTTTAAAAAAAGGTACTGAAATACCAGAGATTTGTGTTACTGTTTCTAAAAAAGGGTTTAAGAGCTTACTTACCTTAAAATCTGATTCGTCAGACCCCACGTAATTTGCCTAATCCTCCTCTGAGAAGTGTTGGTATTGTAGAGCCCATTCCAGACGTTTTTCTTTATGGTGTGGGGACAGGAACAGCTTGATTCTTGCTTTACGATCCTTTGAACATGCTTCTGTCTGCCTTCTTCTAGTCGTCCGAGAACTAATGGGGCGTCCAGTTTCTTCGGATAGAGCTGCAGCGAGCTCTAAAGACGTTTTTATGCGGTCTTTAAGAGATTCCCAGATAAGTTTTCTGTCCTGGTGCACAGTAGTCACGCCTTTTCTACCGGTCCTTGCTTTATTTGTGTGGGGAACAGTCTCCGTAAACTGTTTAATAGCAAATTACACTGCGTATCTTGAACTTCTCACAAGTTTGCCAATCTCTACTTGGGGCTCCACTTGTTCTTGTAACAATGGGATTTAAATAAGTTTTTTGTAGCACAGGTAACTTCTTTTCGGCTTTTGGGCAAAAACGATAAGTCAATAACACCACTGAATCACATACGGAAGCTCATTTGTGCGAGAAATAGCAAATGAAGACTGATTAATTTTCGTTGATATTTTTGTTAAAACTCTGAAAATTCAAAATCTGCCCACCAGATGTTTTATAGCCTTAGTAATGGGTTATCTATTGTTAAAATTATTGTTTGGCACCAGGTGCCGCCAAGTTATAATAATTTTAAACAATAATTTCAATTATTTTTTGAGATATCCTTGTTTTTGAGGGGTGCCTAATACTTTTGACCATGGTATATTAAACAGTGTTTTAATAGATTCTAATCGTTATTCTGATCAAACAAATTTCAGGTTTTTCGCATTTAGCGTAACACGTTGTAAATATCGTCCAGAGCCTTAACGTCTAAAACTTATGTCTAGTAGATCGTTTACTTACTACTTTAAAATGTATTACAAAAACACCAAGATCATGACTAATACTTTCATGTGTTTCATACATATTTTTCGCACCTCAAATATTTCAAATTCCTAGCCCATAGATATAGATAGCATTAGCATCGGCATTGTTAGCATTGGTATTGCCGTTGGTGCCGGTGATCCGAGGTGACGCCGATGTCTGCCGCTGCAGCCGGCACGACCCGCATCCACTCGGTACTGGTCACCATAATAATTACATATTGTGTAAACAAACGCTTCTCTGCTAATCTCTGGCTGTGGCGAATGCTTTTCGGGAACGTAGTCCAATTGCATTTGACTACGAACGCTGATGACTTCCATGCCTAGTTTTAGGGCCATAAAAGATGTCAAAGCGAGCAGCAACTAGTTTCTGGATATCATTTCAATTCGGCCAAACCGATTATAAAGTTAATAAACTTTAGTAGTGGTAATCCCAAACTAAAACATACGGAATTACAGATATGTATTACTATGTATGGTACCAAATGATTCATCCTTAATAGTTTTTTTTTTGATATTTTTAGATTTTAGTCATTCAGTTAAGTCACAAACTTTTATTATGATTTCAAGTGAAACATTACTTAAAAAGATGTTGATGTCAAATCAGCAACAAATGCGTTTTTTAGACCGGATCGACAGCAAATTATACTTAGTGATTATCTAAAATTCTGAACAATGCTGACAATGCCACGACCTGGCCTGGGTGCTGTGACCACAGTTGTAAAGAGAAGTCACTGACAAACAAGTTTGCATTTACTTGTATGAGTCTTTTTTAAACAAATCGTTAAAGGACAATGCTAAAAAAAACCAGTCCCAGCGGAAATCAAATGTATGTACCTCAAATTATTATTATATATGAGTAATAAAATACTGCATAGTTAGAATCCTCGAAATATTTTTCTTAAAGTGTGAAATTCCTATTCGAAACTCAAAAGGGTTTTTAATATAATGATATTAAATAATTGAAAAGGGTTTTTAAGAGTGTTTATCCTGTTAGAAAATGCCTGAGTTAATATTATTTTAATAACTTCGTCCCTTTTACATCATTTCGTAATGTAGTTATTGCAAGAAAAATACTGTATAGTGAGAATCCTCGAAATATTTTTCTGAATTGTGAAATTGCTATTGGAAACTGTAGGGGTAACATATATTATAGTTTTTAATAAAATTATATTAAATCATTGAAAAGGGTGTTTAAGAGTATTTATCCTGTGAGAAAATGCCTGAGTTAAAATTATTTAAATATTTCCGTTTTACATCATTTCGTAATGTAGTTATTGCAAGAAAAATAAGAAATAGCCATTTCAGACTTTTAGCAAAATATTTCGGTGATGCCTTCTGTGCAGTGATTAATTACTCATTATTACAAGTAATTTAAGATACCTACATTCCATTTGCGCCGAGCCTGGGTGAATTTTACATAGGTACTATATGAGCATTTTCCTTTGTGTTTATAACGAGTGTAAAAAGAACCTCGACATATCCGGAACCGTAGTGTTCGTAAGATCAATACGAACATTTTTTTACTATAAAACATCCCTGGGAAATCAAGGGTTTCCAAGATATTAAGCCTCAAAGTCGCCCTTGGTTTGTTGAACTTATTGCAATTTCGTGTAATGTATCGTGTTACCGATATTTCGTCCAAAGTAACTTGGTTGTTATTTCAATAAATTATTGAGAAAACAATACTGCAAAAAACGAATATTCAATGTACACGCTCCAACTCCAAACGCCCGCGCGCGCTCATACAGCTGATCGCAAATCGATCGATATCGTGGCGAGGTCATTGCACTGCGAGTGGTCGGCCGCTTTATGATATTTATCCTGAATTCAAGCTCTCTTCTAATCTAGCCAACATGTACCCATCAAAACTGCAAAGATTAGTGATCGATCACAAATCGGAGCTGTATTAAAAAACCCAACACAAACACTGGTCGACCCGGGAACCGAACTCAGGACGCTAAAATCACATTAAACCATGACGCCTGAGTCTACAAGGAATTTCCTACCTACATCTACAATTTATGATGTCTTTAGTTACAACGTAAAAATTTACTTGAATCCTGAACAAAAAAGATGCGATTAACACTCATTTATCATAAAAAAATCCAAAAAACCATGTTTAGTCTATCACAATTATTTTATTAAAAGTTATACACGATTAACAAAATTCCATCCCGCGCGCACTCATACAACAGCTGATCGCAATCAATTGATATCGTGGCGAGGTCATTGCACCGCGAGCAATCGGCTGCTTTATGATATTTCTCCTAAATTCAAGCTCTCTTCTAACCTAGCCAACATGTACCTACCCGTCAAAACTGCAAAGATTAGTGATCGATCACAAATCGGAGCTGTATTAAAAAACCCAACACAAACATTGCTCCGAACGGGAACCGAACTCAGGACGCTAAAATAACATTTAACCTGAGACACCACACACAAATTAACATTAGCCGCCTGAGGTTACAAGGAATTTCCTACCTACATCTACAATTTATGATGTCTTTAGTTAGGTACAACGTAAAAAATAACTTTAATCCTGAACAAAAAAGATGCGATAATTAACACTCATTCATCATCAAAAATTCCAAAAAACCATTCCAAGAAAGGAATGTTTAATCTAACAAAATTATTTTATTAAAAGTTATTAATTAACAAAATTCCATCCACTCATTCGTGCATTTTCATTGCTCTCAAAACTGCAAACAAATTTATTGATAGCCAAGTAGGTACCTACGCAAAGAATAATACCTAAAAAGTCGCATCCCATCAAATCATTACTCTACTTCTACGATAAACAGAATTATCCGGTAATTCGGCAGAACATTATTCATCCCTAAAATAAGTAGTCGTACATACTAATTTTCAATCAAAACTGATAGCTAAGAAGCTCATAAATAACTAAAAAGTCAAAATTCTAATAATGCGCGTGTATTGGTATTTGGCGGTGCGCCTCTTTTATGTTCAAACGCGCGCCGACACTCCCGCGCGTCGCCTTTCGGCGCGTGCCCAGGCGACCGCTTCGCGCTTCTAACAGAGCGCGATAGCGCTAGTGATGACCCAAGTGTCGATACAAAACGTTATGCCGATATTTTGATATGATGAGATCTTTTATGTAGTACAAGCGATGTTGTGACAAAGCACTTAAGTGTGCATTAAATGTTTATTAAAATTCAGATTAAATTATTTGTTCAGTTATTAAATTTGGAGTACAGGTACCGGCAAACTTCTTGATTATCGGATCGGGATTGCGCAGAATACGAATTTAGACACGCCTCGCCTGCGCGCTATTGGTCACGCGCAAGTGCACATGCACGTACTTTCCCCATTACCGTCGACCGATGTTCAACAAATTTGCCGGTACCTGTACCTAACAATTCAATGAAATAAATATTAGTGACGCTTCGATGGTCTAGTGGTTTAAGTATCGGGCCGTGATCTCGGGGTCCTGGACTCCATTCCCGGGTCGAGCAAAATTTATGTCGGATTTTTTGGACACAGCTCTGGTCTGTGTATTTCATTTGTTATTCATGATAATTTTACTTCAACAGTTATAACATGAATACTAAGTTTTTAGGAAAATGGTATGGATTAATAAATGGGATTTTATCGTAGGTTTGTTATTTGTAATTTTTGAAATTTATTTTCTTTATTAATAATGGTTTTATAATTTCGCTATCATTTTTGTAATAAAGTTTTCACCTAGTAATTGAAGCGACACAAAAGAAACCAATAAAATTAATTTTATAATGAACAATTTATCGTATTTTTACTTCTTGACTGCACATCTCTAACGTAGGCTAAAATTTTTCGGGAAGCAACCTGCTGAGTGTTTGTTGAATTAGTTCGGTTCAGGAAGCAAATACGTTCGGACGCATTGCTTGCGTCTTTGAATGCATTTGTGTTTTCGGGTTTTTAGCGATTATTAACGGTTTATTACTGTGATTTGTTTTGTTGTTAGGCAGATTTAATTGTGCAGTGTTGTGAAAGTGAAAAATGTTGTTCTGTGAGTGAATAATGTCGGCCTATCTCGACGGGTGTTGGCAGGCCGATTCGTACGGTAGCTGAGGCTTCCTCAGTCAGTGATACTGGCAGTGATGCGGGATAACCCCCGATTGGGAGTGCGGAGTTGCGGACGGCGGCTCACGTGCTCCGTCGGGGACGGGGCCATCCATCATGCGCGTCATGTCGTGTCTCATACAACAGTGGAGGGTGCTGAAAAGAGATCGACAGCGGTCGTACATGATACGCATGGTCCAGGCTATTGTTCCAGGCAACGCTGCGTGACGTGTTAGTTATTGCCGTTGGATTCTACAGCAGGAGGTTGCATACACTGGCTTCAAATTGCGAATCATTTACCAACAAATGGCATGTGGATGTGCGCGCGAAGGAATGCTGGGGCTTGTGCATCGTAACACTTTGCTGCGAGCTCGAACTTGTCTGCACGAAGAAGGGCGACAATTCGAACCGTATCTGCTTCATGTCGAGAGGCCACTTCCTGGTGAGGACGACGAGTAGGTAAGTACTAAGTGCTATTGCCTAATCAATGAAATTTCTATTGATATCACTGATTTCTTGTGTTTTGTTCTTTTTGCGAGTGATAATAATTGGTGAAAAAATGCCGATATCGTACCATTAGCTTAAAAAGTCGTATTTCTAAGGAAAATTGGACAAATAATTGTACACATTATCATTAATAATAATAATTTCTATTACTTTTTTTTCTGTATTTATCAATTTCATCATGTCGTCAGTCGATTTGAAATTTGTGCAATTTCCGATGGCTGAGCAGTCTTTGTTTGATTGTGAGATTTTTTAATAAGTGAGGTCACTAAACCCTTTCGCAGTCGGTCGGCATTCGAGTGTGGCAAACTTATTAGATTATCAATTCAATAACTCTTAAAAAATCTTCACTTTTACGTACGATTTCGATGCTTCGATAGTCATCATACAAAATGTGCTCTGCGGGATTCCGACTTCCGTACGCAAGTCGTGTAGGAGTCGTGCAAATACGATTTGAGTGAGCGAGACGGGTGCGTGGCGCGTGAGGCGAACGAGTGCGCGAAGTTCATTGCGCGTAATAAATTATTGTTTTTTTAAATACCTAAAATAAAAAGAAAATTTCCCCAGAATATTAATGCTGTCAAATAATTTCAATATGTATGTCACACGGATTTTTAGCGGTTATGTCGGGGGTTTTTTTACACCGTGTATGTATAAAATTACATCTTTTAACTAACATCCTTTATAATAATATTTTCTCTTTCTTTATTTTATCATTTTGGTAGTTTCTATCCGGCATCTTAAGGGAAGAAAATTTCAATCCAACATCAGGATTCAGGAATGAAGCAGGGAAGTAAATCGTTGATTGTAAAGGTACACGTAGTACATTATGTAGGATATTTGCCTTTGCTGGCGTCAGGTCACGCGTATCGATCAGCAGCGACGCCGCATGCGACTCGCATGCGGCGGAAAGTGCATCGCCTTTGTTTAATACCGAATCAATAAGCTCGGTATTATCTACCATCCACCAATATACATATACCATCGGTAATCTACATATCTCTGTCGTAACAACCCGACTCATTCCCTCTAATATGGTTGAGTGAAACAATGTGGCACGTACGTCATACTTGTGTGCAAATCCCACCTTTGGTCTTGTAGGGCTCACGGATTATCCTAGATAATAATCCCAATGTTGCTGCATACTGTATGACTTGGTATTCTAAACGAATATATATACTCGTATATTGTAACGCATTACTGTTAACAATCGCGGCAGCGCAGACGACAGACTATCCGTGACAGACTTTTTAGTCTGCGAAAATAGAACGTATGCAACTGTATGGAGTAACGCAGACGACGCGCTAAAAAGTCCGGCGCGCACAAAATCCGTGTGATTCCGGCAGACCGCGCCGCGCCGCGCCACACCGCTCCGCACAAAAAGTGTGCGAAAAAAATGGAACGTTTGCTTCAACACGGGCTAACGCAGACGGCGCACATTGGCGTACATTTTAGTCTGCAATCTAGTGGTGGGACGTAACGTACGTATGCGATCTATTATGGCGCCAGACATCGATGTAACGATGCTAATTAATGAAATACAAAATAGACCAATAATTTATGATACTTCTATGGCAGAATATAGATATTAATACATATATTATGTAAAATCATTAAAACTCGGTCCGCAGTGAGTTTAAACATTAAAACTTGTTTCTTGGTAATATTCTGTATAAGAAAATTTTTGTAAACAAATTGTAACTAGTGATTGCTCTGTGTAATTGGTAGTATTATTATTATTATTTATTTATTTATTTATTTTTTGTTGCCGGATAATTTGTTTTATTATAAATTTTAATGTTCTCATGTAAGTGTTTATGTAATTTCTTTTTGAGAATAAAGTTTCTTTTTTTTTTGAAGTGAAAACTTCTTTAGCGGCGTTGTGCACTTTTTTTGTATGGGGAAAAAATGTTAAACTCGCGTCAGGATTTATGTGTCACGTGACCTGATCGAAAATCCATATAAAATTTGAAGTCCGGACACGTGTTTTCTACAAACTTATCTGTTCCGGTGGCCAAAATTGGAACTACGTGAAATGCAATACAAAAACGATATTTAATGACAGTTTTAAATAGACAGTAGCGACGCCGCCACCGGAAGATAAGTTTGTCGGTCTATAGAAAATAATGGTTTTTTGTTCAATTTGACAGCTCATTTATGCAAAGAAAAGTGCTTCTTATGTACATCAGGAGTAGAGTAAATAATTGTATTAATAAGAACTGATGTTGTTTTCTTGAGTTTTATTCCTTTAGCGTAAGGTATATTTTTCTTTGCATAAATGAACTGTCAAGTGTGACCTCTTCTACTACTATAGCCGCAGTGCGGTCGCTTCCTATATGCTTCCTATGCTACAAAATGACCACAAAGACCTTAATTTGATATCCTGCAAAATTCAAAATTTAATTGCCGTAATAAAACATTTAAAAAGTTTGGAATATCTTTATTCGCCGGAATTATATAACAGTATTTTGTGGAAATTAACACCACTTCTCCGCAGTCTTTGGATCCGCTATGCTGCGGAGCATGCATCAGGTCGTATTAAGTTGGAAATGCTGTCCGATTTCCTGCGACAAGAGGCTCGTTCTCACACACAGTTTGGCTTGTTACCCCGAATTCCCAGTGAACATCCTCGAAAGAAAGCGACATGTTGATTACTGTAACACCACTCGTGTTATTAACGATTCGGGAGTCTGCGGATTCTGTAAAGGGAATCATCTCCAAATTCAAAAGTTTATCCGCAGATTCCAGTATGCAATTAGTTGTAAATTCCCATATTTCTATGTAAATTCCAAACTTTGTTTTCGTTGTTTAGAAAATAAATAGTTGTCAATCAAAAAAGTATGACATTGACGGTTGTCAATCATTTTATCATCGTTTATTACATGGCGTTTCAGTGTCACAGCAAGGAGTTTCTGATAAGTCTGAAAAAGTTTCTGATTACATTAATTCTGAGAGATAAACTTTTTAATGTAATATAAATTGTCATGTTTGTGTACGATGGCGCAATAAATAAATATTGTATTTTACCACATAAATGATAGTACTTTTATACCTCTACCAATCAATTAAATCCCTAACCATTCCAAAATACATATCAAAAATGCACAACGTTAATATTCAGGTTTTCACTTCTGCCGGCACTCCCGGAGTGCAACCCGTCGTTTTTTTTTTATGTAATAGTGGGGCAAACGAGCAAGTGGGTCACCTGATGTTAAGTGATCACCGCCGCCCATAAGCACCCGAGACCCCCTTAGGGTCACAGGCGCGTTGCCCGCCTTTAAGGGTGGAATATGCTCGCTTCTTGAAGGTATTTATGTCGTATTGGCTTGGAAACACCGCTGCGGGAAGCTGGTTTCATAGAGTAGTCGTGCGCGGCAGAAATTGTCTGCAGAAACGTACGGTAGTTGATCGCCACTCGTCCAAGTGGTTTGGATGAAACTGCATTTTGTCGCGGGTTGTACGGTGGTGGAATTTAGCAGCAGGAATCAAACCAAATAATTCCTCGGAACACTCCCCATGATATAGGCGGTAGAAGATGCACAGGGACGCAATGTCTCTACGCAATGCCAGAGGATCTAAGCAACCGGCAAGACTCTCGGCACCGACAATCCGAATCAATCTTTAACCGAAATACTAATTTGACGAGCCATTAGGTGTAATGGTTGAGAAGTCGGCTATTACACCACAGGTCGCGGGTTCGATCCCCGCACGGTACAAACATTTGTGTGCATGAACATGTCTGTTTGTATCGGTTTGGGTGTTTATATGTATATTATGTATGTATTTACAAAAAAAAAGTACTTATATAAGTAATGTTTATCCGTTGTCTAGCACCCATAGCACAAGCTAATGCTTAAGTTTGGGGCTAGATGGCGCTGTGTGAATAATGTCCAGAGATATTTATTATTAACTTCCTCATTGTTGTGTCTGAATGAGTCAAAGCAGCAACTCATCATATTAAGTAGTAACAGACATTTTATAAAACTTAAAAAAAAATCCGGTGTTGTTCAGAATTGAATGTTTAATATAGAACTCTCCCTTCAGTAATCTTTCCGAAAGTATAGGATGTACCCAAAATTTTCTTCGTCTTTTTCTGTCTGTTACATCAAGTACAAAATAATACTTCGCGATCTTTAATCTCTGCACGATTTTCATAGCGTCTACGTCCCTACAGTTCTGCCGACAAAATGATCGAAGATGTGCGTCGTGTGCGTTGAGTCTGTGAAAAATCCGCGACAGACTTTTTGTGCGTTGAGTCTGTGAAAAATCCGCGGCAGACTCTTTCGCACAAAAAGTGTGCCGTCTGCGCTGCCCCTCATGGCGATGAAAAAGAGTAAATGCCGAGTTTCTTGCCATTGCCTTTTCGGTAGAAGCAACATTCCGAACCGGTGGTAGAGTCGCATTACATTTATTATTAATTGTATTTATTATGTCTTATATATCACCAATATATGTATTTGATGAAAACTATTAAAACCTAATAAAAAAAAATGGTCTATGACGATTTATAAGTGCTTTTTGAATGCCTTTATGAATAAAATTATTTTTGATTTTGATTTTTGTGTATTCTGTATACTAACAATAAAATATCGATAGTGTCAAATTGTAAAATACTAAACTATGTAGTTATATATATCCCCTTAAAATATATACAATAATAAAGTAAAAAAAAAGGAAATAAACTTACTTATAAATATTGTAGTTATTGTATTGTATTGTATATGTACAGGCCAGGGATGTTACGGAGCTCCGGTTCCGGTTCCGATAAGTCGGAACTTCCGATTGGTATTACACTTCCGGTTCCGATTTCGGTTCCGAAACTTTTAAATCGGAAATTTTAATCGGAAGTCGAAGCATAGCAAATAGAGAGTGCGGCCTGCGGCGGCCGTTAGGTACAAACAGGTTCATACCTATCGCGATGCGAACCTCCCGCCTTGTGCGTTTTGACTTTTGTGGTTGTTTAATTCTTCAATTGTTGTTATTTTGTTACGCACAAGACACGTGTTTATACGTTTGGGTTATTTGTTTTAATAAATATTAAGAAATCGTATGTAGCGTTTTTAATAAAGAGTATGAGGTATTTTTACGTTATCATAATAACACTTAAAACGTGTTACTTTCCTAGTTTTCAAAAGTACCTTAACGGCTGTTATTGACACTTATGTTTGCTACACGAAAAACAAAATATTTTGAGCTTTGTTTTAATAACGTAAATAAATAATCTTTATCCTCTTATAAACAAACGCTACACAGGATTAGGACGACTTTTTATTCAATGAGGGCGCCACTTCGACGACACTTATCGCCTTAAATCAAAAATCTCTAACTTACAACTACTTCTGCCTCCGCTTCCGATTTCGGTTCCGGTTCCGATTCCGATAAATCGCTATCGCGATTTAAGCTAACGCTTTTTAGGGCTTACTGCCAAAATGTCTATACGTGCAGCCTATGGACCAGCTTTACCCAAAATGCCTACAATGCCCTAAGAATCCTCTATAATAACATATTCAGGGCTCTGTTCGGGTTGCCACGGTACTGTAGTGCATCTGGCATGTTTGCTGACGCAAGCACAGATGATTTTTATGCGATAGTACGCAAAAACATAGCATCACTTCTGCATAGAGTGCGTGGGAGCCCGAACAGGGTCCTCAATGTGATAGGGGAGAGAGTGGACTCCTCTATACTCGGCCGGTTCCTCAAACTACATGTTTGGTGAACTTGGCCGAGTGAAGAGAAGTCAAAAATCAATTTAAATTTTTTATTTTTATATTCATGGTGAAATTGAAATTAATTAAATCTTTATTATTGTTATTTATTTCATGTAATTTAATGTAAGGTTATATAACTATCTTAATATGTTTTTAGATTTGGAATTGTATTTTGACATGTGATAATTTATAATCTATAATTTTGTACCTAACTGTACTATGGGTCAAAGTAGCCTGAAAATAAATGATTTTTATTTTTTTATTTTTTTATTATTATTATTATTATTTATTTATTAAATCAAATTTAAAAACTCCGGTTCCGATTTCGGTTCCGATAAACTCACCTCCGTTACATCCCTGGTACAGGCCAAACCCGGTCTTCAGGGTATAAAAAAAAAAATTACGACGAAGGCTAAGGCGGGAGCTCCGCTTCGCTTCATTTCCCGCTTAGCCTTCTAACCTATATCCATCCGAGTCGATTTTTCCCTTATGGAGAACTACTTTGTCCTGAAATCGGGTTTGGCCGGTAACATTATATTTAAGTGGTTATAACTACAATAAAAACCTGGCCACTGATTTTTGGCAACTTTTGAAACTGTGATTCGATAATAGGGCGTTTGGCCTCTCCATTGACGTAATAAATCATTGCACAGCTGCAAATAGTTTTCTATCTATGAGACGCTAAAGTGACCACGGTTGTATGAAAAAAGCTCAGTGGCCAGGTTTTATTGCCGGTGAGTTTAGTTTAGTATTTTACAGTTGATACTTTCGATATTATAATTGTTATGTAGACTGTTTACTATCATCGTAGCGATGACGTGATTTAAGTTTATGTCATTTTTTCCATCAATGATTTAATTTCAGGGACTATTAGCATCTATAATAGAAAAACAAGAAATCATGATTCTCGGTATACACGTATTCGTACCAAATATAAATATATTATTTAAGTATGTATTATGATGTTTATTATTATTTTTAAATATTTTTTTTTGTCTTTTAATAATAACCACAGAATTCTAGGCAACACTCAAAACATACATTTCGTAGATAATCAAAATCATGCAGCTTTTATCAACAAAATATTAATTTATGTCAATTACGAAATAGAAAAAGAGATTTTATAAGATATCACGTTTTTATCAATTTATATCTTTCCTCACATCTGAATAATATTTTGTAGTGTCAATATACATTTAGTTATTTCAACGTGTCTCGCTTTTGTGTTATTCCCCGAGTTTACTATGTTTCATAAGTGTTTTGTATTTAGCCAAAGGCGCCAAAGCGACAAAACTACGCATAATAAATAACGGCTTTGATGACGAAGTGTCATTGTGCGTATTCTGGTTTGGACCAGTTTGGATATTTGCAACTAAGACAAATATTAGTTGCCACCTTAGGTTGCCATGCCACAATAATGTTATGTTCTGGCCTTTTCCTCATGCCACAAGAATTTGACGAACTGGTTCAATAGGAAACCAATAAATAGATTTGTTAGAATTATGTTAGGAAAACTTGGCCACTGAGAACTTCTTTTTGTTGTAAAGTGATGTAAAATAAAAGAAGATATTTTGATTGGCCCAAAATCGTTAAGAAACATCATAAAAGATCCGTCTTCGAACTTAAATACTGAGGCAAAGAAAGTTTAGTTGCCATTTGTTCAAGCCAAGGTTTTTTTTGTAATTATATTCTTTCGCCTTTATTTAAAAGCATTATAAATCATTTCGTAAATGCTAATAAAAAAATTGGGTTGCAAAATATCAATAAAGATGCACTATTTTCAAAATAATAATTTTTAATCATAAGTCAAAATACTGCTTTAATCAAAAAGACTTTTCAGGGAAAATGGACCACTGCCATGTTGTTATTCGAGAGATTCAGACTTTATCCTAAAGAACGAAACTTCTTTATTTTTTACTAGCGGCCGCCTCCGCGGTTTCGCCCGCGCGTTTTTTTTTTCAAATGTAGGGTACAGGGGATCATCTAAAAGATTTGTGGAATAAGCCACCTAGACCTAGGCCTAGGACATCTCTTACTTTTTCTTTCTATCTGTATCTAAGGTATCGTATGGCCAGGCGTATACGATGCCTTAGACACAGGTCAGATTTGGGATTGTGAGCTGATACCAGAATACTTGCACGGTTTGATTTTTCAGCACGACTAGCTTTGGTAACCGATAAAAATCTATTAATACACTAACATCCAGGGATATTTTTTGTTCATATAAAACACAATATAAAAAAGGCTTAGTCATTTGCATTTATGTTAGTCATGCCATACGTTACACGCCGTTTTGAAAAAGCTCTGTAAAGTTTATAACGTGTTTTTAAGTTTTTTGTAATAACGTGACTTTACAGTATGTACGGTCAACAGCACATCACGGTAAACACTTGTAGTTCGATAATAGCACTTATGCCCCTGACATAAGAGTGGTACAAAGTCCAAAGTGTAAAGTCTGACGTGCTGTACATTGTACAGAATGTATTTTGTGTAACTTATCAATTTATCAATACGAATATTATAATCTGTAAGTAACTCAGTCTAGCTCAAACCACTGAAACGGTTTTGGAAAATCTTGATACCATCAAAGGCCATCTTGTCGACTTAATCTTGTCGAATATAACGCAAAGAAGACACAGATTTGCGCGTTTACTGCAAAAAAAAAACGCCTTTTGTCGTGTGATCGTGTCGCCTCGATTTGAGAACACTCCATAGCTGCCTCAGCCAGTATCGGGGTTCTGGGTGTCGACATTTCAAGCGACGTTCAATTTCGGGGACATATAGAGGGGAAGGCTAAACTAGTCTCTAAGAAGCTTGGTGTGCTCAACAGGTCAAGCAGGTATTTCACTGCGGCTCAACGCCTGCAATTTTATAAGGTTCAAGTTCGGCCGCACATGGAGAACTGCTCTCACCTGTGGGCGGGGGCTCCCAAGTAGCAGCTTCTCTCTCTTGACCGAATTCAACGTAGAGCGTCTCTATCGTCGATAACCCGGTACTCTCGGACCGGCTTGATCCTTTGGCATTACGGAGAGATGTGGCTTCATGCTGCATTATGTACCGAATTTACCATGGAGAGTGTTCCAAGGAGCTATTCGAGCTTATCCCTGTCGCTGCATTCCGTCACCGACCTTCGCGACAAAAATTCATCCCAACGATATTGATGCTTGGCAGTCCACAACTGTACGCTTTACTCGCAATTTTCTGCCTCGCACGACCAAGATATGGAATTCTTTGTCATCAGCGGTGTTTCGGATCCGATACGACTTGCAATTAGACCAGGTATGTTTTAAAAAAAAGAGCGTATTCCTTCCTTAAAGGCCGGCAGCGCATCTGTGATTCCACCTGATTTGCAGTGGTCTATGGGCGGTCGTCACTTTCCATCAGGTGTGTGTGCCGCATGCTCGTCTGCCCGCTATACCATAAAAAAAGGCCTACTTTTTATCCCAGGACAATGCTCAGTTCCCATGAGGTAAAAATAAACGGTTAAAAACTGTAACCGGGTTCCGTATCTCGAAAGGAAAAAACGGAATCCTTATAGGAGGATCACAATGTTGTCCGTCTGTCTGTCCGTCTGTTAGAACTTTTTTCGCGTGGAGGTAGCTGAAATTTATGTCAAATACTCTACTGTCCCTTGAAGCTGTGAAAAAAATCAAACTTCTAAGCCAACGCAATCAAAAGATACAGCCGTTTTTGTCAAGAACCACATCGAAACTCGCAAGAGAATCAAAACCTACAAGGTACTTCCCGTGAACTCAGAATCTTGTTTACTTTAATAAACTATGAACCAACGTCTGAATAATTGCGAAAACCGTAAATTTTTAGTTCGATTGTAGTGATGGTTGAGCTCTTATACGACGAACATTAGTACCGGTGTTTTGGTAGAGGGATAGATTGAGTGATGAACAGTGTTATCAACTACTTACTACTAAAGAATATGGTATTATAATGCACAGTAATGGGGGGGGGGGCACATTGCGAAGAGAACTCAAAAATCTAAATATTCTTTATTCATGTAAGCTTGTATGAAGTATTTATGAATCACAGAATATAATTAAAGTACTAACGTAATATGAATCGTCAATTACACAACGTGTGACGGCCGTTGGGGCAAAAGGTCCTTAAGTGGTGGTAAATTATCCCAGAGATTATACAAGCAGAGCAAAGTTCGATAATGCGTGAACATCAACAATTGAACATGTCTGTCAGATGTCTGGGTGTATTATGATTTATAAGTATCATGTTGTCTATTTCTAGGTGCTCCTTTTTAGCCTAGTCTAGCCTATGAATGAAGAAATTTTGATTTGTCTTGCTTGACTCATATGAATTTATTTACATTGTTTGGGGCTAGACGACGCTGAGCGCGTTTCCGGCAAAGGGTTGCAAGGCCGCCCCAGTCTGCGCTGAAGACGAACCCAATGGAGTTTTAATCGGGGACACTCGATAGGGAGTGGAGTTCGACATAACCATAGAGTATTAACAATGCATTTCTCCAATTTAAAATAAAATAATGTAAGAATATTTACTTCTTTCTTTCAATCCTTACAACCTTAAAAGGCCATTTATAGTCCTAATCCCAACCAAAACCTGAGGAAAACAACCAAGAAATGCATTATCAATAAAGAATGAATAAGTCATGTCGGTATAAATAGATGGTTTCAACAAGCATGATTGACGTGTGTCGGAGATGATTATAAACTCGTGTAATTACACGTCGAGCTGTGATTGCGCCAGGCACCGCGGTATCGACCGCGCGGGACGCATGCGAGGCGCAAGCGGCGGCCAAGCCGGCCAATGACGCCGCCACACAGTATTACAATAATACCTATGGTTTGTAAAACTGTGACGCCGCTCCTTCAAATGTACTATTTTTATTTGTTCAGCAAAATCACATTTATTTATTTGTTTAGGACAACCAACAAATCTTACACTAATGTACATTCTGGTTTTCTTTCTTAGGTCTAAGTTTATTGCTAAGGCAGATTCAGAAGTGCAGACATTACACTGATCTCTCCAAAAACAAAGTACCTAAGCAGTTTTAGCACTAGCATTATGTATGTACATACATGTTATGAAACGCAATAACCATTAGATTAGGAATCTGGAAATATTTTGATCTAGTTGATAACGATTCGCAATTAAATGGTTTAATGGTTTAGCATTTTGGTATATAAACTATAGGTAGGTTTCTACTGAAAATGGGGCTCTATAGTTTAACTCCAAAGGACTAAGTAATCTTTCATTTTTGAATTTAAAAACCCGAGATCTTGAGATTTTATAGTTTATGTGCAGTTTTGACAAAGAAGGGGTTTGAAAAGTATCACGGAATAGATGGTAACAATCGTAGTTTTTAGCAAACTTGAGGATTAATCTTTCAGTAAAAGTGTCAATTCGCATTAAGAAGGAATTCTTCAGAAGATAATAGGGTTTTATATGACCCGAATGAAAGTCGGAATACTAAAATAATACAAGTACAAGTACAATAAACAAATACAAGTTACCTACACTTTTACGCCTTAAACCACTAATCAGATTGATAATATTATAATAAGAACCCTAGGTCACCACCTAGGCTAATGATACACATTACATTTCTTAGGGATTACGTCGAGTAGTCCACGCGGGCGTGCCGAACCGGAAGCCCAGTTATAAATACCTAAAAATGACGATGAGATGGAATTAAAAAATATTTTATCCACAGAAATACTTAAAATAATTGATTATTTACAAAAGAAATAAAGTAAGGTTATTTTTTTAATTAATCAATACTAAGTGCAACGCTTCTGTTAGCTGGACACAGCCAGGGTATCAGTGTAGTTGCCCCAGAGTACGTGCCTTATCCAAGCCGCAGCGTGGCTGTGGGGCGCAGGGCACGTGTTTATTGGCTACTGTTTCTACCCGTCATTTAATTTTCCACGATATTAACATTACGATACCACAGTATTACAAATGTGACGATACCATCCGTTTTTTAGACTACGGCCCGCCTGATGGTAAGCGGTTGCCGCCACCTACAACCACGCTTGTAACACCAGATGACTAGACAAAAAAAAATTGGCAAAAAAAAGGTCCTTCCCACTGCCAACACTCCGCATGGTGAAAACCTTACTCTTAAACAAAACCTAGCACAACCTGTTACGACAAGCTCTTGCATCGGTGGTCTTCTCTTCTGTTATGTAGAAACAAGATCCCTCGGCCCAGCGGATCATTCGAGTGGCAGGTGCACTACGCTCTACCTCCCTTCAAACATCTCATACAAATGTAACGCACGATACTAACATTGCACGAATAATTTTATTGAACACTAGCGGCCGCCCGCGGTTTCTCCCGCGTGGTTCCCGTTCCCGTGGGAATTGATCAAAATCCTTTCTTAGCGGATGCCTACGTCATAATATCTACCAGTATGCCAAATTTCAGCCCGCTCCGTCAAGTGGTTTGGGCTGTGCGTTGATAGATATCTATGTCAGTCAGTCTCCTTTGAGTTTTATATAAATAAATGTTGGTACTTATGTGTAAGTGTAAGGTAATGCTTAGTTTGGGGATAAATGACGTTTTCATCCCACCATCTCGGAAAGAGTATTTTTAATCTTCAATATCTGAGTGGAAAAAAGCCGTTTTTATTCTCTAGAGGATAAATTGAATTTCGAACATCGTGTGCACTAAGTTTGTGAATTAAAATAGTTATTTGTTATACAAGAGTGCAAAGTTGCTTTTTAACCGCGTGTTCAATTTTGATGACCGAGCAAGCGAAGGATTCTAAAATTGAATCACGAGCGCAGCGAGTGATTCAAAATTAGAATCCTGAGCGTTAGCGAGGGAATCAAAAGAGCACGAGGTGAAAAATCTTTGCACTCGAGTGCAACACGTAACTTTTCATTCCACCTCAGCGAGGAAATGACTAACCGCCGATCTCAATAACATACCGA
This sequence comes from Mecyna flavalis, assembly GCA_949319885.1. Taxonomy (NCBI): domain Eukaryota; kingdom Metazoa; phylum Arthropoda; class Insecta; order Lepidoptera; family Crambidae; genus Mecyna; species Mecyna flavalis. The sequence continues at coordinate 24,855,746 of OX439425.1, read as the reverse complement.
CAGTTATCAGTAACCAGCTACCAGAGTTTTTCCGAAACGTCAAACCTTACTGTTACTGCCGTTTCAATAACAAACTTGTAGTCACGATGACATAAGCTATCCACGGATAATTTCGATATCTCTGGTTAAACGTATCCCTCCGAAGCGTTCTGTTTTCGCATCTTAACAAATGGCTGCGCGATTAATATTATGATATTAATTTTTATTTAATATATGGGGATTTTACTATAAGTAGTCATTTATTTTTTTTAAACATCTTTTTATAGTATTTTTCATAAAAAAGTAGATTGAATAAATAAATTCGGTGAAATACTTACGAGCTCAAGGCAATAAAACGCACATGACATTTGACATTTAATTGACGCTCTCGTATTATGTACTTTGAGCTATTTCATACATTTCGTTGGAACTTTGAAATTGGTTTAAAACTTACACTTAATTATCGAAAATAAATTGAATTGAATAGAAGATGGCTGAACAAGTGAGTATTACTTATAACATAGTTATTTTCTAGTCAATTTCATTGAATATTTATGTTTTGTTTTGTTCTAACCAAATGTATCTTTTGTTGTAGTTTTCAGATTAGGGCGAAGGTGCTGAACAAGGATAGTATTGTGCTTCTGCTCAATCTGATTTCCAGCCACAAGGTGATTACCTCTAAAGTCACAAATGCGACTAATAACAAACTTAAAGAGGAGGCCTGGATATCAAGTCATGGAATGCCCTTCCAGCTCATGTGTTTCCTTCCTCTTACAATCCTGGTCTTTTTAAGCAGGGCGTGAAGCGGCATCTCAGCAGGCCTTCAGGGTACAAGTGAATTACTATTTAAGTTTTTAAATTGTAAATCAAATAAAGAAACTACTTTTATGAGCCTGGTTTTTTTCATAATTCCTTAAGACTTTCATAATAAAGAAACACAATTTGTAATTTATAAATGAAACAGTGTTTATTAAATTCACATTAATTTTTCTATGAATTTGTACTTGCATGAATAATATTAAAACAATACAATATCATTAAACATTATAAATTTAAAAAGACATTAGATCAAGTTTTTTTATTATTATTTTTTTTTATTAAATAGTGGTTTGTGAGTATTTTTGCCAATAAATCTCGTTTCATATTCAACAACAAAAGTTTCTCTCCCTCATGTTGTCATCATTATCTGCACAATGCCTGCTGTGTCCAGCTTCCATGATTGATAAACGCCATTGGCTGCAAATTGTTCATATTATTATGTAAAGAAAACAAATATCTAAAAAAGAAGTTCTTGATTAGTAACCATAATATATTTATTATCTTAAAATGTGATAATAAAAGAATACAGTACATACCAATTAAAGTAATTGTTTATCAAATGTTGTCTAGCACTATGATGTTGGTGAGCTACTCCGTCAATCGGGACATTATCAGATTTGCTACAGTTCCCGGATCGAGCAGTGGTGTTAATATAGGTATGATGTACAGGGATATGCACTGTCACCAATAAGCCACCTATTCCCAAAGATTCCATCTTCACATTGCACTGGAAGTAATATAAGCAAATAAATTAATATTCTCTGTAAAAGAGTAAGTTCTAAGTATAAATTGAATTTTTCATTCAGTAACATCTGGCAGGTAATGTCACGTCTGGAATGAAAGATGAATATAATAATATTGTAAATCATGTCTAATTATAATATGGTAGGTAACATAGCCATTAGTATGTTTAAAAATTGTTACAATTTTATCAAATCATAGCATTAAGGCTAATTTCACTTTGTTAATGTAAACCACAGACTCATTCTGTAAGGTACACCGTTTGACATGCCACTATGTTAATTTTATGCAAAGTAAGAGTTATTGTTGCAGTATTAGATTACAGCTAATAAAGATTGTTGGAAGATAGTGTAACAATGTTGTGTATGTATAGTATTTATACAAATTCGCCTTGTAAAGTTCTAAGACTGAACACCTTTTATTATATAAAATTTAATTGTTCACTTAAGATTATGATACTTAACTTTATCTTTTTAGTCTATATTTTGGTGGCTAATATTCAAAGTTAAATTGTCAAAGACAACTTCTACATGTTTAGTACTCAAAATTATGTAATACTGTGAATGACTGTTTTGGCCTAAGTTATTTAAGTGATTATTTTAATCTAAACATTTTTACATTATGTTGAAGGCTGTTGTTGTTCCAAATAAATAAAATAAAAAATTAATAAAATAAAGAAATAGTACATAATATATAATATAATATTATAAAATAATATAAGTAATAATTACTTTTAAAAACGGAGTTGTTAGATATTGTTGCATCATGAGCAGACCCTAGCCACCAAGCAACTACATTCATGAACATTAATCTGCATCACAAATTCCTTGGACATTCATTGAGAAATACCTTTTCTATTCCTGTAGTCTTCTACATTTGAATCTAAAACAGAATTATTTCTTGTTTCTTTAAGATGTAAAATAGTAAGCATAACATTAAAGGGTTTTACTTACCAGGGTATATGTGTACAATCAACTGCACTGCAACAAGAACCTTGGGAAATCCTGCAATGGCGTGAAAGGTGGGCTGAGTGTTTTCTAACACTTTAACATGTAGGTACAGTGCAGCACAGTAGGTACAGTCCAGCTATTGCACGAGATACCTACATCGGCTACAATTCTGCTAGCTGTAGTTTTCGTCACTCCAATAAAATCGGCAACATAGGTACAAGCATTGTTTTTCTGCCCAATGTTTATTCTACAGGTCTTGAATTTGTTGTGGAATCAAATATACCGGCTTCATACATCTCATTTTAACTTTTATCACTAAACAAGGCCATTAATCTTTATAAAATATTGTGTTGTTTATCTTTTACTAATGGATTAACGCCAATTATCGCCCGAATTCGAGAGATAGATTTTTTTTGACAGAGATAGTTTTATTTAACTGACAGTTGTCGGTTTGTACGTTATTGAAACGCTTTATGTCATTTTTCTATGGCTCTGCATATCTACGGTAAGCAGTTTGCCCTCCCAACGGTAGATTAAAGTCAGAGATATAAATTCCGATCTATCTTTCGTTATTGAAACGCAAAACTGACGTAACAGCTACTGTCGGTAGCCAATTTAACAGATTGTTACAGATAGATAGGTTATTGAGATCGGCGGTAAATGCAAAAAAAAAAGTTTAACAAATAAAAAAAAAATGGTATGATATATTCGGCACCATTACAAACTTAGTGCACACGATGTTCTAAATTCAATTTACTTTATCCTCTAGAGAATAAAAACGGCTTTTCCACTCAGATATTGAAGATTAAAAATACTCTTTCCGAGATGGTGGGATGAAAAAAACATTAAACCTATTTACTGCTACCTCTATGGTGCCGAATATATCATACAACTTTTTTTTAATTTGTTAAAAACTCAGACTCGGAACCTTCTTGGTGTTCTTTTTTCAATTTGCTTTTTTTTGCATAGTCATTTCCTCGCTGAGGTAGAATGAAAAGTTACGTGTTGCACTCGAGTGCAAAGATTTTTCACCTCGTGCTCTTTTGATTCCCTCGCTAACGCTCAGGATTCTAATTTTGGATCACTCGCTGCGCTCGTGATTCAATTTTAGAATCCTTCGCTTGCTCGGTCATCAAAATTGAACACGCGGTTAAAAAGCAACTTTGCACTCTTGTATAACAAATAACTATTTAAGTGTTTAATTTGATTTTCAAAGAATATTTATTTATTCGGTAACTACATATTTTAAACCCACTTCAAAAAGAAGATTGTCAATGCGGTTGGTACATTATCTTGTAAGGCGTATTTAGAATTACAATCCTAATCAAGGAATACAATAAACATGAATAAGGTGTGGTAATAATAATACGATTTAGATATAGCAGGAGAGTATATTAATTAATGCTACAGCAAGGAGCGCGGCGCAGCAGGTATCGACCGCGAGTGCACCGCGCGAGCCGCATGCGAGGCGCACGGGCCTGGCGCCGCGCCCGGCTGCGAATTTACAAAGCATATACAGTATTTTAATTACCAGTCTAATATGTGAGCTTTTGTTTATGAATATTTCTCAAACAATACCTTTTTTTGCGGAAGAGAACGCTTTTACGCGCCATTACCGCAAGCTAGCGACGCCTGCGGCCGTGTGTGGGGCTCGGAACTAAAGGCGTTCGTCCCACTAACCACTAAACTCCCCCTGTTTTCTCTATACACCCAATAGGGACGAGCTTGTGGCCGCCTTGTGGTTATTGATCAGCCCATCCCCGGGACACAAACAATACATAATCTATCTCAGTAAAAAAAAATACTCGCTTTTTGTATCAACGATATTTTCGAAGAAAATACGGCACGGTTAGATATCTAGTACTTAATAATACGTGTCCCTCAAATAGATAAGCTTTAGTCGCGATATTTTTAAACATAAAAATAGACCTTATCCAACACCATCCAGAACAAAATTGTTAAAAAATAGTTACCTACCTGTCCATTTTACCTAAATGGCTGCAAAAAATTTCAATCAACCGCAGCACATAATTATGATTAATCATTTTCTAGTTTTTTATTTAATCAAGTCTTGAAACTTTCTTCATTTTGAAATGCTTATTTCGACATTCAAATACGAGTAGAGTACGTTCCTTTTTTGATAGAAGTACTATTTTGACGAGCCATTTGGTGTAATGGTCGAGAAGTCGGCTATTACACCAGAGGTCGCGGGTTCGATCCCCGCACGGTACAAACATTTGTGTGCATGAACATGTCTGTTTGTATCGGTCTGGGTGTTTCTATGTATAATATGTATGTATTTACAAAAAAAAAGTATATAAGTAATGTTTATCCGTTGTCTAGCACCCATAGCACAAGCTAATGCTTAGTTTGGGGCTAGATGGCGCTGTGTGAATAATGTCCAGAGATATTTATTTATTTATTTATTTATCTTCTTGTGTTATTCTATTTTAAGGCTCATTTTCCACCATAATCAATGTAATTACTTACGAGTATAGATTTTTTCATATTTTGTAGGTAGTTGTTATGTTATGAACATACTTAAATAAGGCGGACTGTTACCACCACGGTAACTACGTTTAAATTGTTAAAATATCAAGCTTATCGTAAGTTTTATTATTATTTGCACCAAGTGTGTAGTGTGTGCTCGTTTTTGTCAATTTAATAAATAGTAGAAACGAGCAATTCAATTATTTAAATACTAGAATGATAACAAATGAATGTTAATGTAGTTAATGCATTCACAAAAAAAGCCTATAGGTTGATAGTTATGGCTACTGTTATAATTTTAATAGTTACATTTATTATGTAATATGTATGTAATGAATTTAATAAACAAAAGGTCATCTATTAGAGTCTGACTCGTGTGACTAAAAGGCTTTGTAAATTCGCGGCCGGGCGCCTCGCGCACACATCGCCGCGCGTCGCTTACCTTCACTCGGAAGGCTGCATCGATTGTCTGTACAAAACATTTTTACAATGCAATTATTTCAGGGCTATTGGCGACTTGTATATCTATCTTGTATGCATATACAATTTGAATGGTATACGAGTACATACGTCTCATCGCACTTACAGCGAAGTCTATGTCTTCCTTCCTCATGCATGACATACCGGCCCGTACCGTGTTCACCGTGCACTCATAAAATTATAAGACGACTTTGAAAATGATATATAGTTTAATTATGTACCTAAAGTATCGTTATCCATACACATAGTATCTTTATGTTGATTGGTTTAGTATCATTTGCATTTTAATTATAACACTCATTTATAAATTGTGAAAAAAGAGCCGAGTTCAATATCAAATAATGCGTTGTTTTCGACTTTTCCAGCTAAATTCGACTTTTCCGGCAAAAGAGATCAAATCTTGAGCTTGAATGAATAACATCTTCAGTGTACACAGTGAACACAGAACATTATACCCAGCATATACTCGTATTTATTTATTGGATCACCAACAATTGTACAGTCATACATTGTATAATAATTATAGTGAAACTTATAAGAAACTATGAGGCCTCGCTAGCCTGCGGTCATAGTGCATCATGTTTCTTCAAACAAAAAACAGATTTACTACCGAATGCGGCAATCAGCCGGTCTACATGGGTTAGTGATTTTTATTGTAATCCCAAGACCCGCCTGATGACCTGGACGTTATTACCTGTTAATTAAGATATTTAACTCTAATAAATTGCACATTAGCTAAATTATTATTATGACAAACGATAGTTATCGTGAATATTACTTCTTACTTAATTAGTATTTCTTAAAACTTGTTTAACCTGTTCTTAATAACAATGAATTTCGATAGTGTTACGATGTGGCGTTTTTAAGGTTTTCCTGATCATAAATACGGAGGTAATGAGATTGTTGGCGCGGATTGAATGGGGACTGTGCACAGAGCTGTGACGGACGAGGTAAGATTGGCATCTCTTCCTGCCGCGTGGGAACAGCGGCCGAGCGCGCCTGCCGGCCGAGCCACGCTCACCTTCTCGCCAGCGGCCTTCAGGCAATAATGAAGGAGCAGTCGTTAATTGCAATTATAATTGCAAGTATTTTCAAACGACATCTGAGCACCGAAGGCTCGCAAAGGTGGTTTACATTTTGTACAACCGCCACGTCTTTGCTGTCGTGAAAAATAATAATTGCTGTAACAATAGGCATTCTCGCCGGCGATAAAGCGGACCTGATGCGCGTGACACATCCTAGCGAGAAGCGCCCTCGAGGCCGTCCGTCGCGCGTCTCGGCCTTCCGCCGCACTTAATTCTACTCATTAAGCATCAGGCATAAGTACGTGATAGCGTCGTGATTCGGACAGCGATGCGTGATGGATCGATCGCTCTCCGGCGAACTGCGGACGAACAGGACGTCGCTGGCCTTGGCCCGGCGATCTGGCTATTCGTGTTCTGCTTAACTTATTCACTCAATTTGCAGACAAAGACTAAAGATGATTAAGTTAGCGTTGTGATTAACATAACCTTTAGGTGCTTTTTTGTACTGATAGAAACATTAATAAATAAATTAATTAGGTAGGTAGATCCTAAACACTTAGGCGAACGCCTATCTTTACCTACGTATTTTAAAAGAAAATAAAATGTTGATTTATTTTGTAGTAAATAGACAAAAGTTGGTCAGTAGTAGAATTGAATTTTGGTCGTGAAGTGCAGCGGAGCGCGGGCGCGTGTGTGTTACGTGAGCGCGCGCGGAAACGAAAGTGCGATTGTTTTATTACATTACACATTCAAGTATTAGGTATAGTAGTAGGTAATAATAATCAAAGCGCGCGATGACTCGCCCGGCAGAAACTCTCCGTTTCGCCGGTTTTGTTTACCCTAGGCTCATTTGAATGTTCTTGTTCGTAATTTCTGGGAACAAGTACTTGCACAAAATGGGTAGAAGAATAAGCATGAGGTGGAAGTATAGAAACCAGTTATTACAGGCGACATCAGTGCCTGCTAACGCTCGGGGGTGCGGGGCGCGCGGGCGCGGGGCGGGCGCGCGGGCGGGCGCGCGCGCGCAGGGAGTGCGTGACGACGTGCATTAATCGTCCGTTGTTTACGAGACAGCCGTTCGCCACACCTCGCGATGGCTTCCACTGCGGTACTTACTAAATATGTCAACTCTTTATTATGATAACATGCCCCACATTGTCTTCGTTGGTAAACAAGGACTCTATGGCTTTAGTAATTGCGTCTGTCTGTTACACTTCGATTACATAAAGTGTTTCAAGGTTTCGCACATAGCTACGACAGCAGTGCCTTGTTTTGCATAATGTTGACATATTTTTTTTACTGAATGACACATTTGATAATGACTAGTGAAGCTACCCTGTACGCCAGGCGCCGCGCGCGCAGGGGAAATAGGAATTTTTGCAGAGAAGCGTTTTTTTTTCAAAAACTCGATAAAAAAACACGACAGATATCGTCAACACAACCAGCAGATCAATCAAAGATTTATAATACTGGATACCTATCTAATTATTTGCACAGTATCGAAATGTGCAGGATATTACATTTCTTGTTTTTACCCGAAAAATGACCACCCTTCGGCCCATTACGCCCCGGGATCCTCCTGCTCGCGTCGATGAGACGGAGAGGCAAAGCCTCCTTCGATGATCGAGGCTCTGCAAGCTCTCGACCAAAGTATCGTCACCGATAAGCCTCTTCGCACAGCGCTCAATAGAGTCCAAAGCAGCCAGCTGATATCGAGCAGAACCATCCCAAAGATGGCAGCAATACTCCATGCAAGAACGGTCTTAAGCTCTGTAGAGGTTTAGGAGCTGTTCCGCAGTGAAGTAGCGCCTGCCTCTGGAAAGGATTCCGGATAATTAGAGGCAGATGCTGCTACTAACTCTATGTAGCTTCTAAAGTTTAGGTTGGAAGATAATTACATACCAAGGAGCTGTAGCCGGTCAGATAGAGGGAAAAGTGGAAGTTAACTCAAATGCGCTGTTATCATCTAGAGTTGAGTCGTTCATGAATGAATCCTTCAATTGGACTACTTCACTTAGCAAGTATATCTCCTTCACTAGTTCATTCGAGTCCCAATTAGTTCAGTAGTTCATTTAGTTCACGCTTCACTGAAGGAGAGTAAAGCGGACGGATAGATTACGAACACCGCGTGCGGAAACGAGACAGTTGCATTTAGTTCACGCTTCACTGAAGGAGAGTAAAGCGGACGGATAGATTACGAACACCGCGTGCGGAAACGAGACAGGCCCCATTGAACTAAATGACAAAGTGACGCAAATGGACTATTGTAGAGTACTGAGTCAAGTGAACTAGATGAACTAAATGAACTAAATGAGTGATATACTTCATCTAGTCCAATTGAACTATATCATTCTTTACACTTCAGTGAACTACTTTGCGCATGTCTATTATCATCATCTCATTAAAAAATTTCTCATAACGGTTTTTATTACTGCAAACCGAAACAAAAATATTCGGATCAAATCGCTTTTGCTTTACAGCAATCGTGATCACGGAATTTTTTCCTTACATCAGCTTTTCGTAATTTCATATAACTGAGCTGATTTAAAACAAATGATCACTGGGTAGAACAGGCAGATTGATTTATTATTATAAACTAGCTGACCCGGTGAACTTCGTATCACTTCGTATGGGAAATTAAAATTGTCGTTTTTAGTATTTTCCCAACGATATATTCGTTGTATTTTCCTCCCAATTTTTCAATAATTTTCTCATCGTTTAAACCTTACCCGGACTTCCACGAATATTTCAAGACTAAAATTAGTTAAAGCGGTTCAGCCATTCTCGAGTTCTAGCGAGACTAACGAACAGCAATTCATTTTTATTTTTAAACTAGCCTTCCGCCCGCGGCTTCGCCCGCGTGAACTATAGGACGTTATCCCGCGGGAATATCTTGTAAATTGTAGCCTATGAGTTATTCTGATGTATAAGCTATATTATTGTAAAGTTTCATTAAAATCAATTCAGTAGTTTTTACGTGAAAAAGTAACAAACGTTCATCCATCATCCATGCGCCCCCCGGCCGTTCGGTACCGCCGCAACCGCTATGTCCCTGCATTTTAAATCTGTAATATCTTCAAAAATATTCATTTAAATTGCATGCTGTAAAGGGCCATATTGATCTATATTACATGCACAATTTATTTAATGTACTTAATTGGATAAGGATTAATACTGTATTGCTCAAAATCGCTTTTTCGTAAATATGCCCTTATTTTCTCATTAGTAAAGGATAAAAATGGTTATTGTGGGTTATCCCTAATAGATAGACATATACCATCGCGGACTTTTTTGTAAACCTTTTTAAGGTGAACAATACCGTAGTACATTATTTTGATCTATCTCGTAGGGTTCAGCCAGCGTTTGCAATGCAAGCGCAAAAAAATGTGTTTATTTACGACCTTAAATTAAAAACCTATGAAATTATCAGTGTTTCTCTACTATATTATGCATGTATTATACATATAAACCTTCCTCTTGAATCAGTCTCTCTAATAAAAAAAACGGCATCAAAATCCGTTGCGTAGTTTCAAAGATTTAAGCATACAAAGGGACATAGGGACAGAAAAAGCGACTTTGTTTTATACTATGTAGTGATAACTCGTTAAAGCAGAAATAGCGAAATGTTGACATTATTAGAAGTTGACCTTCTGCGAATTTGTCATTGTTAATACCTATTGTCAATTTGAGAGGGGAATGTCTTAATTTTGAGAAGTTGTCATATGAGCTGACATAACCAAAGTGACTCAAAGTTCCCAGAATACATATTTCTTACGACACCGCAGCAAATGCGAGCGCCCGCAGGACCTGCGCCCGCGCGGGCGGAGCATCTCCGAGAGGCGCACCCAACTACACGACGTTATTTACAAACAACTTGTTAAATATTTATTTGGAAACTAGCAGCTATGTTGGCCCGATGTCGCTCCCAAAAACACAATTCTTGTGATTATGATTAAAGTGTGGTCCGACAGAAAAAAGGCTGCTTAAAAGTAATAATAATATTGAAATCTTCAGCCTTTCAGCCTCCATTTCTCTTGGGCAAATTTCTTTTTTTTTCAAATATCCTTTTTTTTATTTCTGAGGACCTTAATTTCGACGTTAAATAACATTCATAACAAATTCAATAAGCTTGAAGAACCCTGTTTGAAAATATGCCACAAGTAGGTACTTATTTATTTTATCACGAGTCCATTCGTGTGCAGCGCACCATGTGCAGCAGACAAAAAAGAGCTGATGACCTTGAAATGCTTGAACAGATCTTCAAACATCGTAGGTTAAAAAAACCATTTCGACCAAATTAACGTCAAATAGAGAAAACCGCATCAGTATCGGTCCATTCGTTTACCGAACAGACTTATACAGAGGACCGTTACCACATAATTTTTCCTAACACGTAAGCTACTGCGAGATAAATGGCCGATAGACCTGATAGGTCTAAGACCTCTGTATTTACTCAGTTGACGAGTTCCTTAATAATACACATTTTGCATGCTGACATTGTTAGCACAATAATTGTGCTTATATACAATTATTGTATATAAGCACTATATACCTAAGATCGGTTTTGTACCCATTCTTTGCAAATAAATGCTTAGACTTTGATGCCATAGACATACAGGCACGTCAAAGATATTAAACTGCTCATCGTCAGGGTCTAAGGTGTTCTAACACTTCCTAGGTACCTACCGCGTCTAAGCAGGTTCATTGTGAGATTGCGCCGTACCAGTCTCCGAGGCTAATCTAAAAAAAGACCGCACCACACACCTCTATCATTTTTTATATCTGGAATTATTATATTATCTAAATATTATTATAAACCAAATACAAAAATATACCGCAATCCAATTTGTGCCCCGACTTGTTAACAATTGGTAATAAATTAGTTTTGCTCTATTCCCTCCTAAAGGAGACACCGCGTCACAGCGAGACCCACACATCGGTAAGGTTGTGTAAAGCTGATCTCAGACGAGGTAAAAGGCAAACAGAACTTGGTGTTTTTTCTTAAGTAAATATAACATGACTACGATGACAAATACAAGTCAAGATAATCATATCCGCATTTATAGCGCGTTAAACCGCTGGTCCTATGCGGGCTGAAGACGTGCCAGGTCTGAGTATAATGCCTGAGACGGCCGCGGACGGGCCTGGGACGGGCCTAGCTAGGACGGGCCTGGGACGGGCCTCGCTAGGCCGGGCCGGCGTGAGAGAGCGCGGAGAGTCAGCGCCGCACGCCCACGCCTGCCCTGTTTGCGCTGCGAATCGTCACTGTCACACGTATACTTACGTCAATGCAATATTTTAATACACCCATCGTGATATAAAAGCTTAATTTGCTAAATGACTAAACCCGATTTGTGTTGATAGTAAAACGAGCATCTCTAATGCGAATAAATTAAAACCTTGCACGTGAGCACGAGTTGCTCTTCCACGGACATCAAAACATCACTAACTATTTATTGTTTCTTTTCATAACGAGCAAAAAATGTAATTTACATACACAGTACGGGCGCGAACAAAAACGCAAAAATGATTGAACGTTTGCTCTAAGGTCATAATGTGGTAACACACAGCCGTGATAATATATACGGATGAATTCATGAATATAATAATTAAGATACGAATTAACTCAGTGAGCGCAGCAAAACAGTAACAAATAAGAACATTCGCTTTGAGCATAGGCGAGCAGGGTAAGTAAGTGAAATCGCTCCGGCAGTGCAAGCGCGTGAGGGGAGGCTACTGACCGCTCCGGGGATGCCGGCGGAGATGAAGAGCGCCAGCGTGTCGGGCCACGGCAGCAGCTTGTACTGCTCCCACCAGCGCTTCACCACCAGGCTCACGTAGAAGCCCAGCACGAACGACATCGGGATGGACTCGCTCTGCGCGCCGAAGTACTGCCGCACCTTCTCGAACACCCTGCAACAAACCGCACGCCGCATGTACTGCGCTCTCCGGCGCGACAACTGATAAAACACATCTTAATAACTGTATGGGTGGAGTGGCAGGCATGAGTAATGTTTGCTATTTCGCGATTTTAGCAGTAGCGGTCGCGAGATCAGCGCTAGCAATGCGAGCGCCGCGGCCCTACCGGAACAAATCCTCAATGCACGTTTGAAATGAGATCATCCAATCACGAGCAAGGGCCTAGTTAGCATGAGCACATTGTTTGGAAAACATTTAAGTAGTCGCTTTATGTCTGCAAAGTATGCAATCATATTGCAAACGAGCTATGCGAAAAATCTCCTAGTCCTCACCAGCGCGCTGCAGCGCACCAACACTGTTTGCTGTTTATACATCTGAGATATTCCAGCGCATATTGTGAACATTTGAAAATACGCCAATCTCTTTATGATCAGTGCAACATGTCAATATTGTGCAGTTTTTGGGTAAAAACAGATTTTAAGATGTAGTTAATAGTTAGCATGTTAAAATTGTTTAATGAGGTATCTTTTGCAAAATTGCTAGCGAACCAAACCCAATTCGAACTCATGATTGACTCCGACAGGGAAAGAGAGCATCGAACAAAAGAAGAACATACACAAGAAATTACAAATTACACACGTATGTTTACTTGTTAAACAGTAAATATTAAAACAACGCATGACAAAAGACTGCTGTTTATACCCCGCGCGTAATTGTACATGTACCCTTGTTGAAATCATCTTAGGTTAATGTCGTTGTACATAATGTTTGTCTGTCAGTCGATGTAGGCAGGCTTGACCGGGCAAGTACCACTCTCTCGCAGAATACCGTAACCCCCCTTTTTCTGCCTCCTCCTCATCTTTTTTATCCCTTCCACTTCTTTTTCACTTCATGTTCCCTAATGGTAGGTGTCCAGACCGGCAGGGACGGCGGGAGAGCTGAAGCCATTTTAATTTACTCAAAGTCGGTCGGTTTCGACATTAGCGCCGTGGGACCTACAAGTATCCATTAGTGTCCTACTGCAAGACAAAGGTCTCATTAGTCATCGCCACAACGATTTATGCTTAACATATAATTTGACAAGAAGTATTCGTGAAATTTCAATAACAAAGAGCTTAGGATATTCTTTTTGATGATTATCAACAAAAGAGTTAAAAATCCCCCGATCGCAACAGTTCTCGAGGCAAAGCGCCCATGTTCCGCGGCGGAAATCCCCCATCCTCTCGTTTACATTGCGTTTAGTCAGTGTGTGAGATTTCGCGAAAGGAAATCGCATGTAGTGACGAAGTGTGCATGGTAGAAGCAATCTTTTGTACAGCATTTTTCTTTTTCTTGTATTGTATTTGTATGTGTGTATTACTTGTATTTTATTAAAAAACACCTGCACATGAATTATAAAATTAAAAACTTAATAAAACACAAAAAGTTCAATTTTAGTTTATATGTAGATTCAGTTGCATTAGTAATGTATTTTTTTTTAATTTGAATTAATCTAGCACTTGACCACAAAGTTGCCTGATGTATGTAACCTGTTTACAAATAAATCATTTTATTTAATTTGAATTAATAATTAAACTATTGGTGGAAAATATACATAATGTATTAAAAGCACAGAGCTAAGGACAGTTTTGTGTGACATACTTATAATAAGTACATTGTGAAGGTAGCGAGGGTACAGGGGCAGCGCAGGGCGTTAAGCAAAGCAATGCCACTGTCGATTTAAAAGAAAGTTTGAAAATTGCAACGTGATTTGTGGAAATATTATAAGTATATTTTTTCCCTGCGATTACATGTAATTTAATACAGGATGTCCCAAAAATTACACGTCACAGTGACACTGCAATGGAGGTAGGCCAGCACAAGAGGCATCGAACAAGCCTAACATGACCTCAGTAAAAGTTGCTCGGTTTTCAAGATATTGCCAATTTAAACTTTTACCAAATTTTCACGAATTCAAACTACACACTAAAGATACTGTTTAATAAAAATTCTCCGACATGACGCCGGTACCACATTCAAGGAAGGTAGACTAAATTGCATATGACCAACAGTATTTTAATATGTTTGGTTTTTTTATAGTTGATAATTGCGGTTCAGATAGCGCGGAGGCACAGAATAGTTATTATACAGTAGTTTAACTCAAGCCCGACCTTGAAATAAATACCTACAGCCCGCGCGGAACGTAAACACGCATAGGGCGCCCACCTACAGTAATTTAATTAGGTACTGCCTGATTTGTGTTTCTATCTAGTTTTGTTAATGTATTTTGTGATTGTAAATATTTTTTATATAAACAAATAAAATACATAAATTAATTTTGATAAGTAGATTAAATTAAAAGCCATGGTTAGTTATAATAATAAATGTTTTGATTTAAGACTTAATACCTAACAAATCAGTTTTAAAAATTTGCGACCGAAAAATACTTGCGACTCGACTGAGACAGTACGAAACACTTTATTATTAAATTTAATAGTATGAAAAATCCACATTCGTATTTAAAACTTAATCATAAATTGTTTTTGGAAACATGGACAAGGTGAAGAAAAAGTAAGTAAGTACTTGTATTGTTTTTATAACAAAAATCGCACGTTCGCTGTTTAAAACAAGACGCTGTCCGTTCGTCACTGGCGGCACATCCGCGACTGGTTGCACCCGGAGCGCACCCCGAGATCGGAGGCGCGCAGGGTGACTCGCGCGCGCCCGTTTATATGAAGTTGGACTACTGTATATATCATTACCGTGGCGGAGGATCTATTGATGTACAAATCAATTGATCAAGCAACCAATAAAAGTCCACGAAAGAATCTAAACAAAGCAGTTGAAGGACAGCGACGCCGCGACCGAGGGTGCCACGGCCGGCGCAGGACGCGCGGCGCGCGCGCAGGACAATGCCACTGATACTAGCCGCAGCGCGACCAGCATTGACAATCACGATCAAGGGAAAGCTAACTGTTTTACCTTCAAGGTATTTATTAGCAGTTGCCTAGCGCTAAGAAGCCGCCACTCGACGCCGCTCGCGGCTCCGGCTGACTCGCCTCCAGCCCGAGCAAACACGCCGCGACGAACGCCAAGCGCTCACGGTTCAAGTTTACCGGCATTACATACATTTTGGTATGCATCATTCTCAACTCAACCGAGGAAAATTATAAATGAACGAATAAAAGGAAAATATAAGCAGGAAGACGGTTTATTCAATGATCGAGCTTTTTGTAAGGATTGGCACAGATTCTCAGTAGCAAATATGTCCTGCATTCCTGCAACCAGGTTATCGATATCAGGTTATATATATTAGACCCTCCGTTGTCTATACTTTGCTCCAGACCACCCCATTGGCCTTTTACTATAACTGCGTATAAGTTGACAGCCCCGGCAATCGAGATGGTTTTACTTTTCACCAATACTTTTCACCATCAATTAAATGTATGTCTATCAATGTGAGATCGTTAGCGTTGTTGGATAGTGTTATGGGTGGTCTTGTATGTCTATTATTATAAAAAGCGAGGATGGATGTCTCTGACGAAAAATAACACAAAAACTAAGTGGTAGTTTTGCGGTATAGTTAATCTTAGCGGGTCGTGTAAAAACGTTAATGGGAGTGAGTGCGCGTGAAGCCGCGGCACCGCGCGGGACCGAGGTCTGCGCGAGCGCTTGCGACACTGTCTTTACCTCAGCAAAGGAAATCGGGTAATTAGCACATCCGAAAGTTATCAACCTACATTTAAACGCTGATTGGAAAGGCTTCGATGGACATGGGAAATATCTAAACAAAATCTATGTTTTGCCATGCAAAACTTTAAGTTATCATCATCATTTCAGCGTATTCCCGATTGCATCCAGTATGGATCTCAGGGTCCGTTATGACTCTACATATATACTACTATCGGCTATGATCTCAGATTTGGCAAGCCTTATTATTATTACAATGGAGAGATTGCCATCTGCACTCTGAAACCCATACAAACCAGACCTGCTTGGAACATAATCGGGATCAACGGTTTAACGTGCCTTCCGAAGCACGGAATTATCATTATTTTCGGATATTCCAAACCGAACTAAACTGGAAACAATCACACAAAGTGATGCTCTCCGCTGTCAGATTGTATATGGTATCCCTTATCTATATTTGTAAGGTGACAACACTCAACTTTTGCACGTCCCTCTTCCTTGGTACGATTTGTAATGGCCGGACGCAATTTTAGATTATCGTATAAAATAAGTTCAATTCATGTTAACTTTAACGGTTTATTATGATCAATAAATACGTGAAAGTATTAGTTGTGTTTTGCTGTTGGTTGTGCCCAGCTCCGCTCTCTTCTTTATTCCACCAAACCTTAATATCCGCGGGATTCGAACCCACGACCTACGGGTATTTTTTAGAGCAAAACGCTCAAACCACTGCACCACAGAGGCAGTTACTATGCAAAACTTTATAATGTGACCATGCATAATGGCATGAGTGAGGACTATGAGGTAAGACGAAGGCAGCTATAAAAACAGAACGATCTCCTAAATTACCCATATTACGCAAGAAAATACATATATTTATTTTATAGTGAATGAAATAGTTGATAAACGTCTGTACCATACCATCATCCCGGGAGCACCCGCCAGCACGAGCCAGGATAGCGCTCAGTGCGTACTGACTGCTAAAGTGAGGAACTGAGCTGAACTGAGGAAACTACTATGTAGTTTCCTCAGTTAGTTCAGTCCGGTTTAGAGACAATAATAAAATCGCCTGTCGATTCAGCAAACTTCGTTTTATCGTAGATGCAATCAACGGTTGTATTTTGTATTTGCCGCCGGGCACATCGTGTTTGAAGACGAAAGTTTTCAACCAGTGCGACGTGCGTCCTACATGTTATGACCTACGGTGCTGAAACGTGGACACTCACGGTACGATTGATCTACCAGTTCCAAGTTACTCAGCGAACTATGGAACGTGCTATGTTTGGAGTTTCTCTAAGATCCGAAACCATGTCATCCGGCAAAGAACCAAAGTTAATTAACATAGCACACAGGATTCCCAAGCTGTAGTGGCAATGGGTTTTTTTTTTTTTTTTTTTTTTTTATGTTGCTTCTTGCTCAGAAGTGAATCCGAGATAATTTTTTACTTGTTTCTTGTTTGCTATTTTCCTATTATTTATTTTAAAGTAAGTAAAAATTTAAAGTTTTCGAAAAACTTTAATGCTGGTGATTTAATAAGACTATTATTTGTTACAGGACATTTATACATTTGTGTATATTTAAAATTTTGCAAAGAAGAAGATACGAAATAAGAAGAAGTTTGAGAATCAACGAATTATTTACAACGATTGTGGCTCGCGCTAGAGCTTCGCTTAAAACTATATTCTTATACTAAATTTCCTATTCTAATGAGATATTTTTATGGACTTATATATACACACTTTTTTTTTTTTTTTTTTTTTTTTTTTTTTTTTTTTTTTTTTATTATATGACTGGTTTTCAACCAATTCCTATTTTGTTTTATCCTATTTCTATTTCTATTTACATATTTACAGCATTATATCCTTTTACGTGCTCTTACTCTTGTCCGTTTTATTTCTTGTAATTACTTTATTTCCTATATTTATACAATATTTAATGAAATCTTTTTGCGTGTCTTTACATTTTATTAGATCACTTATGCTGCTTAAAGTTAATTCTATTCCTAGTTTATTTTCTAAGTCTTGTTTTTCTTTCAGGTTTGCTGGACAATCTATTAAAATGTGTTCTATTGTTTCTTCTTTGTTCGGGTCACACATACAATTAGGATCTTCTTTACATTTAAATTTATTTAGATAATACGAGAAACCTCCATGACCTGTCATGATTTGTGTAAGTATTCCGGTTGGTTGTATTTCTCTGATTATTTTGTATGAGTCGATTATGTTGGGGAAGAAAAGTTTTGTGACAGAGGCACTCGTTCCTTCTATATATCTTTTGTTCCATGTGTCTAGGGTGTCCAAACGGATTCTCTTTTTGACATAGGAAATGGGACAGAGGTCATAGTCCGGCTTTTTGTGTGATTTAAGAGCAGCTTCTTTAGCCAGTTGGTCGGCACGTTCATTTCCAGTTAGGCCCACATGGGCCTTAACCCAAAAGAAGGAAACGGTTTTCTCTTGTGTTATTGCTGCTCTAAGATCACGTCTTATTTGGACTGCAATTGGGTGGGGTGCAGTTGGATTCATCAGGGTTTCTAAAGCAGACTTTGCGTCGCTAAATATGCCATATTTCTTTGCTTTCATTTTCAGGATTTCTGCCATTGCCTTGCGAATAGCCAAGAGCTCGGCTTGGTAAACAGAACAGTACGATGGAAGACAAAGTTTTGTGGTTTTTATTTCCTTTTCGCTATCCCATATCGTAATTGCTGCGCCCACCTTATCTTCCACTTTGCTTCCATCAGTAAATAATTTTATTTCTTGCTCGATGCATTTATCTATTTCATCCTGGCTATTTAAACATATAAAAGACAGGGGTAATCTTTCAGCAGGGTGCGGCAACTCTGCAAATCTTACCGGGCCCTCAATCTCTCTGTCCCTTAAGGACTGATGGGATGACCCCCTTTTAGATTCGTATAGAGCGGCCATCTCTTGAATACGAAGGTCAAGGGGAAGTATCCCAGCCAGTGCCAATGCTGAGTTGAGGGAAACAGTCCGATAAGATTTGCAGAGCTTTTGCGCGAAACCTCTCTGCACTGCGTCCAACTGTCTTTTAATGCCGATTTTTTGAGTGGCTTGGGCCCATACACTCGCCGCGTAGGTGATGATCGGCTCGACTGTGGCTGTGTATATAATACGGATCACTTCTGGATGCAAACCCCAGCTTGCCTTTGCAGCTTTAGAAAGCTGTTTATATACATCGATGGCCTTTTTGCAGACGTTTGCCACGTGTTCGTTAAAGGTGAGTTTGTCATCGAGTGTTACGCCGAGTAGCTTCATCTCCTTGGAGATAGCGATAGCTGTCCCCCCCATGCTCAGTTTAGGGGTATCAAATTTCAGTTTTTTGGTGAATACCAAGGCATTAGTTTTGTGCGCTGCCAACTTATTTTTGACACCCCATTCCTGGACAAGGGAGAGGGCAGCGTTCGTTTTCTGTTCCAGTTTGTTGGCATTTTCCGCGTCAAATAGAAGGACCACATCGTCTGCGAAAGCTTGACAATAGTGGCCCTTCTCTTCCAGTAGTTTTAGGAGTGAATCCAATAGTAGGTCCCACAATATGGGACCACCTATTGAACCCTGTACACATCCTTTATTGGTAGACCTTGTGACTTCTTGTCCTAGATATCGCAGGTTTATTGACCTGTTGGACAAGTAACTGTCTATCACCCGCATTATGTTGTCTGGGCATCCTTCCTCGGCCAATCGGTGTTTGATCATTGGCCACCAGGCGTTATCGAATGCGCCCTCTATATCTAGCGACACCAGTGCTACTATTTTCTTGTTGTTAATTTTATCTTTAATTTTTTGTACTATGGTATAGAGGGCGTCTTCCGTACTGCGCTGGGGCATAAACCCGAATTGGCGAGGACTGATACGAGGCACTAAATGCCATTTTAATCTGGACACTAGCATTTTTTCTAGGACTTTACCTAGAATCGGTAGGAGTCCTATAGGTCTGTAGGATTTAGGATTCCTATAGTCTTTTTTGCCTGGTTTCCTAAGTATAATAACTGTAGCCTCTTTCCACTGGGATGGGAAGTACCCAAGTTTTAGGCATTTGTTTGCGAGAGCTAGGAAAAATTCAGGGTTTACAGAGATCGCATGTCTGCATATATCCGCAGTGAAGCCGTCTGATCCGGGTGCCTTTTTAGGATTAAAATCGGCTAGAGCTGTATTCAGCTCTAACATCGTGAATGGTGGGTCGTCTGTTTTGTTAGGGCTTTTCAGGTTGTTGGTGTTAACTGCGGTGCGTATTTTCCTGTGATATTCGTTATCGTCTTCGGGTAAGTCTGGTGGGTAAAAGGTGTCAGCGAGCAGAGTTGCAGATTCGAGTGCGGTAAGTGATTTATCCTCTTTGGTAAGAGGTAAGTCCTCCTCCCTTTTCTTAGTTCTACCAATCACCCTATATATACCCTCCCAGACTCCCTCCTTATCCTGTTTTTCACAAAATTCCTTCCAACTTGTTGTTTGTGCGCACTTAGCTTTATCCTCATAATCTTGTTTCTTTTTCAGATACGCGTCAACTACGAGAGTTCGTCGGTGCGGACCTGCACATCGGATGCGGCGTTTGAAGGTTGCTACTTCCTTCTTCAAGGCTTCAAGCTCCGGGTTCCACCATGGTAAGTTTGGCTTTTTATTATTTACTATCAGAGGTATATTATTTATGCATGCTTGTTCTATGTTATTTATCCATGTATTAACTTTATTTTCTATTTCTATCTGTTGCGTAATATTGTTTATATTTATTGTATTTATATCTTTTTCATTGTTGAGTTGGGTGAGTTCCTGTCTGAATTCGTCCCAATTCGCTTTTCGAGTATTATATTTTCGTGTAGTTCTACTAACATCTATTCCTTTACTTTTTTCCAGGTTGATTTGAAAGGTGATGGCGTTATGGTCGGAGCTTGTGAAGCCTTGATCCACCTTCCATTTGTCGATCAAGTCGAGCAAGTCTGCTGAGCAACACGTTACGTCGACGAAGCTGGTAAGTATCCTGTCTCCTCTTATAGTGTCAAATGTGGGAACATCTCCTGCGTTGAGCACATGCAAGTCGAGCTCGAAGAGAGCGCCGGACATTTCGTCCCCTCTGTGGTCGATTTGAGAGCTCCCCCACCATGTGCTCTTCGCGTTGGCGTCCCCACCGACAATTATTTTGTATCGTTCTAAGGCTCTCCTTATGCTCCTTATCTGCTCCAAGTATGGCTCAATGGGTGTGTCAGGTTCGAAATAATAGGAAACTGCTGCGATCTCCCAGGCGCTGGTGCGGATCCTCACCACAACGATGTTGTTTGTGGTGAGTTCTGGGTGTTGTATGACGTCCAAGTCTGCGTCGTGGACCACGATTGCAGCCTTGACAGTCCCGTCTCCATTTCCAGCGCTCTGAAAGATTCTTGTGCCAAAGTAGTTTTTCATTCGACCTATTGCACCCACGTAGGGCTCCTGGAGCAGAGAGAGAGCGATTTTTCTTTTAGTTGCCTCGAGCATCAGCTCATTAGTGGCCAGCTCCTTCCTTTGCAGGTTGGCCTGGACCACTTTATATTTTGCCGACTTGACGTTTGGTGTGCTTGCCTTATTTGCCGTAGAGAGGCCCTTAGCAATACGCTACTTTTGCGCGGGCCAGTGCCTCCCACTTCCTGCGTACAACGCAGTCTGTGCTGAAGGCACTGTGCCCCACGCTTTCATGCTTAGCCTCGAGGCAGTTGCAACAAGTTGGCGTTGACCCAGACAAGCGCTCCTTGCACTGTGCTGCCACATGTGGCCCAGCGCAATAACTGCATCTGGCTTGCGACTCTTTGCAGTATCTCTTACTATGGCCGTAGCCCAGGCAAGTAGAGCATTGCACAAGCGGCGATTGATCGGCCACCTTTATCTTCTGTATATCAATGTGCAACGTTCCCCTGCCCAGGATACGGTTGTAGAGTACGGGAGACACCTTTAGGATCACGTGGCACGTGTGAGGATTTCTGGTCTTCCTCCGGAACCGAATTTCGACCCTGTCATCTTCCTGTTGAAGATCTCGGAACAGCTCCTCGTTCTGGTTGCGCAGGGCTTTCATGACTTCTTCATCTTTGATGAAGGACATGACCCCCTGTAGCGCCAGGAGTGGATCTTTGTTTCTGACTTCTTCAACAGAGAGGTTATTGCTCGATTCACGGAGGCGTTCCTGTACCCTCAACGTGTCTGTTTTGGATCTGCAAGAAAGGATAATTTTCCTATTCTTGGCTTTCCGGACATTATCCACCGTGATCCATCCGTCGGATGCCTTGACTGCATCTCGGACCTTAGCCAGGACGTCCTCTCCAGTATCGGTCTCAGTCTTAGACGTTATGACGACCGAGTGCATGGCGGTTCTTTCATGTGTCTGCACTTTATGTTGGCCCGACGCAACACTGGCGTAGGATGCCTGTGAGGTCAATTTCTCTTCTGTTCTTTCTAACGATCTTTCCAATCCCTTCATTCTTTCAGTGTTCTCTCTGATTAATTTGCTGTGCTCCTTTATCATGTTCTGAAGCTCATCTGTGTTTATTTCACTTTGTGCCACTACTGTCTTCTTTTCCTGTACAAATGCTTCCTTAAGCCCTGCAGTGACCTCTTTTGTAGTGATTCTTTCTGCCTCCGACTCCTTGACCAATTGGTAAAGGCGATCAACGGCTGCGCTGACCTCTTCCTTTATTTCGGTCTTGGTGTTACGAGATGCTTTGAGTTGCATCTTGGCCTTTGTGACGCAATTTTTAGCTTCTTGTAATCGGTTCTTAAACATCACAGTTCCCAAAACCATGTCTACTACCTCCCTTGCACTGTCCACTATCATTTTCGAGGGAGTGCTCGCCTGTCCGCTGACAGTTGAGGGAGTGCTAAGGGATGGGGTCAACGCTGACGACCCACTGGGGAGCTGTGACAACAGCGACTGTTCACCAGGGGACGGGGCTCTAGAGCGCTGTGATAAATGCAAGATATCGTCGAAGGCCTGCGATGAGGGGCTGACTGGTGGTTGCGAGGAGGAGGTGATGCTTGAGGCACTCAGAGTCTGGGACATCTGGGTGGCCGGCTTAGACTTGGAAGTCTGAGGGGGGGGCCTTTTGGCTGTTTGTGAAGAGTGGGAGGAAGATTTCCCGACAGTTTGGGAGGCCTTTACAGGCTCCTCTGCCATTTCCAAAGCTGCCCTGGCTGACTGTAAGATTTTATCAGCTGCCGCCTGCTTTGAAGCCCTGGACGTAGAGGGGGGAGGGGATTTCCCTCTCGGTGGGGTGCGGATTCCGAACATATTTTATGTTGCGGACAGAAAACTAAAACTAAAAATTTGGGGGGGGGTGTAAAATTTGGGGGGGGAGGGGAGGTCCAAAGTTGCCTTTGAACCGACCCTGAAATTATAATACTGAAACTACAATTAAATATTTTTGTTCATATGGTATGCATCTATATGGACGACCTAGCAGAAATAACGGCCAAAAAGTCTACCTAAGCTCCGAAAAAATTTGTATGGAGAAATTTTTGCAAATTTTCAAAGTGCTAAAAAAGTAGGTTGGAGATATGCGAGACACACAAGAGGGGTGTCAAAAGACGCAAAAACTAATAAACTAAAGCTGATACTAACAAGAATTACGCTAAGAAGAAATTTGGATTTTATATTGAATTTTAACTGAGACTAGAAATTTGCAAATTTAGTATGGAAAAGTTGAAGTTGAAAATCGCTAAGTTGAAATCACTTAAAAATTAATTTCTCTGAAACTAATTGAGATAGACCCTTCAGGCAAAAAGTATGTTTTAGGGCTTAATTAGACCCACATTAGGTGCGAATTTGAACAACGTATCTTCTATTTTAGTGGTTAGTGGCAATGGGTTGGACATAATTATCTGCCTAGGAATACATAACCGATGGCGTAGATGAGCTCTTGTATGGAGATCACGGCTCGACAAACTTAGGACATTCGTTAGCTAGGTGGAGTTATGATGTGCGGAAGACGCCGGCAGAAGCAGAATGCGTCAAGCCGAAGGCAGTGGCGCCTATGCCAGCAGTGGACTGCTATGAGCTGATCCTGATGATGATGAGACACATCATGTCCTCTGATTTTGCTCCTGGACTCTCCGATAAGAATTTTCATATAATTTAGCGTCTATCATCAAATAGTATCATGCGGGCGTTCGCTTCAAATAATGCATGCATGGATCTTTGCATGTGCGGTCATACAAGATGTTGGGCTCTCCCCCAGTATTTAATCCTGGCGGGCCTACCAAGTACCAACTAAGCCGACAGCGGCTCTTACACCAATTGACAAAATATTATATTTATTTTATTGTTTCATAAGGCATAATTTGTTATTATAAGATATTAGTTATGTGTACAGTTCTTTTTTATTTACTGAGATTAAATTAAAAACGGAAAAGATTGTTTTAGAAGTACGATTGCACTAACCTCGCTAGTGAAATAGTAAACAGAAAAAAGGACATTATTCCAAGCATAATAAAATAATTTAATAATGCATCATACATTTTCTGCCTCCTTATTAGGATAGTTTTCGTCGGCCGTGTGCTTTGCGTGAGTCGTAATTACCGCGACTGCATCGATTGCTCGTGTTTTATCTAACTAGGCCCTAGCCGAGCCGCGCTGGACGTCCGCATGCGGGTCATTTCATAAACTTGCTGAATTATATTTGACGAACACGAACAATTCAATTCAATTTATTTGCATAAAAATGTGGTACATGATGATCTTAAAAATTAAAGTGTTTCACACATTGTGTCAGTACCTGGCATGCAAAATTTTGTGTATTATAATTACCTACATTTCAAAATATATTTCTACTATTTAACAAAGCGAACACACGTTGCAGGGGGTTCCGTCATCAACATTTCATCAATCTATGTCACCCGAATATACTTTCACCTGTATCATTGCAAAAAGTCGATGACTGCAGTGCTTCATCTTAGCTGTATCATGTCAGGCCAAAATGTTGAGGCAAACAAAATACTACTCATGTTGACAGCCAAAACACTACTGTTCCTCGTGACCAGTCTTTGAATTTCACAAAAATGCAATGATGAAAGACAGAAAACTTATTAGGTAATATAAGCGATAACAATAGTCAAGCGAGAAAAGTATTTGTCGAGTTGTCGTGAATAACAAGGTGAATAGAAAGTATTGCACGCGGCTCACTCACCTCTGGTGGTCCTCGGAGAGCCCGAAGCGGTAGATGAGGTTGATGGTGTAGTAGAGCGTGAGGTAGGCCAGCAGCTCCCGCCACACCAGCTTGTACACGCTGCCGCGCCATCTGCAACATGTCGCGTTTATAATTTGAATCAACTTTTTTGGCTTGTCTGAACATCGTGCGAGACCAGCGCAGATCACAATGTAGGTGTCAGTGCCGCGCCCCGCACCTGCGCAAGCGCCGCTCGCAGCTAACTTCATACAAGCCAATTAAATTGACGCGGACTAGGTACACTCTATGCTCTCGCTGCCCTGCCTGCACTGCCGAGCAACAGTACCAAGTCGTTCTCGGCAATGTAGACATCATTCCACCAGCAAATATTAAACAACACACAATAGGTAACTAAACCACACAAGGCATGTATTTCTGATCATCAAAAGCAGGATGGTTCAGCATCTGCTCATTTTATAAAAGTATTCATAATAAGTTTTAGGAGCTAGTACACATGAAATTAAAGGCCTACACGACACGATGTCAGATCAGAAAGCCTACAATGTGACAACAAATTGGTCTATGTTTGATTCCTTTTCATCAGTTGACTGGGTGACCGCCCGCCAACCGCCAGCCAACTGAAGTAAAGTGGCCGCCAATAAAAATGTTTAAACCATTTTTTGATATCTGTAGAATTCGGATTGTTACAAAAAGTGTTTTAAATGCATTTTGTGAATATTTCCCCGCCATCCAAAACTAAACAAAATTACAAAAACGGTATAATTATGTTGTGAAATCTTTATTTGAAATAAATTATTTCCCAAAATTATTTCGGTTAAATATCATTATGAAAGCAAACGCGCCGCTTTGCAAGGCAGAAGCCTACGTCCTCGTAAGGCGCGCGCCGGGACCAGGGGTCAGGAATGTCCACGCTAGTAGCCATGCCAAAGCGGCTGTCGCAGGGGACTTTGAATAGGAAACGTTACATCAGGGGGAAGTCCGGTAGCCAGAAAATCTACAGATTTCTCCAAAATCACCGTTATACCGTCTTATTGCTATGGACGTTAAGATATCAATAGGTATGCAAACAACATGTATGTAAAACGTAGGTATTTAGGTACGCAAATCAATCATCAGATGAGGAAACTTTAAAGATGAGTGGTCGGTAGATATAGGTTCAATCAGCGAACTTAAATGACATAATAAGTTATAATCAGCGAACTTAAATGACATATAAGTATGTCATAATAAGTTCGCTGGGTTCAATAGGTATGCGCCGAGTAGTATGTTGTTATTATAGGCGATTGCTATTCTGCGGCGGCGCGCGGCGCTTGCGAAACCAGGAAGAGCGGCCGCGCGCGGTCACGTCGCGCCGAGCCGCCCGCCACGTGCGTCGCAGTTGGAACCTCCACCGACCATCAACTATATGAACGTGTATTAGAGTGCAACCTTTTCAAACCGTCTCACCTTTGCAAAAAAGATAAAAATATTGTCTTTTTTCGGCGCCAATATTAAAGTTAATTTGTGCACATATTTCCTGAAGCTACTCAGCTCTCCTCTATCTAACACTGAGTGATTCAAGATTAATTGTTGCCATTAATGGTCTTCTCAATTAGGCATTTTTTGTGTGAATAACCGAAGCTACAGCCGCTGTAGCCACCGATCGCATGTTTCGGGTAGTGTGGAATACCTAGTTCACAAGAAAACTGACCAAGAATAAAAAAAGCTCAAAGGACAATGCAAAAGACTGGCTCAAAAAAAATTTTGTGCGGATTTGGGACAAAACTAAGAAGTAGATCCAAAAAATACCTTTAACTTTTATTATGGCGTCGACAAAATTGGTCCTAGTGAAAAAAAATATTAATATCAAAATAATAGTTGTTACAGTTGTCTATGTCCACATTAGTTATCTTTGCCTTGTACTATTTTGTTTGCCTATTAGAAGAAAAATATATTTAGTCTATGAAAAGCTACTCTCGTGTTTTAATAGGTTATGGGCCCAGTCTCGTATCTCGCAAAGTTAAATCTGTTAAAATCAGCGCAAACAGTTTATATATTATAAAATTCAACAGTGTAAAGAGCTGTAAAGTGTTTGAGCCGGCAAAATCGGTTCAGATTAAAAATTGTAGTGAAAAAACGGTTACTCAATTTTTGAACAATGGCCGGCAGTTATATCGTGAATGTGCCAAAGCTCAAGGGTCGAGAAAATTTCGACGAGTGGGCATTTGCCGCTGAGAACTTTCTGATTCTTGAAGGAGTGGACATAAACAAGAAGGATCTTGGTGGATTACCCGATGCAGATTCCCTAAAAGCAAAGGCTAAACTCATCATGACTATAGATTCATCGCTTTATGTGCATATCAAGAATGAGAAAACTGTTCAGGATGTGTGGCAACGCCTGAAATCACTCTTCGACGATTCCGGATTTCAAAGAAAAATCTCATTATTGAGGCATCTAATCTCAATTCGGTTAGAAGATTGTGAAACAATGACTTTGTACGTTACACAAATAGTAGAAACAGCTCAGAAATTACGCGGTACTGGATTTAATATAACAGATGAGTGGGTTGGATGTTTATTATTGGCTGGATTGACGGAAAGGTTTGCCCCTCAGAATAAGGACTATAAGCATAGAAGTAAGGCTAAAATAAGAATTGAACAACTGTTATCTTACTCATTTTAACTTCATTAATTCGGCCATAGGAGTGAGTGAATCAACATGATCCGTATTCGTTTCTGTTTTCCAAGGGTCGTCGCTAGTCTAATGTCAAACGGATGTCTTTGGATGTCTTTTAACTCCACCAAATTAAAAATGCGTAGGTTGTTTCCTCATGCTGGGGAAAAAGTGACAACTTAACTTAGTTACATCATATTGACAAATACTTTCGCACAAAATTTTAGACTCCTCTGATATAAATTAATTTAATTTAATGCTAATAATCAGTGCAAGGCTTGAAAACAAGATAAATCTTGTTTTGTGATAGATACTCGGTGCCTGTGTAAAATGTCTTGTGTGATTGAGGGCTGTAAATCACACACTGGAAGAAAAGAAAATATTCAAGAAACCGTAACCTTTCATCGGTAAGTTTAGATTGTTTTCGATTATTTCAATTAAGAAAAAAGTGTCCTAACTTTTAAACTATGCTTAAAGTTTTTGATTATAGTTGTTTTTGTCCAATTCAGTATCGAATATTGCTTGAATCAAAGAAATTTTGTTCAGATCTTAGAGGTTATATTATTTCGCTTAGTGATGTGCATTTCTATATCGATAAATCAATATTAATGAGTCATTGGACTCATTGGTAAAAACTAAACCATTTTAGGACTGGATTGGATTTATCTTTCAAACAATATCATATTTACTTTTACTTTTCCTACACTTTGATTAGATTCAAACGAATTGGTTAGATGTTTATTTAGTGTTTATTTCTATACAATACTTAACTCACTAAATGGTTCAAATATTTTAAGATTTTTTTTAAACATTAGACTAAAATATAAAAAATTAATTTGTAAATTTGAATTATTACCAGAGAACATAATATTCAATATCAAGTACCTACATTTTTATTTTTATTTCAGGACAGACCACCAGTTCCCATGGACATCTGTGATGCGAGTGATGCGAGACATGGCAAAGTTTCTAGTTCTGTAGCAGAGTCACATAAAAATGTAATCATTGATGTTGAAAAAAAAGTAAGAACACTGTTTTGTGCATTTATTTATAATAATAATAATAATTCTTTATTTCAGATCAAAATCCATATCAAGATTTATATTAAAAGTGTATTTATCCGGTGTCTAATTTACTTAGTTCTCTAATCTAATTTAAATAGGCAGAAATTTGACCGCCATCTTGCCATTTATGAAATACCAACTACTACAAGCTCAATTATTTGTATTTCAGTTACCATTACCGCCGACCTCTTCCTCACCCGGCTACCCTGTTACAACCTATGTTTTATAATCTTTCAAATATAAAATCTCTACCATAAGGATGGAACAAACAACTCACTTTCGCATTCATAATAATAAGTAAGGACTTAATCTTACTAATCAAGTAGTTTTTGAGTGAAAGAGTAACAAACATCCATCCATATATACACACAAACTTTCGCCTTTATAATATTAGTAAGTATTTCGCCTTTATAATATTAGTAAGATAAGATATAATATTAAACCTAAGTCGTAACTTTATCTGTTAGGTTTATTTTTATCGACTTTAAGTGCCGACAAGGAACGTCACTACCGTAGAAAAAACTAGGGACAACCTACAGAAACTGACTCATGACAAATATTGTACATCCCTTTCTAACGCATTATTGTCATTCATATGAATAAAAAGGATGAGTATATGTCTTTGCTTGCTATTTTAGTCAGGTTTCTATGCTTATAGTCCTTATTCTGAGGTTTGCCCCTATGATAATGGCTATTGAACATTCAGGGATGACAATTAGTACGGACGCCATTAAATCCAAATTACTAGATATGAGTTCTGAGGTTGGCAGTAATACCGGAACAGATGGTGCGTTTTTAGCAAGAAAATGGCCGCAGCGCAGAAAGCCGGTTGGCAGCACTGCAGAAACGTCAAATTCAAAAACGTCAATGTCAAAAAATACCAAAACAATACGCTGTTACAAATGTAAACAACTTGGACACTATAAAAAAAAATTAAACCGACTTCAAAAAAAAAGAAACAAAAAAACTACCTAAAAAACTGAAAAGCAAAAAATAATTTTAATAAGACATTCATCAAATGCGCTTATTGTCTAAGCCTATTAATTAAATTGTATTTTACGTGCTAGGTAGGTACCTACTAATCTGTTTGAAGTCGGTGCCAAGCCAAATAGTAGGTACCCAGATTACGTACCTACGTCCGCGGATTAATAAGTAACCCTTTATAATACATTATTATTATATATCATTTTTGATTACCTTTGGCTTGGCACCGACTTCAAACAGATTAGTAGGTACCTACCTAGCACGTAAAATACAATTTAATTAATAGGCTTAGACAATAAGCGCATTTGATGAATGTCTTATTAAAATTATTTTTTGCTTTTCAGTTTTTTAGGTAGTTTTTTTGTTTCTTTTTTTTTGAAGTCGGTTTAATTTTTTTAAAAAAAAGTTTGTTTATTTTTCTATTTTTAGTGTGAATAACACGTAGGTAGTGAGTAAAACTCTTTCATAATAATGATAACGAAAATACGAGTAGAATTGTATTATTTGATAATAATATTAGGTATTCATTAAGTGTTCAGCACCATGGGTAGGAGGAGAATGCGTTTATGCACCATAACCGCAGGCTAGCTAGACCCGCGGCCGTGTGTGGGACTCGAGACCGAAGCGTCCGCTACCCACTACACTCCCCCGGTTTCTCCTTCACACCCGATTAGGACGAGCCGGTGCTAACCTTATTGGCTAGTGACCAGCCCATCCCAGGGTAATCATCAGCTTAGCTGCAAAAGTACATGAAATACAACTAACGTTCCAAATATTCCTACAACACTGAAAGAATTATCCCCTAACTCCTAACCGTTAAGGAGTTGTACTTTCCATCATCACCTTAGCTGCAAAAGTACATAAAATACAACTAACGGTCCACATATTCCTACAATACTGAAAGAATTATCCCCTAACTCCTAACCGTTAAGGAGTTGTACCTTCCATCATCAGCTCATCAACATAAAATGATGTCTATCGGACGCAAAAACTTGAATGGCTTCAGAAAAAACAAGTAACGCGTAGGCGCAGCCTATAAAATTTGAGGTTTTCCCTTGATTTTTCCGGGATTCCATCATCAGATCCTGACATGGTGACAATGGGACCACCTCTGAACTATGCGCTTTCAAATAAAAAAAGAATTATTTAAATCGGTCCACAATTGACGGAGAAATCGACGGACATACATAAAAAAAAAAAAAAAAAAAAAAAATACACACAGTCGAACATATAACCTCCTCCTTTTTTGAAGTCGGTTAAAAACCAGTGTAATATGAATAAAGAAAAGGAAACTACAGTGTTCAGCGCGTTTTTCTTAAACTCAGCGTACAAGAAAACAGATTGGTATGTAGATTCCGGTGCCAGTGCGCATATGATTTCCGACAAAGAATGTCTGACTGATATATCATATGAACCTGCGATGAAGCATATTGTAGTAGCTAATGAAACAACAGTACCAGTGTTATGCTCAGGAAATACGAAGTTGACAACAGTAGTAGAAGGTTCAGAGTTTGATATTACTGTGAAAAATGTTTTATGCATTCCTAACCTAACAACAAATCTTTTATCAGTTAGCGAGTTAATACGAAACGGAAACAAAGTAATATTTGAAGAAAATGTCTGTAAGATATTTAACAAAAGAAATATTCTAGTTGGAAAAGCTGTATTAATGAATGGAGTGTATAAATTAGACATAAAACTAACATGTCTATTGGCAAGCTCAGCAATGCAAGAAACCAGTATATTATGGCATAGAAGGTTGGGCCACATAAACAGTAAGGACCTGAACAGAATGAAGGATGGCGCTGTAAAAGGTATAAATTACCCCGACAAGGCTGAAATTGACAAGTCCCAGTGTGTCACGTGCTGTGAAGGGAAATTATCGAGACTCCCTTTCTCACACAGAGGTTCCAGATGTGAGAGTGTGTTAGAGGTGGTACATGCGGATGTGTGCGGTCCCATGGAGTCAGTCTCAATAGGAATGTCAAGGTATTTTCTCCTATTTGTCGACGATTACAGCAGAATGGCATTCGTCTACTTCATGAAGTCAAAGAGCGAGGTGTTGGTGTACTTCAAAGAGTTTAAAGCCATGGTAGAAAGGCAGACAGGGAAGTACATCAAGGTACTAAGGACTGACAATGGTGGAGAATTTTGTTCCTCCGATATGGAAAGTTTTTTGAAGAAAACAGGCATAGTGCATCAAAAAACGAATCCATATACGCCAGAACAGAATGGCATGTGTGAGCGTTTAAATAGAACCTTGGTGGAAAGAGCTCGGTGCTTATTGTTTGATGCAAATCTGGATATAAAGTTTTGGGGTGAGGCAGTAAATACCACAGTATACCTTCGAAACAGAACATTAGCATCAGGATTAACAGTAACCCCATATGAGCTATGGACGGGTAAAAAACCAGACCTCAGCCACATAAGGATATTTGGAAGCACGGCCATGGTTCACGTCCCTTAAATCAAAAGAAGGAAGTGGGACAGGAAGGCGGAAAAACACATTCTTATGGGATATGCAGAGAATACTAAAGGTTACAGGTTATATAACCCAATATCCAAGAGTATAGCTACCAGTAGAGATGTGGTGATAATAGAAGAGAATGGTAACTCAAACTCAGACTCAATACCAGCAGTGGTGGAGGAGAAGAAGGTAGATGAAGAACAGTCTGAGAGTTCAGTTATAGATCCACCTGATAATGATGACACATATGTACCAGATGAAGATCCATCTTCAGTAAGCTCCTGCAGTTCTACAGATTACAACAGTGTATCAGATGAAGAAGTGAATGATCTTGAATCAGGCGCTGATCCTGTTACACAGAAGCGTGTCAGAAAGCTGCCAGAGAGATATGGGTACAGTCATGTATGTGTGCCCACCCAGGAAGACATTGGAGATGAAAATCTTACCTATGAAGATGTCATGAGTGGTGCAGAGAAAGAACAGTGGTGTGAAGCTATGAAGGAAGAGTTACAGTCATTCCGTGAAAATGATGCTTGGGAAATTGTAGACAAACCCAATGAAGTGAAAGTTGTGCAGTGTAAGTGGGTGTACAAAAAGAAGTTAAATAGTGACAACACAGTGAGATATAGGGCCAGATTGGTGGCAAAAGGGTTCACTCAGAAAGAAGGCATTGACTATAAAGAGACTTTTTCACCAGTGCTAAAATATTCCACTTTAAAATTGTTGTTTGCTATAAGTGTTAACTTAGAATTAAGCATAACCCATTTAGATGTTGTGACAGCTTTTTTAAATGGTCAGTTAGATGAAACAGTGTATATGCAAATACCAGATAATTTAAAATGTGAAAATAATAAATGTTAAGTTTTAAAGCTAAAAAAGGCCATTTATGGTTTGAAACAATCAGCAAGGATGTGGTATCAAAAAGTAGATTTATGTTTAAAGGAATTAAATTATAAAAAGTCTGATTATGAACCATGTCTGTTTGTGAAAATGTCACAAAATGAAAAAACTTTCATTGCCTTGTTTGTAGATGATTTTTTCATTTTTTCAAATTGTAACAAAGAAGTAGATTACCTAAAAAGGCAATTAGGTACTTGTTTTAAGTTAAAAGACTTAGGTCAATTGAAAAAATGTTTAGGCATGAATGTTAGAATTGAAAAAGATAGTATTTGTGTAGATCAGAAACAATTTATAGAACATATATTATGTAAATTTAATATGATGTCATGTAATGGTGTAGATACTCCCATGGAAACAAATTTAAAGCTTGAAAAAGGCAAGAATGTAATTAGTGATTATCCTTACCAACAATTAATAGGAAGCCTGATGTACCTATCAGTTTTGACAAGACCTGACATATCATTTTGTGTTAGTTATTTAAGCCAGTTTAATAATTGTAACAGTCAAACACATTGGAAACATGCTAAGAGAGTGTTGAGGTATTTAAAATCTACAAAATCTTATGGTTTAATGTATGTTAAGGATAAGTCAGATATAACTGGATATGTAGATGCTGACTGGGCTTCAGATGTAGTAGACAGAAAGTCATATACAGGATATTGTTTTTTGTACTCTGGATGTGTAGTTTCTCATGAGTGTAAAAAGCAACAAACAGTTGCTTTATCGAGCACAGAAGCCGAATACATGGCTATCTGTGAGGCTACTAAAGAGGCTATTTTTCTGAAAAACCTTTTATGTGAACTCGTTAATAGGAATAATTTGCCAGTTTTGTTATATAACGATAACCAGAGTGCAAAGAAACTTTCTGAAAATTACATGTACCATAGGAGAACCAAACATATTGACGTTAAGTTTCATTTTATAAGAGAGGCTGTGCAAAATAATATGATAAAAATTGCCTATTTAAATACTAAACAAATGCCAGCTGATATATTTACTAAAAGTTTATGTAAAGTCAAACATATGCAATTTATGAAAGAATTGGGCATAGTAAATTTAAGTTAAAAGATATGTAATATGTATTGTGTATGTTAAATGTTAAGTATGTTCAGATTATTTTGATAAGTGGTGGTGTTATTATTAATATCAAAATAATAGTTGTTACAGTTGTCTATGTCCACATTAGTTATCTTTGCCTTGTACTATTTTGTTTGCCTATTAGAAGAAAAATATATTTAGTCTATGAAAAGCTACTCTCGTGTTTTAATAAAAAATATGTTTATTAGGTATGTTAATTATTTACGTTCATACGAAAATAATTAATTTATTTATTTATTCAAACTTTAATGCACAATCAAGAGTACATAAGGCGGACCTAATGCCTAATGGCATTCTCTGCCAGTCAACCTTTGGGCCAAGCAGAAAAAAAAAATGGTGGGTAGTGCTAACGGGCTAAAGAGAGAGAAAAAAAAATGAAATAAAATAATTAAGTCTTAAACAAATTAAAATAACATAAATAAAATATAATAATATATATAAACTAGCTCGGGGCGCCCGCTTCGCGGTCGCGCCCAGAGCTAGGTCGCTCCGCGACACCGGCCGCTGTCGGGCTTCGCCCTCCGCGGCGCTCGGCCTTCGGCCTCGCTGACGGAGCTCGGCCTGCGGCCTCGCAAAATTTACACGGCTGGGTTGGACTGTCCGTGAGCGTGGCCTTGTCCTTTTTTAACGCTTGAGGGGGGTATAAGCTGAGTCCTAGTGCTTTGTACAAGGCCGCTGTCGGGCTTCGCCCTCCGCGGCGCTCCGCCTTCGGCCTCGCTGACGCAGCTCGGCCTGCGGCCTCGCCAAATTTTCATGACTGGATTAGACTGGTCGCGGCAATGTCCATAATCTTTTTAACGCCTGTGCGGGGCATCAGCGGAGTCCTAGTGCTTTGTACAAGGCCGCTGTCGGGCTTCGCCCTCCGCGGCGCTCGGCCTTCGGCCTCGCTAACGCAGCTCGGCCTGCGGCCTCGCATAATTTACATGACTAAGGTGGACTGTCTGTGAGCGTGTCCTTTACTTTTTTAACGCCCGAGGGGGGCATCAGCGGGGTCCTAGTGCTTCGTACAAGGCCGCTGTCGGGCTTCGCCCTCCGCGGCGCTCGGCCTTCGGCCTCGCTAACGCAGCTCGGCCTGCGGCCTCGCAAAGTTACATAATTGACGTTTATTTACCGTAGCAGTGTCCTTATTCCTTTTAAAACGCCCAAAGAGACATAAACTACATCCTAGAGCTCCGTTCAAGGCCGCTCCGGATTTAGCCCTACGCGGCGATTGATGATTGATAGTAAATATACAAAATACTTTCTCTCTGTCTTGACCAAGTAAAATGGGTAGAATTCGGTTCTGGCACTCGCCGGCCGCTGCCGCGGCACGCTCGCTTCGCTCGCTCGGCTCGTGCGTTTGTGGTCGCAGTTCTAACATAACCTAAACTCACACAGAGTGATGCTCCCCGTAGGATTCGAACCCACGACCTCTGGGTTTTAGAGCCAAACAATGTGTTTGAGTTAATCACATAAGACCATTTTGGTATTTGTAATAACGTTCTTTCAAACACTTAAAAAATTTCATACAAACTCACTGCCCCAATATAAAGCTCCAAGTCCAGTACAAAATGTATGGGGAAATCCCTTTGGTAGAACAAAAATTATTTTTAATTCTTTTCCAATCCGCACGGATTTTTACTAAAATTTGGGCTGAAATGAAAACAAAAGACGATATTTGACAGGTCCTCATACTTGTTTTTGTCCCAAAATTGATATTTCGATTTTTTACATTTTCCCCTAAAACTCTGAAATTACCCCGAAAATGGGGTAAGATTATACACCATCTGTTAGGAAATGTCCGTCGCAACAACAAAGGTCATGCAACATTTTCTTCTAAAATACCTCCTTTCATCTTAAAAATCGATTTAAAAATTCTCGCAAACAAAAGATTTTCCAAAATGGCCGCTTGCTCGTCCGCCATATTGTTTGGAATTTTTTTCAAATTTTTTCCTTAATGCTATTTAATTTTCACAAATAATAGATTTTACAGAGTTACTCTGCGACCCATATTGGCCTCTCCAGAGACTCTCAAAGGGACCCCTTCCGAAAAAGTTTGAGCCTCCACAACTCCCTGTGTTGCCAGTTGCCGTTGATCAAAATAGTCAAATGTCATTCTGGGGTACACAATCTACTACGCCTGGGAAATATTTTTCGCGAAAAGGCTTTATATCTATTTTCGACTTTTTTGGGGCATAAGTCAAAAACTACCAAAAACTTCCAAAATATTTTTTCATCTGGCAATACCTGACGCCAAAACTCATAACCGCCTAGTACATTTGAACTATTCTTTTCGTTCACCAACTGCCCGAAAAATCAATGTGTAAGTTTTGAAAACCAGAAAATTTTAAAATTTTTGTGACAGCTCGTCCGCCATCTTGAATTTCTCTAATTTCGTATTTTTCCCATATACTACACTATATTATGCATCGAACTGCATTTTTACTTTTTTTCTCTGTCCCACCCAGTCGGCTAAACAACTCGAGATAGAAGGCCATGTTGAAAATTTTCATTTCGCCCTCACGCCCAGTGTTGCCAGGTGATTGTCAAATCTTTACCATGATGTCATTAGAGACCCCGGAAGACATGATTTCTCATACTCAGATTTTCTCCAAATGCCGTATTTCGAGTCGACCCTTTTTTGGGCCCTGTGGCAAAAACTACCAAAATCTCCCAAATCTTTTTTCCACGTAGCAACACTCGACACAGAGCCCTACCTTGCCGCTATACAAAGCAACTCTGTAAAGTGTTGCCAAATCAGTCAAAACGGGCGTTTAAATTTTCGAAAAAAAGTACTTTTTGCAATTTTCTCTCCTGCGCGGCGGCCATCTTGAATTTTTGACAGCGCGTATTTTTTCCATAAATAACACTATAGACAGCGTCGGACCTCATTTTTACTTTTTTTCTACCGTCTATAACATGGCCCCGACAACTCGTGAAAGTTGACGACACCCCAAAAATTTCTAAAATTCGCCACTCCCAGTGTTGCCAGCTCTCGTCAACGAAACTACCAGAAAGTCATTAGGGGCCCGCCGAACTATAGATTCGTAGCCCCGATTTTCCCCTAAATGCCCGATTTCGAATTGACCCTTTTTGGGCCCCTGGAGCGGAAACTACCAAAAACTACCAAAATATTTTTACGCCTGGCAATACTCGACGCTAAGACACACACCCGCGCCATACAACGTTTTCGCATAGAGTGTTGCCAAGTGGACGAAAAACCGATTTTAATTTTTTGCAAAAAAAAACTTTTTACAAATTTGGCCACCAGCGCGTCCGCCATCTTGGTTTTTTTTTGCCAATTTTTTTACTCAAACTACATCATATACCGCATCGACGGCCATTAAAATTTTTAATCTGCGACGCATAGTGTTGCCAGAGGATTTTTTCAAAGCCGGCGAGGGCGAAAAATCGATTTTCTTCCGCCGTTGCCAGTGTTGCCAGGCGATTTCCAAAAAAGTACCAGATGGCCATTCGGCACCGGGGTTGCCACCAAACTGCATACTCGGATTTTCGCCAGCTGTCAAAAAGTCATTTTCTACTAAATGTACCAAAAGTCCGAAAACTACTATGAACGTGGTAGATTTTTTTCCCACGTGGCAACACTCTGATAAATTACGCTCCAAAGGCACGGGGACTCGTTCCCCTCTAGTGTTGCCATCATTCAGAAATTTCGATTTGAAAAATTGCAAAAAAAATCTCTGCCAGTTTTTTTCCGCCAGCGCCGCCGCCATCTTGGATTTTTTTAATGTGTTGCCATATCCTATAAATTGACTACATTTCCAACCCATCTCAAAAAAAATTACGAAATTATCTTTACCCAGACCAGGGATACGATTCCACCAAAAAGGGTCGATTTTTCAATTTTCGAGCCAAGATGGCGGCGCCGCCATTTTGTTTTTCTGACATTTTACTTTTTAAAGTCGAATCGTTCGCCACAGACTACACCCCTACTAAATCTCGTGCTCGTCCGATTGATAGTGACCGAGATAGAATGACCACCATGGCCGCCATCTTGGATTTTTTTTTCGCACCTGCCATAGACAAATTTCGATTGACGAGTTGTCCAAGTCCGCCATAGATCACGAGACGAAAAAGGGTCAGCAACACGCCGAAAAATGGCCCTGATCAGTGAGTCAGTCAGTGGTAATTTAGCTTTATATAATATAGACTAGCTCGGGGCGCCCGCTTCGCGGTCGCGCCCAGAGCTAGGTCGCTCCGCGACGCCGGCCGCTGTCGGGCTTCGCCCTCCGCGGCGCTCGGCCTTCGGCCTCGCTGACGGAGCTCGGCCTGCGGCCTCGCAAAATTTACATAACTGGGTTGGACTGTCCGTGAGCGTGTCCTTTTTCTTTTTTAACGCCCAAGAGGGGCATTGGCGGAGTCCTAGTGCTTTGTACAAGGCCGCTGTCGGGCTTCGCCCTCCGCGGCGCTCGGCCTTCGGCCTCGCTGACGGAGCTCGGCCTGCGGCCTCGCAAAGTTACATAATTGATGTTAATTTCCGTAGCAGTGTTCAAATTCCTTTTTAAACGCCCAAAGAGACATAAACTACGCCCTAGAGCTCCGTTCAAGGCCGCTCCGGACTAAGCCCTACGCGGCGATTGATGATTGATAGTAAATATACAAAATACTTTCTCTCTGTCTTGACCAAGTAAAATGGGTAGAATTCGGTTCTGCCACTCGCCGGCCGCTGCCGCGGCACGCTCATGCGGCTCGTGCGTTTGTGGTCGCAGTTCTAACATAACCTAAACTCACACAGAGTGATGCTCCCCGTGGGATTCGAACCCACGGCCTCTGGGTTTTAGAGCCAAACAATGTGTTTGAATTAACCACATAAGACCATTCCCCTGATACGTTAACGTAATAACGTTTTTTCAAACACTTGAAATTTTTCATACAAACTGGCTCTTTCATATAAAGCTCAAGTCCAGTACAAAATGTATGGGGAAATCCCTTCGGTCGAACAAAATTGATTTTTATTTTTTTTCCAATCCGTACTGATTTTTACTAAAGTTTGGGCTGAAATGAAAACAAAAGACGATATTTGACAGGTCCTCATACTTGTTTTTGTCCCAAAATTGATATTTCGATTTTTTACATTTTCCCCTAAAACTCTGAAATTACCCCGAAAATGGGGTAAATTTATACATCATCTGTTAGGAAATGTCCGTCGCAACAACAAAGGTCATGCAACATTTTCTTCTAAAATGCCTCCTTTCATCTTAAAAATCGATTTAAAAATTCTCGCAAACAAAAGATTTACCAAAATGGCCGCTTGCTCGTCCGCCATATTGTTTGGAATTTTTCTCACATTTTCTCCTTAATGCTATATAATTTTCACGAATA
Organism: Mecyna flavalis; assembly: GCA_949319885.1. Lineage (NCBI taxonomy): Eukaryota > Metazoa > Arthropoda > Insecta > Lepidoptera > Crambidae > Mecyna > Mecyna flavalis. The sequence continues at coordinate 24,816,035 of OX439425.1, read as the reverse complement.
ACAGTCTTTACACAACTACTCTCCGACCCATATCGGCCTCTCCAGAGACTCTCAAAGGGACCCTTTCCGAAAAAGTTTGAGCCTCCATATCCCCCAGTGTTGCCAGTTCTCGTTGATGAAAATAGTCAAATGTCATTTTAGAGCACCTAATCTACTACGCCTGGGGAATATTTTTCGCGAAAAGTCTTTATTTCTATTTTCTACCTTTTTGGGGCATAAGTCAAAAACTACCAAAAACTTCCAAAATATTTTTTCATCTGGCAATACCTCACGCCAAAACTCATAACCGCCTAGTACATTTGAACTTTTCTTTTGGTTCACCAACTGCCCGAAAAATCAATGTGTAAGTTTTGAAAACCAGAAAATTTTACGATTTTTGTGACAGCTCGTCCGCCATCTTGAATTTTTCTGATCCCGTATTTTTCCCATATACTACACTATATACCGCATCGAACTGCATTTTAACTTTTTTTCTCTGTCCCACCCAGTCGGCTAAACAACTCGAGATAGAAGGCCATGTCGAAAATTTTCGTTTCGCCCTCACGCCCAGTGTTGCCATGTGATTGTCAAATCTCTACCATGATGTCATTAGGGACCCCGGAAGACATGATTTCTCATACTCAGATTTTCTCCAAATGCCGTATTTCGAGTCGACCCTTTTTTGGGCCTTGTGGCAAAAACTACCAAAATCTTCCAAATCTTTTTTCCACGTAGCAACACTCGACACAGAGCCCCACCTTGCCGCTATACAAAGCAACTCTGTAAAGTGTTGCCAAATCAGTCAAAACGGGCTTTGGAATTTTCGAAAAAAAGTACTTTTTGCAATTTTCTCTCCTGCGCGGCGGCCATCTTGAATTTTTGACAGCGCGTATTTTTCCCATAGACTACACCATAGACAGCGTCGAACCTCATTTTTACTTTTGTTCTACCGTCTATAACATGGCCCCGACAACTCGTGAAAGTTGACGACACCCCAAAAATTTCTAAAATTCGCCACTCCCAGTGTTGCCAGCTCTCGTCGACGAAACTACCAGAAAGTCATTAGGGGCCCGCCGAACTATAGATTCGTAGCCCCGATTTTCCCCTAAATGCCCGATTTCGAATCGACCCTTTTTGGGCCCCTGGAGCGGAAACTACCAAAAACTACCAAAATATTTTTACGCCTGGCAACACTCAACGCTAAGACACACACCCGCGCCATACAACGTTTTCGCATAGAGTGTTGCCAAGTGGACGAAAAATCGATTTTAATTTTTTGCAAAAAAAAACTTTTTACAAATTTGGCCGCCAGCGCGTCCGCCATCTTGTTTTTTTTTTGCCAATTTTTTTACTTAAACTACATCATATACCGCATCGACGGCCATTAAAATTTTTAATCTGCGACGCATAGTGTTGCCAGAGGATTTTTTCAAAGCCGGCGAGGGCGAAAAATCTATTTTCTTCCGCCGTTGCCAGTGTTGCCAGGCGATTTCCAAAAAAATACCAGATAGCCACTCGGCACCGGGGTTGCCACCAAACTGCATACTCGGATTTTCGCCAGCTGTCAAAAAGTCATTTTCTACTAAATGTACCAAAAGTCCGAAAACTACTATGAACGTGGTAGATTTTTTTCCCCCGTGGCAACACTCTGATAAATTACCCTCCAAATGCACGGGGACTCGTTCCCCTCCAGTGTTGCCATCAGTCAGAAATTTCGATTTGAAAAATTGCAAAAAAAATCTCAGCCAGTTTTTTTCCGCCAGCGCCGCCGCCATCTTAGATTTTTTTTATCTGTGGCCGAATCCTATAAATTGACTACATTTCCAACACATCTCAAAAAAAAATAACGAAATTATCTATACCCAGACCAGACATACGACCCCACCAAAAAGGGTCGATTTTTCAATTTTCGAGGCAAGATGGCGGCGCCGCCATTTTGTTTTTCTGACATTTTACTTTTTAAAGTCAAATCGTTTGCCACAGACTAAAACTCCAAAAAGTTTGAAAGCTCTAGGATCAATAGTGACAGAGATGCAAACACCAACATGGCCGCCATCTTGGATTTTCGGAAAAAAAAATAAAAATTTCCAGATTGATTGGCGAAACGTCCACGACCGTAGTACATCACTTTTGGGAAAAATGCTGGCAACACCGCGAAAAAAGGCCTTGATGAATCAGTCAGTGAGTGGTAATTTAGCTTTATATAATATAGATATAATATATATGTATATATAATAATAATAATAAAGAGTAAAACAAAAGAGAGAGAAATGACGCTGGTTAATGATTGGGACAGGTGAATGACGATGCTAGGGAAGTCTGGAGATAATGTTTACGGAGAAGGAACTTAAAAGACATCCGACTCGGTGCCCGTCTGATGTTCTCGGGGAGAGCATTCCAAAGCCTAATAGACGTTACACAAAAAGAGTTGGAGACAAAACCGGACCGGTGAGCGGGAGTAGCTAGAACTGTTTTATTTGAGGAGCGTAGCTGACGAGAATGTGTCGAGCTAAGAAGCTTGAACTTTGACTTAAGGTAAGAAGGAGCGTGTGGATCGTTTAGGATAGAAAAGAGAGTAGTGAGAATTCGGACATTACGTCGAAGTGGGATAGGTAACCAATTAAGCTTAGTGCGAAAGGAAGAAACGTGATCAAATTTACGAAGGTTGAAAATGAAACGTTACATACCATACCATTACCACCAACCAATTACCATTACCATACCATTACCATACCATGTACCATTGTTAACTAAACGATCCAATTTGTTGAGAAGATCTTTATTCAAATCAGTAGTACACACATCCGCGTAATCAATTAAGGGAAGGATAAGGGCTTGAACAAGAGTGATTTTAGTGGGAATTGGAAGAAATTTTTTAAACCTGTAAAGAGCTCGAAAAGTGAAAATGACATTACGACTAAGTTCACCTACATGTATAGACCAACTTAGTGTATTATCAATATGCAGGCCTAAGTCTTTGACACTACTGCAGAAGGGAATAGGGACACCATCAAAGAGGACAGGGGGCAAAGTGTCAATAGCGAGCCGACGCATGTGGTATGGACTACCAACAATAATGGCCTGACATTTGTTCGGGTTTACTGCAACGCCAAACCGATCAGACCAAGCAGCGATGGAGCACAAATCCTTGTTAACAGCAGCTATGGCAGAGTCAATATCGCTGCTGTGGCACTGGTAGTAAAGCTGGAGATCATCAGCATACAAATGATAAGAGCAATCAAGAGAGGCAGTCAAGGAGTTAATAAAGATGGAAAAGAGAAGTGGGGACAGAATACCACCTTGAGGGACACCTGTGCTAAGATCACACCAGCACGATACTGTCTGATCTACCTTCACCGCTTGCTGGCGGTTACGGAGATAAGAGGCAAAACCATTGAATTGTTAATGAGGACAGACGCATGTGGGACAATAAGGCTAGAAGGACATCATGATCGACATTATTAAAGGCGTTGGAGAAATCTATGAGGACAAGCACAGATAACATGCCTTCCTCCATGCCGTCTCTAATATCCTCGGTAACCTTAAGTAGAGCTGTGCTGGTGCTATGACCGGGGCGAAACCCAGACTGGAATTGGCAGAGAAGATTGTTATTAAAAACATGGTTGGAGAGTTGGGAGTGCACAACTGCTTCCAGAATCTTGGAGAGGAATGGTAATATAGAGATGGGCCTAAAGTTGTTGAGATTAACGGGATTCGATAATTTAGGAAGAGGAATAACATGCGCTTTGCGCCAAATTGCTGGGAAAACCCCACAAGTAAGGGAGAAATTAATAATATGAGTAATGACTGGGAGTATATAATCAAGTAGAACCATCACCATGGCGCGACTGATCTCATCACAACCAATGGCTTTGGATTTAAGAGAATTTATAATTTTACGAATTTGGTCCGAAGAGACACTAGAGAGAGAGAAGGAATCTATGTGAAGAGGCGGCAGGGAAGTAATCTCAGAAACAGTAAGAAGTTTTCTGGTATGATCCAGAGAGGAGGAAGAAGAAAAATGGATGTTTAAATCATCAATCATTATATTATTATGAACGATAACTTTTCCCCCTGGGACGGATTATGGTGTCATCATAATAAAAGTGGATGGTGTGTGTGTGGTCTTTCACGTCGAATACATCTCATCTCTGCACATTAACTTAAATTTTTTGGGCCCAAGAACAATGGCAAGTTTTGCATTCTCTTTTAACTTCTTTAAACATTTCTGTTTCATGAAGTCTTTTTCATTGAAAATACACAAAGTTCATAGTTACCTGATTAAGATGTACGTAGTAGACAGTACCGATTGCAAAAATATTTAATACAAAACGAACACAATGCTGATTATGATGTGAGATTCATTAAACCACATGCACAGGTTTGTTCGTTTGTGTCAGCCAAGTGTCAGCATTATGCTGAAAACTACTGAACCGATTTGAATAGTTCTTTCACTGTTGCAAAGCTACAATATCCCCGGGTGACATAGGCTACTTTTGTCCCAAAAATGTGGGAGGAAGGGAGATATTTTAAAAAAGCTAGTGTTTTATATGTTTACTAGCGGCCGCCCGCGGTTTCACCCGTGTGGTTCCCGTTCCCGTGGTAATTGATCAAAATCCTTTCTTAGCAGATGCCTACGTCATAGCTTTACCTGCACGCCAAATTTCAGCCCGATCCGTCCAGTGGTTTGGGCTGTGCGTTGACACTGTCAGTCATTCACTTTAGAGTTATATACCTACGTATATTTAGATGTTGTTTCAGCTGGCGGACAGGGATATAGACTACCTGATGGTGTTTCCTATACGGCCTATTCTATTGAGGGAAACTTAACCAGCAAGCTCGCCACTGCCACACTGCAGGCTCCTCCTCGCGTCTTTGGGAATTTGATTTTAAGCACTCAAAGTAGCTAGCCGGTCCGTCTGAAAAAGTTCTACCACCACCCAAATTCAAGGCGAGAATCGAACTCACGACGATATATATTACTTTTACATATTTTTACTTCAAGTCATTCAGGTGACACGTGGGAGGATACTTACAGATCTGCTCAAAATGGGTTTAACCAGGTGTGTGAGTGGCTGCGGGATAACCTTCTTACACTGAATGTATCTAAAACAAAATACCTAGTCTTTGCAGCAAGCAAAAGAGGTCTACCAACCTCTGGAACAATTTATGCTCACCAATGTGACTTAACGAAGCATCTTGCTGTATGTAACTGCCCGGAGCTAGAGAGAGTGGAATATTTCAAATATCTAGGAGTCATTCTTGATTCCTCTCTTGGCTTCAAGCTCCAGATAACCTCTCTGGCTAAAAAACTAAGAAAGTTAATATACGTATTTAAGTCACTCAGACATATCAATGACCGAAAAACAATAAAAACTATATATCTCGCGCTGGCACAGTCTCTCATATCCTACTGCATATCGGTATGGGGAGGAGCAGCCAAGTCAAATATGATCGAAGCAGAAAGGGCTCAGCGAGCTATACTTAAAACAGCGGCTTGCCTACCATACAGATATCCAACAACGGATTTGTACAAATTTTGGGATGTTCTCTCAGTAAGAAAACTATTTCTTCTACGTATTTTGCTTAGAAAGCACTCAGAAGTCCCCTATGACCCTAATCTTATTTCTGTAGAAAAGAGAAGACGTAACTATTGCCCTCAAATTCGTGTAAGAACCAGCTTAGCACAAAGGCACTACTACTACCTGGGGAACTATATGTACAATAAGATCAATAATAATATGCAAATACTGATATTTAAGCAACCCAGAAAGAAATGCAAGGACACTATAACAAACTGGCTTAAAGCATACACATATTTAATGACTGAAAAAATTATAATGGCTACGTAATAAATACGGAAATCTTATGCACACAATCACATACCTATTCACAATGACCTACACATTCTCACACACACCCATCCACACTCATGTCGCGGCTATACAAATTATGAAGTGTCTTTAATTTTCACACTAGCTGTTTCATCTTTTTGCTCCTTATTCACAACTCATTCACAAATTCAATAATCATACACTTTGCAATCCATCACAATAGTTGGTGATCTCCACATCTAGAAATATTCCTATAATCAGCTGTTCCTCCCCGTGGGGTGGACCTGGTGACCTATAGTACAGGTATTGTATACCTTTTTTAGGCACCAGTCCCTCTCATATCAGGTTAAATAATTAGGAAAAAACTGATTGTTCTACTTTTATTGTTATTTACCTGTTTGTGATGGAAATAAACTTATTATTATTATTATTTATTATTATTCTTGTATTGCACGTAGCCACGGCTTAGATGCAAGTTGCAACACGATAGTGGTTGCTAGCAAACCGCAGTGCTGCCGGCGCCGGGGCAGCAGGATGTCTAAACCGCCTCCACTAGCACGAGACGGCCGAGCCGGTAAAAAACGTGACAGGCGTCAGAGCATTAATATGATCAAAAACTTGTTTTGGTTCTGGAAGATGAGCAAAAAGTTCGTTTAATTGCATAACTAATCGCCTAAGCGCGACTAAATCTCTAAATATTCATAACGCTAGAAGGCGGGGTGGGGAGGGGGGGAGGGTTTGGTTAATTTAGCAATCATTTTGCTGCGCAATAATATTTATTGTGTTTGAGGAATACTTATATAACAGACAAGACAACACGAAACAGTCGCACAATGCGGCGGTCGTGCCGATGATGCTGAGAAAGCGGCCGGGGCTGCGCCCGCGCTTCATTCATAAACTCCCGGGACATAATTAAACCAGCTTTAATTCGGGTTTCCCGTGATCGCCAATAATAAAGAATTGAACTCGACTCGATGCCCTCGCATGTTTCCCTTGCTTCAGTATGGATTCTTTTGAAAAAAAAAAACCGTGAAGAATGCCGGCAGAAATACATAATAATTATGTCTGTTATTGTTTGTGGCAGTGTGTTCTTTGCTTACATCAGGCAAGTGGCGCCATTGCATTTAACTACTATGTATAAACAATTATCTTTAGATGATTAAGAAGGCAAAGAATATCTTATTATTTATTATTATTTATTTCTGAATGTAGGTAATATTATGTTTTATGTTCCTACTGCGTTTTAATAGAACACACGAAGTAGTGATACCTACGAACGAACGTAAAACATAACAGGTTATGTCGACCAGTAGTAGATATCGAAACACCGTGAATCCCACAAATACATTAAAAAAATTACGTGAGATGTTTAAGGGGGGGAGGGGGTTGAGTCAAATCTCATCTAATCTTAAGTTGGAAAGAGGGGGGGTCTCGGCAAATATCACGCAATTTTTTTTCTGCTTGAAATTTTCTTTTGTCAATAACAATTCAACGCGTTTACGTAAGAAACCCATATTTTGAAAAATTTCACGTGAGATTGGGGGATGAGGGAGGGGGTTGAATAAAATCTCACATCTCACCAGAGGGGAGGGAGGGACAGAAAATTTAAAAAAACACCTCACGTAATTTATGGACGCTCCCTTAGTTATTAACATTTCGTTATTAGGTATTTAACAACATCGACGAGCCATTTGGTGTAATGGTCGAGAATTCGGCTACTACATCAAAGGGCGCGGGATCGATCCCCGCACGGTACACGCATTTGTGTGCATGAACATTGAACAATATGTCTGTTTGTATCGGTCTGGGTGTTTCATAATATGTGTATTTAGATTTACAAAAAAAAAGTATATATGTACCTAAGCAATGTTTATCCTTTGTCTAGCACCTATAGCACAAGCTAATGCTTAGTTTGGAGGGGGGGGGGGGAATAACTACCATCAACGTTGTCAGATTTGTCTTACAATGCTGATGAAGCCCTCGAGCTGTCCACCTGCGGCAGCGGCTGGTGACCACTGAACCACTCGGGGCACGCCGGCCAGGCGCCGCCAGGACCCGGCAACATTTCTCCTGCAGTTTATTTATTTTACTTTGTTCCCGTCCTTCGCAGCGGTCAAATGTGTTTACTGATGTTGCGTTGTTTTTCTAACAACTTAAGATACCTATCCAATCATTTAATTATCCTTTTGATTTGATCGTGCCAATCATTCATCTGCCAACACAATTACATATACTAGGTATGTACATACTTGTAATCCTTGAATGGATACCTACCTACATGGGTCGTTATTGTGTATTATTATTAACATTACTGCAATCCGTTACTACCATTACTCCATGCCTCGTTCATAATATAATATTACTTATCTGTGTGCGACTTCTCTTCCATCATACATACCTAATAACATAATACTAATAAATCGATTATGGAAAATAACAATTCGAAATCATTCGAGGAAACGACGCAGCTCCGTTCTATGTACGAGTAGGATACATCTACGATCTCGTGTGCTTATTATAGTTGGATATCGCCTTACATTAGATCTGTTCCCTATTTTTTTAATACCAAATCAGTTGGCAGACAGGCACGCAGCCCACCTGATGGTAAGTGGTCACCCGGCCTATTCTATTGAGGGACACTTCACTAGGAAGCGTCGCTCAATGTGCTGCCAGACTGTAGGCTTGGTACTGGCTTCCACGTTAATTTTGCCATAACACAGCCAGAGCTGTTATGGCGGCAGATTTCAGAGGGGTGGTAGCTAGTCAGTTGGACTCTGAAAAAGTCCTACCATCAACCAGACCCAAGCACGGTGGTCCCGTTTCTTAAGAAGGGCGGTCATTCGCGTTTCGGGTTGGATTAAAACTAAAAGAGTTACTTTTTACCCAATAACTTCTTGTTTTAAGGTTCTTGGACTATTAACAAGTAAAAATATATATATATATATAATTTCAATATAAAAGACAGATATTTTTTAAAAATAAGCATTTATCTAAAACTTAAAAATGTAGGTATATGGGTAACAAAAAAGAAATTGTTTTATTTATTTATTTCTTAAAATAATAGTTTAATTGACATATAAATAATAAAAAACACTAGATAATACATAGATACATTATTTTATAAAAAACACAGGCTTTTTACATAGTAGGAAAACATAGTAATTAATAATATTTACATTATTGAAAATTGCAATATCGTCCAACTACATAATAAATACAATACTTATATTGCTAATGTTGACTTCTTCTTACTCGTTAACGTCCTCATACTAGAAATAAGTAGGTCTGAATCAAGAGAAAGCAAGTCTATTTTAAAAAAATCAATGTAAGTCACTTCTCGGGAAAATTTTCTAGTGTTACAGCCTCCAGATAATTAAACTAATGTATTACAAGATCAGGCGGCCTCTTCAGACAATATAGAACTTTCAATCACCTTTAATCCGTTTATTAAAACCTTGTATGTATGTATGAAGGAAATTTATACCAAGGATTTTCCTCAGTAAGAATTTTGGCCTTATCAATAGCATGTATCTTATGTTTGTGAATTTTTATTTTGTACCCTGTCACTCTGATGATAAGGTCGGCAGAAAATGACGATACCTGTCTATTAAGTATTTTCTGATACCTGTAATTTCATCAGAAAATTCAGAACTAAGGCGAAATTTTCATGTAAAGTTTCTTTCATTGAATCAACCACTACCGCTATATTGGGGCTTATATTTCGAGGTTTTTGACCTCCCTAGTTTCTTCTTAGCCCTTAACTGGTATTTTAAGTTAAATATCTCAAGTAATTGATCTGGATATTTTCAGTATCCGGTTGAGAGTCTGCCAGGTGCCAAACACTTCACCGAGATCTATCTACCTCATTTTTTCAATCTTCACAGATAATCAGGTGTTAAGAACAATCATTCGAAGAAAATAACACTTGATGGTGGCCCCTGTAGCATGAAAAAGAAGCAAAATTACAAAAATACCTGAAGTATCAAATTTGCTTACATATGACCTAGTCTTTTCTATGACCTATGGCAGTCCTCGGCGCACTTTGGCGCACCTAGACATTACAGATTTTGAAACTAGACAAACTTGAGATTATTTTGATCTGGGGGCACGGCAGTGCCCCCGCCAAGTCGAGCGCGAAGCAAACACTGCCGTACCATCCTTTACTGGAACCATTTCGTCGCATTTTCAGGCCCCTATTTGAGAACCTCTGGATAAGACCAGAACGCAGAAATTTTCGTCATTTAGTAAGCTATAATCACATACTTAAAATCCAAAATTTCAAGGCTGTAAGTCATTTAGTTCCGAAGTTAAGCGAAAGCAAAGTTTCGCATTTATGACAGACACTCACTGACTCACTCACTGATGATCATCAAAATAGAACTAGTACTTCCCATAAACTCAGAGAGCTGAAATTTAGTACAGAGTTAGGGTTTAATGGCCACATAAAGGAAAAACTATAAAAACTAGTACATTCGAAGATCTGGAGTACCTGGTGACCCTGATTAGAAAACACAAGAGCCCAACCAAACTATTAGAGATCGACATAAACCGCCTTTACAAAAAATACTCAACTTGGTGAGCCGCTTCATTTGGTGGTGGTGGTGGGGGGAAAGGGGGATGGTAGGGGGAGGGGGATGGGGTGAATGGGGTTGGGAGGGAGATGGGGAGCGGGATGGGAGGGGGAAGGGAGATGGGAGGGGGAGGTGGGCGGGATGGGGATAGTTATGGGAGGGGGTGGTGGGGGCGATGGGGATAGTAGTACCTTATCAATCCTAGGGAGGTGGCGGGGATGGGAGGGGCGATGGGAGGGGTAAGGGAGATGGTAGGGGGGATAGGAGGGGAAAAGGAGATGAGAGGGGGGAATGGGAAGGGGGATTGGAATGGGTGGGGGATGGGGATAGTTATGGGAGGGGGAGGTGGGGGGATGGGGATAGTAGTACCTTATCAATCCTATAACATGTATAGTTTATAACCTGGAATAGGGCATTGGCTTTTAAATTTTTACGGGAAACGTCTCATTCCAAATATTCCTACAAAAAGAAGTGAAATCCCACCAAAAACATTCTGTAAAAAACTAGCCAAGTCTCGAAGGAGCTGCTTGTTTATCTCTAAAAAGTAATGAAATCTAGACAAAGTCGTGCCAAGTCTAAGGTTCCTTACTGCGATTTCTTTATTATTATTATAGTTAATGTTGTGTGACTTGGCCGTTGAAGGGTACACAAGGGTACAAAACCAGGTGCTCCAATACTCCATTGCACCAATCTGTCGCCAGAACCGCTACCCATTGACGATGGAAAATTGCCACTTGGGAAACGTTGATTCAATAACCAGTCAATTGTAGGCTTAATAAAGCTGCGTATTTCAACGTACTGACGTATAAAGAATGTTCAACCTAAACATTTCCGTTGAGCATTCTGAATACGTTAGTGGGTACAAGTCAATTTACCTGGTTTTGTACCCTTGTGTACCCTTCAACGGCCAAGTCACACAACATTAACTATAATAATAATAAAGAAATCGCAGTAAGGAACCTTAGACTTGGCACGACTTTGTCTAGATTTCATTACTTTTTAGAGATAAACAAGCAGCTCCTTCGAGACTTGGCTAGTTTTTTACAGAATGTTTTTGGTGGGATATATGTTTCAACTTTGGCGATTCGTTCCTTCCTAAGTAAAAGTCTAATTGAAAATAGAAAAGCGGCAAAAAACAAATAAATCGGTAGGTCCTCCTTGATGGCACTGGTTTCCGATAGTGACAGGGATAAAATTAACAAAACATGACTTCAAATATTGTATACACCTTCCTTTCAAATATACAGGGCACAACAATATCCTAAACAATCGATTTCATAGAAAAACTACACTTTGAAAATAATGAAAATTTATGCCGAACGATAACGCCAATGAGCACAAATGAAATGTTTCCACTTCGGGTGCACAAAATTAAATGTTCGTTGTATGTTATTGCAATTTATGTTATACCTGGGGGTAGAAGGGTTATTTGTCTATCCTGTAAGTGACCAATAACATAATAATGTGACCATCGACATTTCAACTCTATGACCTACGGCGGGACCACCGTGCCAAGGTGGGAATCGAACCCACGATCTCCGGGTTTGTATACCCGAGTGGCTTACCCACTGTTCCACGGAGGCGATCAAAACCTATACTCTATAATCCTTCAAGAAGTCTACCAGTGGTTAATCTTAGAGCAAAACGTAATTTTTCATTTGGTAGGTACATAACATATTTTCAGAGTTTACAAAATTAATCAGCGGCGTAGTATTAAGTCGTTGAATATTTCAAAGAAACACTACCGACCGATTTGTAAGAAATAAGCAGCCGTAAAAATAATAATAACTTGGCAATTTGTTCAATTGGTCGAGGCCCGAGAGCACGTTCGGTCGATAAGCCGCGCATGCGCACGTGCCGCCTGCACTATGGACTCAATTCCTCTTTCATAGACAAAAGGATCAGTTAAAAAATTTCCTCCGTGGAACAGTGGCTATGCCGCTTAAGTATAAAACCGTGGTCATGGATAGTAGTAGAACTTTTTCAGAGTCCAACTGGCTTGCTATATATTATCAGCGATATGTTACCTATTTTTTTTTATACCACATCAGTTGACAGACAGACACGCTGTCCACCTGATGTTAAGCGTTCATTGCGGCCTATTCTAATGAGGGACATTTCATCAGGAAGCCTCGCTCAATGTCCTGCCAGACAGTAGTAGGCCCATCTGATCTTCGAGCCTTTAATTTCAAGTGAACTGGCTCCCACATTAATATTGCCGGAACACAGCCAGAGCTGTTATGGCGGCAGATTTCTCCTTTGGGGTCGCTAGCCTAGCTAGGTAGCTAGCCAGGACTCTGAAAAAGTCCTACCACCAACCAGACCCATGGCGGGACTCGAACTCACGATCTTCAGGTTTTATACCCGAGCGGCTTAGCCAATGTTCCACGGAGGCAGTCTTATATTAAAACTGACTGCTGTTATATTTAAGAAGGTATTCGGAACCTGTATTAAAAATCAGAAAGCTAAGTAGGTACACAGTTACTGATATTAAGTATTCTTTAGACACAGTGAGTGCAATACAATCTACTGAACAGACTCAAAGATCAGAGCTTTAAAGCAAAATTAAAATAATAATTCAAGAAATTTTGAAAAACATACGCAAAGAAATCATTTTTATGCTATTATTAATTATAATTATGGCCTCAGAAGAGTTTCCAGCCAAAAAAAGTTATTTTGGAAACTGAACCCTAAGTCTATAAAAGCCAAAATTCAGCGCACAGTGCACCCTCCATGCACATTGCACATGCGCCTACGACATTGTCTGCCTTTAACTTAGCGACAAGCATTTAACAAGCGACTTGTCCGATTTAGTCCCAAGTCAAGTAAACCATGGTCCATCTGAACTTCGTATCGTAACCCATAACACAGGAAACATAAATATTACCTACTAGCGGGCGCCCGCGGTTTCACCCGCGTGGTTCCCGTTCCCGTGGGAATTGATCAATCAATCAATTCAATTTTTCTCGCCGTAAAAACCATCCTTGAAATCCAAGGAACATTTAAAAAAAAATTGGCCAAATTGGTCCAGGCGTTGTTGAGTTATGCGCTTACCAACACATTTTGCGATTCATTTTTATATTATAGATAACATAATTATGTTAATTACGAATATAATGTAAGACTGGTCAATACAACGTGCATTACTGTAAATGGTGAACCCATAGATGTAATTGAGTCTACTGTCTTCCTTGGGATCACCATGGATTCTAAGCTGCAATGGGGTGCCCATATCGCTGCTCTGGGAGGAAGATTAAGCTCGGCTGCATAATGCAGTCAGAAAAATAAGACATCTTACAGACGTTGAAACGGCGAGGTTGGTTTATTTCAGCTTTCACAGTGTAATGTCGTATGGTATTTTGTTATGGGGCACCGCTGCCGATATTCAAGCTATTTTTGTGCTTCAGAAACGAGCAATTCGCGCCATATGTCGAAGTGCTGGTAGGTTAAAAAAGACTTGACGTGCAAAAGTATTTTTTTAGAAATCCATTTGCAGAAATAAATAATTTAATTTCATTTCATTTCAAAGATTTTATAAATATGTAGGTTGAACTTAGTTAGCGTGAAAACTTTCAAGATTTTACTTATAAACACAAATAAGTATGGTTTTTTATATATTTTAGCGATGCAATGGTAATCTGACTTTCCGTCCCCGCCGTGCTGGTAAATGCACAAATAGAAAAATTTTTGATTATTCAAATTTCTGATTATTCGAAGTCGTAGGATATCTAACGTTCCTTTAAAGTGGAAAATCTTTCTTCAAGCTAATCAACTGTGGTCGGGGATGATGTTTGCTAACGAGCAACGATTTACTTTGCTTGCCGCATGCAGTATAGAATCCCATATTAGGTAGTTCGTAATCGTAGGTCAGCGCTTTTTTTCATCATTCATAGTTGGAAGAACTGTGTTTTGCATGCGGATACTTAAGACGTTCGTTGATCAAGTTAGAGGTCGCTACTAAGAACATTGCAAGGACTTGATTGATCAGATGACAAGTACTTAAGCCTCAAGATCTCTCTCCGGTCATTTCGCATTGCTGTCCCTCCAAACATGTGCATAATCAAAAAAATGCGGCACGAGTATCGCGAGAGCTTGGCAGTGCGCTGCCGTGCGCGTGCGCACGCGGTGACTAAGCTGTGGAATTTGTCAATTACTAGGTATTTTTTCGCACACTTGTAACCTTCCGTCTATAGCCAGATCTACTGCCAAAGCAACTACGAGTAATGAATGAGTATGTAGATATGCATGTAGGTATAGGTATTAGGTTTAGTTCAGTTTTAAGTCCATTTTCATAATACACTTCTACACTTCCCTTATTTCGTGCGTTTTTTCTCGATCTAGCCAGGGTACGCCTTACACCTTTGTTCAGGATTTGGCAAGTCCAGTAATGTCATTGGATCGATTGCCCTCTGACCTCCGTAACCCTTAACGTGGTAACTAGACCAATTATATCATGGCTACATACCCTTTCGTCTGTGCAGGTTTCCTTTACGATGTTTTCCGTCACTGCCGAGCTAATGGTGTTATGGAGTTATACATACACAGAAAAACCATAGAAGTTTTGAACCAACTCCAGACCCCACTCCTGTGAAGCGACGCTTGAAACTATTCGGCTACTACAACCACAACTACAATTATAACAATATTCTTAAGTCTGAACAGATGATATGAATTAAATCGATTAATCAGACTTGTAACGTTTTATGGCAATTTAATTTCGAGGTAGGTACTTTGATAGTGAAGAGGCCATCCAATCAGTACGTAAGACGATATTTGAGTGGGCGACCATGTCCTATTTTTACAATCATCTGATCTAGGTAGGATATTGTTTCTAAATACAAACTTGTTTACTAAAGCTGTAAACGAGTTCTAATTTCTGCCCAAGTGAAATTTTTGTTTTCACAAAAATCTTTATCGCTACATGCCAATACCATAAGAGATGCCAATTTGGTTAGCTTTAACCCCACAAACGCAGCGTGTCTTTTTTTCACCGAAAAGAGCGCGTTTGAGTTGGCTCCCTCTTTTCGTGGCGTATCTGTCCCTCTATCTGACCGACTACAGCTCCTTGGTATGATCTTCCAACCTTAACTTTGGGAGCTACATAGAGTCTGTAGCAGCATCTGCCTCTTAAAAGCACGGACTCCACTTTGGTGAGTGTGCTGCTCAGCTGCACGATTTGGTTCTACCAGCTCCGTTCCATCATCGAACTACTAGACTCGGTCAGGGACTCCATCCGTATACAGTGGAGATACCGCGCGTACGAACGAAGCGATTTGCTATATCTTTTTTGATACGGACGGCACACGGGAGTGGAATTCTTTGCCGGGATCGATCTTTCCTACACAATACAACTTGGGGATTCAAATAGGGAAAAACTGGTGACTTTTAAATAATTTTTTTAAATATTATGAAACATATTATAATCTAGTGCAATTACTGGGTACTTATTTGACGAGCCATTTGGTGTAATGGTCGAGAAGTCGGCTAATCCATCGTAGACCGCATAGTTGTTTAACATCAGGCAACTTTGTGGTCAAGTGCTAGCTTAGTCTAAATAAAAAGAAATTGGCGAAAGGCATTAAGGTTTCAAACTATCTCCTTGATCTTACTAAGTTACATAATTTAATTATAGTAACTTTTAATGGTGCCGCCATTTGAAATCAAGTGTGAGTATTTCCTGTGCCCCGTAAGGAGAGGGTGGGATGTGTAGCGGCGTAAAGCAGTCCTGACGCGAACAGGATCTGATGTGTCGTGTATAAAATTATAGGTATTAATTAAAGACGCAGTTGCGTGCCGTTTGCTCATTCTCCTCCGAAAGAAAAAAAAAGGCTGCGCGCCGCCAGCGCCTCCCCTCCGTTCTGGCAGCATTCCTGGTCCCATCGTCCACTTAGTCCGCTGCCTATTGCTTATGTATCTTTCATGAATTGCATGCAGTATTATTTTCTTTCTTTGCCACCTTTTGAAAGGAAATCGGTCGACTGTGCAAAAATATTTAATAATTTACGCCGCGAATAAATCAAAGAAGTTTTCCTTTGCGCGGCCGTGATCGATAAGTTACGAGAGCCTTTAAAGGCTAACAGCGGAGCAGGCCTAGGCGCACGCGAGGCAGCGCCTTTACACGCGGAATACCAAATCGGAAGCCGCAGAATTCGTCTGCGACCTCCGGCGAGCCTTGCGCCGCCCAGCGCCGCTTACTAATTACTGATTTCAGTGTCAACCGGCCTTCTAAATCTGTACCCACTTCAAATTAATGACGCGAACACGTTGCACAATCAATGCGCCATTACTCGATCGCTTAGCCCCCACTAGCCGCCTCGCGGTAAGGCGATACGTTCATTAATAACTTTTAATTTGCAAATTGCCGATTATTTCATTATTGCTAATTTGATTGTTTCGCGCGACTTTACTGAATTTCACCGATGATCCAGGCAGTGCGGAAACCGGAAACACAATATGTTTTGCTATCAAGTCCTCCACTAATACCCCGCATGGCCATTACCTTATTGCGGTACGGGAGCTTAGTAGCCGGATTATAGTAATAAAAAACTCCCAGGTGAACCTAGAGTAGACGGGTGGGCGGCCCAAGCGGGTCCACAACGCGTCATTTGTGGCATGGTGGAGGGGCTAGAGACTGACTCGCCCCTTCCAAACGGGAATCAGCGTGCTGGAGATGTGGGGGCAGCACCAGGTCGTGCATTGCACAAATCTCTGACACAGTCGAATGGACATGGCTCAATGATTCCAATTCTATTGCCATCCCGCAGGAGAGGTTCATAAGGGGCGATTCTTGTAGTACTGGGTTGTGGAAATAAACTACCTGTACCTATTGGTACTTAGCTAATCACAAAAACTTGAGCGAAATACCTTTATCGTAATTTAGTGCTAGTAATCCGTCTAAAACATAAATGAAACCATACCACCTGTTATGTTAAATGGAGTTCCTCTGAATCAGGTTTCCAAATTTAAATATCTGGGACATATTGTGAGCGAAAATCTTAATGATGACTTAGACATACAAAGAGAACGAAGGGCCTTGTCGGTGAGGGGAAATATGTTGGTGCATAGGTTTGCACGGTGCACAGCGCAAGTTAAGCTAACGCTTTTTAGGGCTTACTGCCAAAATTTCTATACGTGCAGCCTATGGACCAACTTTACCCAAAATGCCTACAATGCCTTAAGAATCCTCTATAATAACATATTCAGGGCTTTGTTCGGGTTGCCACGGTACTGTAGTGCATCTGGCATGTTTGCTGACGCAAGCACAGATGATTTTTATGCTATAGTACGCAAAAACGTAGCATCACTTGTGCATAGAGTGCGTGGGAGCCCGAACGGGGTCCTCAATATGATAGGAGAAAGAGTGGACTCCTCTTTACTGGGCCGGTTTCTCAAACTACATGTTAGGTAAACCATGGCCGAGTGGAGAGAAGGCAAAAATAGAATTTATCAATAATACAACTTTGTAATT
The DNA here is from genome assembly GCA_949319885.1 of Mecyna flavalis. Classification (NCBI taxonomy): domain Eukaryota; kingdom Metazoa; phylum Arthropoda; class Insecta; order Lepidoptera; family Crambidae; genus Mecyna; species Mecyna flavalis. The sequence continues at coordinate 24,798,183 of OX439425.1, read as the reverse complement.
AGTTTCTCAATTTAATTGGTAATTTTTATCTTATATACATATAAAACTCTCATATAACGGTGTTGGTTGCCATGCCCCTCCGAAATGGCTTGACCGATTTTTATCAAATTTTATATACATGTTCAGTAGGTCTGAGAATCGGCTGCTATCTATTTCGCATACCCCTAAGGGATAAGGGTTGTCCATCCCTAACATTTTTGTAATTGTAAAATTGTAATTTAATTAAATCTTTATGGTTAGCCTTCATTGTATGTTTAATTTGAATGTTATGTAACTAATTATCTTAATAAGTAATATAATTTGACATGTAATCTTATAATGTATAATATTTTTGTAATTGTACTATGGGTCCTAGTAGCCTGGAAATAAATGATTTTTTTTTTTATTTTTTTTTTATAAATAGATAGACAACGTGATCGCTGCAAACTAAGATCGAGTGCGGCTTGCCGGCCGTAACTGCAGTTCGCTGAAATACCTCCTATTACAGGTATCCCTTCATTTGGCCAAATTACTTTTCGTCAAATTTCACTTCGCAAAAAACTTATCGCATATGTTTCATTTCGCAAATGGACCTTTGGCAACTGTATATTTCGCACATACTTCATTTGGTCAAATTATCTTTTGGCAAACTTTCACTTAGTCAAGTTTTATTTGGTCAAATGTTAATATACCAAATGATTCATTTTGCAAATTTTCATATTCCAAAAAAATATTTGGTCAAATTTTTGCCAATCCGGATCGTCAATATTATGTAGTAGCTAATTAAAATAAACCAATATTTCATCTTCAGGCAAATAGCTGAGTGCTAACAAACACTTTGCTTGTTTATTAAAAGTCATGTCTGATGCGTATTTTTTTGCACAGCCCTGGGCTTGAATTTTCCTAAAGTATAATATATCAGTTACTGGGTTAGGTTAGGTTAGAACACTGACCATCAACGCGCGAAGGCGAGCGAGCGAAGCGAGCGTGCCGCGGCAGCGGCCGCCAAGCGCTTGTTCAAATCTATTGTTAACGAATCATTTGGAAATTTTGATAAAAAGTATTAAACATGAAAATTAATATAAACTAAGAAATTATTACCTGTAAATTATTTGTCCAAGGTAAAACAAACATCCATGCAGCTAGGGATACCAGATGAAAAAATCAAAAGTCCGGAGAATAGGCCTGATTTCCATGGAAAAGTCCTGAGATTTTCTACAGATGAGAATTTTCTCTCAAAAACGTATTATTATCGTTACCAAAAGAAGATTATTTTAAGTTTGTTTTAAATTAATACATAGGTAAGTATTGATTTTAACTGCAATTGTTACCAAAAGAAGATTATTTTAAGTTTGTTTTAAATTAATACATATTAAGTATTGATTTTAACTGCAATTGTTACCAAAAGAAGATTATTTTTAGTAGTTTAATAAGAGAGATATTTAAAATGTAACCTGTTTTTTATTAAAAATCCTGAGTTATCAGTAGATTTGCTAAATCCGGCCGGAATCCTGAGAAGAGTCGAATAATCCTGAAATCTCAGGACAAATCCTGAGATATGGTAACCCTACATGCAGCATTACATTTTCAAAGTTGGAGCGTAAGCTAGTTATATAGTTTGTATTTTATGCACCACTCACACTGTTTAGTAAATCATATGCATTGCAATATTTTGGGAAGAGTAAGTTTTGCCAAATAAAACATTTGATCAAATGATATTTGGCTAAATGAAACATTGCCAAATAATAATTTGCGAAAAAAAAATATGCCAAAAAAGAGATTTGCTTAATAAAAAATTTGCTATACGTTGTTTTGCCAAATGAAAATTTGCGAAAAATAGTTTGCGATATGATATTTTGGGAAACAATTTTTGGCCAAACAAGGGTAAACCCCTATTACATGATGGCCATTACAATTGGTTCACTGGCCGCCAGTCGCAGACATGTTTTAGTTGTGTGTTTAACGAACAGCGCTTAACAATAATAGGTAGGACCTTTTTTAATGGCAATCATTGCAACCGTTTGCTTTAAATATTTAGAAAAAAAAATGTTTTTACCTAATGAACTCGCCGTCCTTAACTATGCGACCAGTCATGGTGGATCGTCCCTGGCTATGTTCGTATGAGCGTCACTAGGCGCGAGACCAATAAGAAGGAGCAGCAGTAGAAGCCTATACTTCTTCGGCGGCCCGGCTGCGGGAGGAACTAGCAAGAGCGCCTCCCGGTAGCTATAACCGCGACGAGCGCGACCAGCTCTACAATAAGCTTGGCTTCTACCAGAGAAACTGGTGTTTTTGGGGGCTCCGCCACTAGGTATTTAAAAATTAGCAACAATATCGGAAAAGAGCGACAGACTTTCCTGTTAAATGTAGGTATTTTTGCTAGATAAAAACAATTGGCAACCGGAGGCTTAGTTTCACAAACCAGTATTTAAAATATTAATTAGGTTTAATGTAGGTAAGATGCACATTTTAAATTATGGTAGGTACCTACTTTAATTTTAATAGGTTCGCTAACTCCTATTATGTAATTATAAGAATAAAAATTACATCCTATTCATAAAAAGATCGAAGCAAGTAAAACATTTCTCCTGGAATGATCTGACATCAACCTGAATGTATCCTTTATTCCCCGTGGTCCCTGTGATAGTCCCTGGAAGGTACCACGGGGAATCATTTTCCGTATATGTACAGGTACCACGTTTCGGGGACCACAAACCTTCAACCACTGTCAGTTTACAATCAATTATTAACATGAAAAACGTTAAAATATAAACTGATTGTGAGATGGCGGAAAAAATGATACTTAGAATACCTATAACACAATTAAACAGGACGCTAGGTAGGTACCTATAAATCTGCCAATTTGAGAGTATGATTTAAAAATGCTACAAATCAAATGGCTTGATGATTTAACTGACAGTGGTATTTGGTAAGCAGGTTAAGTTTTGTTATTCCATTAGCATAGTAGAATGAACGAAACATCTCAGCGAGACAGCGAGAGCGGCAGGCAGGTCGGCAGGGGCGGAGGCTGCGGACGGCGCGGTGAGTCCTGAACTCCTGACACTGCCGCCGTCCGCAGCGAGTTCGGCGGCATTGAGTGACTTATTGCGGTTACAGTTCGAAATGTATGTTTGCGAAATAAGTAAAACAAATAGGTATGATGAGTCGTCACTGACGACCGCGCAGGCCCCGCATAGCGGTATCTCACAATAACTATGTCGAACGCCGCATTAGTGTTTAAATAAATGGGACCGGTCAGGCGAACAAACATCTCTTTATAAAGCAACGAGCCTCAAAACGACTTCTACTGAACAAATTAAATAAAATCCTATGTTTAATTAAAAACAGGAAACACTGTCAAATCAGCTGAGCTAAAACGAATGACACTAGCGGCTACAACAAGTAGCAAATCAGGTTTTAATCGATCGGAGCCTGCGTCACGGCTAACTTTCGCCACCTTTCGTTGCCATGGCCGGCGCAGGAGACGCAGCGCCGCGCGCGCAGCCCCGGCACCAAGGTCGCGGCCGCCCGGGCCCGCCTGCTGCCGCCGCGGCTGTCCGAGCGGTCGACACAGCACAAACATAGGCGCGGACTGCCTCTAACAACGGAACGTTATTTTATAAACCGAGTTCGTCTCACGTCACAATGAGGCACGGGCGCGGAGCATTGTCGCGGCCGTCGTCGTTGTGTAGTGTGCCAGTGCACTGGGAGCGCAGGCCCGCCGCGGAACAGCTGTTCGGGCGCGCATCGCGGCCCTCCCTCCCGTCCACTTACTTGCATAGGATCCTCCAGAAACAACCGAAACTGCTGCCGTTGGGAACCTCACCGGCGTACGATATAGTCATGTCGGGTCCGGCTTAACGTTAATAACACTATAAAATTTATATTTATTTATACACACACACGTTTTGTTGTCGCGAGCTTGAGACGAGACACATACGGAAAATTAAATACGTTTTAGAAAGTAATAAAAGAGTAGTCCGTCGACGCTCACGTCGCAGGGAAGGCGAAGAGAAGCGATCATGAGAGGTGCACACTCGTTTAGTCACATTCTGGTGATGTGTTACGCGCTGCCCTCCCGGGTGCGGAGCGTATACGTGGCGCGGTGCGTGCGCGCGGCCCCGTCGGCTGCGACTGCCGCGGCGCCCGCGCAGCCCCGCCCCGCCCACAGCCTGCGCGCTCGAGCGTGCCGCGCCTGCGCCGGCTGCCGCGAGATGGCGCCGCCCGCGCTGTGCCGCAGCCTGCGTGTGCGACGTAGGCTGTCGGTCTCGCTCGCTGCAGGTGGCTCGCATCACCCGACAGGTATATTCAGCTCTGACCTTCGTCTTGTGATTTATGAGAATGCCTATAGTTGTATGTAAACAGAAAATTGCCTTCAGACACCTCGGCTGCCCGGCTGTGCCGACGCCTTGCGGTACGTGTGTAAGCAGTTCACCTTTCTATTATATTATATTTCATCGTAGACTATCGACTGACGACGAGCGTGTGACGGCATGTAACACACACTAAGGTCAAGACTTTGACATTGATTGTTGACTTCGAGAATTCGTACTTACCTATTACAGCAAGGACCAAATACCTAATTGAATAAAAACGGTCTACTTAGAAATTTCTATGGTTTAATATTAAGAGGTAATATCTTTCGCTATTATAATAGAATTACTACATGAATGGCGTTACATTGACCGAACACTAGGTATAAAAAATACAATATGTACCGCCTTTAAAGTGTTTCATATTAAACAGCTATTTCAGAATTATTGTAGCAATTTATAGATAATATTCAGTGGTAGTTAAGAAATAGAAATAGCGTTGAATACTAACCTTAGCACCGCTTAACAATAATCTTAATATAAAAAATATCTACTTGTTCTGTCGGCCCAAAATGCCCGCCCTCACGTCCAGCCCCGGCGCAGGCGCGACGACGCGCCACTCCTCTGTCACCCGCTTATTCACCAGCTTGAGGCATCAGAGAGTTGTTGCTACATACAAAATTATTATAATCTAATTCCATTACGCAGGACATCACCTACTCCCAATTCCATCGACATGTAGGGCGCGGTAACGTGTATGTATATGCAACGAAATATTTCCATGACAAGTTTCGGTCCGTATCAACGAACGATACTACGAATAATCAGCACTTAAAACAGTCGAATGTAAAAAGGTAAGGGTACAAATTGCCAACTAATTAAGCGGAAGTGTTCGCACAACTCACGCCGAGCTGAGACCTGGGCCAGGAGTCAGGAGAGGCTCAGGAAGAACTTCATGGACAAGGGTCAATTTGTAGCTATACACAAACAAACTGTATCCCGGAAATTCATACAGTATTAGCCTTAATACATTACATACTGCCTGGAGCCAAGTAGTCTTTTACGACGCGGAGTGTTAATTGACAATCATCACTAATAAAATAATTCAACAAAACCAGTTTTACGGACCCTATTTGTTTCAACAGAAAAAATAAGCAGAAAATAGCAGTTGCCATAGAACTTCGATTGCTATAAATAAATCGATTACATAGTTCTCCGGATATTTAAATTTGCAAAGGAGTAGGGTCTGCGCTGCCGCGCATCGCCCAATTTTATATAAAGCAGCAAAGAAAAATAAAACCCATTCATCATATTATATGTACGACAATATTTATTTTGAAAATTACAACATATCCTGTTCTTCTTAACCACTTCACCCTCATTCATACTATACAACAAAAAAATAATTATAAATGTAATAATCTACAAAAGGAAAATAATAATGATTTTATCAGCATGTATTCTTACTATAATCGATTACTTTAAGATTTATTGCATTAATTAATTAAAGTAACAGCGCAACTAATCAAACAAAACAATGGAACCTATCCTTGCGGCCGCCGCCCGCGCCGCGCGCCGGCCGCGCAACGAACACCACGCCTGCGCACGCGCCGCCCGCCTCGCGACTAATCCTAATATATTCTAACATTTACTATCTATACTAATATTATAAGAAGAAAGATTTGATTAGTTCTTTGTTTGTATTGAAAAGGAAACCACTGAACCGATTTAAATAATTCTTTCACTGTTGGATAGCTACACTATCCCCGGTGAACATATGGTACTTTTGATCCCGGAAATGTGGGGGGAAGGGGGGATATTTGAAAAAAAAAAGATTAATGCGCGGGTGAAACCGCGTGCGGAAGGCTAGTAGGTAATCTGTATTGTACCTTCTTGTCGTTAATATATATTTTTGTATTTTTCACTTTTGAAAAATACTCTGGTGGTTTTGTGGCATAACAACAAAATCGTGTGTTCTGTATGTAATTTTATGGATTTATTTTTTTCCATACGTAAAAAGTTCTTTCAGTTGTTACTTTGAGAATAATGATACAAAGAATATAATTTGCTCTCTTTACTATTTTTATAACTATTATATTAATTATTGATACGAAATGCGATACGCGTCGCCGAATACTGGGCCGACTTTGTGTGAATGTTTGTCATCGAAACGAAAAGAAGAAGAAGAAGATACGAAATCTATAGAATAATAAGTAGTATAATCCATTTTTCTTAGACAACAAAAGGTGCAAACGCCTGTCATTCTTCGAATTTCGCTATTACGAAATATTATACTGCAGCGTTGATATTATCAAAACAACTACGAGACTAGTGTACATCCAAAAAACATTATCATACCGAAAAATTATATAAATCAATTGTTCCATATTTTTTCATCGTTGAAACCTTCCCTGGACTTCAACGAATATTTCAAGACTAAAATTAGTCAAATCGATTCAGTCGTTCTCGAGTTTTTATTTATACACAGTATGACAGAAAATGCGAGGGACATATTTAAACACCAAATAGTTCATGCTTTCATATAACAAAATAAGTATAAACCAATAAAAACTCCAGTAAATATTTGTCAATAACCTTAGTCGAAATTATCCTGAAAATCCGCGTACATATCACAGTATTTCGTGCACTCGTTCAAGTACGACTCAAATTGTACTCGCGTATAATTTGAGTTTGGGGCATAACTGGCTGGCTGGCACACTGGATTTTCAGGTAGTTCATGCATACCTAAATTATTAGGATAATCATGCAAAAAATGAACGATACATTTAATTGGACTTAAAATCAGATTCTGAACACTCTCCTTAAATATGTCTCTCGGGTTACCTAACACGCTGTATAGATATAAATTATTTTAGGCACTCCTAGTAAGTAATACAATAAAATGAACAATGTTCTTTGAGCAATGTTTCAAATAGCCAACACTACTATCTATTGACTTGCTGGATGTGCAGAGTAGACCTTCGGTAAATATTCTTCATTTGTCCAGAGATAATAATAATTATTATTATTATATGCCTGTGCTACAAATAACGAGAGCTTCCTTAGAAGTTCGTTCGTTAAAGGTGTTGTAACTAGTAACAGAGCGTCGGCATAATATGCCGTCACATATTATGTAGGCCGGAGGCGGCACGCGCGTGTCGGACGCACCAATGCAATATGGGAGTTTTGACAGAAAATATTTTTTTGTATTCATCGGAATTTAAATTAATGCTATTCGTCCTTAAACAACACAAACTTAGCAGCCGTAGTATTCGTTGAACTTTAATTACATATTACAAAATGAAATACTTTTAAACATACAAAAATAGTTCGGGTATTATATATTATGGATTGAAAGCAAACCTTGAAAATATCAAGCGGCATTTTGGTCCTTGAGATCCCGGCAGCACTCCTCACCCCGCGAGGCCGCGCGCCGGGACCCCACGACTCACCTCGGAAGGTGACCTCGGAGTGAGGATAACTTAATCAAATTGAAACATTAACACTCTTTTAATATTTTCTAAACTAGACTAGCAATCTCCAACACAAGTTATTAATTATTTTTAATGTTCTAATCATATTATGATTAACCCCCTTATGCCTCTAATATGGACTTGCTATTAATTTGTCAAATCAGCAGTAAAAAATCAGTTCGGGAGAAAGATATAATTTTTAATACACACTGCTCCTCCAAGCAAAAGTGAAACATAACACCATTTTGACTTTATATACATTTATCATTAAAGCAGTATTTGACTCAAACTGCATTTTATCGATTAATGTTTTTAGCTTTCAGGAGGATCCCCAATAGATTGGTATTAATTTTTGATTGACTGCCATTACCTATATAAAAAGGTTGATACTGAATGTTAATTATATCATTTTGTTGCAGTTGCGGTGTATAAAAATGAGATTTTTCTTTCGAGACATCGTCAGTATTGACAATAATTATAACCTACCGAAATCAAACATTTTAAACTAATCTACAGCAGCATTAGAGAAGAAAGGCATAAACTTATTTTTATGTTTTAAGCATTATTATGCTATGACCTCAGAATTTACAAATTTATTTATACGTACTACAGCCGACTGAAAGCAGAAAGACGCTGGGCATCTGTGCGCCGGCCAGTCCTTGTGCACGTTAAGTCTCGAGGTAGGAGAGACGCGGACAGGACGGGTGATCACCGGCTATCTAGGACCAGAGACTTCCGAGGCTATACTTATCACATATGAGGTCCCATGGACGCTCTCGCAAATCCAGCTTGATATTTTTGGGTTTTATGTCGAGTTGGGACTCGTGCTGGCGGCGGCGACGGGTGGCGCGGCGGCGGCGCCGGCACTAACTGAAGAGGTGCTCGGTGGCGCGCGCCAGCTCCCAGTCGTAGGTGGAGAGCGCCACGCGCGCCTGGTGCTCCTCCACGCCCATGTCCAGCAGCCGCTGCACCTTGAGGTCGAAGTCGAAGATGGCGGCGGGCCCGCCGGCGTACACGTTGGTCCAGTGCCGCGCCGTCAGGTTGAACAGCACCAGGTTCTCCTTGTACTGCTTGGCCACGACGGCGTCCTGCGGGTCGTCGGGCTCGGCCGCCGACAGCAGCGCCTGCAGCGACAGCAGCACCGTGCGCAGCGTCAGCGCCGCCGCCCACTGGTCCTTCAGGATGTCCAGGCAGATGGCGCCCGTCACCGACGACACGTTCGGGTGCCAGATCTTTGTCATGAATCGTATCTGCGGAAACAAATACGCCAACTTATACTCACTGTCAAATGCTGTTCGGCGCTACCGCTATCCGCTATCAGACTGGGCAATTCTGTCGAAACCTTTACTCATCTTTCCAATATTCAGTTTAAAGTCGTTCTTTTATCTTATTTATAATTTGTATGCATGTCCAATACGCCAGAACGCCCAAATTAACTTATTTTTTGTTAATTTCAACACAAAATTCAACATTTTGGCTTATTGATTGTGTCTTTTTTTAGATACTAATTGCTATACTTCTAGACATTGTATTAACGTGTATCCTACAGATAACCAAAATATTCTTTATTCATGTAAACTTGTATCAAGTAAGTAGTAAGTAAGTAACGTGAGCGCATACAGCTTAGTATTTTTTGTGTTATGTTATGTAAACTAATATTAATCCTACCAATATTATAAACGCGAAAGTTATATGGATATGGAGTTAGTATGGATTTATGGATGTTTGTTAGTCTTTCACGTAAAAACTACTGTTCACTGAGTACTCGGTCAGAAAATGAGTCATCATCCTCTCACTATCCATTTAACTTGGATAGTAATAAATCCGATTATGTTATGTTTAGTGATGACGTTGGTAAACATATGGGCCAATTTTTAAGTACCCAATTAATTGAGCCTGTTATCAATTACTGTTCACCAGAATCTTCATATGATTATATTATTGATAAAATTATTAATTATAAATTTAATCCTAATACAACCTTAATAATATTAATTGGTAACAGGGGTAATCTGAACAAAGGAAAATTAATAAATCATTTTAATAACTTATGTTCTCTAAATGTAAAGAAAATTATCTTGTTCACATTACCTTATTTATCAGGTGTGCCACAAGTAGAAAACGACCTAAGATATAAATTAAATATGTGCCTTGACACTATGACATTTTCTAATGAAAAATTTCATTTAATTGACATAAATAAAATAATTAAAAACTATAGTATACATGCGACAAAGGATAAATACTATCCTACTAATTATTGTAAACGACAGATAGCTGTGTCGCTATCTTATTTTATTATTAATTCAGCCAAGAACTTGGCTAACAAGCCTGCTTCTATTGAGCAGAGCAGTAGATCTGACATCAATCAGACTTTGGATTTTAATCCAAGTAATTTAAATTAATTCATAAGACAAAAGAGGACATCTCTTGCAAACCTATTACAGTGACGAAGGATAAGTCTTGTAATTTTTTTAATTTAGTTCATCAAAATATACAAGGCTTCTCTGGTAAGGAACTTGAAATAGGTTTATTCTTAGACTGTATGAATATACATGTTTTATGTTTAACCGAACACTGGTTAAGACAAGAAAATTGTTTAATAAGTATAGATAATTTTAGGCTAATTAGTTCGTTCATGAGAAAATCTGCTATTCGTGGTGGGTCACTTTTATTAGTACATAACAAGTTAAAATGTAAAGAACGTAAAGATATAGTAGCACTTTCAATTGAGCGAACTATAGAAGTAGCATGTGCAGAGCTAGAACAATATATTATAGTTTGTGTGTATAGACCCCCGGCTTCAGATTATAGTTTATTTGAAACCACAATGGAGGAGATACTCAAGAAAACCTGTATGTCAAATAAAAAAGTTGTTGTATGTGGAGATTTTAATGTAAATATTCTGGAAGGTTCACAATTGGCCGTAAGATTTGTTAACCTGTTTAAATCATTCAATTTAGTAAATCTCTTTACTGAACCTACCAGGATCACACCCACTTCTGCCACCTGCTTAGATAATATATTTTGTAATAATAAGGTAATTGATAAGAAAATTATTAACTGTATCCAATCGGACCATAGTGGCCAGCAAGTTAAATTTGAACACTGTGCTGCCTCTAAATCTGTAGAAATCATTTGTAGGCCTGTCACTGAAAGACGTAAAGATAAATTTAAAAGCAACATTGATAGAAAAATATCTGATATTTCTCTTCATGGCGGTGATGTAGATACTCTTTATGGAAATTTATTTGGCTTGCTAACTTCTGAGTTTGACTCAACATTTACTAAAAAGACAATAAAAACGAATAATTCTAAAGCTTCATTCAATGACTGGGCAACTACAGGTATTTATAAGAGTAGACATAGATTATATGAACTGTATGGTTTAAAAGCATGTTCTAAAGATCCAAAGGTCATAGAATATGTTAAAAACTATTCCAAGATTTTTAAGAAAGTATGTTTTAAAGCAAAATCGATTTACTTGCGTAACAAAATAAATAAGTCAAGTAACAAAGTCAAAGCTACTTGGAATATAATTAATAAAGAGACATGTAAATTAAAGCCATACGACAGCGACTATTCCTTAAAAGTTAACAATGAAATCCTTAAATCTGATATAGAAGTCGCTAATGCCTTTGAAACTTTTTTCTCAAATATACCTATTATAACAACTAGTCAATTAAATTCTAGCTCACACCAAGCTCAAATTTTATTAGCTTCGAGTGTAGCTGAATGTCAGATTCCGTTTAAATTTAATTATATAAACCCAAACACAATTATGAAAACGTTCAAAGAATTGAACATGAAAAAAACCGAAGATTTATGGGGCATCTCTACTGATATAATGAAAACAGTAATTGATGTTATTTCACCCCATTTAGCATACATTTTTAACAAATGCATTGATGAAAGTCAATTTCCCAATTTGATGAAGTACAGTAAAATAATACCTTTATTTAAATCGGGCAATAAAAGTGACCCATCCAACTTCAGGCCAATTTCTATCTTACCATCTTTAACCTTCGGAAGGATAGCGGGGTGACTCATCACCCCACACGTTCAAAAAAGATGCGATAACTTTTTATACGTTCATTGAGGGTAGTTGTGTTTTTTAGTATTCTCTTATTTTATCTTACGTAGTTAGTAGCATATCTCACTGATTTGCGGACGATCGTAGATTTTGCTATAGAAACCTCGCTGGGGTTGCCGATCACCCCACTATCCTTTTACGTTCGTGTTTTTTGGCACGATTGATCAGGCTGGTATTAGTTCTATGATACTGTACGTTGCTGCTTAACGCCCTAAGACTCTTGCCAACAAGTTTCGAAGCATATATTTGAAAGGGTTGGCAATGAACCGCATATACGAGTAAAACGTCGTTTGAACACGAATTTACCTCGAGAAATAGTTCAAAATATACGGAATATTCTAAACATGAAGCAGGAACCTTCTGGAAGTGAACCCCCTTTGAAAGTGTAAAAACAAGCATGGTGCTCAATGTGTTTAAGGAAAAAAGACAAAAAAGTTTAAATTCTCTGTTTAAAATGTGATTTGCCGGTATGTTCCGATCACCGTAAAGATATTTGTCTGAACTGCATTAAATCATAAATATATATAAATGTATGCATATGAGCTACTTGAAATTGTTTTTCCTTCTTTAATTTATTACTATATTACATGTTTCTTTAAAAATAACGTAATATTTTTATGTACTTAAATGTTTTATTTATGCAAATAAGTTGTGGGGTGATGAATCACCCCCCTATCCTTACGTGTATGCAAGAAAAAGCTATCCTTTCGAAGGTTAAGTAAAATTTTTGAAAAAATTATGTTTAATCAATTACTTGAACATTTCAACATCAATAATTTACTTCATAAAAAGCAATATGGTTTTACTAAGAACAAAAGTACAACCGATGCGGGAATTGAACTTATTAAACATATCCTTGATGCTTGGGAAGGTAAACAGAACGCAATAGGTATTTTTTGTGATTTATCAAAGGCATTTGATTGTGTTGACCATACAATATTACTTAATAAATTAAAACATTACGGTGTCTCCAACGCTGCCATGAAACTAATTGAATCGTATCTCACTGACAGGATACAAAGAGTCAATATCAACAATATTAATTCGTGTGGTGCTAAACTGAGAATGGGCGTGCCACAAGGCTCTATACTGGGCCCTTTGCTATTTTTGATTTATATAAACGATCTACCATACTACACCGGGGACCTCTGTGAGATAGTTCTGTTTGCTGATGATACTTCTTTGATATTTAAAACAGATAGAAATGAAAAAACATTTGACAAGGTGAACAGGGCTCTGTCGCGAGTGTCACAATGGTTTAACACAAACAACTTATTACTAAATGCAAAGAAAACGAAATGTGTTAAATTTATGATGCCTAATGTAAAACAGATGGATACATTCATTACTATGAATGATGAGCAATTAGAAATAGTTAATGATACTTTGTTTTTAGGAATTAATATTGATTCCAAACTTCAATGGGGTCCTCATATTACTGCATTAGCAGCAAGACTTAGCTCAGCTGCTTATGCAGTAAGAAGAATAAGATATATCACTGATGTTGAAACGGCAAGATTGGTTTATTTTAGTTATTTTCATAGTGTCATGTCATATGGTCTACTGTTGTGGGGCTCTGCTGCTGACATCGAGTCTATATTTATATTACAGAAAAGAGCTATTCGTGCAATCTACAACGTTAGACCTCGTGACTCGCTCAGAGATCTATTTACACAAATTAACATTTTAACCGTTCCTTCACAATACATTTTTGATTGTTTAATGTATGTTCGGAAGAATTACAATAATTTTCTAAAAAAATCCGACTGTCACAAATTTAACACAAGGAATAAGCACAGACTTGCCGTTCCTAATGTCAGGCTTCATAAAACAGGAAAGTCATTTGTTGGACTGAGCATTAAACTATTTAACAAAGTACCACAACGTCTTGTAGAATTACCTTTAAATAAATTTAAAGTCGTAATTAAAGATTACCTTATGAGGAAAGGTTACTATAAAGTAGATGATTACTTAAATGACAAGACTCTGTGGACATGAAACACATTTGCTTCTCTGCACATCTACTCTTATGCTTATTTATTGTACTTATTACATATATTATTATTAAGTTGACATTATATTGTTATTAATTTGACATTATATTATTATTAAGTTATTATTGTACAACACAAAATGATTTAAAAAAGGCTATCATATGTAACTGTTGAGTTTCTTGCGGCACTTCTTCTCAACAGCAGGCCATTCATTCACGTCGAAGTGCTGGTAGGAAAAAAATTTTATGACGTGCAAAAGAATTTCTTGGTAAATCAAATTGCAAAATAAATACTTTGACTTTGAATAGATTTTAAAACTTTACAATAATATAGCTGTTGTTGAAGGTGCGAGAATATTCGAAAAAGAAAAACCGTAGGCAATGCTGCCAATATAACGGCTAGGGGACAACTTATCGTGAACGGACTTTAGTTTCGCTATTTTGACGCGAAATTGACAAGACTCCAGATTTATTGTAAAGAACAAATTTCAAATTAAACACACTAAGCCCCAATAAAAAAAAACAGCTTTTAATATAGGGCACAGTGTGAACATCTTAACATTCACATTTATTTGCACCCTAAGCACAAAAGTTATAATCTTTATGTTAAGTAAGTTGATGTTGTTTTTCTTCCATCTAACTTCTGATTGTTCCTCTACCCATTACGGGCTCCCTGGAAGTAGAGGATTATTGTTTGAGGAGTAACAATACCTTGGGCGGGTTGAAGGGGTAGGTCTCGGGCACTTTGATCTCGAGCAGGAAGGTGCCGCCCTCGTAGGGCGTGTCGGGCGGCCCGGCGATCTGTCCCTGCAGCTCCGTCCAGTTATTGCCCACCAGCTCTAGTTTGATAGCGCCGCCTGCCACCTGAAACATTTATGCCAATTTCTTACCATACGTTTTATTTAATATTAGAATCTCTCGCTCACAATGACATTGGCGTGGCAGCAGCAACAATTCAATTATTAAGTAAATTAGAAAACATAGCAGTAGTCTGAGTTGAGTAGTAAGCCGTTATGACGTGATCTTTCAGAAGCCTTCGTTAGAGAGAAAATAAAAAAAAGGTTTTTGGCGTTACCACCCATTTCGGCCCATTTCATTGGTTTAGCCATCGATCACTAATAAAGAACTAGATACACAATGCCATGCAAAAGTCACCTCAAAACGGTCGAAAATATAGTTCTTTCTCATTCTCGCAAAATTCTAGATGGAATAATGTAAACTTAACCTTACGTGCAATGCGTGAAGTTGTATTTCGCAAAGCTATTACGAGTGCTCGCGCTCGACGAATCACAGTGCGCCAAATACCATAAAAATTTTACGACCTAGGCTCGCCGCAAGGACAGGGAACGGGGTGGAGTCGAATTGTTCAAAAGTTTTTTTTTGTTTTTATTGTAAATATTGGTATGGGATTTTTGGAATGGGTTTATTTTAGTTTTAGTTACACGGTCACAACATTTATTTATTAATGAAATAAATATACACAGATATCATTAATTATGTATTTATATTAAAAATTGAAAAAAAAAAATAACATTAAGTGAGTCACACTCACAGGTCACACTTATACTATTTTCACACCTTTATATAAATTCTTCTTCTTCTGCCTTGCCTTATTATTCCCATATTATTTGGGGTCGGCACTCCTTATATATTTTCGCCACAAGGCTCTAAATTGGGTCATATCCTATCATATTTGACGAGCCATTTGGTGTAATGGTCGAGAAGTCGGCTATTACACCAGAGGTCGCGGGTTCGATCCCCGCACGGTACAAACATTTGTGTGCATGAACATGTCTGTTTGTATCGGTCTGGGTGTTTGTTTTTTTTTTTTTTTTTTTTTTTTTATGTAATAGGGGGGCAAACGAGCAAGTGGGTCACCTGATGGTAAGTGATCGATCACCGCCGCCCATAAGCACCCGGGACCCCCTTAGGGTCACAGGCGCGTTGCCCGCCTTTAAGGGTGGAATATGCTCGCTTCTTGAAGGCATTTATGTCGTATTGGCTTGGAAACACCGCTGCGGGAAGCTGGTTCCATAGAGCAGTCGTGCGCGGCAGAAAATGTCTGCAGAAACGTACGGTAGTTGATCGCCACTCGTCCAAGTGGTTTGGATGAAACTGCATTTTGTGGCGTGTTGTACGGTGGTGGAATTTAGCAGCAGGAATCAAACCAAATAATTCCTCGGAACACTCCCCATGATATAGGCGGTAGAAGATGCACAGGGACGCAATGTCTCTACGCAATGCCAGAGGATCTAAGCAACCGGCAAGACTCCCGGCACCGACAATCCGGGTTGCTCGACGTTGGATACGGTCAAAAGGAAGAAGTTGGTACTGTGGTGCTCCGGCCCAGAGATGACAGCAGTACTCCATGTGAGGCCGAACTTGGGCTTTATAGAGTTGGAGGCGATGAGTCGGAGTAAAATACCACCTTGCTTTACCTAGGACACCTAATTTCTTTGAGGCAAGCTTAGCTTTTTCTTCCAGATGACCGCGAAATTGAACGTCGCTCGAGATATCGACGCCGAGAATCCCAATGCTCGGTTGTTTATCAAGAGGAGTGCTCTCAAAATCGAGGGAAACGACAAATTCGGTTTTTTTTGCGGTAAACGCACAGACTTGTGTCTTTTTCGGGTTAAATTGGACCAGGTTAAGACGTCCCCAAGAGGAGACATCTTTTAGGAAGGTCACCATCTGAGACACAAGTCCGTTCCGACTTTCTATCACATGTGCGTTGGAAACATTTGCACGACCGGTGTAAGAAGTATCACCCGTACTGTCATCTGCATAGCAATGAATGTTACTGGTTTGTAACAGGTCATTGATATGCAGGAGAAACAGTGTTGGGGATAGCACACAGCCTTGCGGGACACCAGCATTCACCGGTTTTAAGTCAGAGCAGAAGCCGTCAACTACAACCTTGATGCTACGCTCCGCTAGGAAGCTGGCGACCCATTTGCATAGTTTCGGTGGCAGACCATATGAGGGAAGCTTCGACAACAATGCCTTATGCCACACCCGATCAAAAGCTTTAGCTATGTCCAAACTGACCGCCAGCGCTTCACCTTTGCTTTCAATTGCTTCTGCCCATCGGTGGGTCAGGTAGACAAGGAGGTCACCAGCTGACCGTCCACGTCGGAATCCGTACTGACGGTCACTGATCAGCTGGTTTTCCTCCAGATATCCTAGGAGCTGCCGGTTTATGATGGTCTCCATAACTTTTGAAAGCAGGGAGGTGATCGCTATAGGTCTGTAATTGGCGGGATCTGAGCGGTCACCTTTTTTTGGGATCGGATGTACTAAGGCCGTCTTCCATGCAGTCGGCACAACCCCCAGTGAATACGAAAGTCGGAATAGACGCGTTAGAACTGGTGCCAGCTCGGGAGCACAGGTCTTAAGTACGATAGGAGGAATGCCATCGGGCCCACTTGACTTGTTTATGTCCAAGGAAAACAGTGCTTTTCGGACATGTTTTTTTGTGAACAAAATGTCATTGAGGGAGCTATCGCACCGCGGGATAGTAGGCGGTGGGTTTCCCCCGTCATCTAAGGTGGAATTAGATGCAAAAAGAGAGCCCAGAAGATCTGCTTTCTCTCTTGCATCGTGAGCCAATTCGTCACCCTCCTTACGTAGCGGGGGGAAAGATGGCTTACTGAAGTTCCCTTCGACAGCTTTGGCGAGAGACCAGAATGCACGAGTTCCTGACGGAAGGTGAGCCAGTCTCTCCCCAATTCTGCCGATGTGTTCAGCCTTAGCCCTGGCCACAACCTTTTTTAGGGATCTGGAGGCAAAGTTGTATTCCCTTTTGTATGCGCAAGCATTTGGATCCTTCCGTGCAACCGCTTCGGCCCAGGCTTGGTACTTATCCTGCTTAAGACGGTGAGCCTGTTTGCAGGGAAGAACAAACCAGGGCTGGGACTTACCGCTTATTGGCACCATTGAGCTTGGAATAAATAATTTCATGCCCTGAAGCACCACATCAGCTATAGCGTCAGCAATTGCACTCGGATCCTCATGCGAGAAGCAAATTTGCCCCCATGGATAGGATGAAAAGAAGGCCCGCATCCCATCCCAATCTGCTGACTTAAAGTGCCACACACGGCGGCAGCCCGCTGAGCGAGGCCGCAGTTGGCGCGTGAGTGGCACCTCGCTCCGAATCAGGCAGTGGTCCGATGACCCGAGTGGGGCATCAACGGTAACCACGTAGCCATCCGGATGGGAAGTCAGCAGAAGGTCCAGCAGAGAGGGCGCATGACTCTCTACATCTGGTATACGGGTAGGGGATGTGACCATCTGTTCCAGGTCATAGGCCATGGCGAAGGCATACACAGACCTGCCCGCGTGGTCAGTTTTTTGTGACCTTAACCATTCCTGGTGATGGGCGTTAAAGTCCCCTATAATGGTCACAATCGCAGACGGGACCTGTTGAAGCAGGGAATCAGTTGCCGATTCCAAGTGCTCGAGAAGCCGGTCAGTTTCCGCTTCACCGGAGTGAGACCTATAAAGGCACGAGTAGAAGCGCGGGTGGTCGTCGCAATCTACTCGCAACCAGATGGTCGATAGGTCTCTACCTTCAAGGTTGCCCAAACGGCGGACGCAGATATCGTCCCTAACGTACACGCTTACACCGGCGTGAGGTACAAATCTGTGCTCAATTTTGTACCCGGGGTAATTGAGGTATGACGTGTCCGCAGGTGACGATATCTGAGTCTCCGTTAGGAAGAGCAAGGCGGGCTTTTCCGTCTCCAGGTGATGATGGACGGAGTTTAGGTTGGAGTGAATTCCCCTAATATTAGCAAAATTCACTTTGAGCGTAGGTGGTGGTACTGTAGAAGTATTGCTCTTCCCTCGTTGGACAACACGCGGAATTTTGCCCTCCCCAGAGTACGTAGGGCAGCCTGAGTAGATCTCAGGGAGGGATTCTCCGGCACAGGTTGCGCCGGTACCCTCCTGGGGTACTGTACTGTTGAATGCCGCTTCCATGTTGTGGGGGAGGGGGGGGGGGGGGTTGGGCCTCCGGCTATCTCACTCACCAGACGAAACACAATAGCTAGGCTATTATTATAACGCCAGACTTCTGTGAGACTGTGGTACTTCCCCGGTCGAGCCGGCCCATTCATGTTGCAGGCAAACTGTCTGCAACGCGGCTCTACCACATCCAAATATTGTATGTATAATATGTATGTATTTACAAAAAAAAAAGTATATAAGTAATGTTTATCCGTTGTCTGGCACCCATAGCACAAGCTAATGCTTAGTTTGGGGCTAGATGGCGCTGTGTGAATAATGTCCAGAAATATTTATTTATTAAAATATTTATTATTTATGTCCAGAAATATTTATTTATTTTATTTATATCCGTATCAACTTTAGCCTACCTTTATATAAATTATATTATAATAAAGGACCATGCAAAGGCGCGTCCCCACCCACCAACAGATTTCAAACGTATCTCTATTTATACCTCTTGCCATACTGATCTTTTTTTTGTATGACGACATCCCCCGTAGGAATGGGGATTTCACGCAAATCGAATTTGAATGTTGTATTTTTCAAGTATTTTTTTGACACAGTAAATTGTAAAAATAATGTGCAGGCGATCAAGAGTAACCCCCCTGGCCTAAATAAAAGTCTTCAATAAAATATAATCTTAAAAAATATTTTACAGTCGAGTCTACTTGAAGCTAGGCACTTACAGCGCAATTCTGATTCTTAGGCGTTCGGCATAAGGTCGTTTTTATTGTTTTTGAATACCCCGTCATTTTTTGGATTAAAAATGGTTATTTGTCTTTTTAAGGAATGTCATAATAATATTAAAACTAGTGCCAAGTCTGTTGGTGGGTGGGGACAGAGCCCATACAACTTCTTGCGTTGTTCTTTATTTCAGAACTTTAAGCACCACAACATACATTAATACAATGATGAACATTTGTAACATCATCCTTTGTATTTCCTCTCCTCATTAAAATTTCTATAAGAAGGGCCTCTTATATCGACTCATATGGGATAAACTCCAATAAAATCTCACATGTTAAAGGACACATTTTTTTGCCCATACATTTTTGCCCAAATGTTGTACCATAAGTACGAATATTGAATTTCGAAGGAAAAATATCGCTAATTCAATAAAAAAATAAACCAGATTTTTTAAAACATTTGTACCACCTAAAATTATCAATTTTATATATTTTTGACTTGCAACACTTAATTATGCATGGCCATTTTAATAAAGCAATCTTCACAAATGCGTTTCGTTTCAACGCTTTTGCAAAAGTGTATTGATGAATAAAAAATAAAACCAAGATGAATTCGTATACTTTTTGATTTCATTTAATTATTTTAAATATTACTTTGATATAAAAAAGTTTTATTTTTAGTTGCAAATATGTTTTTTATTAAATGTTTTTCAGGAATGAAACGCAGTTGACAGAGTTGGCTAAAAACATCGAGCTCCAAAGCCAAAATAGTTCGCCTAGTTGTCAGAAAAATGTCATGTGTTGTCAATTCATTCAAATATTTTTAAAGTCGTTGTCACGAAACAAGTCCCTTGGCTGTGGCACTAGTTGTCATCATGGAAATAATATTGTTGTCATATACTATATTGACTATCTGTCTCTGTCCCACTTGTGTAAACACAGCCCTGTCACCTTGACATTGAACATGGCGGCGCGCGCGTAGTACGTTTCTTTATACGCATTATGCATTTTATGGCTATTTTATATCAATTTTTTATTCAATATCCATTTGATATTAAAAGATTCTAGAAAGACATGTATTTTTGTAGTAATTCAAGGATTTTTTTCCTATATTTTGTACCTCGGTACATGATTTGGGCAAAATCCGAACATGTCCTTTATTACATCCACTAAAAATTTAATTTATTATAATATGTTTGTATAATATTTACTTTTAAAAAGTACCAAAGTCTTATTAAACAAAAAAACAATACAGTTGTATTTTAATAATAAAAAAAAAAATACAAACAATAGCGTCTCCACGGATTAATGGAACCGAGTAACCCAAACAATTTAAGTGGGCTTGAGTCTTTACAATTGAGTTGCATTATAACTAATGGTATTTATTTCAATTTAATTTTTAAAAATGATATTACGATGATTTTTTAATAAAAGTGATAATAATAATTAATGATAATATTAATACTTCCCGAAAATATGAAAGTCCATCCTTTTTTTTTCGTCTTGGATGGGTGATTTTTGCACTTTTAAAAGGAGCATTTAGGCATGTTTATTGTCGGAGCGTTCGAATGCTACTAAGATAAAAGTCCACCTAAATGTTGATTTTAGGAGCTCTTTCGGTGAGGACACTTTTGGCCGCTGATTGTGTATCTAGTTCTTATTAGTGATCGAAGGGTTTAGCCTTTGGATAGACGCATTGAACTACAATTACTAACGTAGTACTTGTAACTCAATCGGATAATACAATTTATAGTTTTACCCTTAGTACACCTAAGAGGTGTACTATGGGTCAGAACTAGTGTTGTGCCGTTCTCGAGAACGTTCTCCCACCTGAGAATATTGCCGGGAACGCTCCCGGCAACGTTCTCCGAAGTGAGAATGGTTGAGAATCATTTTTATAAAATGGAAAAAATCAACCTTTCTTAATTTAAATAGTTTCAAATAAGGTCGACAGATCATTGTGTATAATACAATACAGTCTATTTGCAGTAAAATACTATATTCCCAGTATTCTCGAGAATATTCTCGGGAACTTTCTCGGCAATATTCTCAACATTACTGCACCTATAATATTTTTTTGTGAAATATTATTTTATTGATAATTGGACTATGACAGCATTTTCTTTTTATACGTAATTAGATAATAAACAGTTAAATTATTCATTGTTTACTGACATGAAATATATAATAAATTTTGTATAGTAGAATGGTCATAATGAAACAAATTTTCGCAATTAACTCTGTTTAAGTAATTTGACAAGATAACATCAACTTCAGGACTACAATATTGACTAAGAACGACAGAGTGAACGCTCTGAAATCAGATTTTAAAAAATTAAAAAGATAATTCAGTCTTATTAACTACTGGTTAATAACTAAAAATACATCAACAACTATCCAAAGATAAAATTAACCGACTGATTGGAAAATATCAACTTAGAACTAAGGGCTCTTTCAAATTAGACGTACCGGGAACGCTCGACAGCAATACGTCAACCGTACTGTTACCGCACCGCGTGTTATGTATTGTTACGACGATACCCGGCAAAGGAGCATGCACGCGAAAACGGACCTAATTCCTCTTCGCAATAAGGTTCATTCTCGCGCGCACTCATCTGCTTGTTTACATCCGCGCGCGCTTGTTTAGATCCGAAGAATTATCCTGTTCGATCGCGTGCGATCGCGCGGTTTCGCGAATGATCGGGTATAAATAGAGAGTAAGCGACGCTGCGTCAAGTGTTTGTTTAGAATTGTCTACGTGGATTGTAAAGTGTTAAGTTGTGCTAAAGTTGTGTATTTCAGTTTAGTGGTTTAAAATAAATAATTGTCTTTTCGTAACCGGCATTTAATTGAATTAACGTACCCCGTACCCGCAACAGTATGAAAAATAACGACCGTCCGTACGCGGTATACGGCAAACGCGTGGCTACCGTACCGCAGCCGTCCGACACATAACGTCCAATTTGAAAGAGCCCTTAACATCTAAAAATCAACAACAATATTAAAATTAACAATATTTAACGACCATGAATTTGTGTTTGGGTCTTATTTGAGGAATTAGCCATTAGGAGTTTTATTCATAAGCTTCCAATTATGAACCACGTAACATAGTTTTCCAGCTTTATCAGTCTTTAGTTTGTTTCTTTTCTGGCTATGTATATTAGAAAATGTCGAAAACTCGGCAACTGTGGAAAGCCACAGTTGCCGAAGTTGATGGTATGGATAAAATTTTCAGAGCAGGTCTCCCCAAATCTGAGTTCGGAAAAAATAAATTCCACCAAGACCAAGGTTGAATCGTGTAACACGCTGATTCATAAAGAAAAGTTTTATCATAAATGCCAATTCGTCCTTTATAATTTGCTAAATCTTCAAGGATTCTTGGTCCTTTTGTCTTGTATTCACACTGTGCAATATTAATTATTGCCTGGCATCCTTCGGGATTCGCATTAGCAGGTAAAGTTGTACCTTGGTTACCAGGGTCCAAAATAGTGGCCGCAAAATGAACTGATTTAATGCATTGTCTTTTCTTTGCCAATAATAAAACATAGAAACACTGTACATAATTATATCAGCTATAAATATACAAAAACATCAAATTATAAATTAAAATTTTGTTGAGAACGTTGAGAATATTCCCGGGAGCGTTCTTGTTTCTCGAGAATATTCTCACTGGCAATATTGCCGGGAACGAGAAAGTTCTCAGCGGCACATCACTAGTCAGAACAAGTGCCCGTAGTCCACCCAGGTGAACTTGCTAGGTGTACTACGGAGCAGGAACGAATGGATAGACGGTATCGGCCGATATCGATTGGAGTTGATCCACTAGTACAGTAAAACTATCGATCGACGTCGACTAATCCATTAAACGAAAGTTTAGTCGCAGGGTCGATTTGTCTGGTACCACCAATGGATATAGACGGATAATCTTTTTCACATACTTAAATCATGTCTTAGACTCAAATAATACTTTGGCTAGTTCATAAACACGGGTGTAAGACTACGCACCTCGCTAGCAATTAACTTTACATTATTAAACTGATATTCTATAATATCGACGCGATTATTTCTAAGTATAAAAACTTATAAAGGCTAATTATAGCGATTATTTAACGTTAGATATCTTTCTTTAACTTACTTTACAGTAACCGTAAACACGAAATGCCTTACTTTTTACGTGTCAAAGAATATTTAAATTATTGCTAGCACGTGACAATGAGTGCCGTCTGCACAGACGTTGTCACCGCGACACCTCGTGCACCAAAATAAAACCGGTTTTTTTTTCTGAGAGTGAATACAAAGCCATGGGCGTAACCAACCATGGGCTCAGGGTGGGGCAGCCATGGGCCCAGGATGGGGCAGCCCCATGGTTTGCCCAGGGTGGGGCAGCAGTCTTAAATAATAATTTAGCTGCCTGTATCTGTATGTACACGGAAAGAAGTAACAATTTAGTTTTTTAGGTTTGTTTAGGAACCTTGAAAGTAAAGCAAAAACAAATCATTATTCAAAAATGTAGGTAAATATTTCAGTTAAAAATTTTATGTATCCCAATTATTCTCATATTCAGTGTAAATAACTAACAATAACAAGTCATTGGTTTTACGCCTTACCAGAAACATCAGTCACCTCAGTGTATATTTAAACAGGTAACAAAAATATATTATGAAAGGCACTTTACTCAGTGAACTATCTAACTGCACATTCACATAATAATTGTCCTGAATTAAGTTGAAATTTAATATGAAGGTGTATTAGCAAGCTTAGAAAAAGCACAAGCAATAGAAAGAAGAACTAAGTTTAATGATATGAATTAATTGCACAGCTCGCACATTGGCTTCAAAATGAAAAAATAGGTCATTAATATGTATTGCCCATTGAAGTGACTTTATGACCCATTGCTTTGTCATAAAGTTTTTCAATGGGTTTGTGTTATGTTGCTATGTACAAAGTGATCAAGGTTAAGAGACCCACCGTAAAATGCTAAATGGCATATTACCTATAATAAAAAAGTTGAAAACTAGTAAATAACATACATTATAAAACAAACATTTTACCAATGCTTGTCTATAATAAACTTATTTGCAAGATTCTTAAAGACAAGTTTTCCACAATAAGTCAATTATCAAGTTAATGGTGCTGGTTAATAAAAGACATCTGCTGCAGTAATACATTGCAGATATGCCCCTTTATATATACAAGCCTAAGTGGACAAGGGCACAGTACAATGATTGCAGAGGCAATTGATCCATCGTTACGGTCAACATTCACTCCATAATCAATCAGCGAGTGTTGTCAATGTTTTGAATGATTTCAACACTAATGGAAACTTGTATCACTCTTGAATATACACAAAACTTTGTAAATACAGAAGGAAAAATTTCAATCAATGTTACATTAAATCAATATGAAATCATTCTTAAGTGTTCCCAAATATTAATTGAAAGAAGTTAAGCATTATGACCCAATACGAAAGTATGGGAAAAATCCTTTAATTTTATCTCTTAAGCAATGGCTAAGAAGGTAAATGGATTTTTCCACCATGCAGCTAGAAAATAGTGCTCTAAAATTCTTAAAGCATAAATTACACAAAACAAAACCATTTAAAATTAGGAAAAAGATATTCACAATCAATTTATAAAAACCACAGCAACAATAGCTTTAACATGTTTCATTAGCACAAGAAAACTGTGTCAATATGGTGATATTATTGAATTATTAGAGATGAATCTATTATTTTTCAGTGCCGAGAGTTTTTGTAATTATTTGTGTCAGATAACTTAGTTGCTGTATGTATGTTTTGTTAATTTTCAAAAAGCGGACAGCATATTGTTTGTCTGATTGATAAATTATATCAAACTTATCTGTCAGTGGCTAAAACAGGTCTAAAGTAGTACATACTCTGATTTTTAAACCTTAGCCTTTTTTTAAAATTATGTAATGAGTAACATTTTAAGAACTTAGTACTTAGTACAATAAACTTAATATGTACTAAGTTTATTGATATCAAATATCAAATGAAACAGCTAAAATGGAAATGGGCAGGACATCTAACGAGAATTGAGACAGAAAGATGGGCTAAGGAGGTGACAGATTGGTGCCCAAGATACAAAAAGAGAAGTAAAGGCAAACAGTACCGAAGATGGGAAGATGATATTAAGAAGGTAGCAGGAACATGCTGGATGAGACTGGCAAGAGATAGATCGTTGTGGAGAACACTTGGGGAGGCCTATGCAAGAGAGCAAGACAATCAAGAAACCGGTGTCTAACAATAACTTTAATTAATTACCTACTGCATGTACAAAAATAAGATTGTTAATAAAGGCTATGTATTTTTTTTCTCTCGAGATTTTTTATTATTATGTAGGTACATTTTAAGATCTCGGGCCCATGGGGACCCGGTCCTTTGAAGCATGCGTGGGGCCAAAGCCAACACGCAGAGGCTTTTTGGTACCATTTTATCTAATTTGTGATGGGTACATCTGCCAGGTTTTATCTCTGCATAGATATAGAATCTATCCAAAGACAACACCTGGCAGATGCAGGAACTATTGCATAAATAAAAAGAAAATAAGCCAGGTTTATGGGGTGAATACGATGGACCAGTTACTAGGCTATTGTTTGAGACTGCGGACGTCTGCCAAGAATAAAGTCTCAGAATTTTACCAGTGGCAGACGGTGACTTGCCTCCCACTGGATGGGCACCCGAAAACAGCCACCACTCTAAGCGGCCACCAGGGCCGCGGGCAGCACGGGCGCAACATCGGCGTGGTCGGCTCAGGGTGTCGAGAGGTGTACACCGCTTTCTGCGAGGTGGTTTCCCACCTCACCAACTCGCGACTTATGCATCTTTCACTTCCACCCTGCGAGCATATAGCTCTAACGCCCCACTCTGGACGGCCAATTAAGGCAAGCCAGAGGTGAGAGTCCTGCGGCCCCCCTTGGGGTCCACTCTGGACGGCCAACAAAGGCAATCCGGAGATGGAGGGCCTGACCGACTCTCGGAGGGTCTCGGGTCCGTGGTGTCGCTACTCACCAACAGCTCGCCACAAGCTGCCCTGCGGAGACTGGCTGCACTGGTAAACCAGTGGGCGATGGGGTCGTCACATCCCTACGCACTTATTATTATTATTATATTGTTGAAAGAATTTCACGCTCAGTTTATTCAACTATTATTATGTAGGTACATTTTAAGATCTCGGGTCCATGGGGACCCGGTCCTTTAAAGCATGCGTGGGGCCAAAGCCAACACGCAGAGGCTTTTTGGTACCATTTTCTCTAATCTGAATGGGTACATCTGACAGGTTTCATCTCTGCATAGATATAAAATCTATCCAAAGACAACACCTGGCAGATGCAGGAACTATTTCGTAAATAAAAAGAAAGAAAAAGCCAGGTTTATGTGGGTGGATTTTGATGGACCGGTTACTGGGCTATTGCTTTGAGACTACGGACGTCTGCCAAGAAAAATGTCTCAAACTTTTACCACTGGCAGACGGTGACTCGCCTCCCACTGGATGGGCCCCCGAAAACAGCTACCACTCAGCGCGGCCACCAGGGTCGCGGGTAGCACGGGCGCAACATCGGCGTAGTCGGCTCAGGGTGTCGAGAGGTGTACACCGCTTTCTGCGAGGTGGTTTCCCACCTCACCAACTCGCGACTTATGCATGTTTCACTTCCACCCTGCGAGCATATAGCTCTAACGCCCCACTCTGGACGGCCAATTAAGGCAAGCCAGAGGTGAGAGTCCTGCGGCCCCCCTTGGGGTCCACTCCGGTCAACCAATGAAGGCAAGCCGGAGACGGAGGGCCTGACCGACTCTCGGAGGATCTCGGGTCCGTGGTGTCGCTACTCACCAACAGCTCGCCACAAGCTGCCCTGCGGAGACTGATTGCACTGGTAAACCAGTGGGCGATGGGGTCGTCACATCCCTACGCACCTATATTATTATTATTATTATTATTATAACATTTTAAGAAAAATATGAAAAACATATAAATGGCAATGTAAAAACTGATTAGTATGTAATAGTATGTACATAAAGTGCTAAATCTATATTAATATTTTTTTCTTATTCTTAACGGGCAGCCATTAATGTTGAAGGTCTAGTAGAAAAAAACAGATTGTGCATGTGTGTTCTTAAAATAAGTATTTGCAAAATAAATTCACATATTGCTTTAGTAGATAGATTTACACTAAACAATGAAAACAGCAAAAATATCAATACAAATAAATGTTACTTATTGTAGCAAACATTTTACTTTTATTTTTAGTTTTGCACCTGTGAGATAAAAATAATTTCCTGACTAAGGTAGTAAAAATATAAGTTTTTTTTTTTAAATAGGAAGCATATTTTTTTATTTCCCTTTGTTCCCTTCATTTAGGACTGTTATTAACAACAATTCAAGATGTCAGATTTCTGACTATTTAAAAATCAGGATATTGTGCAAGTCTTCTACTGAGTGTTTGAAATTTCAGTAGTAGTATACTTGTACTAGATAATAGGTAGTGGTAGAGTCCAGTTCACAAAAAAAAAAAAAAATGAACATGAGTAAAGATTATATCTTTAAGCAGCAGTAGCAAAGTTAGAATATCACAGTCGCAGCAGCACAATTTAAATGCATAGTAACATATTTCTGTGACATCCTGGAAAATGGAGTACATCAGCATTTTAAGCTAAACCAAACTCCAATAGACATTATTATGGTTCCATTAGGTGAAAGCAAGATTGTAGATACTAAAAATACAAAATTCAAATATACCTACATAAAATCTGCAAACCATGTCAGGCTTGGGACAAGATAGGTGTTTACAACGAAAGATGAACGAGATGATTGCGACATTCAGAGCAGCTAGATCAGAGCTTGAGGCAGTGACGGGGCGGCGGGCTGCAGTGCCCGCTGCTCGCTGCGCGGTCGGCCCCGGGAGGTAAACAAGACACAATGACAACGCGAAACATGCTGAATCACTCACATCTCCTCCGGGCACCCCCGTTACCCGTCACTGTCCACCTTAATATCAGTCGCTAACTCTTCACAATGTTTTCAATCGCAATTTGTACTACAATAGATCGATGTTTGCAAAAAAATATGACACTTGATTAAAAGTGCAAGTAAGTGCCATCAACATACTTGTTACAAACAAACAGCAATTAAAGAACACACATTATGGTTTTCTCACCTCTTCACTTTTCATGACCTCCTTGAACTCCCTTTTTATACGTTTCGCTGCTATGTTAGCCATTATTAAAATTTTGGTGAGATATTTTATTTGATGCAATCTTAGAAATTAATCTATGGAAATGAGAAATGTGAATGAATGAAAGATCGAAAACTGAAAGATCAAAAGTTGTGTTGCCACAATTTGCCAACATCATAATGCTACACAAACCATACAATATGAAGCTAAAAGAATATAATTTTGGGCAGGGAAATTTATTGAAACATGACTGGGCGAGACACCACATTTACATGCGAGCGAGATCCATTTCTTCGGTAAACCCCCGGAACCTGTTTTCCTTGCTGCGGCCACTGCGGCCAGTGTTGGTGTACCTACATACAAAGTATATTAACTTAATATTATTAAGAGATTTACAGTTTAACCATAGCAAACATGTGCAATGTGTGAGATTTTCGGGTGAAGCAAATTTTTTAAGTTTAGCCGACTTCTCCATCGCTGAATAACTCCATCGTATCCATGCATAGAGATTTTTACACTTTACTCCTCTCAAGGCAATTCATAATACTGTTCTGCGTACTTGAGGGGGAGTAATACAGGCGAGGGGATATAGCATTGGCAGCGGAGTCGGTTTTAAGCAACCAGTTAGGCATGCATGTTTCATTCAATGCTACATCCACCAGTCTTGTCTTGACTGGGCAAATCTGCCCCAGCACTAGTAGCGTAACTATACCGTTTAAGACCCGTGGCAAATTCATCGGATGGGGGAGGGCCCCCCCTCCCCCCCATATAAAGATTTTCCCAATTGACTGTTTTAATATATCCTCACTTGCAACAAATACCAAATTTTTACAACTGCTAGAGTGCTTGCGTAATAATAGAATAGTGGAGTCTTCCTTAAAAACAAACTTGAATCGGGGATTCCTCGTGACCTCAAAATTGACAGGACGCGAAGGTAAGTATACGCAATAAAATTAAATAGAAGCATAGAAGTAGGAATAATACAGAAGGAGTGACGCGCGCTAAACCTGGGGCAGTGAAAACTCTACATTTTCGTAGAGTTTCGCTCAGTCGCCGTCAGTCGCGGTTTGTGACATTTCGATCGTGACGTATTGCACGTGTGCGAAAAAAAAATAAACATGCCGTCCTGCGTTGTTCCCACCTGCCGAAACAGTCCTAATCTGACAAAAAAAGAACACGGGATCACGTTTCACACGTAAGTAACCGATAATACAGCACCTTCATTTTATTATTTAATATTTAACCTCCATAGATTTTATCAAGGAAAAAACTTCACTCATTCTTACAGTGTTGCCAGTAAATGAAAAAATAGTACCCCAAATTTTTTACCATTAATATATTGTAGTAACTGATATTGCTCAAAAAAAAGGAATGTTATGAACTGTGTTGTTAAAATAAAATGGAAAACTATAAAACGATAAAAGTCTGTAGATGCGAATAGTTGGCGCTGGCTGATTATAAATATTGTATTGACATTACCCTTCGTATTGTATTGATATCATAATTTATTATTTCGACATTACTATTGTGTTGTTAAAATGTTTGTGATATGTACTTTATTATTTGTAAAAAAGGCAAAGTGTTGAGTTTCTTGCTGGTAGGAAAAAATGATCGACGTGCAAAAGTATTTTTTTTAAATTCTATTTGCTGAATAAGTTATTTCATTTCATTAAACTATTTCATTGACATTATTCTTTTGATTCCTTGTATTGATATCATTATGTATGACATTATTAATTATATCGACATAAAATTATTATTGTGTTGTTAAAATGTTTTTGATTTTTAATTACATATTTACATATTATTCTTTTATAAAAAGCAAAGTGTTCTTCTTCACAGGTAATTGACGTCGAAGTGCTGAAAGGGTAAAAAAGATTGACGAGTAAAACTTGCTTAATAAGTTATTTTATTAAAATTTTATTTTTATAATATTAAAAATATTTATATTTAATTTACTGGACTATTTTTTATTTATTAACAACTACTTATTATCGTAATGCCACAGTATCCATTTACCCCAAAAAGTTTACCCCAAAAAATTGGGAAACGGCTTGCCCGAGTTTTGACCTGGCAATAAGACGCGGGGCCGAAGTGAGGTAGGTGCGGGGGGCACGCAGCGTTTCTGGACACACCTTGGCGTTTGATTTGACAACCGAACGTTCTATCTATATTTTATTTCTTTAATCTATGAATAGAAGTCGGTTCTCTGGTCGCAGTTCTAACATAACCTTACCAGCCATTGTTTCAGTTGACCCTACACAATTATAAATGATTTCGTGCTTATAGAAAAATATTCGATGTGTACTTAAAGGACATCGGCAGAAATGGGCTCGATCTTAAGCGTTCGTTCCACTATTCAAAATATAATTAATATTCGTTACAAGATTTTAATATTTAAATTCAATTTTAATTAATATTTTTACCCCGGGATAAAAATATAATCTAATAAATGAAAATACTATTGGTTTTGTAGTGCATCCGGTGTGTTATGTGCATAGTGCATAGTACGTCCGGTAAAATAACAATAATGTTGCTAGTTAAGATACTTAAATACTGATTTTCCGATCAGATCCCATACAAATGACAGCTTAGAATAGAGGCACGATAATTTTCTGAAAAAATTATGGCAACAGAAAAGTCAAAAAAAAAATCAAATGTCATACAACGTCTGTCAATCATTCGTTTCTGTTTGTTTTGAATAACATATGTGAATAATTTTGTTTTGTCGTTATTGTTGGAATGCTTGGTTTAATTTTTTTTTTTTTATAATGGACTCTATCCCGCGCCTGTTTGCGGCGCGGTGATTCTGCCAATGTCAAGTGGATGAGGGAGATTCTCCTTGCGTTAAAACATTGGTGTTAAGATGTTTTAACGCTTCATGGAAACACTGGAGGATACTCTCAAGGTCACGGGGGAATGGACGCCATTGCGGTAAGAGCGTCTCATCTACCGATGAGACACACTACACGCAATACCCGTCCATTCAGTCAATTTGTTTCAATTTTCTTATTTATGACACTTTGTTACACTTTACTGAATGAAAATCACACCACTTTTCAACACCAAACTGCACTAGATCACAAATAAAAAGATTTAAAACTAAAAGACGCGTGGACCCATCGCCTACCCTCCAGTGAATCCTTGGTTTAATATTTGACGACTTTCGCTACGTTTAAATGACGGTTTCAGCTAAAACAAACGACCTAAGCTTTTCTTACAACGGGTCCAGTGAACTCGACAATTGGGGTTATTTTTGTAGAAATCAAAATCATCCTATAACTATTTTTTCCCAGGGAGTGGATTTATAAATTGTAGTGTATTTGGAATATTACTTCATTTTCTACATAATAATAGTAAATCGGTAAGTGTAATTCATAAAAAATCAAGGCCCAACGTTCTATGGATGTTCGCCCGTGTCCTTTATATTTTTGGTTAATATAATGTTTACCAAGCAATGCATTTTGTCAAATGTTATTTGCTTTCGTTGTTTTGCCAACTAACATGATGTTTAAAAAATAATCAATTTGTAAATTAATGTTTTAGCATAATTTTTTTTTTGTTGTAAATATATTGTCTAATGCGTAGTTTGTAAAATAATAAATTTATCAAGTATAATTTTGTCAAATCAAATGTTATTTTTCAAATGAAAATTTGTTATTTATTTTTTGTCAAATGAACGGACACCAGTTACGCACTGCCCAGCACACACACTACTCCATGGCAGAAACACGGACCCATATTATATTCGTTGTTATATCAACATTAGGCGCGGTACCCAATTTGGTTGAGATCAGGACACGCAGGAGATTGTTTCGGGAATTTACTTTCTGCTTGAGCTTTTCCCCAGTTTTTTTTATGTATTAAAGAATGATCAAGATTCAAGGCCAAAACCTAAATATTTAAGGTTAAATGTGGAAATGTTGTGGTGTCCTTGATATTCAGTTTTAAAACTGCTTGCTTGTTTTTTAAATGGAAATCGCTTGTTTCAGTTTTGTTTGGGTTAGTTTTAAGCGCGTTTTTTCATAAATTCTGAGACTATCGATGGCTGTTTTTGAGCTTTTTTTCTATTTCATCCAAGGAGGAGTAGAGGAGGACTGAGACGAACACGGAACAGAAAAAACAAGTTTTTTCTGTTCACTGGAGACGAATAATTTTTTCGTTGATGTGTACGAAAAGCAATTTTTTTGTGTGGTAATACTATTATTATCTCAATCTCAGTATTCTCAGTTCGGTCAATGTCCCTTGTCGTTCACTCACTCCTTCCATAGACAAAACGTTTAGATTCTTTAGTCTTCCTTCCTTCAGAAACGAGAAACGCACTCAGGAGCTTTATGCTATGGTCGATTAATTGGATTGGAGGTGTAAAATTGTTTTATTTCGTTCTGTGAATCTTTATTCCATAAATTATAACATAACGTTATTAAAGAATGGTGAAAGCTTGTCGGTAGTTGTTGTGTACGGCAACTGAGTGCTTAATTGTTTGAGTTATGGCCAGTGATTTGGACGGTGTAAGGACAAAGTTATGTTGAATATCTCCGTATGTCACCGGGTTGCACCTATCTACCTGGCGGTGGGGCTGAAAGGTGCGTTGCATGCCTGTTTACGCGTTGTAGGCCTATCAGGCGCTAACCGCACAGTTACCTTCTATTTGTGCTGCGTTGTTTACACTGGACGGCTTGTTCAGTCATTTTCCGTAACATAAATAAATTAACTTGGCGAGAGCAATGAAGGGCCCTCCTTGTTCCCTTGTACTCCTTTCTACTCGTTGAGTGATACATTACTTTGTATTTTTAGACTGCTTTGTATCGGTTTAGCTAATGAGACTCTCATTTAGAGCTTTTAATACATTTATTTATGACACTGTATATTTTAACTTATTTCTATTTACCTTTGTAAAATGTATAATGTTTTCACTCTAAATGCTCTACATAGTATTATTATAAAAAAACTAGGTTTGAACACAATTAATTCATAATCTATATTATAGTACATTTCTAGTTATTTTAGGTTGCATTTTAAAATATGACTGTAAAAATAATTAAAACTATTGCTTTATAAAAAATGCAAATATCAAATGCAATCACGAATTGAATGTCCAGTCAAACATAAGCAGTAACATTCAATTTATTGCTGTCAGCAGTTTTCATTGCAGGCCAGTATAATACTACCTATAAGTATGTCTGCAGTTGTGAACTACGCAGTGAATGAGCCCCACTGAGTGGCTGCGGCTGTTGCAGCACAGAGACAATGCCTGTGTGCAGTGCTGTTATCACCAGCCACAACTTGCAGAAAGGGCCCCTTGTTTCACTGTTGTTTGCTGTTTCTTCTATTCTATACCTATGTCTAATGAGTTCAAGGCATAGCGATTTGAAACATTATCATTATATACCTAAGACATGCCTGCCTACACATTTTATAACTATGGATTTTTAAAAGAGACAACTTCTTTTACCAGCATTCTATTTTAATTATAATAAAATAAATTCTAGCTAAAGTTTTTAATGAAATCAATCAATGAAATATTCCATTATTTGGGTTAAAGCTCTTTGTAAAGTTATTATTTCATTGATGTTTGTATAGATGAGAAACAACATGGCCCAGAGCCAATCTGTGGAATCCCCAAAAGCCTAGCCCGTACCACCCTGGAAAACCTATACACAGAAAAGTCAAAAAAGGGTGGGTTAAACATGCCAGGACTTAAACACGCAAAATCACTTACAAAAGCCTTTGAACCGAAACATCCAAACAATCTTAGGACTGAGAAGGCGACAGGTACGCATCATGGTTAGAACCATTGCAGGACACTGTTGTCTGAACTCTGAACAAGCACATGACTGTAATGGGTCTACGCGAGTTGAGGAAATGCAGATTTTGTCACACCAGTGACGAAACACCTCTGCATATACTCACGGTTTGCGAACCATTGATGCAAAAACGTAGCCTTATTCTGGGGAAGCACTTGCTACAACCAGACGAGGCTAAAGATATCCTCCCCAAGAATATCCTCCTCTTTGTAGAAAAGTTTGGGCTTGGAGAGGAACTGTAAAACTAAGTGGCGTTCACAATAGATCAGAATTGGTCGCAGTGACAGTGGAAACACTAAGGCGCAATTAATAATAAAAAATAATAATAGATGAGAAATATAAATAATCTATTGCACAGTTGACGATATTGGCTACTTTGCAATCAATTATTCCTCCCTCTGTTTTTTTTAGATTCTAAGGAATTCTATGTATTTTATAAATATAAATATGCTCAAGGAATTATCAGTAATGGATAAGTATGAATGTGTTCAATGCATTAATACAAGTCCTCTCCATGTTCTCACAGGGAACCTGAGGTAGCATCCTGAGTGTTATCTTTGAAACTAAATGTAGTGGACACTTGGCTTCCATAACAGTTCCAGTATCCAGGCATTTAACATTGACTGTGTGAATTCGTAGAAAATTGTCTATTTACGTATATTTTATACGTAAATAGACATAAATACAGAAAATGGAAGTCATACTCTATTATAAATTTTCTCATGCTCTGAACAAAATTCTCACTTCAAACCATTTGGTAATTATTATTATACAGCTATTCGTCACTTTTGCTTTTCGCTATTAGTAGTTTTGAGTTCCATTTCTTCCTTACCACCTCTACTGACAACAGTGGTTTTTGTGTAAAAACTATTAAAATATTTTTAACTAGGTAGCTTTGTTATTGTTATATTTTATTTTATTAAATTTAGCCATGACTCGCTAAGAAGAAGAAGATTTTATTTTATTTTTTCACTTTGTACATAATAACAAGCTCTACATATGTAGAGCTTGTTTTTTTATAATAATAATATTATTATTATAAAAAAACTAGGTTTGAACATAATTTATTTAGAATCTATATTATAATACATTTCTAGTTATTGAAAATAGTTGAGATCACTATTCAGGTCTGATCTTTGATTTAGTTAGGGTATGATTGCACTGTGAAACAGTGGCTTAGTTGCTTGAGTATAAACACTAGAATTTATGAGTTGGACTCCAGATGCACACCTGACATCAAAACAAGAATAGCAATAGCCAAAACTGCATTTAATAGTAAGAAACATCTTATTAAATCAAACATATCCATTAAGGTAAGAAAAAGGTTTGTAAAATTATATATTATTATATGGAGCATTGCTTTATACTGCTGCGAGACATGGACAATGACACAAAGGTATAGAGAGAGGTTGGAGGCGTTTTAGATGTGGTGTCGGAGAAGGGTAATGGGAATAAGCTGGATGCAGAGAATAACAAACGAGGAGGTATTGGGAATGGTTAAGGAAAAAAGGTGCCTAATGGAAACAATAGAAAATAGGAGAGGGAAAATGATGGGATATCTTTACGCCATGACCTCTATATCAAAAATATATTAGAAGGGGAAGAGGAAGACCAAGAAGCACACAACAGCTACAGGAAAAAGTGAACGTTAAAACGTATAGGGAACTGAAGGTGCTAGCAGAGTC
Source organism: Mecyna flavalis (assembly GCA_949319885.1). Lineage (NCBI taxonomy): Eukaryota > Metazoa > Arthropoda > Insecta > Lepidoptera > Crambidae > Mecyna > Mecyna flavalis. The sequence continues at coordinate 24,761,955 of OX439425.1, read as the reverse complement.
TAGAGAAGAGTGGAAGTTGCTCCACCGACAAGAGCGATGCTAGATTAGATTAACTATATTAGATTTAGATTCACACTTTAGGCCTGGTTGGCTATAATATACAAATATTGGCAAAACATATTGTTTAAAATATCATTAGTTTATCATTTTGTCATTACGGATTACCGCACGCTTAACCTGCCTTCTAGAGCATGGAAGAATATTGTTGTAAAGTTTGGTCATCGAACTCGGACCTGATATTATACAGCACTAAAATTTTAAGAAATGCTATCAAGAAAAGGGCGTTTTACCAACAGAAAGCGCAAGTGTCCACTGGCGACCGTAGTTAGTAGGTGCTTTATAGTTGCCGGGGCATTACGTATTTCACATATAGATAATTATTAGGTTAGACTACACTGAAATTACTGCTTGTATTACGTATGGATGCGAGACTCGGTCATTAACTTCACACCACAGAGACAAATTCGCAAAATGCCAACGTGCAATGGAACGAAGCATGCTCAACGTTAGGCTACAAGACAAAATTTTGAACTCCGACATCAGAACCAGGACCAAGGTTATGGATATCCTTCTGAAGATAGACCAGCAGAAGTGGAGGTGGACAGGCCACATGCTGAGAGACAAAATGGAAAAGTGGAGCAAACAAGTGACCTATTGGCACCCCAGAGATGGCAAAAGGAGTAGAGGTCGTCAATCAAGACGTTGGGAGGATGACATCAAGTCAACACTAGGGCCCTTATGGACAAGAGTGGCTTTAGATAGACGGCATTGGAGAGAATTGGAGGAGGCCTATGCCAACAGGCAATCGGTGCTAAGAGACATACTATATGAAAAAAAAACTGGAAATGTAACTTACAAAAGAAACATGTAACTCTTACTCAGAATAAAGGCTATAATATTATTATTATGTTACCCGTGGACCCGGTCCTTTGAAGCATGCGTGGGGCCAAAGCCAACAACGCAGAGTCTTTTTGGTTCTATTTTATCTAATTTGTGGTGGGTACATCTGCCAGGTTTTATCTCTGCATAGATATAAAATCTATCCAAGGACAACACCTGGCAGATGCAGGAACTATTGCATAAATAAAAGAAGATAAGCCAGGTTTATGGGGTGAATATAATGGAGCGGTTACTGGGTTATTATTTGAGACTGCGGACGTCTGCCAAGAATAGTCTAAGAATTTTACCAGTGGCAGACGGTGACTTGCCTCACACTGGATGGGCACCCGAAAAAGCCACCACTTTAAGCGGCCACAGGGTCGCGGGCAGCACGGGCGCAACATCGGCGTGGTCGGCTCAGGGTGTCGAGAGGTGTGCACCGCTTTCTGCGAGGTGGTCTCCCACCTCACCAACTTGCGACTTATGCATTTTTCACTTCCACCCTGCGAGCATATAGCTCTAACGCCCCACTCTGGACGGCCAATTAAGGCAAGCCAGAGGTGAGAGTCCTGCGGCCTCCCTTGGACGGCCAACAAAGGCAATCCGAAGACAGAGGGCCTGGCCGACTCTCGGAGGATCTCGGGTCCGTGGTGTCGCTACTCACCAACAGCTCGCCACAAGCTGCCCTGTGGAGACGGACTGCACTGGTAAACCAGTGGGCGATGGGGTTGTCACATCCCTACGCACTTATTATTACATATTATATTACACTGGTTAGCTCGCCCTGCGGGAGGTGCTCCGGAACATCACAGCAGTGCTGGAGCTCTGGACCGAGCTCAGATGGTTTGAGTGATGGTGTTGGTAACGTATTTCACGTACAATAGCCCATCTTAGAGGCCAAGTGCGCAAAATCCCCAGTAAACCTAAACCTAAACTGGTTAGCTCACCATACGTAGCTTGGCCTTACAAGATAATACCCTATTCGGCATGTGTGTGGTGATTAAGCTTTTATAGTTGGGTCATTTTAATAGGTCACATTTGACAGTTCATTCTGCAAAGAAAAATATACACCTTATGCTAAAGGAATAAAACTCAAGAAAACAACATCAGTTCTTATTAATACAAATTATTTATTTAGAAAATTAGACTCTACTTCTATGTACTTATGTAGCGCTTTTCTTTGCATAAATGAACTGTCAAATGTGGCATATTAAATTGACTTTACTGTAGTTACAGGGATATAACGATCACTTAATTTCAATATTCGCAAATGGCTACTTTTGCCCGATAATTTAGTGCTTTCCTTGTTTTCATTTTTAACCGACTTCAAAAAAGGAGGAGGTTCTATGTTCGACTGTATGTATTTTTTTTTTTTTTTTTTTTTTTTTTATGTATGTCCGTCGATTTCTCCGTCAATTGTGGACCGATTTAAATAATTCTTTTTTTATTTGAAAGTGCATAGTTCCGAGGTGGTCCCATTGTCACCATGTCAGGATCTGATGATGGGATCCCGGGAAAATCAAGGGCAAACCTCAAATTTTATAGGCGCACACTACGCGTTACTTGTTTTTTCTGAAGCCATTTAAGTTTTTGCGTCCTATAAACATCACTTTATGTTGATGAGCTGATGATGGAAGGTACAACTCCTTAACGGTTAGGAGTTAGGGGATAATTATTTCAGTGCTGTAGAAATATGTGGACCGTTAGTTGTATTTCATGTACTTTTGCAGCTAAGCTGATGATGGAAGGTACAACTCCTTAACGGTTAGGAGTTAGGGGATAATTATTTCAGTGTTGTAGGAATATGTGGACCGTTAGTTGTATTTCATGTACTTTTGGAGCTAAGCTGATGATGGAAGGTACAACTATGATGATGGAAGCTAAAGGGTACGACTTCTTAATTCTTATGTCCCTCTTGCGGGCTGCATCTTTAGTAGGTCTACTGAATGGTGCTGAACACTTAATGAATACCTAATATTGTCAAATAATACAATTCTACTATTTTACTCGTATTTTCGTTATCAATATTATGAGAGAGTTTTACTCACTCCTACGTATTATTCACACTAAAAATAGAAAAATAAACAAACTTTTTTTAAAAAAAATTAAACCGACTTCAAAAAAAAAAAACAAAAAAAAACTACCTAAAAACACTGAAAAGCAAAAAATAATTTTAATAAGACATTCATCAAATGCGCTTATTGTCTAAGCCTATTAATAACATTAAATTGTATTTACGTGCTAGGTAGGTACCTACTAATCTGTTTGAAGTCGGTGCCAAGCCAAAAGTAATGAAAAATGATACATACCTAATAATTTATGTATTATACAGGGTTACAAATAATCCGCGGACGTAGGTACGTAGTCTGGGTACCTACTATTTGGCTTGGCACCGACTTCAAACAGATTAGTAGGTACCTACCTAGCACGTAAATACAATTTAATGTTATTAATAGGCTTAGACAATAAGCGCATTTGATGAATGTCTTATTAAAATTATTTTTTGCTTTTCAGTGTTTTTAGGTAGTTTTTTTTTGTTTTTTTTTTTTGAAGTCGGTTTATGGTGTTAAACAATCGGTCAATTATCACTGACAAGTGACAACAAATCTGTGTTGGTTTGGTTAGATGGAGTAAAGTAGTTTTTTTCCTGTCCAAATAATATGATGTTATTTGAAGAGTAGTAAGAATAGTTTGAGGTGTAGCAAGAATAGTAGTAGAGTAGTTTGCAAAGAATCTGGCAGGTCGGCCCGAGGCGGGTCGCGCATTGTGGCATTGTCGCGCAAGTGCCGCTCTCCCGGCCCTCCACGGCCGACACACGCTGATGAGAACGCTTCAGACAACGCCTCTATGATTCTTTCACATCTCGCTATTTTGCATTCGTCGCTATTGTACGTCGTCGTTAAGTTACTGTTTCAAAAAAAGTGTAATTATCCGAATCTAAACGAATGTGTTTCCAATATTTTGGATAGGTATTTCGATTGTTTAAATTATTTTTTCTCATTCGTTTGCAAAAATTACAAACTATTCGTGTAACTGGTTCATGTCTAAAGGGAAACGCCGAAAATAGGCCCAGAGTGCACAACATATTCAATTTCATGAATGAAATCTAAATATTCGTACTTGATTTTTCGCGTTTTTCTTTTTTCAGTAAAAGTCGGGAAAAACATTTATAAATTATTTAATATTTCAACGACTATATCCTTTACATTTCACTACTGACGTTGTTTATACCGGTCCGAAACTTACGTTTTTATATTGCTTTAATCGATAGAGCGAAAAATATTTAATAAATTGTTAAATAATATTATTAAAGACAAATTAATAAATGTATATTTATTTATTAATGATAAATTAGTATAAAATTACTTTTTATAATTATTATTATTTCACACTATAAAATGTTTACCGCTATATTGAAAAACGTAATTAATTTCGGACCAACCAACAAGAAGAATAAAAATAAATGATCAATGTCAGTGGCCGATGCACAAACCGTGCAGTGCCAAGAAGAAAGAAAAAAAAAGTATTGGTCCGAAATTAATTTACGTTTTTCGTTAAAGCGGTAATAGTGTTATTTAATAATTATTAACATTATAAAAGGTAGTTTTAAAACAATTTATCATTATTCATAAATATACATTTATTCATTGGTATTTAATAATATTATTTAACACTTTATAAAATATTTACCGATAAATCGAAAAACGTAATTAAAAATCAACTGTTTCGGACCAATTTCTTATTTATTATCAAACATCAGAAGTGACATGTAAACATCATGTAAAGGAAAAAATCGTTGAAATACTTAATAATTTATAAATGTTTTTCCCAACTTATACTGAAAAAAGAAGAAGGCGACAAATCAAGTACGAATATTTAGATTTCATTCATGTGATTGAATATGTTGTGCACTCTGGGCCTTAGTTACTATGGCTTTCTGGCAATCCCCTTTTGAATTGTAGTGCCGTTTTTATTATGTGTCAATTGTTAATACAAGGTGGGCCAAAAGAAGTCATCCGATGTTGTTTGGCTCTCATTTTTTTTCTAAATGAAAAATTTCGATTCTGTTTTTTGATTATGTTTATTTGAACCTTTAGAATTTTATTGGTCACGTCGAGAAGATGATATCGGTCAAATAGGCGCCGTCACAATTGATTTCCATACGGGCTCGTTTTAAGGCATTTCTCATCACCTCGGCGAGAACTTCGGGCCACAGATTCTCGCACTCGTGTCAAATGTTGTCCTTGAGGGCTTCCAGGGTCTTGGGCTTGTTCACGTAAACATGGGACTTCAAAAAACCCCACAAAAATAAAACATTAATGGTTAAATTGGGCCATCTTGCAGGCCAGTGCAAATCGCCAAAACGAGAGATGAGGCGACCCGGGAACGCCGCCTTCAGAATATCGGTTGTGGCTCGCGCAGTGTGTGCCGTTGCTCCGTCCTGTTAAAACCACATGTCCACCAGTCCTTATTAGTCCAATTGCGGCAGAAAAATCTCGATTAACATGGCCCTATATGCGCACCGTCCACTGTTGTCGTTTCCGGCGACAGCTTGACATCCTCAGCAACAGCGGCGATATTCTCGGCAGAACGGGCACTCCGGGGCCGGCCACTCCTGGCAATGTCTCGTGTGGTCCCATACTCTTCAAGGTTAATGGCCAAACGGCGCAGTGTTTGCGCAGTCGGTGTCGGACGGCCGGGGAATCGGCGACGAAATTCGCGCTGCGCCAACACCACAGACGAATTGGTTACGCAAAAAAATAGACACGATTATTCCGCGTTCTTGGGGAGTGTATCGCTCCATGGCTTGTTTACATAAATTCTACATCTGTCTAGTCCACAAATGTCATAACAGAATTGACATTGGTGGCCATTTACAAAAATAAGAGCATCTTCCAATAGGGTGATTTCTTTTGGCCCACCTTGTAGAAGACTAATACATTTACATAGTTCTTACAATCTCTTATGTTGTTGGGAAAATGGAAAATAGTTCATAATTATGTAACGGCACAAAGAGCTCGTCATTTTAAATGAAGGTAGTTATTTGGTGAGAGGTATCAGTAGCTAATCGGGGGAGCAATTTGCTGTCCGGCATGGTAATGACAGGCGCTGGTGGTGGCCCGGCGGGCTCCGCGAGGGGAAGGTGCCGCCGCACCGTGCTATTATTATGAAATATAAATTGTTTCCGATCGATCGGTCATTTTATTCTTCGCGTCGCTCGTGTGACATTTGGAAGCGTGGCCCGCCCGGGACGTCGGCTCGCTCGTCTCGATCGCGGCGAAGTGTTCGCGCGGATGCTTTACTTGCCACATATAGATACTACCTGATTGAGAAGTTGGTTTCGAGGAAACAATAATCCCAATGAATATAATGTGTCCTGTTGTGCGGCGGTAGTATCAAGCAGTTGGTCGCTGGAGGCGCGCTGCGGCTGCGGTCCGTCGCGTCTCGTGCGTGCTCTGCTTGTTGCGGCGGTCATCTGAACGACTCTAGCTTGAGTAACTTAGTGCTGCTTCAATTTCGCAAAAAGGTAGGTACTTGTCAAATCTGGGTCTCAAATGACTAAGTTATTGAGCGTGCGTGGTATAATAACTTCTATTCTAAATAATCTTTTTTCCTCTTTGTCGTATGAACGTTGTGTTGTGGAGACACAAGACGACCTCCACCATCATCATCACCATCCATCCATCGGCCCGGATAATTGGATGCGGTTTAGGGAAAAATGGAATCCGTATAATAATAAAACTTTTTACACTATGAGCGAAATCTTTCTTTAATTAACAAATTAGGTGTAGACATTTCGTTAAGTTCCTAATTGGCGCGTTAGAGATTTCATACACAATATTAAAGGCCTGTTTCACCACTGGCAGATTAGTTCGTGTTAGTCATTGAACTACAATTACTTTAGTTAATCTCGTGACTAGGTAGTATTTTTTTCGTGAAGTTATTGTCAGCTGTGGTGAAAAGGGCCCTTAGCCTTCATAACGCATTTGAATATGAATGATTGCAGACGAAGGAAAGACCGTAACCCATTGATAGTGTATTTATTTTAAATACACTATCAATGCCGTAACCTATGTTGTTTTAAACTTTACCTGTAGCTTAGGCGACACGCTTGCAACGTAAGTTTTACCCAGTTCATAATAAGGCCTTGAAATTTATTGGAATGCTAAAACTGTGTCGATATTGCGTATTATAAATATATTTTGAATTTTATGGACATACCGTTTATGATAGGGTGTCCATGAAATTAAAAGTTGTAAAATTAATTCTACTTGCACTACCTACAGGGCTACAGAACAGTTATGTTTTAATAGTGAAAAACTTAGCAAGCTCTAAATTTTGGTTAAAGTAAGCAGTTTTAGAACATTTTGTTATTTTAAATATAAAACTAGTTAATAAAACTGATAAAACCCTTTCGCTGACATCATATTATTATTATTTATGTATTTGAAAAATCTGTATTAAATGTTTGGATCTAATTAATAAAGTTCAGACTTTCAAATGAATACAATTGTATTCAATTGAAGAAGTAGGAAGGATATAATTACATAGTCTAGTAAAATTCCTAAGTTGGGGTTACCTACAACATTAACCGAAATCAAGGATTTCTGAAGTTTCGTCTGATAACGCTATTGTCTAGAACAATGTTCGCAGCTATCAGCTCAGCCTGTCACTGATTTACAAGCCGCTTTATTCAACTCTGCCGTGGTTTGTTTTTCTGACAATGCTTTCTGGCGATAGCGTCCGGGGTCACGACTCACGAGACACCGGCGCTTAATGAACATTATCAAGCGCGGATTGATAAGGTCTGCTGGCTGATGTGTTCAGCCCCAGGTGATGGGGACAGTTGTTTTACGAACAGTAATAGTGCAGCGTGTGGTGTTTGTTGCAGAGGCGGGGCGTCGGTAGAGATGGTCGCGTAGCGCCATGGCGCCGTGTCTGCTGCTGCTCGCCGCCGCGCCGCTGCTCGCGCTCGCGCTCGACATCTGTGAGTCAACCACCATCAGACTACACACACAAACACACATACACACCACGCTCCGACCGCGGGGACGCACCCCTGCATTATCACAACTTCAGATGATAGACTTTTAACCAATGTATGTGCCGTACCTACGTAGTAGGAATGATATTTCTATAACTTGGTAACAAACAGTATTTAGTAGCAATAACGATATTTTTTTTATATATTCAGCTTGTAGTTTGTACCTATTGTAGCTCAACTATTTAGTAATCTGTGCCTATTGAGTTAAAAAATATTATGTCAGTGGGTTACAGAATGATTACTTACACATATATCGGGCTGTATATAGTGCAACATCCATTACTAGATATACTTAGAAGTTTGAATAAGTACGCTAACTGTTAATTTTATAATTCTTTTTTAATAATAAATATTTATATTATCCATTCCTCTGGGTAATTGTTGTGAGACAAGTAAATTAAATTGTAAATTTTTCAGGGGCCATTTTGGCTGTGCTTTTGTGTTAATCGTTGACGAGGAGTGACCCCCTCGTTCTTGCGGCGAGGCTGGCAATCGGAATATTATTGAAGTTTTAGTGAATATTTCATGAAAATGTTACCGAATTAAGATAAGTTGGAGTGCTACCAGCTGCGCGGGTAATTACCGGGCATCGGACCGCGCGCCGAGACAGCCTCGCTGGCGCGTGGCGCTACGCTGCGCTGTCCCCTCACTGCCCCTTTCACTGTGCTGTTTCTATTTATTATCCAATATTGTGTCCTGCTACTTATTAAACTTAAGACACGTATGGTATATCCATTTGCTCGTAATTAATATTAAATCGTCGGGTGAGAACTACAGGTTTGACTTTAACTTATGCCTTGTCAGCTTAACTTGAAATTGCGCACCGGCACCGACCATATAGATCGTCTTGTCGTACTCTGCAGGGCCTTTGTATAGTTACAACCCAGGACAGTGTTGACGGCAAAATGTGAACATGTTCATTAAGGCGCTTTGCACTCTGAGCATCTTTAACTGAGGCTACTATCAATTTTTAAAAAGGTTGCCTTACAAATTGCTAGTTGCTACTACCAAAATATATTGGTTAAAATTTGCAGTCTATGGCAATCTATGATCAACTTTCATAGTTAAGTTGCTCAATCTACACAGCGATCAGCATTGTGACGATGGTTACCGAAGAAGCATCTCTCTCTTTGTGTATGGGATAATACCTTTTGATATGTAAACAGCTTATTGCCAGTTGCTGCAATACTTGCTTAAGAGGCCTATTTCCACTCTGCGAGAATAGGAATTTGACATGTTTTGACAACTCATTGGTCACGTGACCACAATACTGTGTTGAAATAACGACCAAACCATTATGATACTTTTCCCAAGTTTTGTTGTTTTGTTTCTATGGAATAATCGTTATCGCTATACCCGCACATTTGTGCCATGGATCTAGTAGGTGAAGAAACAGATTATAATATGAAGATGATATCATAAATGAGACAGATAATATTTGTTAAAAATTAAATTTATTTTATTACCTTGTCATTTATCTAGCAAAGGACGTTTTTCGTTTTAGATAAAAGTTATAGCTTAGATTAGAATAAAACTTATGACAATTTACATGGTTAGTATAAAACACCATAAAGTAACTAGGTATTTTGGTGTGAAAAAGCATTAGAAAGACAGTGTTTTTATTACAGAGTCAAACGAGGCCAAACATTTGTTTAGATTAGAATACTATATGCCTAAATGGCATCGATTTTCGAGAGTTGACTATTTCTGGGAGCAGACACTCGTAGTAAAAGCGTGTCAATTTGGGTAACATCTCGATGTTACAAAAGTTATCGTTCCGTGGAACTCTAATTACTTTCATTAATAGTCCGGACCAGTCCAAACTGCAAAAAGGCAGAACTACGTAATCTGTCACCTGAAACAATTATATTTATTAATAAAATATGAAAATAGAATAACAGCTTCAAAATTCTTGGGTTCATTCATACTTACATTCTCAGATTCTGTTTCTATCGTCCTAGCATTTATCTCCTCAAGTTCTGCTATTGGCGGTTCGTCTATATTAATTGAATTTTTTTTGTGTTTTGTGTTTTTCGACCCATGCTGAAAATAACGAAATGAATATTAAGAATAATTTAACAACATAAAAAGCTTTGTAAACTCAAAATAATTTTGACAAAACAACCGACCTCAAATTGCACATCTGGCACAAAAAAAAACTTTTGGACTTCCACTACAATAATAATATTAACTGGTAAATGCTTGAATAGTTATTAAAATTACCGAAAGCGGTATTTGTTTTTCCAAATCAGTCATCAAATAATATCTGCCTATATTGCCGAATATGTTCGGATGGCCATCTGCGGTCTTCTTATTTAGTTCTACCACACCAAATGATACTTTCTGAATGCAAATGCTTGATTTGTAGCTAAAAATATTAAAATCTTTGTAGGTATGTGCCCCTATAATGTTTGAGAAGTTCCCTTAGTTCCTCGGGGATCCCGTCATCATAACTGGATTGTAATGACAACGGGACCAATATGGACTTAAATGTTTCTAAATGAAAAAAAAAAGAAAACGGTTTATAATTACAGAGTTCTGAGGTAACAACAGACGCGACCAGACGCGACGACGCGACGTGACGATATTTTGAAGAGTAGCTGTCCAATTATTATTATTTTCAGAGATCAACTCTTTCTTATTATTATTTCAAAAAAGAGCAATCCATTTAATACAATGTGTGAAAATTTCGGAAAACAAATGAATGTCGGGAAAACAAATGAATGTCGGGAAATCATTGTTTATTGATCTGAAGTAAGAAAAAACAGGTGCAAGCGATTTTCGACCTTATCGTCATTTACCAAAATAACGGATTTTAATGAACCAGCAAAAATAGTCAACAAGCGGTTGCGAAAAAGCAATAAAATTTTAAATGTCAATAAGGTTGAAAATCGCTTGCACCTGTTTTTTTTACTTCAAATAAATAGACAAACAAGAAAAACAGATGCAAGCGATTTTCAACCTTATTGACATTTAAAATTTTTTTGCTTTTTCGCAACCGCTTGTTGACTACCTTTGCTGGTTCATTAAAATCCATTATTTTGGTAAATGTCGATAAGGTCGAAAATCGCTTGCACCTGTTTTTCTTACTTCAGATCAATAAACAATGTTTTCCCGACATTCATTTGTTTTCCCGACATGCATTTGTTTTCCGAAATTTTTGAAATAATAATGATAATATAATTGGACAGCTACTCTTCAAATCGTCGCGTCGTCGCGTCTTGTCGCGCAAAAAAATACTCTCAAAAACAAGTCCGCATTCGTACGGTACATAATATAGGCATCTACTGGGATAGCCCTTCCTACCTATCTAAATAACCAGTAGGGGCAGTCGAAACTTTGCCCCTACTAGGGGCAGACGGAACTAAAAAGTTTCGACTGCCCCTACTGGTGGCAGACTTAGTAGAGGCAGTCCGGAATAATCCCTACTAAGTGATAGTGGGTACTTTATTTTGTCAGTGATCAACTTACGAGTTGTTTATAAATCAACATTTGAGAAAAACTTTATGGAGATTCAATATAAAACAAACACTAAAAATAATTATACTTACGTGATGAAAACTTGGAAGTCGCACTATACACTGACGCTCGCTCGATCGTACTGGCGCGAAAAAATTCGACATAGGTCCAACGCCGAGAGCGCTCCGCGCAGTACTGAGTTCGGACGGCCAGCGCATCGCATTTTGTAGTAATTTTGCAGTTATATTAATGTTATTATCAAAATAGGACAATAAATGAATGGTTTAAAATTATAAAATCTTCATTCCTCATGATGTAACAATTATTTTGGTATATATTTTGCCTAATTGTGTTGTCGTAGAAAGGAGAAATTCACAGTTAACTTAAAGCGATTTTCGAAGATTTTTGCTTTAGGACTAGATGTTTTTTATATATAAAACCAAAGATATTTAAAAATCCCAGGCCGCTAAGAACTATACGACTATATAAGAGATAACATTCTATTTTTTTTATTTAATTTGCTCAGAACAGTAGTTCAATCCAGGAGCTTAAAAATGTGCCTTCGCGCATTTTATGAAAATCTTTCTCTGCAATTTTGGGTTCAATTAAAAAGTTAAGCAAAATTTCGAAAAAGCAAGGCCGCTACAAACTATTCCAATAGATACTCTACACTATTAAATAAGTCATTATTGTTAATGTATTTTTGTTTCTGAGATCGATAACGCCAAAGTTGGGCATTTTATGTAAAAATCACAGTCGAGATGTGATAGGTCTCTTAATGTGCAAAGCGCCTAAAAGTGCACAGTATAGCTAAGGAATAAAGACAAGTTGTAACTGAATGTGGCTAAGTGTGCGAGCAGTTTGCCTGCAACGATTAGTGCGAGCGAAGGACGGCTGCCGCGGGCTACAGCGGCCTGCATTATTGATGCGACGAGCCCTGATCAGCGGCAGCCTTCCAATCAACGGCCCCTTTACACCTTAATTGCTCTTTGCAACGTTTCTATTATTCAGACTATTCCTTTAGTATTCCGCACTTTCTTCAGCCCTGTCAGAGTTTTCATCATTCTACACTTAAAGTTGCACCGGGCTTAAACAGCACGTCATTCATCATGAGAAGTTAACAGTCACTCCGATCTATTTTTTATTGGTCTCCTCAACTTTTAAACAAGCTCAAACCCAACTGAATTAGTATATACTATCAAAAAAAAAAACACTGTTGGAAAGCTACACTATCCCCGGGTGACATAGGGAACTTTTTATCCCGGAAATGTGAGGGAAAAGGGGGATATTTGAAAAAGAAATTAAGCGTGGAGAAACCGCGGAGGCGGTCGCTTGTAGAGTACGTATTAATTCGTTTAATAATTAGTCGAACAAGGGAGATGTTTTTTTGGCATTTGCTTTGCTCAACCGTTGAATTAGCGCATACTTTTTTCAATTTGTTTAATTGAACTCATAATCCTATAAAATAAGTTTGGACATTGTATCTTATTCCGAGATATAATATAAAGGACAAGAGTATTCCAAACTCCCAGCAAAAATAACAGTACGGAACAGGTGGTATCGTTTTACGAAAGGCCGTAGTTCCATTGGGTCCGGCCGTTATGCCCCCATTCCGGTTTGCCCCCGGCCGGTATGCCCCCACAATTTTAAGTAAATTTGTTCCAGTTTGCCGTTAAAACGTGGGGGCATACCGGCCGGGGGCAAACCGGAATGGGGGCATAACGGCCGGACCCGTTCCATTAATTGTGTTCGTAAATGTAAATATATGTAACCGTCGGTATAGCAGATGAACTGACGAAACGCGTGACACGAACGCCTGAATGTGACGTAGTATTTCGTAGGTCCGGTCTGAAAGCTCTTTGACAGAGATATAATTGCATTATGTCGTAGCTGCGCGCAGGATAGCCCGGGGCAGGCCGTCACCGCAGACGGTGCGTCCACAGTGTTTTGACTCACGTATCAAATGTGTCGGCGGTGATTTGATCGGAATGGAAGCTTTGCCTGCGCTGCCGTGTCAGGCCTATCTCAGTTATCTCAAAAAACCTAGTTTTGAGTAAATGACTCCTAAAGTTTTTTTGCATTTATTGCCATTATATCTATGTTTCAAAAGATTTTTCCAAACTTATTTCATATCATAAGAATTGTAAAGATGCACATATTATTGTGATGTAATTATTTTTTTTGTTTAATCTTTATTTTCTGTGTTTTTTCCAAAAACGGAGATAGGCGTGATAGGAATTTCATACAAATCTTGTTACGCGACGGGCTGTATCTTAAGATACATGACTTAGCCGTGACAATTTGAGTGAAAAGTATGTAGAAATATGTAGTTGCTTAAGTCTTAGTAATTACCATAAATAATTTATTAATCATAACATAATAATAGCTTTGGTTTAAAAAAATAAAAGAACATTTTTAAAAGCCTTATTATAACAAAAAAATAATAATTTTGAATAGCAATATTCTTGTTTATTGTACAATTATGAACATAATAATTTTTTGATGAAAAATCTTTAGAACTACTCTATACAAAAAAGAACAGTACGAGTATAATATATAATATACATAAAATATATAATAATATAAGTAAACAGGACCACGGCCGCTTGTCTCGCGTGTCTATCGTGGCTAAGTCATGTATTTTAGTAGATACTTAACTGAGTTTGCCATAATCGCGTCTTGTCGACTCGTCAAGCATTGTCTGTAACTTAAGGTACAGTATTTAACCATAATATCGTAGTCAATCGTAATTTCTTCTAGAGCATTTTCTGAGATAACGGTAAGAGATAATGAAATAATATTTATACACGGGATAGGAGACCCATAAAAACCACGAATGGCACTTGTTACGCATAACTCATGTATCTTAAGTTAACTGACATTCGCTTGACACGGCAGTGCGGACTGAGCACACATGGCATTCGCAAGCCTATTCCGGTGCGGCGTGGCTCGGACGTGCGGCGGCGTTGATATTGATAGATATTACAGAATCCTTTGAACTTGGATTGGGTAATGTCGCCGATGACACGTGCACACTCGCTCTGCCCGAGACGTCATTAATTTTGGAGTTATCTTCTTCCTTATCCGTTTGTATTTCGTTGTTCGATGTATTCCATTTGAGTATAATAACAACTTGTCGTTGAGTTCATGTCTTCTACGAGTATAAATTCGTTTGTTTTCTTGATCTGTTTGTGGATTCTCGCTTTTGCACAGCTGCGTTTTGGTTGTGAAGGCTTCCAGCATGACCCGTGGAAGAATCTGATACCGGACCCTACTGTCAAGCCTGTTGGTTTTGACAGTAGCCGTGCTGTGTGGACGAGGATTAATCAGTCCAGAAACGGCCACGGAAAATTTAACTACCACCTCCACAACTGGAGTCTTCGAGACGGGCCGGAATGTGATTGTGGGGCTCCAGTCCAAACAACTACATATTTAGTCGAGTAATGTGCTCTTCGTCGTTTCCCCGGCGGCATGCGTGAGCTCCATAACCTCACTCCGGCCGCAGTGGACTGGTTGCAGAAACTCGACATTGACACTTGAGGATTCGTGAGGACACCATACGAAATGATAATGATTATTTAATTACCCGGTATACCCATACCCGTACGGTTTTGAACATTGAACACATTCCGGCCGGTTCTAGGTACATTATCCGGACTTTCACTCTAACTCCCTAACGACTTTCTAGTGATAGTTGAATTTTGGGCAAACAATGATGATTATGACAATGGACTTTATTAATCAAATCATAGTATGTATATTACTTTATGTATTATAAAAAAACTGGCCTTCCATCGAAGCTAATTGTTATAACCTCCTGACTTAATAAGTTAAAATAATGGTTAAAATAGATTAAAAATTATGAATGTGAATAAGGGACTGTATGCTGGTTAAATAAAAGGTCTACGTAATGGAATTAAGGGAATTTATTGCACAAATTACAAAAGCCAATTTCTCACACTTGACAAGTCCGACGTCAAAGCAAAAACATTTTTAAAAAGACAATTTATAATAACTAAAAAAAAGGTGCGTTATGCACATCGTCCAAACCCAAACACAAAAACAAAAAAACAAACTAATTATTACTATGACCTTAATTAACCTAACTGCTGGTAACTATTGGCACTAACTTTTTTAACGGGCGTTTTAAAATCCCGGCGGACGTTCGTATGTCAGCCACACGAACGATATTGTCCCGCCCGGGAAAAAGAGCCACCACACGTCCTCGCGGCCAAGTACCGCGGGGTAAGTTTCCGTCAGCAATAAGCACTAAGTCTCCAACGGTTATGTTGGGTTCTGAAGCGTTAGAGCTTGATCGTCGGGGTAACAAACTGGGGAGATACTCTTTCACCCAACGGGTCCAAAACATATCACTTAAGCGTACTGCAACTCTCCAGTTTATCCGTGAATTTAAATCTCTGTCAGATAACGCTGCCGCCGGTATAGAGCGACCAGACGAACTTCCAATTAAAAAATGAAATGGAGTCAAACCTTCAGGAGCATCTGCATCGGCAGAGACATGGGTAAGTGGTCGGGAGTTAATGAGAAACTCTGCCTCAGCTAAAAGAGTGGTAAGCGTTTCCTCCTTTGGCGCTCGCTCATTTAAGGTGACACGAAGGGCTGTTTTAACGCTCTTGACAAGGCGCTCCCATGCACCGCCCATGAATGGTGCTGACGGTGGGATAAACTTCCACTGAATGCGCTCATTAGCGGCAAAATTGCTTACTTCTTGATTATACAAACATTTAAGCTCATGGCTGGCACCAACGAATGCTGTTCCATTGTCTGAATATATTTCGCTAGGAGTACCACGACGGGAAATAAATCTTCGCAGACTCATAATTGCTGAATCGGTAGACAGTGAGTTGACAACTTCAAGGTGTAATGCTCGAATAACAAGGCAAGTATATAGAGCGATATATCTTTTTTCATGCCTTCTACCGATTGTCACTTGTACTGGGCCGAAATAATCTAAGCCGACAAAGGTGAACGGTCTTCTATGATGTGAGAGTCTAGCACTGGGCAGGTCTCCCATCGGTGGATTAAATGTGCAAGCACGACGCAGGCGACAAAATTGACAGTTGTGAGCGACGGTACACACGGTACTACGTAAGTTCAAAATCCAGTATGACTGACGTAACTCATTAACAACCGTTTCAGTGTTTGCATGAGCTGCTCGAGTATGAAAATAGTGAGTGAGAAGACGCACGCTCGGGTGCTTTCCGTCTAGTATAACAGGTGACTTCACTTCATCACTGACATCAGCAGCTGCAGAGATACGACCATGAAGACGCAGTAGACCATCATTACCGATCTTCGGTGAAAGTTGAAACAGGCGGCTTTGACGCATTAAAGGCTGTTGTCTCGTTATACAAACGATCTCGTCATTGAAACTATCTAGCTGACTTTGACGAAGGATATGTTTTTCAGCTATGTTCAAATCTTCCGCCGTCATGGCTTTCGAAAAATCGGTGCGATTACGCGAAGTTAGTGCCGTTACAGTAATAGAACAATTTTCAAAGGAACAAATATAACCATCTAATTTCCTTAACTTACAAAAATCATTACCCTGTTTACGCAAACTACGCATTCGCAATATAAAAATGAACTTATGCGCAGTAGCGGTGACACGTACCATTCTAAGCCATGAACTAAAACGATTTGGGTTGGCTGAGAGTGGCAAATTTAAGTTTGATGAGATGATTTGATTTACAGAATGAAAATGGGAACGTGGTGCCGATGATTTCGACTCTAATTTACAGCAGTTTGGAGAGACCTTAGGCTGTTGAGGCCAATCCTGATTAGAAAGGAGAAACTGCGGACCAGTAATCCAACGCGATGACGACGTTAAGGGTTCCCCTTTTACCCGTGTGGCATCGTCAGCCACATTTAAGTCACTTGGAATCCAAGACCAATCCTCTACATTGGTAAGCTCTAAGATTTCTCCTAACCTGTGAGCTACAAAGGGCTTGTATGATCGAGCATCGCTGCGGAGCCAACTTAAAACTGTCATTGAGTCACACCAAAATACTGTACGTGAAGGTTTATGCCTATGTGCCTCCACAATTGTCTCCGCAAAGCGAGCTGCTATCAATGCGGCTTGCAACTCTAGCCTAGGGATGGACGTGGGCTTTAATGGAGCAACCCTAATTTTACTACCAATAAGAGCAAGCCGAACTACACTATCTTTATGAATAAACCGCCAGTAAGCTACCGCTGAACAAGCTACTTCGCTGGCATCACAAAAAATATGGAGTTGGCGTTCTAAAATTTCAGATTCATTGAAATCATAGCGACGAGGGAATCTAAGTTCTGAAATTTTTGCAAGATCAGAAAACCAGTTAAACCATTCAGACATAAAATCTTTAGGAATCTTATCATCCCAAGCAATACCACGCCTCCATATAGCTTGGAACAGAATGCGCCCTCTTACGACTATAGGTGACACCAGGCCCAATGGGTCATATACTCGCATAATATGGGTGAGAGCTTGCCGTTTAGTGAGGCTGCCAGGTACAACAAAATCCTTTTTAAGACCTGTATTTATAGAAATCAAATCAGTGCCTGGCTGCCACAACAAACCAAGCGTACGTACTGGTGTACCCAGACTACCTATGTCTACTTGAAGCGTGCCTGATGGTGACTGGCTAAGGTGCAAATCTTTGGGTAATAAAGCTAAATCCCCGGGTTCATTAGACACCCAGTTGCGCATTTCAAAACCAGCTTTTCTATGTACTTTGACAATATCAGATACCAACTGAGCGGCTTTCTCAACGGACTCAACGCTATGAATGCAGTCATCCATATAATGGTCATGAACGATTACATGAGCAGCTTCTGGGAACTGGCTTATGAAATCGCTGGCATTTTTGTTTTTAATATATAAAGCCGTGAAAGGGCTCGATGCAGCCCCAAAAATCATAGAAGACATTCGGTATGTCTTTAAAGGCTCTGTAGGAAGGTTTCGCCATAAAAAACGTTGTGCATCGCGGTCGGCCTTTCGGATTTTAACTTGAGGAAACATTTCCTTAATGTCACCGTTTATGGCGACACTCTCCTCACGAAACCGCAACAGAATATGAAATAAGGATTGGAGTAGGTCTGGACCCGTAAGAAGTAAATCGTTGAGACTGACTCCCTGCGATTTGGCGGCTGCATCGTTTACAACGCGAAGCTTACCCGGTTTATTTGGGTTAGTTACGCCGAAGTGGGGTAAATACCAACGCACACCGACAAAATCTGAAGCTGAGCACTCCTCAGCATAACCCTTCTCCAATGTGTCGTGAATGTTGCGCCGGTACCTCTCAGCGTACTCTGGATCACGAGCAAACCGCTTCTCCAACCCTAGGAAACGAGAAAGAGCTAAATTATAACTATCCGGAACCTTTAAGTCGTCTGATTTCCACAAAAGTCCAACCTCAAAGCGGCCTTCCGGCAAACGTAAGGCTGTTCTTTCCAAAATTTCTAACGCGCGCTGATCACTAGCGCCACGTATCTCATGTTTTGTAATACCAATAGAATCTATGCGATATTGCGTTTTAATTAAATTCTCGATTAAAGTGTCCCTTCCCGAATCAGAAGTGCACACGTGGTTTACAAAGTGAACAGAGTTAGTCTTACTAGAGCTAAAACCAAAGAGAACCCACCCTAAAGCGGTAAGAATAGCGACCGGCTGGGATTTATTACCTTGTCTTGTCTTTATAGGTACGGACAAGTGCCAATTATCAATGCCTAATATTATTGTCGGCTTAGCATCACAACATAACTCGCCCGCAATATCGGACAAGTAGGGTAAGTTTACAATGTCGCATTTATTGACTCGTTGCTGTGCTAATCCTAAATTGGTAATAGACCTTGCCTGTTTTATGTCATAAATGTTTGAAGAATAGCGCCCTTTAATTTGGAAATCAACGTATTGAACTTGTGTTTGCTTCGATAAACCTCCCACACAATGTAAGTCAATTTGACCTGACGGCCCTGCTACTCCAATCTGAGACGTAATTTCGGCGTCAACGAAAGTAGCCGTTGAGCCGTCGTCGAGCAAGGCGTGAGTGTCTACAGAACCATTAGGGCCTGACACGGTGACCGCGACGATTTTTAACATAGGTTTACTAGACACGCTACTGTTTCTTAACGTCGTGTGTGCTGCTAATTCCGACGGTTGAGGCGGCGACTGCGATGATTGCAAACTCGACTCTTTGACTACTTGTGCTTGAGCTACGGTGCGAACGAAATTTGGATCATGAAGTAGTTTGTGATGTTTTTTAGAACAACCACTTTGAATGCAAACTCCTTTTGCACGACATGTAGCGTAACTGTGTGCTCCTTTTTTCAAACATTTTTGGCATAACTTACTCTCTTTGACAAAACGCCACCTGTCATCTAATGATAATGACAGGAACTTGTCACAACAAATCAATGTATGGGATTTTTTGCAAAGTAAACAAATTAGTTTTTCTTTTGATTTTGATGAAAAATCGGACGCCTGCAGTTGATGCGAAGACTCGGAATGTTGCGGGTGCTGTTGTTCCAGTTCATTGTATGCCTCGACCGCGTTCACACGTTCAAACTTCTTCTGTCTGTCGAAGTTAACAAAGGGCATGTTAGAACTATCTACTAAGCCGAATTTGGCTTGCACTTCAACTTCACGGGCCAAAAACTCTGCAAACATCTCGAGTTTACTTTGCCCACTAAACTCGAAAGTGGTAGCGAAGTCGTACCATCTACTTTTCATAACGGTAGTTAACTTAGACAAAACTGCGTTGAAAAATTCTGGTGATTTCAAATAATCCTCACCATCTAAGAGACGCAGAGTTTCTGTGCAGTTACGAACTTTACTGGCGAAAATGATTAACACTCAGTTGCAGAAACGTCCATTAAAGTTAATGTTTCATTAAAGCTATTGCTGTCACTTTTTATTTCATGACAACGAAAAGTGACAGCATTAGATTTAATGAAGCATTAACTTTAATGGAGCTTTCTGCAACAGGGCGTAAGTCTCTATCATGAGTTAATCTAGGTAAAGACCTTACCGAGTGAAGTTCCTGTAAAATGATCAAATCTGAACGCCCAAATCGAACCTGTAGCGCACGCATCACCACATCAGGAGTTCGCGCAGTTACTAAAAGCTTATCCACTGCTTCTCGCGCGGGACCCTGTAATGCGCAGCTCAGGCGCGCCAAATTTTCTGTAGGTGTATAAGTTAACGAAGTATCCTGAAAAATACGGCTAAAGGATAGCCACTCCGTAGGGGACTTCCCATCAAAATTGGGTAGTTTTATTTTAGGCCCCTTCGGATGACTAACTATCTTATCAGTTAACTTATCCACCGCTGACACTAAAGCGGTAATTGGCTCTGCGATAGAAATAGCAGGGGGGTTGTCATTCGTAGTTCGTGAGCGGGGAAAAGGTGATTTATTGGGAGATTGGATAGGCATATTCTTATTAATATTACTATCTTCTAACCACTCGCTCACAATGCTGCTACGGCTGACGCTGGCTGATCGGCTGCCCCTGGTACTCTGTGCTTCAATTTGTGCTAATTTTGCCTCATGCTCCTTCATGACTGCTTCCCGTTCAGCACGGTGACGTATTTCCGCTGCCTCTACTTTGGCGAGGCGGCGCGCGTACTCTGCTTCCGCTTCCAGTTTTCTAGCACGTACGGTGGCTGAAGAGCGGCTGCTGGTCGTTGTACCAATTGCACTGACTGGTTTCGGTGGCACCTTGGACACCGGCGCGTCTACTACGCCCGCATCAGAGTGCGTGCCCTCCGCTGAGGTTGTCGGCAGCGGCGGGTTTGCCGGAACTAGTTTACGACCTGACCGTGTTTCCATTACGTAGAAGAAAAATTTTGAAAAGGGGAAAAATTTATAATTTACGGGAGAATGGATCAAAAAATGTGAATAAGGGACTGTATGCTGGTTAAATAAAAGGTCTACGTAATGGAATTAAGGGAATTTATTGCACAAATTACAAAAGCCAATTTCTCACACTTGACAAGTCCGACGTCAAAGCAAAAACATTTTTAAAAAGACAATTTATAATAACTAAAAAAAAGGTGCGTTATGCACAATGAACTTCACGAGTCTAACTTTCAATACTGAAGTGACTTCCATACCAACTTTCAGAGCTAAATTTCCCATACTCCCCAAAGTTCATAAACGCCGGTGCATGCTAAGAGTGCATTCGGCTGTACCTACGTTGATCAGACAGCTTACATTTTCTCATGCATTGAATTCTACACTCAAGAAGAGATAAAGCTTTCAATAACTACATGTAAAATGTTTGCGTCCAAAGCCTACTAATGATAAAATCGAATTAGGCATTTCCAAATCATGCTTTAACTGTTTATCACTTTTGTTTATAAACCAGCCAACAAAATGCCTACTAGCGCTAAACTATATGTACAGGTGCTTGGGCCACAGATTACTAAATAGTTCCTCGTACTAGAGCACAAATATCGCTCTAGGGAACCCTACTTAGAATTTTGCAACTTATTTACCATAGATGGGCATGCGTTATGAGACCTAAATAAGTGTGTTTTGATACTGGTGCCCCCTCGCAGGCGCCGGGCGCAGGTGCCGCGCGCTAAGCTCGTAAGCCGCGCCGCCCTCGGCCTCCGCCGGCGCTAACCAAACAAACACTTCGCCTCATATTGCCCATTAACCACAATACAAACAATTTTATAACTACCTATTTTAATTACATTATACAACGGCTGCGAGAAGCACCCTTACTAATGTTTGTCAACCATCAGCTGCTTCTTGGAATTAGCTCTCGTGCAGAAAGTCTATCCCGTTCTTGTGGAACAAGGTATCCTGTCCTGAGAGGTATCACAGGATCTCACGCTATCTATGTTGGACGTGAAAATATAGTAATTTAATGTTCTGTATTATCTTGCCCTTGTCTAAATATCGCAACAAACACGATTCTATCAACTTACTATTGTTGAATTTATGACGTTGTTTATGATTTTGTACCCCGTTTGAAACTTGGATGTATAAATCTTTTTATGCAAGGAACTCAATATTTTACGTCCTTATCCGATATGAATGCACCAGCGGAAACACACTGAAACAGAGTCGATTCCATATTCCAACACTGTTTAGGAGGCAGTAAATATAAATTGAGCTCCGAGCAGGACGGCTAATTTTGCATAAACTGAAAGCGAGCGGCACAGTAGAGAGATGCATGCATGCATCACTGCAGCGTGGGTCCGGCGCGGCTGAAAGGTTTTCTATTAACCCGATGACATGCCCGACGAAAGTTAAGTGTGAGTGGCAAGCGCGTCCCGCTGCCACACCGCGCACCGCCCCTCGCCCTGCACCCGCCGTTAATATTTAATTAGAAACTTCTCAGCGACCCTCTCGGGCTCCGCGCCCGCTCCCACACCCGCGCCCGCTCCCACGCCCGCGCCCGCTCGCTCCCGTCGCAAACTGCCCAACAGTTATAAATTCCTTAAACAGTTACACTCGATGCAGTCATATTACAATTTGCGGCCGCGATGTGAACTTATTGCTGAAAGCAAGCTGTGCGGCGTCTGTTTCTGTCTCGAATTAATAAATCAAGTTAATCTACTTTTAATGATTGGCCAAAACGATATAAAATTGTACTTACCTAAATTTATATCATTGCTTTCTTAGAAAAAATATTTAGTTAATTTCAAAGATTTAAAATTTATAATTTAGTGTATTCCTAGTTCCTTGTTGTTGCGCCAATCGATCCGTAAGTAAATAACTTTCATATTATCTTGCCAACGAATTTAAATTTAATATCGTTGTATCTTGCATTCGGAGCGACTCGCCTCGCTCGACCCTTGTCCGCGGCGACATGCACTGCGCTGGCCAGTGGCCTCTCCGTGTCGGCTTGCAATACTCCCGGCAACCCCTACAATAGTGGCCCATTTGTAACTGGTCATTACGATGTCCTGGGGCCATGATAGGTTCATGTATTCCGGAGAACAGGTTGTATTGTAATTGTGATTGGTTAAAATAGATTACAAAAAACCTAACATTTTGCTGTAATAGGTAGGTAGTTTCCGAAGCGCCACCTACTGATTATTATATTATCTTTCGTGCTAAAATCACATCAAAATATTTTTGACTCCTGTGGGTTTAATTAAATGTCTCCCCGTGCCTATTTTCCTTTTGGCCGTGTTGGCAACCAAACTTCGCAACCGGTTGCGAAAAAGACATTTTTATTCTTT
Organism: Mecyna flavalis; assembly: GCA_949319885.1. Lineage (NCBI taxonomy): Eukaryota > Metazoa > Arthropoda > Insecta > Lepidoptera > Crambidae > Mecyna > Mecyna flavalis. The sequence goes on along the minus strand of OX439425.1, from coordinate 24,738,367 downwards.
GTCGGCAACTAGTTGCGAATAAAGAATTATTTTTCTTTATAAGCAACTAGTTGCCAACAAGGAATTTTTAATGCATATAAAAACATGACTGATTGGTTCTATGTTGAAAAGGCTCTGACACATGATGCGACACATTGAGCGAGGCTGCGCGTTGCGCCGGGCGGGCGGAGGCCGGGTGGCGCCGCCCGAGCGCCGAGCCGTCATCAAGCGCCCGCACAAAGCAAAGTTATGTTAATTATTTGCAGCACACGACAGCAGGCGCGCGGCGGCGCCGGTGATGGCGAGGCGCGCTCGCGTAAATACCTCGCCGTTATTAACCTGCGCATAATTCGCGGCATTCCGCACCAACTCCACAATATTACACTCCCACAACTCGCGCCATGTTTGGATTATTTTTGAATGCTAGCTTTATGCCACATATCCGGGTGGAAAGAGCCGGCTGCTACAACTTTATCTTTCAGGACACTAAGACGTATTAAAGCAGCACACCGTTTATAAGCCGGTCATATTCCGACGTACAGACAGCTGATAATAATTGGCTCGCAAGACTGGCCTACTTTATAAGCATATGTGATAACACTGCTGCCAACCCTACCGCAGATCTCGCCAGAGTTTTAAGTCTAGCTTTTTCTGACCAGTCCTAGAAATGTTGGGCCTGCGTCTTCAATTCAACCCTTACCAGCGGCCGGCTGAAATGGTTCTGTCCAATCTTCGTCCATGCGGCGCACTCACACTTTTTCACTTCAGCTAGGTAGTTTTTTCAACCACATGTGCTGTTCTTGTCTTCGATAGGATGGTGACAATTCTGACGCTTTCAATTATCTTAAAAATCACAATGTTTCGTTCCATAGTTCTCTGAAGTTGAGCTTTAGTTGGGGCATGTGGTTTTCGGTCAGTGGTCGAGTCTGTGCATCTTACTTAGTGTTGAAAGCTTTCATGAATCCGTCTTCCATTTTCCTTTCCTATCCGCTTCATCCTATCCCCTCCTTCCCAAGCACCGCCAACCCTAATTCAAGGTGTTATGCGATCCGTGCCGAAGAATGCGTGGCTGAGAGGGAGCTCAGTCTCTAACGGAGCCTGCCCGAAACCAGGGCGAATCGGTGCAGTACTTAGCCCTTCCCCCGGCAAGCGGGGCTCTGCCGGGGGTGACCTTTTATTTCCCTAGCTACTTGTGGGAAGTTCATGGAAGAAAAGCTACCAAAAACACCACCCAATTCTCCCTTCGGAGAACAACTTTCTGGGGCGAGCGGAGAGCCTAGTGCCTCCAAATCACCCAGCACAGAAGTTGCGGAGAGTCTGACGAATCTGTCGGTGACGGGCACAACAGCCGAGACACTGACTGATTCTGAAAAGACCCCACAAAACTGCAAGCTGCAAAAGCTTAACGGAGCGGCCAAGAAAAGGCTGAAACGGCTTCTGGCTACGGAGATGTGTGCCGAAAAGGCCCTGACCCTTTGCCGCAAGCCGTGGAATGCCATTGTGGTCGACCACCCAAACCTGGGACAGAGCAGAAGAGCAGAGGAGCAGCGAGTGGCAGCAGAGAACGTCCATGTCCCCCAGCTCCACCGCAGAGGTACCTCTGAAATGGCGATGACCACGGGAGATAGGGCGAGGATCTTGCAGGGCAACCTTCACCATGCGGCAGCAGCGTCTGCGGTGGTGGAGTGTTGCTTTGCCGAAAACAGGGTGGACCTCGCCCTAATACAAGAACCCTGGTTAGCCAATACAGTGGTACGGGGACTCTCTTCTGCGGGTAAGATCTTAGTGCATTCAGAAGGGCGAAGGCCCAGATCCTGTATTGTATATAAGAACAACATTAATCTTTTACCTGTACCAGAGTTATGTAATGATGACCTGGTAGCAGGGTTCCTGAAGATACCAGGGCTAAATGGACCGAAAGTGCTCCTGTGCTCTGCGTATCTACCAGGTGAGAAAACTGATCCCACAGTAGACCTGGAGCGAGTCGTGGAATTTGCCCAGCGAAACAACGTGGATCTGTTAGTGGGATGTGACGCCAATGCCCACCACACAGCATGGGGCAGCTCAGACATCAACGGGAGAGGTGAGAAACTATACGACTTTCTCGTACAAAATAATCTGATCACGCTTAACTTAGGCTGCAAGCCGACCTTTGTTACACGTGCCAGACAAGAAGTTCTTGATATAACTTTTGCTTCTAAAAACCTCGCCAAGTACATAGCAAACTGGCAGGTCAGTGACGAAAGTTCAATGTCGGATCACAGACACATACGTTTTGATATAGAAGCAAAGCTTACATGTCAAACATATGTGTACAGAAACCCTAGGACAACAGACTGGGACAAATACAGGGACCAACTGAAATTAAACCTAGAGGTACTGCCTAAACATATTAGGACTGTGGATGCGTTAGAACTCGCAGTGGAGGGAGTCACCGTAGGAATCTGTAAAGCCTACGAGGACAGCTGCCCTGTGAGGGTGAAAACATCTAACACAAAAATCCCCTGGTGGAACCCTAAGCTGAGAAGGCTTAGGGAAGAAACCAGGAGACTTTTCAATAGAGCCAAACACTCCCAAGAATGGGAGACATACAAGCAAGCTCTAACTAAATATAACCTAGAGATTAGGAAGGCGAAGAGAGCATCGTGGAGGAAGCTATGTGACGAGGTGGAAAGTCTCCCCCGTTCGGCACGACTCCACAAAATGCTCTCAAAAGCCACTACTAATCAAATAGGACTTTTGAAAAGATCAGATGGATCTTTCACAAAAAACGAAACGGAGACACTGGAACTACTAGCCGCCACACACTTTCCAGGCTCGAAGCAGACGGCGGACTCCTCAAGTACAGGCAACTCTAGCCGGCCAAGGATAGAGGACTGGAAAAGAGCCGCCATTATGATTCGACCAGATCAAGTGAGGTGGGCAATAGATTCCTTTAAGCCATACAAGGCCTGTGGGGAGGATGGCATTCTTCCAATACATCTAAAGGAAGGAGCAAACATCCTCATACCACATCTGGTAAAAATCTACAGGACCAGCCTGGCCTGGGGACATATACCAGAACGGTGGACCACAGTTAAAGTTCTATTCTTACCTAAGCCTGGGAAAAAGGATTTCGCTCAGCCGAAATCCTTCAGACCAATAAGTCTTACTTCATTTCTTTTAAAGACAATGGAGAAAGTAATAGATATATATATCAGGAGTATCATCTTACCGATGAACCCGATACATCCTTTCCAACACGCCTACCGCAGTGGAAAATCCACGGAAACAGCCCTGATCAGCCTCACTGACAGGATTGAGAAGGCGTTGGAGGACAAAGAAATCGCACTATGCGCATTTCTGGACATAGAAGGCGCCTTCGACAACACACCAACAAACCTACTGGTTGGAGGCTTAGTGCGTAAGAACGTCGAGCCTGTTACCATTAGGTGGGTCGAAGCAATGCTTACCACAAGAAATGTAAAGCTAACCCTTCTACAAACAACAGTTGAAGTCAGAACCACTAGGGGATGTCCACAGGGAGGAGTATTATCCCCCTTATTATGGACCCTAGCTGTAGACCAACTGCTATATAAGATGGAAGACCTAAGCTTTGATACACAAGGCTATGCTGATGACCTCGTGGTCACGGTCAGAGGCTTCTGTCAAACTACGATCTCCTTAAGGATGCAAAAGGCCTTAAATACCATCAATGACTGGTGTGGAGACAATGGCCTATCGGTTAACGCCACAAAAACTATTATAGTTCCCTTTACCAAGCGTAGACAGCTGAACAAGCTGATCAAACCTCGGTTGAATGGGAATGAAATTGAGTTTTCCACGGAGGTCAAGTATCTGGGAGTTACCATAGACCAGAGACTTACGTGGAACACTCATTTAAACAACATAATCCAAAAAGCTAAAATAGCTTTAGGATCATGCGGACGTATGGTAGGAAGCTCATGGGGGTTAAAACCCAAAGCAGTTTTATGGCTGTACACAACCATTGTGAGGCCGATAATAACATACGCCTCGGTGGTGTGGTACAATAAAGCCAGCCAGAAATCCGCATCAGACCGATTAGGCAGTCTGCAAAGGACTGCCTGTGCAATGGCAACGGGGGCCATGTCCACCACTCCTGGAGCGGCTCTGAATGCGCTACTCAACATCATGCCTCTTGACCTACACATCATCAAAGAGGCGGAAGCTAGCGCATACAGACTCAACTCCCAGGGAGGACTCAGACCTATCTCTCAAAAATTGAGGACCTTACTGGACTCAGTTCATGAGACACCAACTCTGAGGATGACCCCCGATGTCATGACACCGGTCCATGTTTTCAACAAAACATTCAAGGTTGAGATACCGGACAGGGAAAACTGGTTAAACAACCAAGTTACCTGTGAACGGGGAAGCCTAAACTGGTTCACCGATGGCTCTAAAATGGGCCCAAAGGTGGGCTATGGAGTATATGGAGAGCGACCAAGATATGAACACTCACAAAATCTGGGCACATTCGCCTCCATTTTTCAAGCAGAGATCTTCGCCATCATCGAATGTGCGGAAATCAACCTGCAAAGTAACCACGTCAATCGTGGAATATACATTAACTCAGACAGTCAAGCGGCGATACTAGCACTCGCCGCTAACCAGGTAACGTCAAAACTGGTGGCAGACTGTATGACCCGACTAAACTCTCTCGGAAAGAATAATAGGGTAACACTTAGGTGGGTTCCGGGACACGAGGGAATAATAGGCAACGAGAGGGCCGATGAACTCGCAAAAGCAGGTGCGGAGGCAACACAACATGGCCCAGAGCCAATCTGTGGAATCCCCAAAAGCCTAGCCCGTACCACCTTGGAAAACCTATACACAAAAAAGTCAAAAAAGGGATGGTTAAACATGCCAGGACTTAAACACGCAAAATCACTTACAAAAGCCTTTGATCCGAAAACTTCCAAACGGATCTTAGGACTGAGTAAGCGACAGGTACGCATCATGGTTAGAACCATTACAGGACACTGTTGTCTTAATAAGCACATGACTGTAATGGGTCTACGCGAGTCGAGGAAATGCAGATTCTGTCACACTAGCGACGAAACACCTCTGCATATACTCACGGACTGCGAGCCATTGATGCACAAACGTAGCCTTATTCTGGGGAAGAACATTCTACAACCAGACGAGGCTAAAGATATCCTCCCCAAGAATATCCTCCTCTTCGTAGAAGAGGTTGGGCTTGGAGAGGAACTGTAATCTAAGTGGCGTTCACAATAGATCAGAATTGGTCGCAGTGACTGTGGAAACACTAAGCCGCTATTAATAATAAAAAAAAAAAAAAAAGCTTTCATGAACAGAATAGCTCTTCCAGACCTTTTAACACTAAAAAAACGACGGGTTGCACTCCGGGAGTGCCGGCAGAAGTGAAAACCTGAATATTAACGTTGTGCATTTTTGATATGTATTTTGGAATGGTTAGGGATTTAATTGATTGGTAGAGGTATAAAAGTACTATCATTTATGTGGTAAAATACAATATTTATTTATTGCGCTATCGTACACTCAGAATAAGGACTATAAGCATAGAAGTAAGGCTAAAATAAGAATTGAACAACTGTTATCTTACTCATTTTAACTTCATTAATTCGGCCATAGGAGTGAGTGAATCAACATGATCCGTATTCGTTTCTGTTTTCCAAGGGTCGTCGCTAGTCTAATGTCAAACGGATGTCTTTGGATGTCTTTTAACTCCACCAAATTAAAAATGCGTAGGTTGTTTCCTCATGCTGGGGAAAAAGTGACAACTTAACTTAGTTACATCATATTGACAAATACTTTCGCACAAAATTTGAGACTCCTCTGATCTAAATTAATTTAATTTAATGCTAATAATCAGTGCAAGGCTTGAAAACAAGATAAATCTTGTTTTGTGATAGATACTCGGTGCCTGTGTAAAATGTCTTGTGTGATTGAGGGCTGTAAATCACACACTGGAAGAAAAGAAAATATTCAAGAAACCGTAACCTTTCATCGGTAAGTTTAGATTGTTTTCGATTATTTCAATTAAGAAAATAGTGTCCTAACTTTTAAACTATGCTTAAAGTTTTTGATTATAGTTGTTTTTGTCCAATTCAGTATCGAATATTGCTTGAATCAAAGAAATTTTGTTCAGATCTTAGAGGTTATATTATTTCGCTTAGTGATGTGCATTTCTATATCGATAAATCAATATTAATGAGTCATTGGACTCATTGGTAAAAACTAAACCATTTTAGGACTGGATTGGATTTATCTTTCAAACAATAATATTTACTTTTACTTTTCCTACACTTTGATTAGATTCAAACGAATTGGTTAGATGTTTATTTAGTGTTTATTTCTATACAATATGTACTTAATTCACTAAATGGTTCAAATATTTTAAGATTTTTTTTAAACATTAGACTAAAATATAAAAAATTAATTTGTAAATTTGAATTATTACCAGAGAACATAATATTCAATATCAAGTACCTACATTTATATTTTTATTTCAGGACAGACTACCAGTTCCTATGGACATCTGTGATGCGAGTGATGCGAGACATGGCAAAGTTTCTAGTTCTGTAGCAGAGTCACATAAAAATGTAATCATTGATGTTGAAAAAAAAAAGTAAGAACACTGTTTTGTGCATTTATTTATAATAATAATAATAATTCTTTATTTCAGATCAAAATCCATATCAAGATTTATATTAGAAGTGTATTTATCCGGTGTCTAATTTACTTAGTTCTCTAATCTAATTTAAATAGGCAGAAATTTGACCGCCATCTTGCCATTTATGAAATACCAACTACTACAAGCTCAATTATTTGTATTTCAGTTACCATTGCCCAGAATAAGACAATTAAGCAACACGTCTGCAGAGACTGCATGCAGTCGTCATGAAGCAATTATTTTAAGATTGCAGCGACAACTAGCAAGAACTAAAAATAAATAAATATTGTAACCGTGTAAATGCAATAAAGAAATAAATAAAATAGTTTCCCAGCGACGCCTTCCGAAAATAAACGCACTTAATAAAATCTTTTATATATTATTAACCTTGTAACAACCTCTTTTCACAAAACCTCAAAACGTCAAACATAGTTAGTTCATTCCCGCGCCAATAGATGGCGCGCAAAAGACTTTAATTATACCAAGCGTTACGATTTTTCGATTGTATAAGTATCCTCCATACATTTTGAACTTTGTCAAACATTATCAGTAGATTGCACTCAAAGTAGCTTCTAATCGTTAGGACTGCTTTGAGTATCTAATTGTTATTGTTATACGCTCCACTGTGTACTAAGCGCACCACGCCTCGTGCTTTTACTTAGTAAGACACGTTGCGGGGTCCACCTATATTTTATGTAGCTTCGTAAAATACACGAACTACCCAACGTTGGACGTTTTATTCCTGCTCGCCACCGCCGACCTCTTCCTCACCCGGCTACCCTGTTACAACCTATGTTTTATAATCTTTCAAATATAAAATCTCTACCATAAGGATGGAACAAACAACTCACTTTCGCATTTATAATAATAAGTAAGGACTTAATCTTACTAATCAAGTAGTTTTTGAGTGAAAGAGTAACAAACATCCATCCATATACACACAAACTTTCGCCTTTATAATATTAGTAAGTATTTCGCCTTTATAATATTAGTAAGATAAGATATAATATTAAACCTAAGTCGTAACTTTATCTGTTAGGTTTATTTTTATCGACTTTAAGTGCCGACAAGGAACGTCACTACCGTAGAAAAAACTAGGGACAACCTACAGAAACTGACTCATGACAAATATTATACATCCCTTTCTAACGCATTATTGTCATTCATATGAATAAAAAGGATGAGTATATGTCTTTGCTTGCTATTTTAGTCAGGTTTCTATGCTTATAGTCCTTATTCTGAGATCGTACACAAACATGACAATTTATATTACATTAAAAAGTTTATCTCTCAAAGTCTCAAATGTAATCAGAAACTTTTTCAGACTTATCAGAAACTCCTTGCTGTGACACTGAAACGCCATGTAATAAACGATGATAAAATGATTGACAACCGTCAATGTCATACTTTTTTGATTGACAACTATTTATTTTCTAAACAACGAAAACAAAGTTTGGAATTTACAACTAATTGCATACTGGAATCTGCGGATAAACTTTTGAATTTGGAGCAATCGGCCAAGAAATGATTCCCTTTACAGAATCCGCAGACTCCCGAATCGTTAATAACACGAGTGGTGTAACAGTAATCAACATTTCGCTTTCGAGGATGTTCACTGGGAATTTGGGGTAACAAGCCAAACTGTGTGTGAGAACGAGCCTCTTGTCGCCAGTCGCAGGAAATCGGACAGCATTTCCAACTTCATACGACCTGATGCATGCTCCGCCAAAGATTTAAATCGTTGTGCTCCGCAGCATAACGGATCCAAAGACTGCGGAGAAGTGGTGTTAATTTCCACAAAATACTGTTATATATTTCCGGCGAATAAAGATATTCCAAACTTTTTAAATGTTTTATTACGGCAATTAAATTTTGAATTTTGCAGGATATCAAATTAAGGTCTTTGTGGTCACTTTGTAGCATAGGAATAGGAAGCATATAGGAAGCGACCGCACTGCGGCTATAATAGTAGAAGAGGTCACACTTGACAGTTCATTTATGCAAAGAAAAATATACCTTACGCTAAAGGAATAAAACTCAAGAAAACAACATCAGTTCTTATTAATACAATTATTTACTCTACTCCTGATGTACATAAGAAGCACTTTTCTTAGCATAAATGAGCTGTCAAATTGAACAAAAAACCATTATTGTCTATAGACCGACAAACTATCTGTTCCGGTGGCGGCGTCGCTACTGTCTATTTAAAACTGTCATTAAATATCGTTTTTGCATTGCATTTCACGTAGTTCCAATTTTGGCCACCGGCCGGAACAGATAAGTTTGTAGAAAACACGTGTCCGGACTTCTTTATATGGATTTTCGATCAGGTCACGTGACACATAAATCCTGACGCGAGTTTAACATTTTTTTCCCCATACAAAAAAAGTGCACAACGCCGCTAAAGAAGTTTTCACTTCAAAAATCCACAGACCCTGCAGTTCCCGCAATATTCAGAGGCATTGAAAATGAATTTAAGAATAAAACAAATTTTGCCACACGAAGTTTACAAATAAAATCTAGAGGTTTTCTTTTGCCACTGAAACATCCAGAATCCTTGTCAGTTGAAGGTGTATCTCGGTCATCGTGGCTGTCGTCATCGACGATGGCGAATTTCACGAAAAAACTATTTTCCGGATTGTTCAGCGAAAAATATGGCATTTGCTGTTATTTTCAACGATTTCAGCATATCTACCGAACGCACAGAACGTCCACAGTAACGTCAATTGGCAACCCGGTTCGCGTAATCTTGAATCCGCTCCCTGACAATACTCGTACACACAAACTGTGAATACAAATCGGATTCAGAACAAATTTCTTCCATCAGACTGGTTTCATGCTTTTAGGATCCTCGAAAAGGCACACCTACATAGGACACAACTATTAAAAAATTTCACTCGGGGAGTTCTCAATCGACGCGCAAGCTATCTTTGGAGATGCGTTTTCCTTAATTGTTTGATATAATTATGTAGGTCCTTGTATTTGTTTTATTAATTACTTACTAAAGAAAGATTTACAATTTTTTAAAAAACTATCCATGCAATTTTCAAACCTCTCCTTCACTATCGAATCCACAAATAAATTCTAAACCTGGGGACACTTGTTTCATGGCAAAATCTCAATTATCCTCAAGGATAGTGAAAATAATAGCGTATGGGCCGAAAAGGATTTGATGTCAAAACATTTGTTAAATTATACTGTCGGAATATGTTTATGTAGAGATATTCCTTTGAACCTCTTTCTGCTGTTTGGGTTTTCTGCGTTTACCTTTAGTTGTGTTCAATAGTCAAAAAGATCGTTTACACTGAGTACTTAGGTTTAGGTTAGCAGGGGATTTTCCGCACTTGGCCTCTAAAATGGGCCATTGTACGTGAGAAATACTTTACCGCCACCGTCACTCAAACCATCTGAGCTCTGTCCAGAGTTCCAGCACTGCTGTGATGTCTCGGAGCACCTCCCGCAGGGTGCCGCTGTTGGGTAGTAGGCGTGCTCGATGGTGGTCCACACTCTTGCACTGCAGTAGTACGTGGGCCGGTGTTTCTTCAGCGTCCATGCAGCCTCTGCATAGCGGGCTGTCCGTCATGCCGATGTTGAACATGTGATGAACTGAGTACTATCTGGTTCAAATGCTATCAGGATAATCCTTTTTGGAGTTGCGTTACGCGACAGTGATGACAGACCATAGTGACTGACACACACACTGACAAAATAATGCGTCGCTAACACTGATCTACGCCGCGCGTATTATAATGGACCTTAGTGGTCGCTAACGTTACGGACAGGCGTTTGACGTCATTTGTCGCTCAATTTCAAAAGGTATTATCCTAATAGCATTTGAATCGGATAATACAAACAAATATAGCGACATAACTTGTCAATGGGTAAAGCTCTGACGTGTCGGTCTCTACCGACGGATATAACAATAGGTGCATGAATCCTTCGATGCAGGCCACGTAGTGCGCGGCGCGCACGGGCACTACGGGCAGTGTGCGCACTGTGCGGAAGCACAGCCTATAGGAATATAGGTGCATTGAATAAACCCGTGATGATAGCTAGGATAGCCTCAGACAAAAGAATACTGCCTTATGTTCCGGGAAGCATTGCTACTATTTTAAGACTGGTCGACAATTTGTTCAAAATGACATAATTTATAGTGATGTCAAAATATCGCAATTAAATTACAGGATTTCGGATACGACAATTTTCAGAAAATTCTCGTCAATTTGTCCCAATTTTCTCTGTCACTTGTCAACTTTTATGGAAAGTGTAAAAGTCGAAGTTTCGTGTCGACCTGTCCCGGGCTGCAGAGTGGCCCAGAGTGTTGTAGGCAGCTTCACGAGCGGTTCCTGGCACTTAGCTGCCACAGCGCGCTTGTCGCTGGCGGTGGGGAGCGGCGCGCGCGGTTCACTGGCGCACTACGTGTGTGGCGACAATGGCCGAAAGCGTCATGCTTTGTGCCTTAAAAGAATGGAGACGGAAGCACAAGCGCGCCTCGGTTCTGACGGAGCTTTATTCGCAGGGCTGGGCTAACTTTGACCACCCATCGCCTTTAAAATCTGACGATCCGTGCTTTTTTGAACTTTTTTCAATCAATTTGTCCCGACCACACCGCACATCTCTCTTGAGACATCTAATATCCCCTTTGAATAATATTATGTAGTCGGTAGGCACGTCCTTAGAAATTATCCACAAAGCGCTGTCATAAGCGATGTTTTTTTTTAATGTGACAATGATAATTCATTAAAATTTAAAAGCAAAATATATTTTCGTAACAATCGTTAACCCTTGTGTCTATTTTTAAATTTGTAAGATATATTAGGTAATTACTAATTATGTAAAGTTAGACAACGAAGAGGCATGTCTTTTGAACAACCTTTTAATAACAAAGACAACGAGCTTTATCGTTATGGAAAAAACGTCGGTCGGGTTAATTAATCAGCAAAAACCTTGATTTAAGATGTTATGTATTAATTTAGCCTGGTGTTTTGTATGTTATAGTTGGTGTCTGTTTACTGTTTAGTACTCTAGTTTGACATCTAGTTACATCGCCCTTTGTAATAATGTATTATAAAGTCGCTCCGTGGGCTCGTGTGTAGGTTCCTTAGAGTATACATTGCTTATGTATACTCTAAGGTAGGTTCGTAGTTAGTTCCTGTGACAAACTCCGTTTCGGTTGCGAATAGCAAAGTTGCTAAATCCCGGCGCCCGGTGCAGGTGGTTTTAACGATGCACCTCATTATAACCTGCACTTAAACGATTGAGTCATGTCCTGGATATGTTCGAGCGGTCTCGTTGAGGGTTTCATTATGACCACACGGTAGTTTCCAAGCCGACTCGAGCTGTCAATGTCCCCCGCAAGGGGCCTGCGGGGCGGGGGCGGGTGGTATTATCAGGCGGATCATTGCAAAATTGCAATTATTTCGATGCACCGACTAGCAGAGGCAGCCCGGGAGACCCGGCTAAGCGGCCCGCGCCGAGTCCCTCGGTCTCGGACTCGGCCGACACAACCCTTGTTACACTTGGATAGTTAGTTACACTGCCGGATACACAATTATTGTCTTCGTTTAAAAAACCCAACATGCCATTTACAAAGTCGTGATATCACTAATGGTAATAAATCTTTAATAACTCGAAAGTAATTTGGAGACTATGACGGCTATTAAAGTGGAGCGGCATATGTGTAATAGAGGGCCATTTACAAATCGATACAGTAAGTAATTTAGGAGAGGAATGAGTGTAATGATAAATATGCACGGTTATTAAGTCAACGCGGCTAGCGGCTTGAAGGAACTCTTCCACCATTGTGTTCAGTGACGTGCTCGTCAAAATCGTCGAATTCAGGCTAATTTGCATCGGCATAAATAGAACTGCCTTACGTGCGTGATCGTTTTGTTCCATTTCGTTTTTTCTTCGCTTCCAGTTTAAATTTATAATCAGCAAACGTTCAACCCATTATTATTTCAGAGACATCGATTCTCAAAGTAGTAAGTGATAAATTGTATGAGTCATCCGATGGCGGTGCCTCGGGCTGGCAGCGGGTGGCCGGTGGCCTGAAGGCCTCTCGCTGACGCACTTGAGGTCCGCGCTGGCCGCCCGGGTCCAAATCGTACCGTTTTATATCACTTTTAAAACGACGACGAAGGCGGCTATCGATCGACTGACTGGAAAAGTGTACCTAAAAACCTTTGTTCGCGCGTATCCAACACTTAGCCGGCGGCAGCGCGTCGGCTGTAATTATGCGACGAATGTGTGCCTCTGCTGCTTCGGAAAGTCATTACCGGCCTCGTATTGTGCCGGATGGGCCGTTATCGCTCACAAATATACTCCCTACATATTCGTCGTGGAAACTACTGAGCCTGGAAAAAGCACGACATTAACGATCCCCTCGTACAATGAAAGTAATTAAAATAATAGTCCAGGCGGCATCACGCGAGCGCTGTATCGAGAGCGCGCCGCGGCCGCGGCCCACGCCGCGCGAGGCTACTCCGCCGCTACACGGTTGGACAGCTTCGAATTCTCGAAAGCCAAAGTCAATATTGGAGGCGGTTTAAGCGAGGGTTCGATCGTTTTATGTGAAAAGAATATTGCCTTTCGTGGATGGATATGAATGAGTAGCGACTCGCCACCGCCTCAGTGCGCTGTTTATTATTCATTAGACGACTGCCTGTCACGCAAGAGCATGAGCACGCACAAGCTCAGCGCTTCTGAAACTTTCACGGGCGCGGGCTCGCGTCGCACCATCGGCCGGGGGCTCGCGCGCGCTGTGAGGCTTCGGGAAAGGGTGGCGTGTAAAAAGTCACGTTTCAATTTGGGCCCGTCAGCGGCAGGCGCATGTTGCGAACCGGTGGCGCGCCCCCGCCGACCCTCCTCGCCCCCGCCGGGATCATTTATTCCTCTTTATTAATATTCAAACCTGGCGTTATGACGTTTGCGATTTGTTCTCGAGCGCTGCGCGACAACAGCCTCTGCTGAATAACGAGACACGCAACAAGCGAATTGTATTTGCATTTGACCTATAAGCATGTCTTTTGTTCGCCGCGCCTGCCGATGCCGTCGTGAGGGGATCCGCTAAAGTATTTTGTATTGGTATCTTTAATTTAATACAAATAAATTAATGTTTTGGATAAAATCTATATTTTTAATCAAATATTTATAATTATTATAATATACAAACCTGTCTTTAGCAAATGCCAAAATTTTATTGAAAATGAAATGTTAGTTTGGTTTATTCATTTATGTAGGTTGCGTGCAGAGTGTACTCGTAGATGTTTGGCACGCTGGGCGAGCGCGGCCGGGCGGCTCGGAGGACGCGCTCAACAAGTTTTCTCATTCACCGGAGTTTTCCTCATCACATTTTAATTTGCCTGCGAAATCCCTCCAATTAAATTGGGGATGAATAAACATTAATTTGTTATGTGCGTGAAAGTCGACGCGAGCGCGACGTAAATGGAGTGCATTACACAAGGAACATGTCGGTTCCATGACCGGGACGCGATCGTGATGAACGCACGGAAATATCTCAATCGATAAATCATTTTACACAATTTAAAAAGTTTTTAATTATATGGCATGCTTTTAATTACTTACGTCTGAGAGTATTCCTAGCAAGGACCAAAATGTATGGCGATAGCTATCCATAATATTGTGAACTGTGCGGTTTCTACTTAAACTTTTCAATTAAGTAAATAAACAAAGCTCATTTTTGAAGGTAGTAAAGGTACAATAAAGCATAACGCCTATATTTTAGATCCTTTTGTAGGTTCTTACATGAATTCTTAAGAGACAGTTTTAAAACAAATACTACTAGGAAGTTAAGAAACTGTCTATTTAATTATTGATATTGAAAGTTTATTATTTGGCATTTGGTTTAGATTGACAATAAAAATGACGTGGAAGGCAGGTCGGGGCGTGCCAGTGTCACCGGGCTCGGGAGGTCGGATGCGCGCGGGGAATCATAATGGCGCGTGTATATCGCGGCAATACACGTGTCGCCTGCGAAAATGGCCTCTACGGCATTCGCATAGGACGCGCAGTGCCGAGGCGCCGGGCACGCCGGCGTGCGCGCTTAGCATGCGCGCCGGCCCGCGCGGCTCGCCGACTGCGCCGCTGACCGCTACATACGAGATTACGAGCGCGCAATCACTTTTTATTCTTGTCCGTTGTGAACGGAAATTATGTGGATTATGATGACCAACAATTTACTGCGATACATCGTAACATCCTTTTCCCTCGACCTACACCAATACCTCGGTATTTGATGCTAGCTGCCTACAATACAATCTTGCGTGAAACGTCCACCAGCGAGATGATAATATCTCTCTTACAGGTTCTTTATGAGTAGCATTTTAGAAAAAAAAAACAGAATAAAAAGAAACTACTGCAGAATTTTTCTGTTACTCTCATGACCTCATGTGAATTACTAGGTATAAGTTTTAACTTTACAAACGAAGTTTCATCAAAGTTTGGTATTCTTTCATTACATCCAGTCAGTAATCGGTTTAGGTAAGCTTGTGCTTATTTCATAAACAATTTTCATCGTATGGTATTCATCATTAGAATACATCACACACGTAATGGCTTCTCAAATCACACTACAAGTAAGTATGTAGTCAGTTAAAAAACGAGGAAGTAGTGTGCAAGTCGGCGCGATGTTTACCTGTAAAGCACAGGTAAACATCGCGCCGACACTTGCACTCAATTACACTACGAAGTCAGTATATCTGCGCAATGGGCAGTTATGGTGTGATAATTTACCTGGCGGTAGAGAGCGGGCCGCTGGGCCCCGGTCGTGGCAATGTTGTTTTCGTGGATGGCAGCGTGCGGCATGCGGGCCCAGCGGCCCGCGCGCGCCCGGGGCTGGCCCTCGCGCGGATGACGGATGGCAGCGTTCGATGACGCACCACACGCTCTGCACCACCACCCGCGACCCGGAAACAAGCGAAACATCGCCAATGCACACAACCACAACAAACGATCACTATGGCATCTTTCAAACTATAACTATGTACCTATATCAATTAATTATATTTCTACAACGTCAATTTTAAATACAATGAAAACAAGAAATTTAAATTTTTTGTGCTGCGCAAATTGATGGGATTAAAGGTCTTTTCTTCGAAGCTTTTTTCCTGACGTGTCGAGGAACACACGAAGTCGTGTTTTAAGCTCTTTGTGGCAGGAGTTCAAAAAATGTGGTTATTGTTCTTATACCCCTGAAGTTGTGATCAAGCATACGGAGAACAGAAAGTCTGAAAGCGATTACCGTAGAGATCTTTAAGGTGGACCAACTCTGCAGATATCATAAAACATCTTAGCCACGGTTTAAGATTAGCCCATCTCGACGTTATAGCTGGCATAAACGGAATAAATGGGTCAGATATAAAATTATCGTTCTAAAACAACGGCACATACATAAGTTATCAGTTTAGAACGCAACTCGATTCGATTTGATACACCTACCATTGTAACAACCATATCATTTTAAAAAGTTATTGATTTCGCCCTTTTACACACACATAGCTACGTGTATTTAATTTATACTTATAAACATACATACATGTCATGTATTTAAGTTATGTTTCTCTCACGTGCTTGACTATTTTTATAACGTACATAGTTGTTTTTAATACATTGATGCTGCATGTAGGCCCTTCACCCGGGGCCGGGGGCGCGGCGAGAGCCGTTCATTCATAGCGCTGTGCGAACCCTGCTGAATGCCGAGCCTGTAGCGATCGTGCATCCTCCAACGCCTAGCGAACGACCATGACGTCTACTTCTTTCTTTTAATCTGATTTGTCCTGCATGTTTTTTCCCATTTTATGTTACTTTTGTACTTATATCATTTGATTATGTGCTCTCATCCTATGAAGGCTTCGCTTTGTAGTCAACAACCGCGTGAGTGTAGTTATCTTGATAAGCAAACGCTTAGATGAAATTCATTGGCTGTAATCACGCGTTAACATCTGACGCGCGCCTACCTGTGTTTAATCATAATCCGGGTAAGGCGAATAAAAAAGCAAAATAAAAATATAATCCCTTTCGCGGTTTAGACGTTTATGGTGTATTTTCACGAAATGGCTTTTCGAAACACCTGTATTTTAATCCCCGTAATTGTGTGCGCCACTTAACATTACATATAAGTGCGCCATATTTTCTATACCTTTCGTCATAAAAATATATTTCAGCGTTAATTACGAAAAAGTTACGAACTGCGGTCGCTTGTGAAAGTGTAAATAAAAGTTTGAAATATGTTTATTGTTGCATTTAGTTCCGTGCTGCTGCGAGGTTTCCTTCGGGCGGAGGCTCGCGCTTGCCTCACCGACCGACCAATCTTTATTTCCGTCACCACCCTCGGATCGAATCCTAATAAACTAAACTTTTTTGTAAGACGTCCTCGTCTACAAAGTGTCGTAAAAATTTACATTACATAATGGTACTATCTGTACCTAACTTCAATGTAGCGTCTCACGAATGGTGGGTAGGTGACACAAGCAGCAGAAGCGTCTTATCAACATCTGTTGTCTAAAAACTCTGAAGAATATAAGAACAGTGTCTTTCCATTTATACTCGTAGGATTAGTTAAGTATTTAGTTAAAGAAGTAAACCAAATCAATTACTTCGTTTGTGAAAATTGTTAACATTTAGCTGGAATCTAAGAATAAATCTAAAAGTGGGTAATTGGGTTTTAGTTTGTTTGGCAAAAGTAAGATAATGTAGACGTGGTGTGCTGTGCGTGTCGTCGAACAATAATAAATGAGTCGGGTCGAGTCGAGTAGCTCAAACTGGTTCAAGCGCCGGCGCCGCGGGCCGCGGCTCGTTAGCGCCGCACCTCGCCGGCCGCGGTGCAGCCCCATCTTGCGACACTCCAGAGCCTTGCTTAGGTACATTCGCGTCAATAGCAAGCCCGTCTAAATGCAGCGCTGGGCCCTTTATGATTTATTTGCTGACGCTTCTGACGAGCGTCCGCTGTGTTAATAACACGAGACTACGTTAGATGTTCTGTGACGAGACAAAAATATTTTAATTTCCGAATCAAGGTACATAGCATGTATAGTATTTTCACAGACAAACACCCATATGATAGAGCAAATTCCTCGATGTAACAACTAAAGCGAGGACAATGCTAATCACGGCAAGAATTTCTTGCATTATGTGGGGGCCGCGTGCCATTGAGAGCTCGAGAGGCAACTGCGATGAATTACTTCTAAATAGGACCGAGTCCAATTTGCGCCCTCTTTGTGTTAAGAAGATATCAAGTGATGCGCTTTTGTACATGTATTTGGTATTTCAACGTAAAAGGAGAATCGACCGAGAATTGGGATTAGCCTTAAATCTATACCAATAACTATGAAGAGCGCGCATCGTCAGTTTATGGAAACCAAAAACGTGCCTAAATCACGCATCTAATTTTATTTTTATCCAATTTTTGACGACCCATTTGGTGTAATGGTCGAGAAGTAGGCTATTACACCAGAGGTCGCGGGTTCGATCCCCGCACGGTACAAACATTTGTGTGCATGAACATCTGTTTCTATCGGTCTGGGTGTTTCTATGTATAATATGTATGTATTTACAAAAAAAGTACCTATATATATAAGTAATGTTTATTCGTTGTCTGGCACCCATAGCACAAGCTAATGCTTAGTTTGGGGCTAGATGGGGCGCTGTGTGAATAATGTCCAGAGATATTTATTTATTTATTATTTAGTTGAGGAATATTTTGTTTGCATGATTGTTAAATAAATTATGTTTTTAATTTATTTATCAGGCTGTGCGATTGTAACACTTTACCTTGATGATTTTTTGTAAGAAAACTCAATGTTCTGTTTCTTTCACAGAATCTCTTAGAATCGGTAACTAATGCATGTCTGTAGCCTAAAAGCTGAGTTGAATTCCTTATAATAATATGTTGAGGATGGTCATAATCTTTTTTATTGCATAATTAACTGTATACGCTTTAGAACATTTTAAGTTCCTGCGGTTGCACTCTAAACACTGCAATCGTAATCGACAGGACCGGTAAACGACTCAATATCGCTTTTCAGATACAATTATTATTTTGTTGATAGCTGTACCGAATTCAGCTGTGCGAACATGTTTCATTTTTGAAATTGTAATAATAAATGTCGCTGTCGGGTTTACCTATTTCTGAAAGCGATCGCCAATTTAACTTTTGTTGAAGTATTGGACGTGGACGATGATTCGGGAGTCCTGGGTTCAATTCCCGGATCGGGCAAAATTTGTGTCATATTTTGCAAATACAGCTTGTGTTTATGACAATCCTAATTTGGAAAGCGCAGTGTTTAAGCCATTTGTGTGACAACGACTTAATATAAATCATGGAGGCTATCTCTTGCAGTGGCATGAACGAAAAAATAAGTGTAAAGTGTATTTTGTAAAGACGTAAGAATTTTAATTATGTAGTTTTATAGGAGTATGTATATGTATAGTTGGCAAACACGTTTATTTTGAAAAGAAAAGTAACCTCAAGTAACAAATAATGTAGTGCGGACGGCGAGCGGGCCGTGATCCAGCATGATCGCTATCGCGGGCGCCGTGACTTCCGCCGGCGCGCGCGCAGCCGCCGCCCGGCATCACCCCCCCCCCCTGACCTGGCTAACTGCTACCTGAATATGCCGATTTGTAATTCATTAAGATCGTTGACACCCTCGTTATCTAGCTGCAAATACAACTCTTATTTTTCCAACTATCTCTTATGTATTACAAAATAAATGGAACATTCCGAAAAGCGTAGAGTCATGACCATCAGGAAAACAACAACGAGCGGAGTGTCCGGGTGTCGCGTCGACACCGATAAATAAGGGGCCTCGCTCGACATAAGTCACGGACCCTCGGCGAAGGTTGACTCTCACCTATTTACATTCCTAAAATTTTTGCTCGAAATAGGTATTTAGTATTATTTCAATGGATGTTTCCTTCAAGATCGTGCTAATGTTAAGAACGATGTTATTTGAATATGATGCCCAAGCAAACGAGTGGTTTGTAAAAGTGTCGTATACAAATGCATATGTCGCAGTAAGATAGATAAAGCTGTAATATAGTTATATGCCAGAGTTATAACTATGTAACGTACGATAGTTATAAGGAGCGATTTATAACTATCGTACGGTCACAATCTAGTAATATGGTTATCTGACTAAACTAATCTAGTTCTATAGTTATAAATCGACTGGGGCGACTAAGAAATTAACGGGCGTCTAAATATTTTATAGTATGAAATTATAGATGAGGTGTAATAAATATAACTTGGCGACTAATATTATTAGTGAGGTAATAAACATTGTATAAACGGCCGGAGGCGGAAATCGACTCGGATGGACATAGGTTAGAAGGCTAAGGCGGGAGCGGAGCGTAGCGGAGCTCCCGCCTTAGCCTTCGTGGTTATTTTTTTTTTAACACCTATTCCCTAAATTAATGAAAGAAATGGTTTTTAAAATTACGTATTCGGACTGACACGTTTTATTAATAAAAAGTATTGTAATGTAACTAATTGTAGGTTACAAAAAGTTGATTATAACAAAAATAAAGACCATTAAATCGTTTTATTTAATTGTTTAGTAGATTTATAGCTATGCAACTAGATTAGTTTAGTCAGATAACCATATTACTAGATTGTGGCCGTACGATAGTTATAAATCGCTTCCTTATAACCATCTTACGTTATATAATTATAACCCTTGGCATATAACTATAATTCGGCTCTAACTATGATACTGCGACACATACACAGCATGTTGCTTGGTGGAGAGTAGCATGACTGTCATCAGCGCAGGAGTTGCGTCTCGATTGTGTCATTGTATTGCTGCTGTAATTTCTAAGTATTCTGTAGCCTGCTCACAATCAGCTGACAGTCGAAATTTCGAAAATCACTTATCACGATTGGAACAATATTGCAATAAGCTTGAAAATTGCAAAAGGAAACTTTCGTTGCCAATGTTACGTGAAAGGGCTAGTTATTCACATCTTAAGTTAACACAGTCTGTTTCGTACTTAAGTAAAGTGATCGAACTTGCTTGCTTTGGATATTCATGATATGAACCGTGTACCTATAGTATTGCACATGAAGTTTTGTTTCTCGTTAGAAAGTGCCAACGTGTAAGCATGAGTAAGCAGTTACTTTTGCGGTGATATTAACTGTGTGGTGTGTTGCAGCGCAATGTATCGCGCCGCTGGGCATGGAGAGCGGCCAGATCCCGGACCGCGACCTGAGCGCCAGCTCCTCCTTCGACGACGGCAACGTGGGCCCGCAGAACGGCAGGTACGTCACACTTCGTTCTCCACACTCGTTCACACCCGGTAACTATGCCGGTAATGTTGAAACATGCACACCTAGCGCCCTGCCCGATCGATTTTAGTTGTTTTGCCTTTTGACAATGGTGCTACAAAGAGCGGTGGGCTCACGCAATACCGCTCACGCTCTGCCTCTCCGAATAAACGTAAACTAAAATGCACAGACAACTTTACGGTTCAAAGGAACTGAACGCGTATAACTTTGGCAGCGCATTGCATGGGGATGGGGACAACACAACATTGAAGTAAATCATAGGTGAATTCTAATGTAATGGGAGTTCTGCGAATGCCGTTCGTGGGCCTACATTGATATTTAACGACACTATTCCTTAGACGCTGCTGTCTTCTTTGTCAATTTAACAAAGAAGAAGGCATCATTGTTATCTGACCGATTATATTCTGCCTCTTCTCGATACTAATATTATTAATTGTAATTGTAGATTAATTATATTAGTATCGTAAAATACCAGATGTAAGTGTAACTGACTTGCTTCAGTTTGTATATGACGTTTGTTTATAGTTAAATATTGTTATTCGCTATATTTAAAATTTAATATATAATATTACATATGTATATAATATAGAACATGCATTGTAAACTAACCAGGCCTGTAAAATCTAGGATCATATTCGAAGCGGACCCTGAGCTCCACACTGAATGCAATCGGGAATATGCTGAGATGATGATGATGATGTATTGTATAGGGATAAATTATTATAAAACGACGCGCAAAAGACATAAAAGAAGTAAATGAATCTAAAGGTTTCGTGATTACTACGCATGAACAAAAAAAACCGTAATCACAAGCGTGGCGACTACTGTAGTGAAGTTGTAATTGCTCGTATTGATAATAATCGTAGTTAGTGTCAACTTTTAGCGAGTCACTTAGGGCACACAGTCATTGGAACATGGCCGCACGCAAACTGGTTAGATTAGCCAGTGTGGTGGCGAGGGTCGCTCGCACGGCTAATTGCCGCGTGGAGATGCAGCAGTAGCGCGTGACACTAATTGCTCCGGAGCCGCAGATGTCTTGGAAACATTCAATTACATATAGCATGTTGCATATTATGCAACTTTTGACGACCTCCCTATAAGCGGCCTTGAGGGATATCCACTTTATTACTTGATCAAAGGGCTATGAAGATTTTTGTAAAGAAGCCTCTTTGCTTGTCGCGCTATTTTGATATTTTTTCAAAACAGCGTCCACTTGCTATTCTTACAAAAATGGATACTTAGTATGAATACAAACATAAAATATCATAAGACGAAATGTCATTTTGGGCATTCGTGTATTGTCATTTTTGTGAACGCTGTTTTGAAAAAAATCTAAATGACGGACCAGTAGGAAGGCCAAAATCTTCAATGCCCTTATTGAACAGATTCGCAATCTAGGGCTTGACGCAGCTTGAACGCTGTCCGAACCTCGAAGGATATTCAAATGACAACAGCCTGCAGGTAGATCTACGATTCAAAACATTAAGAGGAAAGCACGGAGCCATTTTTCCATACAAACGCTGTCCCCTGTTTTCTCCCTGGATAATGCCATTAGTGAAATATTTTTTTTTTCCAAAAATCTATGACCACTATTTGCATGTCCCTATGTTTTCCTTTTTTTCATAAATTAATAATTAAGAGAGATATGAACCTTCAAAAACCTAAAAAAATGGCCAGATTTTCCGCTGTGTTTAAACATCCAGAAAACAAATTTAACTAGATTTAATTAAAAAAAGGAAAACATAGGAACACGGTCAAAGCCTTTCTTTAATTTTTGATGAAAAAAATAGTTAAATCGGTCAAGTTTTGGAGGAGAAATCAGGGGACTACGAAACGTTGATTTTCCGTACTTTTAATAGGTATTTTCGGTCCAAGCTGCAGTTGTCTCTATCGCGCTCTGCGGGGGAGGCTTGAGGTTGGGGAGACGCGGACTAATACGTATACTCTCTATGACGTGACGTAGTCGATAGTTATATCGATATCCTAGTGTTGTTCATCGATATCGATATTTCCAGTTAGAATATTTTGCGTGAAGTGCATTTAGCAAATTGTTGTGTTGTTTTATTGTTGGAAGGTATTATGTAACTGATAAACTTTTTCTTGACAGTTTTTTATGAATTATATACTAAAACGCCTCGACTAGGCCGTCGGATTTAGACAAAAAAAGAAGCTAAATTCGCAAAGCGTGATGTAGTTCTGCATTTTAAGTATATTGTATAGGTCTGTGAGAGTAATGTTATTTCAAATTTGCAACTTCGAAAAACCTGTGGAAACTGAGAAAATCGAGAAAATCTTCGAAATTTTGGGACTTTTTTTACTATTTGCTCTCCAGGGCCAAAACTATGATTTTTTTGTGAACGACACACTACACTAATAAACTGTATTAAAGTACCTACCTACAACTGGAGGCAGCTCTATTTGACTTCATAGAAGCCAAGCTATGGCACTTCGAAGGTGACCAATATTTCTCGAAAATAGAAAATTTCAGGTTTTACTTACTTATTTCGCAAAAAAACTGGCAAAACCACTAGCCCCACGAAGATGTCTGATATCTTTTGTCACAGACCGAGCATTGAACCATGTCCTTTACCTTTGCTTGAGTACCTAATGATTTCTAATATTTACACGGTTAGTATAATGTTCCCCTACAAACAGCAGGAGTATACAAGCTTGATTGTGACTGTGGGCTCTCTTACATTTGACAAACCAAAAGGAGTATCAGTACGCGAATAAAAGAACATATCGCGGATATGAAACACCGGAGGTCAACGAAGTCAGCAGTGTGTGAACATGTACTGGATAAGCCCAACCATTACATTCGCTTTGATAAATCCCAGGTCCTTGCCAGAGAGAATCGCTATATACCCAGAATGCTACGCGAGGCCATTGAAATTAAAAAACATCCTAATTTCATTATGTAAGATAGTTGGAATGTACCACCTACTTGGGACCCAGTATTACATCTAATGGTTTCCAATGGACATCACAATACTGTGCAGCTTCAAGACACCATCAGCTCCTACTGCGTGGATAGGAACGTATTGAATGATAGTGAAGACGACAGTTGCTGATTATTCTAAAATAATTATAAAAGCGAAGGTAGAAATAACAATTTTTGACGCATAACACCTGAGTCATACCGTGATCACGGCCACTGAAAAGTAGTCGAAACGTCGGGTTTAAATTTCAAAATGTAGAATATACGCGAGTTTTCATCCGTTTAAAGTTGTTTTATTTTAACTTTGCTTGAGTGTTACATTTGCCACAAGAGAAAGCCATATAACTTTACTCGTGGAAAAAAAAAAACAAAAAAAAAAGTTTCTATTAACAAATGCGAATAAATTCACAAAAAGCAATAGGGGTACTCGTCGGATCCGATCCACGAACCTATCGGTGTCGATGAGCAGTACGTAGCCACTGTACCAGCAAGACTTGATACTGTCATTCGAAATTAGTGACCTGTTTTTTCCTTTGCATTGTCCGTGAACATTTACCGGTTTTAAATATTATGCAGAAGTCTATTTTCTTTTGTTCTATTCCTTCTTAGCTGTGTGCAGGCGGGCGCGGGGCGTGGAGGCGGCGTGGCACGCAAACATTGACAGTCTCACTTACACATTGATAGCTCGGTTGTTCGGGCACTGCGCGACAGCAATAGATTTTACAAAAATCCAATTTTCAATTTTCTCACCCTTAGTATTTCCTCTTAAGGCGCATAGCCACTTGGTGTAGTGGTCGAGAAGTCGGCTATTACACCAAAGGTCGCGGGTTCGATCCCCGCACGGTACAAACATTTATGTGCATGAACATGTCTGTTTGTATCGGTCTGGGTGTTTCTATGTATAATATGTATGTATTTACAAAAAAAAAAGTATATAAGTAATGTTTATCCGTTGTCTAGCACCCATAGCACAAGCTCATGCTTAGTTTGGGGCTAGATGGCGCTGTGTGAATAATGTCCAGAGATATTTATTTATTTATTTATTTATTTATAGAGTCGATAACTGATCATATCATTCAATAAAAATCATATCTTTTGACCTGCATTCTCATGGGTCAATTGTTCGCTGGGACCTCCTCTACATTCCCTTAAAAGGATCGGTACATAAAAAGCCGTTCATGGTCATTGTACATAATATTTCTATGTTCATGGTATATCTGAAAACTACACTGAAAGTAAAGAAAGGTATTTTAACCTTTCATCACAATAACACAGTTAAAAATGGTTATTGTTATGAAACGTTAAAATACCTTACTTAAAGGTTAATTTAATGTAGTTTTCAGAAATACCAAAAACGGCTGTTTAGGCAGGCCTATCAATTTTGAATGTGCCGAGTTAAGCGTACAAAACCGCCATTAGTTATTTTGAATTATTGAGTATTGTGGACGAAGTTTAAAGTTAAAATCGACGGCGGGATAGAGGAACAAAGTTATCATTTCAGTGTTAAGCCGGGACGTGTTCATTAATGACGTTTAATAATGCAGGGTTCGCGGTCGGCGCGCGGCCGCTGATGCTGCCACCACTCGCGATTGACCGACCGTCCTTCGCCAATACGGAATACTCGAACTGTCGACCAAATACTGAAAACATTATTATTATATTGTTTTTAGATCACATACTGTATTGTGCTCGGACTGCTCGGAAATGCCTTTCTTGACGAATCTATCATTTATAAAAAGTGATTTCTAACAATAAGCATCATCATTTCTTGGAATAGGAAGTTAATTTAGTTGGTTCATCGCTGTTATTTTTCTGACCTCGCATGGTTTACAATCTGGCAGCGACAAATACTTCGCAGAAAGTAGCGCTGAGTGTTCCTCACGTCAAACCATGTCACATCAACATGTACTTACTTCACTTTTCGCCTTAGAAAGTCGGGTAAAGGCGCATTTCAACGGAAGAGTGTTTGTGAGTGCTTCTTATCTCATGGCTTATTCGTGCGAGCGTTTTGAGTTTGACTAGCGTTATTACCTGTTTTAGCATTCCAAACGGGGGCCTCGTCGCTGATGCTGTAATATTTACATCGCCAGTTGTAATTATTTTATTATTATTCGTCTTCAAAACTCGATGGTTTATGCTTCAAATAGGGAAGGCCGACATGTCGAAAATGCCATAAGTTTGTGTAAGAGAAGAATGGTGAGCGGTTGAGTGATCGGCGGGCCAGGGCGGGCGGCCAGCAGGTGACGCTTTGATGTGGTCGCGCGTCGGACGCCCGGTGCGGCCCGGGCGCGGGACGGTGGCAGTAATTGGACGCGAGCCTGAGCGCCGCGCCCTCGCCGCCACCGTCCTCCACCGTCGTCCACCATCCTCCACGGTCCGCCACCGTCCGCCATCTAGCGCCGATCCCTGTCGCGATTCACGTCACATCATTCATTCCAATCTGATTTGACTTTGCTTTTATCATGGAACATTGAACATTGGCGATCATTGCGATGACAGGCAATGACAAAACTGATCTGATAGCTTATACATTTTTTTTTACTGAGCGGATTCAGTACGAGTAGTCGCTCATATTTCAACAAATTATTGACTTTGAATTCAGGAATGGGACTGCAATTCGAGTAAACTTTAAGTACTTGATTGAAAATTAAAAAACTAACAAAATCAAAAATTAATATTTTTTTACACTGTAACATTAATTTTATTCGTTAGTGCATTTTAGATGTTTTGAAGAGAGTTTTTAGAATTGATAACTCACTGTAAAAAGGTCTTTGTAAAATATAAATACGACTAAATATTCTATAATAATTAATAATATTTCGATTACACCTAACCTAACTCTATTGTCATATTTTCAGTAACTTCACTTTGTAGGTAGATGTGGCAATCTTCACTTATGAACATCTGATAAATATTTATTTACTTTGGTATGTGGGTCGTTCTTCTTTTTAACAGGATGTACATATTTACAATTAGGCGTTTGGTGTTATTCGAACCCTCTTTTCCATTTATTAGGGCAGGCTATCATAAAACCTACTGAAATATCTGGTGAACGATTAATTTTTTTTGGTTCATTGTGTTGTGACATAGGTACAATGTTGGGTTTCTATTCTAGTTCTACAATGGCTCTAAGCTTAACTGTTACCTACACGCAGCAAGGAAGCGTCGTTCGCCGGCGCGAAGTCGCCGCGCCTCTACTCGCATCATACTATGTTATGTAGGTAGTACATTTATGATTCCGTCCAATTTAGCGCGGCGATGTAAACGATATTATGCTTAACGGCCCCCCACATCGTCCTCGTTCCTCAGACTCATCTGAATGTTACTTTTTGACGTTTGACGGCCTATTTGCTGCAATGCTTCAGAAGTCGGCTAGTTTGTTACACAATGTTTATCCGTTTAATTTTTACACAAAAGTAAATTATAGGTTATAAATGTTATGATATATTTGAAATTCAATTCAATTCATTTATTAATTTCTCTTTATAAAGGTTGGATGTATAGTTAACATAAATGTTCTCCGTGAAAGCTTAAAGAATATCAACCTTGAAAAAAGAGACTGGGGCCTGAAGTAGATTTAGATAAATCTGTGTCACATGTTTCCAGGACCCCCTCAGTTGCGGCACATAACACTACATAAAAATACTAAACTAAATGGAACATGAAAGATAAAACCATACTTAATTAGCTAATAATTTTTGTAGCGAAATCACTCCAAGTATGGTCATTTAACTTATGACAGAAAAAGTGGTATGACTACGATCACATTGCTTAATAACGCACGTGTAACATAAATATGACTTCTTTTTAAAAATCAGCGAGGAAAGAGCGCAATGCTTTCCTTTCAAGAGAGTTTGACTTAACAGTTTTCGGCGCTGTTTGGCCTCGACTATTTTACACTTTTGCTATGCACATACATGATCGCTTCGCTCCCGATCGCTAGGAGGAGGTCGCGGGGTAGTCGAGTGCCCTCTTAACGCTCCACTAGCGCGCGTCGTCGGCGAAGCTTCTCGGCGGCGCGCTTGATCTAATAGAATAGCTGGCATTCGCGCCCAAACAAAGACCCATTATTCAATCTGTTTAGATTCGCTGTCGCGATACGACGACACTAATATCGCCCTTCCACTCCTCACATCTTACTAACGGCACCTGTAATAACATCGCTGCTATCTTGGCCTGTGTGATTTTGAACGAGTTCTGTTCATGGTAATAAATGTTCCTAGTTTCCGTACTAGTCCTTATTTTGCCGCTTTCACTGATGGAATGTTTTATTTCATATTTCCAGGCAACTGAAAATCATATTACCTATAAGGTATTATAATATTTTATCTAACGAGAACATTCAAGGAAACCAGCAAAGGCAAGCAAAAAAATATCTAAGTCTCAAAATAAGTAATATCATCAAACACGAAAAGTGCATCAGGGTAGATTACACGGGACATATACATCAGCTTACAGCGGGTCAGGTTTGGGTGCAGGCCTAACGAGGGCATTCATTGAGCTGCGTACCGAGCCTGGTACTTGCGCGTCTCTTAATTATCACTCAGGCAAGTTTAATGCACTTGCATTCTGCCTGACAAGTATTCCTGAATAGATTGGCCTCGTCGTTTGGATACTTCACTGGAGCGCTATCAACATACCATGTTTTTTCATTGTTATTAGCGGCTTAGTGTTTCCACAGTCACTGCGACCTGATCTATTGTGAATGTCACTTACATTTCTTCTCCAAGCCAACTGTTCTTCTCTGGAGAGTAGTAGTTTCTTCAGGGGTAAGGGGGTTTTGGGTTTTCTGTATATAGGTTTTCCAGAGTGATTCGAGCAAGGCTTTTGAGGATCCCAGAGTTTGGCTCTGGGCTATATTGTGTACACCGGGTCTCTCGTGGCCTATTTTTCTGAAAACTCGTACGCCGGATAATTTCTGTATCTATTTCTGATCATCTATCTACGTTAGAAACGGCTAAGTTTTTCGATCGAAAGTCCATCAGTCCAACCCTTATAAAATCGCGTGCTTGAGTTCGCTTTCGCTGTCGCCGCCCTGGCTCGACCTCTATTTGCATGAAAATTAACAGCGTGAATTTTAGTTTTTAAAATTCTAGGTAAAAATTGCTGCAAAATGTCATGCGGTAAATTCTTCTCTATTACTGAAGAGGCATATGTGTAACTAATCAGTAAATGAAGCTCCAGCCAACTCGCGCCCGCCTTGCTCGCCGCTCCCAGTAATCGTCCTCAATGATGTTTGATTCAGATGTCTTTGACGATCAGGCCAGTAATTGAGTAACGTTGATTGACATCGTCACTGGAATGAGGGTATGTCATGCGGTAAATTAAACGGAATCTGAAAACAACTTTGAACTGACTGGCACGTAGCCTGCCTTGACCACAACGTGGTCTATTACATTGTAAGTTTGTAACACAAAGGAAACAAAGAAGAGTCAATATGCTGCCATACTGTACGTACAGTCCTCTTTTCATTAAAGCAACATTTATTAAAGGGACGCTGAAATAAACAGTTTTGTCACTAGGGACTAAAGTTGTCTGCTTATAATAGAAGTTACATTGATGTCTTATTAAACATTACTTGTACTATTTATTGCAGAAATTTTAACATGTATTTTGTCTAAAAAATATATTCTCATAGCAAAAAAAATGGTTGCCTGTAAAGTCGGTTTTACGGGCGAAGATTTTACGTGACAACGTCTTTTTCTCGGTAGAATATTTATTGATATGAATAAACTATGATCGGATCATAGTTGAGTGGGAGAGAGAGGCCCGCCGAATGCCTTGCGTCTCTCTCCCACTCAACTATGATCGGTCTGCCGCGCGCTGCGCGCGCGGCAGACCGATCATAGTTGAGTGGGAGAGAGACGCAAGGCATTCGGCGGGCCTCTCTCTCGTTCGGTGACTCATCGTAACGTTACCGAGCGTTACACTTTTTCATAAGTGACTCCCAGCCGCAACCTAATTTAAGACGTTGTCACGTCAAAAAAAAGTAATTATCAGTCGTTCTCGCGGTACCTAAATACCTAATTTCCAACACCAAATTACTGTTATTGGAAAACAACCAAAATATACGACTTGACTCTATATACATAGGTACGACTACCGTGTACTGTCTCGTTTGTTCAATCTATCTTCATAATAACATTTCATTATTAGCTGTAATGGTTACTCTGACATCTTCGTTGTTTAAGTCGCAAAGTTACTCTGTCTACAATTACGTAGATTGTGAAAGAAAAAGTGTCTGTTTTAAAAGTCATCTCGAATCAAGAAATTCACTTTTGACCAATGACGTTCAATTAAAAAACTAGACTCCCAATCACGCTCAAATATTGTCCGAAGCAAAAGTCTGCCCACCCGACTATTGGGCAGAGTTTTCGTTTAGTTGTATACAATTGACATTAAACACTAACTGCCACGAGATAAGGTGTTAATTTGAACGAATGTGTCATCTGTGTCAACGCCACTCGGACGTTTTTTGAGGAATTTTTCTTAGAGATTGGGTGTCTAGTTCATAGATTTAGTATGTCTAGTTGTATATTGAACGTCATTGCTTTTGACATATTGATTTGTATGAAGGTAGTAGAGAGTATTCGGGTGTGGGGAGGTCACGCGCGGGGCGAGTCACCGGCAAGTATTCCGGACTTAGCAATGGAAATGCGTGATTAATTCCACGGAGGAGATTACCGCTACGCGGTACGGCCCTCTCGCACCCGGGCTCAACCGCTTATCCTCGACCATCTCGTCTTCTAAAAACTGTCATTGAATCACAAATCTTTTCACTAAATAAACTACCACCGCAGAAAACCACTCCCATAACAGCAGCTATTGTTTTTATCAACATTAATCATACGAGCTCTGCTACTTCTCTCAATGTTTTCAAATACTTCTTTCTTAGTTGTTAATTGTTGAACGTCGTATTTTATAATTTTTGATTGCAGATGTTTGGGTAATATAAGGATGTTTGTTTTCTTCTAAGTCAAGCGCTGCTGTTACCAGATATTCTAAATTTGTAAAGAGTAGAGATTGAGTGGAGGCTAGTCCGGAGCCGGGTGCGCGTGCGCCGGTCGCCGGCGCTTTCCAATCCGGTCGATTTATTTGCTAGGCTTAGGCTGCCTGTCCACCGGCGCGGAGCGATGCAGCGGAACGGAGAAACGACATCTAAGCTCAGACAGGCAGTTGCAATCCTATTGGTTAATATTTCTCCGTTTCTCCGCTCCACTGCCTCGCTCCGCGCCGCACACTGGAACGGATTTCGGATTTGCGGACATTGCACTTTTTTGTTAAATATTAATATTTTTATTATGCCAATCGATAGCCCTAATTAAGCCGATCAGATTTTATTCTGGTCATTTTTTTTGTAAACATTATATTATACGAAAAAAATTGAAAATAAAAAAAAATTGTATGGAACGATATCTAAAATGCTCTATAAGTTCCAAGTCTTGACAGATCTCAGGATGATTTTTTGTGGGGTTAATCTATGGGTGTTTATGTATAGTTCCACATACATAGTATTGTCCCGGACGTCCCCGTTTTCCAGATATATGAAGCTGAACTTAGGTACTTTTTCTACTATTTTCTTAGGGATTATTTTAAGTTTTTAACTCCAAATATTAAAAAAAAGGAACATTTTGAATTGTATATTAATTTAATCGATTATCAATAAAACTATTACATCTGGTGACGTCATACAACAAAGTTAAAACATGTAAAAAGTGATAGATTAGGTTTGAATAGGTTTTAATTAACTTAATGGAATTTTGTTGTTTCAGCCTTTGGTACAAAAGGCGGACTTAATTCCTCGTGGCTTTTTCTACCTGTCAACCTGAAGGCCAAGCAGAACGAAATAAATACTGAATAATTAAATTATTCTGTGTCGCTTATATCACTTATATTGCTTGTATCTGTAAATTCAGGTTCACTTCTTGAGCAGTCTTGATCTTGAGCATCAAAAGATTCTGGAGAGAGAGAGAGTCATATTCTTGAGTTTGGCCATTCTTGGTCGTAAAATTATTGTAAGCTTAGGTTCGGACGAAAAAAGATCCACATTTGACGCATGCCTGTTTACTTTTCTGAAATGGTGTTCTCTATATTTTCTAAACTCCCTGTTTCTTGGCTTCTTCAGAAAGTTTTCCGATGGGAATCAAATTATCAATGATGTCTGCTCCATGTATTAGTATTTTATGGACACTAACAGGCATATTATACCACGAGTATTATTTTACAAACAAGGCCGCTAGTTCTCGACAATATTGAGAAAATTTAGAAACATCTACCTACACGTTCTGCACTTGGTATGATTTGCAGAATAACATGGAACCTTTTGATTAAACCTTCATTTATGCCTGTAATATTATAGATACAAGCAATATAAGTGATTTATATCACTTATATTGCTTGTATCTTTTTTTTTTGCGACACAGAATAATTTAATTAATCAGTATTTATTTCGTTCTGCTTGGCCTTCAGGTTGACAGGTAGAAAAAGCCACGAGGAATTAAGTCCGCCTTTTGTACCAAAGGCTGAAGCAACAAAATTCCATTAAGTAAATTGAATCCTATTTAAAAACACAATTTTGATGTATTATATTCACTTTTTACATGTTTTAATTTTGTTGATGACGTCACCAGATGTAAAAGTTTTATTGATAATCAAATAAATTAATATACAATGCACAATGTTCCTTTTTTATAATATTTGGAGTTAAAAACTTAAAATAATCCCTAAGAAAAAAGTAGAAAAAGTACCTAAGTTCAGCTTCATATATCTGGAAAACGGGGACGTCCGGGACAATACTATGTATGTGAAACTATACATAAACACCCATAGATTAACCCCACAAAAAATCATCCTGAGATCTGTCAAGACTTGGAACTTATAGAGCATTTTAGATATCGTTCCATACAAAATTTTTTTATTTTCAATTTTTTTCGTATAATATAATGTTTACAAAAAAAATGACCAGAATAAAATCTGATCGGCTTAATTAGGGCTATCGATTGGCATAATAAAAATATTAATATTTAACAAAAAAGTCCAATGTCCGCAAATCCGAAATCCGTTCCAGTGTGCGCCGGTGGACAGGCAGCTTATGCAGATGTGCGGGATCGCGCGTGACACGCAGCCGACTCGGCGCGGAACTCGTTGGTTGCTGGTCTTGCTACTTCAAGAGGACGCTAGATCCTGTTCGATTTCTGTAATTTATGTTTGAAAATACATTTTTATAAACTAAACAACATCAAATTAACAAATCGTTACAATATAAAAGTTCTAATATTTCCCCAATTATAAAGATTAATCTTGAAGTAGGTAACTAATGTCAGGGATTATCTATTTTATTAAGCAAAAAGAGTTTAACAAATCATAGATATTATGGGTATGTATGCCATTATTAAACAAAGGTAAACTTTTAGGGCCATTAATTTCAGCGAGTAGTAAGTCTCGGCATATTTCATAAGTAAACACTAGGTAGAGCGTTAGTAGGACAAGGCTAGAATAGGTTATCGAGCGCCGCCAGAGTAGTAGCATAGTCAATGAATTACGAGGATACATGGAACCCTAAAATGTTGTCAAGATGCGGTTTAACTCTGGCGTGTTTAATTGGACCACGCCAGCTTAAATATATTTTGTTGCTTCCAACAGTATTATAGTAACATAATAGTATACTCACAATTATAAAATTTTAATGAGTTACTACAGTTATGTTTTTAGTATGAGCTTTTAGTGTTTAAAAAACAAAAATTTACCCTCTGTAATCAAAATGTAACAATAGTTTCAATTAAGGGAGGGTATTAGTCCAAATTCAACCAAAAGAGGTATTTTTAAACGCTTACGTGTGGGGGTATAAAACATATTTATGAACTATAAAAAATATGGTAGGTAGAGAACAGTCTGTTGCAGTGGAGTATCGGAGCATAATTTGAAAAAACCATCTGGTTTCTTTCAAAAAAAATATTACAAAATGACGAATAAAAAAACTGCGTAA
Source organism: Mecyna flavalis (assembly GCA_949319885.1). Taxonomy (NCBI): domain Eukaryota; kingdom Metazoa; phylum Arthropoda; class Insecta; order Lepidoptera; family Crambidae; genus Mecyna; species Mecyna flavalis. The sequence continues at coordinate 24,704,481 of OX439425.1, read as the reverse complement.
ATTCAATTACTCTGAATTTTCAGCGACGACCCCAATTTTTTTTTTACAAAATAAATAGCCAAGCTAATCCTCTAAAGAAGTATCGGATTAGATTTTTTATTTCATAATTATATTATAAGTAATTAAATGAAAACCCGCAAAAAATATAATCTTCGAACTCAAAGCCGCCATTTTCATTATGTGTGATATGCGATTTTCAACTCAAAACCCAAAGCGGTAGAATAAAAATAGACCGCGGTAACCCGTTTAGTTGTCGAGCAGCGCTCGAGGTGAAAGGTCGGCTCCGGACGCTCTGTGTCGCATGACAGCTGCTTTTTTGACAAGTTCACTAGAGATGCGGTGCTGTCGATTCCCGAACGAACACCGATTTTAGATCTAAAAATATTGTTTTTTACCTATGTCAATCAAATTTATGATTCAATAGTTTGTAAAATCAAGGATTAATACCTGCGGCGACATGTGTCACAGTGAAATAATATTTATCTAGAGACGTCGATTTATCTTAAACTAATAGTTAAAAATCGATTCGTAAGTATCGATTTTTTAACGACCAATACTGCAAGATTGAGTAACTACAAGGAAGTATTCTTATTTTCGAATCTGATTCACATTTAGATTTTTTATCCAAGGCGTTATACTTTTAATCAATTTGATTATTATTTTTATTATACGATTTTACGTATGAAGTTATTAACAAAATAATTTTTTTTCGAAATTTAACTCGGCTACAATCGATAATAATTGTAAGCGAAAGATGACCACAATGAACATCTCTAAGTTGGCGGCGCCGGCAATCATGAACGCTTTTTCTCTGCATACATTTTGACAGTAAAAAATTGTGAAACGTTAATCATGTCAATCTGATGGCATTTTGACACAGAATATAGTAATAGTACTAACGTAATTTTGAGATGATTATAGGGTAGGTGGGTACTATTAAGAGTTTACTATTCTAAAATACATAGACTTTTTTTTGAAGGGAGTTGTAAAGTATCTGTACATAGAAAGAGAAAATAAGTTTTGGAAATCAAAAATGAAAAAAAAAAACCGTTGACTTTTATATGCACAGCATTTTCCCAGAAATAGTAGACCCGAGGAATACACGCGGGATGACCCTCGAGATATTTTCATATCATCAATTGATTGACAGCAGGAAACTGCAAAGCAATTTGTTTGACAGTCTATTTTTTATAGGTTTTTAACCGACTTCAAAAAAGGAGGAGGTTATAATGTTCGACTGTAAGTATTTTTTTTTTTTTTTTTATGTATGTCCGTCGATTTCTCCGTCAATTGTGGACCGATTTAAATAATTATTTTTTTATTTGAAAGTGCATAGTTCCGAGGTGGTCCCGTTGTCACCATGTCAGGATCTGATGATGGGATCCCGGAAAAATCAAGGGAAAACCTCAAATTTTATAGGCTGCGCCTACGCGTTACTTGTTTTTTCTGAAGCCATTCAAGTTTTTGCGTCCGATAGACATCATTTTATGTTGATGAGCTGATGATGGAAGGTACAACTCCTTAACGGTTAGGAGTTAGGGGATAATTCTTTCAGTATTGTAGGAATATGTGGACCGTTAGTTGTATTTCATGTACTTTTGCAGCTAAGGTGATGATGGAAAGTACAACTCCTTAACGGTTAGGAGTTAGGGGATAATTCTTTCAGTGTTGTAGGAATATGTGGAACGTTAGTTGTATTTTATGTACTTTTGCAGCTAAGCTGATGATAACCCGGGGATGGGCTGGTCACTAGCCAATAAGGTTAGCACCGACTCGTCCTAATCGGGTGTGAAGGAGAAACCGGGGGAGTGTAGTGGGTAGCGGACGCTTCGGTCTCGAGTCCCACACACGGCCGCGGGTCTAGCTAGCCTGCGGTTATGGTGCATAAACGCATTCTCCTCCTACCCATGGTGCTGAACACTTAATGAATACCTAATATTATTATCAAATAATACAATTCTACTCGTATTTTCGCTATCATTATTATGAAAGAGTTTTACTCACTACCTACGTGTTATTCACACTAAAAATAGAAAAATAAACAAACTTTTTTAAAAAAAAATTAAACCGACTTCAAAAAAAAAGAAACAAAAAAAACTACCTAAAAAACTGAAAAGCAAAAAATAATTTTAATAAGACATTCATCAAATGCTCTTATTGTCTAAGCCTATTAATTAAATTGTATTTTACGTGCTAGGTAGGTACCTACTAATCTGTTTGAAGTCGGTGCCAAGCCAAAGGTAATAAAAAATGATATATAATAATATTATGTATTATAAAGGGTTACTTATTAATCCGCGGACGTAGGTACGTAATCTGGGTACCTACTATTTGGCTTGGCACCGACTTCAAACAGATTAGTAGGTACCTACCTAGCACGTAAAATACAATTTAATTAATAGGCTTAGACAATATGCGCATTTGATGAATGTCTTATTAAAATTATTTTTTGCTTTTCAGTTTTTTAGGTAGTTTTTTTTGTTTCTTTTTTTTTTTGAAGTCGGTTTAATTTTTTTTAAAAAAAGTTTTGGCTTTGTACGGTTTGTACTTTAGCCACTGACGATATTTAAAAGGTTCAGTATTTTCAATAAATGTTTTCTTCTTCTTCTTTGTCGTCACACTCTTGGCAGAGTGATCGTGGTCGTCACATCAGGTTTGGTAGCAACCTTTACAATCCGCCGCCACTCATCTCGTACTGTAGCTCTTCTTGTGCATTCATAGAGTGGACCATTGAGTTGTCACGTTACGGAAGGTAACGGAGCAAATTTCGAAATTAAAGATGATATAATTGAAAGCCAGAAGTTTAATACCAAATGCCACGTCCTAAATCTTGCAGACTAAGATTATAAGACTAAGTAGGGCTAAGATTAATAAATACGAAAGCAATAGGTAGTAATAATGTAGGATCAGGTAGGGCGTAGGGCGTAGGCAGGCACGCAGGGACGTCCAGGCAGCAAGAGAAGGGCACGCGCCCCAAGCGGCGCAGGTGACGGCGCAGATGCCGGCGTAGGTAGCGGCGCACGGATGGCTCGTAGCTATGCGCCCCGGCGATAAGTAGAGGCGTCGGAGAAGCAGGACGCACCGATGAGCACGTGGTACGCGCCGGCGGCGGAGTCAAGAGGTTCAAGGGGTCTCGCGGTAGTGCCGAAGCCTCGGAAGAAGTTCCTTCTGGGAGAGCAGCCGCACGACGTCCGAGGGGTTTGTGGCGGATAGATGGATCCTGAGGACCGTGCCTCGCGTATGCGGTATTAGACTGTTCCTTCTTCATAAAGCTTCCTAAGAAGACCACCAGATGTTTAGGTGTTCGCATAGCCAGGAGAGTCTCCCAAAGTACTGGCCACTTCACTGAGTCGAACGCCTTTGAGAAGTCAACAAAGCAAATATAGGTCGATTTGTTGAACTCTCTGGCTTTTTCAGTGATCTGGCGCACATTCAGAATCTGCTCACGAGTAACCCTCCCCTTCACAAAACCAGCCTGTTCAAGAGAAATTTCCTTAGATAAGTAAGACTTTAATCTCTCATAAATGTTTTAGTAGACTGTTTATTGTTACCCTCACTGCTTCTAAGATTACTATTATTAAAACATATTTTAATAATTACTGAAAGATGAAAATAAACAAGGATTTGTTTCATTACCAAAATAACCTCAAAGTACAAAAATACTTATAACTTTTTTTTGCAATCACCGTTTGTTAAAATTCTTTTTGGAAATGTTTATGTAATACAATTGCTAGTGTATAAATAAGCATTTTTTAAATCATAGCCGCCCCAATTTTTATTCAGGTAAAACGTAGTATGGGACTTTGCCATTGTTCTTTAAAAAAGTTCCCACTAACTACATTTTGTATGATGGTGCCACAGAACATATACTAAAGTAAAGAAGCGACACTCAAGCATGGTGTGCTCGTAAAATCGCTCGGGGCTATGTGTGCGTGTCCTAGACGCGGGCGGGGGTGCTCGCGGCGCGCGGTGTGTGCAGCCGGCCGTCCTGGAATGCCTCGGCCAAGGGTTCGTACATATAACATATCTACTTTCGCTCGCCGCTCGTCGGATTGATTGCACGGATTGACTACGCGACGCAAAATCATGCCGGGCGGGCGTTATTGTTGTGTTTATGGCTGTTTGAATTTAAAATAAAATATAAATTTATCAACTACCTACATATTTCAAAATTTAAAATAAACGAAATTTTAATTATAATTAAAAGCTCTGAAAACAAGGATTTCAGACGATTAAACTCGTAAACTCGCAAGTAGGTAAAATTGACAATAAATAAAAAAAAAATATTATACCTAAATCAAACCTTTCCTTTATTTACATGTTAAAGATTAAAAAACTAATTATAAATAATATGAGTTGCAATTTATGATGTACCTACCTAATATAAGTAATTTAGAGATTACAAAAACTTGTTATAAATAAAACCCATGTCCTTGCACAAGTTTAATATTTCCTAGCATACTATGTAATCTCCTTTGCCACAAGTCTAAATTCCATTTCGGCTTAGATTATGGTAGGCATTTCGGTATCATCAACCCTAGCGTAACACGCTCTGGCTCAAGGTCGCTGGCGCTCGAACTCTCACGTACAGAGAGTGTCACGGCTGTGATGGTGCGGAACCCTTCACGTTCGAGTTCAACTCACACTTGGCTGGGTTTTTTTTTAATACTCCGTCTAGTTATTTATGCAATATTATGTATGTGTGAGGTTATGTTTATTGCACGTTGATGTATTTGGTGTTGATGTATAATAAATGTATAATATCCACGGACGCGCGGGTTCGAATCCAGCCTAAAAGCTGCATATAGGGCTCGTGGTTTTTTACTATCACATGTTTCATGTATTATCCTTTTTTCAATTATTTTAGCTATTTTGCCAACGAAATTTAAGTTTCTCTAGAATTTATGAGTTAGCCTGCAAAGTAACCTAATTAGCTGCTTAAATCATAAAAAAATAAAAATAAAATAAAAACTGCCTTAAAACAAATATTGATATTTAAAATTTAGTATGATGTCCAGATCTCGTAAACAGTAGTAAAAGTTTTGATATTAGTGAGTAGGTACCTACTCAAAATATTAAAACTACCAGTTTTTGTTTGGAGGTGAATTGTCTGCTTGTTTTGCTTATACTGTGTTCACGCTGCGCTCTCTGATTGGCGGTTGCGCTCCGCCTACAACGAGACGCGCGGGTGAAAAACGAATTTGGAATCGTGCTACGTCCTCGTCTTAAGATTATCAGGAGACGACCTCAAATTAAACCGTAATTAATAGTCGTGTATCTAATGTAGTAAGTAGCTGGTTCTCCTTTGTGATTGTACGGAGGAATCTAGTTAGCTGTCTACAGTACTAGTAGTACATGTGATAATAATTGAATAGGTCGGCAATCAGGGCAGTCGCCTCAAGCGCTGGGCCACAAATTAGTCAATTGGCTCGTCGATGCGTCAAATAGCTGTCGCGTGAGCGACACGCGCGGCGCGGGACGGACTCCAGTCGCCGTCTCGCCTCAGGGCTGCCGTGTCTTCGGATCTCCACACCTGTAACTTATTTGACAATTTTAATAAAAAATGACCTTTGTTTAGATTCTTCTAAACAGACCATTGACGTGAAAGGGAGGAAAAAATGATGATAATTATGCTGGTGCATCTGGTGAATTTTTAAAAGGCTATTTTGTGATAAATCATTATAGGTACATACTTTATTTTAGCGGTCTGTGTCCGGCGCAGTCTCGGCCCCAGTCCCAAACGGGCCGACGCGACACCGCGCGTTTGTTGGCATTGCAACAGACGATTGACCTTCAAACTAGTTACTGCACTCGACTTGACACCAGATTACGCCTAATCCTGTTTTTACTTTTGTCCTTAAGGAAACTAAATGAACATTATGGAATGTTTGTACCATCAACGTAGGTGATAGATGCATTTAAATTCATGTGTGTATATTTATTTTTTGTCAGCTCAGTATTAGAAAGTTCGATACAATATAAATATATGTTTGTCATAATCTTCTTGCCCCGTAGTAAGCAGGGCCAGTGCAGTCGATCGTGTTGTAGGTCGTTGATAACAGGTCAGGCGATGGTAATTGTTTCCTCCCGGCGAGATATCCTGAAGGTCGTTGCTCTGCGGCCGAGCCGTCGTACTGCACTCCGACCCCAATCAATTAATATCTGATTAATGAACGCGCGCGGCGCGAGAAATGCCGCGAACCGACACCCGCTTCTCACTTGCGATAACGAATACTTGTGTCCTGCCTGCTGTCTGTCACGCCGAACTAAGTCTACGGCCACTACGAGTAATTCATTCATGATTCAAAACTGTGTCAAGCTTAGACAACATAATAGAAAACGTTTAAGCAAATGTCTCAAAACAACATAAATTAATTATATCTCACATGGAGGCGTGATTGAATCTGCAGATCAGAAGGTTGTGCTCTTATCAACTCGGGGTCACCATTTAGAGATACTTCGGTGATGGGTTTAGTGGTTTTAGATCAGACGAACTAATTAAACTTTAAGCGTATATTGAAGACAGCCGACCGGGGTCGCTGCTTGTACGTCACTGAACTTACTAGCACGTTACACTATTCACTTACAGATTACAAAACAATAAAGCCCGTCAATGTTGTGCATTGAATCGAGATGCCGAGGTTCGTTATATTGAGGTTGCACTCTATAATTTATTTTAATTATCATTAATTTATTTTTAAAATCTGAATATCTGATGTTCCTCATAAAATATCTGTCAGATAACTACGATGAATTTACGAAGAACTTATCTGACTGCCGTAAAAGTGGTGAAGGGACATAAATGAGGAAAGAGTTGGTCAACATGATGAGCACTTTCGTTCAGGTAACAAAAAGAATGGTAATTAGCAAGCACCTGATAAAGAGCCCTAGCAGAAGAGTCAAACCCTGAAAGATAAAAAGTTGATCTACGCGATGAGAACTTTTTGACGACGTAAGAATTGTTGTTGATGTTCGTCATAAATTCATCAGAAGTTATGGTTTTAAACAACAAAAAGTATTATTAATTCCCCTCATTTCCCAAATCCCATGTGAGATCATCCTACATTTTACGCGAGCAAAGCCGCTGGGACAGTTACGTATGATCGAGTGCTGTCTGTGATGTTCCATTTCAATTTGTTTGATTTAAATTAAAATAACAAACGACACTTGCCGAAGTTAGTAGGTACGAGATCGCCGGTCCATTGATCGCGTCGGCCGGAGTCCTCACAGCAAAACTTGCAGGAATACAGCGAAGGGGAACGGACCCAGCCTTCATAATTAATTGGAATATATTTTTCTTTGAAAGAAATATACATATGTTATTCGAAATGGTATTAATTAGCTAGTCAATAAGTCTTTTAGTGGAGTTGCGTGTTGAAGAGTTAGTTGTTTGTTTTATTTTACTGCTTTCATTTTATCAAGGAATCAATTCACTTATCTTATGCAAAGAGCGCAGTCACCCTCCTAACGAAAACTTGCAAAGAAAACGTTTTTAAAAGCACCATAAAGTATATTAATTTGTCGGAAGTGTATTTCATAAGACGGTAGTAAATTGGTGTATCGTATTTGTTGCCGTCGATGAATGATGATAATAAAATGCTGAAAAAACGAAAGGGGACAGCGCGCCGCGCGTGCTCGACGCCGCGCTCTGTAATCGAGTCGGGATCTTTTATGCACGATCTTCCCCGACTTACCTGACATAATTCACTGGTTCGATTAGATAAAAATAACAACAACATTATGGAACTCGAAACCATTCTGGCACAGCTTTACAAATACTGTGATTCTGGTTTATTTCAATATCTCACGCAATTTCTTACATTTATCAATATAAGTAAAAATTCTAATCGGATTGTTAAGTCGGTCATTGCTTTTTATATCCTGGCTAGTCAATAGTCATAGCTTAGCAAGTTTTATGTAAGCAACTTCTCCATAATAGCCTTTGCACTACAAGGTATTTTATTTTGTATTAGGGATACGTTTCCGAGTTTGGTCCCTTTATATTCACGTTTATTATGAACTAATACTTTCAGTCACGAAAATACCAAAACAATACACCCGAAGTCGATTCGATCTATATTATTCATTAATTTGTCTTTTAAAATACATAATTAATTAATTATGTTCAATTTAGTTTATATTTGAGCTGTCCAAAAGTTTTTATTTTGTACGTTATTTAATGTATAAAAAATAAAGGTAATCGAACATTGTGGGGGGCAGGTATGCGCGTAGACACTAGACAGGCGCCGTGTGTCCAGCGTTGTTTGCCGAAGGCTGCGCCGGCGCTGCTGCCGCGATGGCGGGCCCGTGGGAACGCGACAGAGCGATTGATTCCAAAGGCCCTTTGCATGGCACAGGTGGTCGAGCGGTGTTTGCTCGCCGCTCTTTCCGCGCGCGTGGGATCCGCTTCGTTTTTATGTCACTGGACTGCTATAGAATAACTGGCGCAAATTGCCTTAGGTCACATTCGACCAGACATTACGCCATCCGTGACCCATTTATTGAATATTTTAATAAAATGATTATTAGGCTCGCGCTCGGCGTGCAGCGATGAATATAAATTCATGTTAAAGATATCCTTTGCTCATGCCAATATTTATTATAAAGTTATTTGATATTTATCTGTTGACAGGTCAGGGAATATTAATGAACTTTGCAGACACGTACTAGACGGGCGTCCAGGTTCCATCGACCTTTTGTCATAAAACATACCGTGTGTCACTCCCAAGTCCCACCTAATGTTGTTTATACGTGAAGCGCCAATTCGTCGCAACCGTTTTATGCGTTTACCGAGCCGGAAACTCGTATCGTTTGTTGTTTCTGTCACGGCTTACATATCGCCGTAGAGTAAGAGATGCGTAGTAGATGATGATGATGTTGGTGTGTCCGCAGGCTGAACCAGGAGCTGGCGGGCGGCGCGTGGTGCCCGAAGGAGCAGGTGACGACGGAGACGAGCGAGTGGCTGCAAGTGGACCTGCCGGGCGTGCACGTGGTGACGGCGGTAGGCACGCAAGGCCGCTTCGGCAACGGCCAGGGCCAGGAGTTCGCCGAGGCCTACGTGCTCGAGTACTGGCGCCCACGCCTCGGCAAGTGGCTGCGCTACCGCTCCGCTGACGGTCAGGAGGTGAGTGCCCGTCAACTGACTAAACGCCTCGCTAACGCCTATAAATTGCCTAAAAATTACCCGTTAGAAGCTGATGAGATCAACGAAAAAATTTACCATCTTTTATTGGCTTAGAAAATTGTCAGTGATAAGATAAGGTAGGATTTTAGTTGATACGGTCGCATTTTCGTAAATATCGATGCAGCGCTGAGAATACCTGTCGCCCAGGCTATCGCGTCGTCGAAGGCAGGCGGGGTGGTCATCAACGGGCGCGGGCTTGTTTGGTCGGCCCGTGATAGCGCACGGGCGCAAACACGGCCGCGATAACACCCGGGCCTCTACTAACATAATGATCAATAATGCACTCCGCCCGAGCAGCCGCACACGAAGACGACGATAATGCTGTTACCGCTCGCTCCGGGTTCGTCTTCGAGCGCCACTCAATATTTAGTTTGAGGTCCGATGCACTCGCCCATATGTACCCGGCCGTGTAATGGCTGATAATTAATGTTTTGTTTGCGTAGTCAGTATCGGACGCGCGTCCCCGCTCCTGCCTCGTGTATGTAAATTAATGCAGCACACATGACTACACAGTTATTATATAATGTATTTTTTGTAAGCTATGACTCACGGTCTGTCTGCCCGTCCGAGGGGATGCCGCCGGGAATTGTAAGCCCCTTCGTACACAAGGCGACGCAAGTCTCCGATACTCGGCGACTTGCGTCGCCTTGCGACTACCGCCATACAAATCCATTGAGGCTCGTACACTAGTCGACGCGACTCGCGTCGCCGACATTCGTCGCGCGACTCGCGTCGCGCCACTCCTACGATACCTGCCTGCCGAAGTCGTCGCTACTTAAGTCGCGGCGATTTTCAAGATGGCGGAGCAGTTATTGAATATTAAATTTGTTTCTGAGGTGGAGAAATATCCTTGTTTATATAACTATACTGAACTAGCTTACCCAGTGAACTTCGTATCACATACCTCTTAATATAAACCATATTTATTTAAACCCTATCTTTTTTCCATATTTTCTCATCGTTTAAACCTTCCCTGGACTTCCACGAATATTTCAAGACTAAAATTACTCAAATCGGTTCAGCCGTTCTCGAAGTTTTAGCGAGACTAAAAAACAGCAATTCATTTATAAATATATAGATAGGCAATTCACGTCGCCGTGTGTACGGACCGCGCGCTACTCGATACTCGCGACTGGATACTAAAGTAGTATACAACATTAGTATCGGAGACTTGCGTCGCCTTGTGTACGAAGGGGCTAACTCTTTCCTCAATATGCCGCACAGGTGTTTCCGAGGTTCTTTGTGTTTATTTCTATAACAACTACCGTTCGTCGCGGGCTCCGTCATGACTTTGCGGATTTTTGGAGTCACTGACACGAACCTCCGAACGAATCTCACGAATTGGTAAACTTTTACTTACTTTTTCGTTATCGAACTAACAATTATTTTGCTAGTTAATATATTAGTAGATTTCATTATTATATTTAGATAAATTAAGTAAGTTTGATCAATTAATAATTCCTTAATTTACTGCAAGTTAGGCCCTTCAGGCACAAAATTGTTTATTATAAAAAATATATATCTTTCATTTTCTGTTTTCTTTCGATATACACGTTATTATAACCCGTGATACTTGAAAAAGCCCGTATGCAGGAAATGCAACAATGAGCCATAATATTATGCTATTCAGCGATCAACAGGAGAAGGCCCCCACGCGGAAGTGGTCGCCTGTCGGCGGCTGCGTGCCAGCAGAACCGCATCAGACGCTGGTCCAGGAATACTAATAGGCATACTACATGTTAATGCACGTTGCACTGTAGTCGTACCACTAAAAGAAAGACCGGCTACCAAAGACATAATTTGAAAGTTTAAGTTTTTACTTTTTATATTCGAGTAGGTATGCCAAGATAGTACCTTTATTATATTGCTGGTAATTTATCCGGTAACGTTACCATTTAACGTTAAAATGCGGCGAATGCCTCACTCGTGACAATAACAGTATACAAAAGGTTGGCTTATCAGCGGAGGTATGTCGCGAGGATAGAAATATTTACACGAGCGGAGGCGGGGAAGCGCGCCGGGATTCTCTTAAACATGACATTAGCCGGAGTATTAAGAGGCGAACATAATTCTTTTGTAATGTTACAATAACCTTTTTACCGCTTTAGATAGAAAATTTAAAATTTCAAACGTGGGCTTAAAAATGTTATGTTATAAGGACATTGGATTGATTTCGATTGAGTTGTGTTGTCGTGTGTCAGATCCTGACGGGCAACACGAACACGTACCTGGAGAAGAAGATCCGGCTGGAGCCGGCGGTGTGGGCGTCGCGCGTGCGCTTCCTGCCCTACAGCTCGCACCGGCGCACCGTCTGCATGCGCGTCGAGCTTTACGGCTGCTACTGGAGCGGTGAGTGCCGACGACACCTGTGTTACTGACAAGCCGGCAGTTTCTTTTTGGGCCCCTATGAGAATCGGGTGCGGTGTTTACCCACTAAAAACCTCCGCGATACTCCCTCGCTGCCGTTATTCTATAATGGTGCCGTGGGGCTCCGAAATCCATGGACAGCCACGACACCTATTATGATCTGGCAGCCATAGCATAAACTATGTAGTTTGGGGCAAGGCGGCGCTGGGAGAATAGTGAAGTGTTGCATCACTCAATGCAATCAATCGTAGCTTTTATATTATGCTGATCTTAAATTCAACAAAATTGTAAATGTTGTCTTGCATTCTATCGTTTTTTGATGAAAAATTGATGAACTGTTCGATGTATAAATGTAAGTATTGGGGAAACATCAGGCACATGTGCTATAACTCTCACTTGTGCACTATAAATATGTCCTGCGTTGATTGATTGTAAACTTTGGCCGCTCTAGACGAAAACATTCAGTAGTTCAACAATCTTGCTTATTATTCCTTCTATTCTACGGGTTAGTAAAGCCACAGGTGTCAACATTCTATTGCATTTCCTGGAAGCTTTATCTGCAGAAATATTTTTTATCTACATCCATACCCTAATATGTCTATTTTATAGTCAGGATCCATGAGCAAACGAATAGATATGAGTATCTGTGTCTGCATCTTAATGTTTACATTTTAACATCGGTAAACGATACTAAAATGTTTACATTTTAGTATCCGAACTAAAATGTTTACATTTTAGTATCGGTAACCGATACCTTAAATCAAAAAATCAAAATCGAAACCAAAAAAATCATCAACATTATTATCGTATGAATGAAGATAAAGTTATGTATGTGACTGTACATAATTAGGCATTAAAATACTCATGTGATCCTTTTATGAAACTCACTTCGTTCGTTTCATAAAACCACATTCGTATTTTAATGACCCTCATTATGCAACAGCCACATAAATAACTATTCTGAAACCGACGAATAAACACAGGTTCAAGAACTTCGATATTGACTTAGTTTCCCACTTGAGTCTATATTTTTTAGATTTCTTGAGATCTCGGCCGTTTTCAATAAAAAATAGTTTTCGGTCCCTTATGGCAACCCTAGTTTTAGCAGGGACATCAATTTCACAAACTCAAATGATTTAACATTGTGTCGCCGAGTAGTAAGGAAATGGACTTGTAAAGAAACATGTTATGAAACTTTCAACTGCAGTTAAGTTCAGGCTCATGCTTATACGATGTAGAATATTAGCTTATGTACAAGGCTGGCGTCGGTGGTGGCGGTTCGTAGAAGCGGCCGGGCTGCGTGCGGCGGCGGCGCGGGCGACGCGGCGTGCGGCAAATTGTGCCGCTAATCACACGTCTGCGCTTTTTAAATGCCTTGATTTATTGCGCCACGCTGCTCCGCCGGTCACGTGACCAGCAGTTCATTGTTACTCGCGTTTTCACGACAAATGCTTCATTGGAATACGAGTATATATACATTTTTAGCTTTTTACTCGCTTAATGCGAAACTGACCGCTGGCTCGGAATGCACGTTACATTTTACCATGTATAGGTACTTAGATTTTTCAGATGTTTTAATCGATAGGAATAATTATAATGGAAATTATAATACGAGTACGAGTACAATAGTGGTAAGTACCACGTCTAGTTTCTTGTGTGATGATGTTATATTCCGCATCGGAAGCCGTCGGGCGTTAGTTATCAAAGTGGGTTAGTATCGATTCGGTTCAGCTTGCATATGTGCACAAATCCGTCGAAAATGTCGACCCGGTCGAATCGCGCTGCCGCCGGAGCGAACGTCATCTCATATAGCAATATTAAATTCATAGAGGAACTTGCGGGAGGCGCTGAGCAAGATCGCAGGCGCTAGCGGCTGCAGCGCGGAAGTGGCCCCGTCTAGACGACGCACGGTGGTCCCGTTTCTTAAGAAGGGCGGTCATTCGCGTTTCGGGTCGGATTAAAACTAAAAGAGTTACTTTTTACCCAATAACTTCTTGTTTTAAGGTTCTTGGACTATTAACAAGTAAAAATATATATATAATTTCAATATAAAAGATAGATATTTTTAAAAAATAAGCATTTATCTAAAACTTAAAAATGTAGGTATATGGGTAACAAAAAAGAAATGGTTTTATTTATTTATTTCTTAAAATAATAGTTTAATTGACATATAAATAATAAAAAACACTAGATAATACATAGCTGAATACATTATTTTATAAAAAACACAGGCTTTTTTACACAGTAGGAAAACATAGTAATTAATAATATTTACATTATTGAAATTTGCAATATCGTCCAACTACATAATAAATACAATACTTATATTGCTAATGTTGACTTCTTCTTACTCGTTAACGTCCTCATACTAGAAATAAGTAGGTCTGAATCAAGCGAAAGCAAGTCTATTTTAAAAAAATCAATGTAAGTCACTTCTCGGGAAAATTTTCTAGTGTTACAGCCTCCAGATAATTAAACTAATGTATTACAAGATCAGGCGGCCTCTTCAGACAATATAGAACTTTCAATCACCTTTAATCCGTTTATTAAAACCTTGTATGTATGTATGAAGGAAATTTATACCAAGGATTTTCCTCAGTAAGAATTTTGGCCTTATCAATAGCATGTATCTTATGTTTGTGAATTTTTATTTTGTACCCTGTCACTCTGATGATAAGGTCGGCGGAAATGACGTCACCTGTCTATTAAGTATTTTCTAATACCTGTAATTTCATCAGAAAATTCAGAACTAAGGCGAAATTTTCATGTAAAGTTTCTTTCATTGAATCAACCACTACCGCTACATCGGGGCTTATATTTCGAGGTTTTTGACCTCCCTAGTTTCTTCTTAGCCCTTAACTGGTATTTTAAGTTAAATATCTCAAGTAATTGATCTGGATATTTTCAGTATCCGGTTGAGAGTCTGCCAGGTGCCAAACACTTCACCGAGATCTATCTACCTCATTTTTTCAATCTTCACAGATAATCAGGTGTTATGAACAATCATTCGAAGAAAATAACACTTGATGGTGGCCCCTGCAGCATAAAAAAGAAGCAAAATTACAAAAATACCTGAAGTATCAAATTTGCTTACATATGACCTAGTCTTTTTTATGACCTATGGCAGTCCTCGGCGCACTTTGGCGCACCTAGACATTACAGATTTTGAAACTAGACAAACTTGAGATTATTTTGATATATGTTTCAACTTTGGCGATTCGTTCCTTCCTAAGTAAAAGTCTAATTGAAAATAGAAAAGCGGCAAAAAACAAATAAATCGGTAGGTCCTCCTTGATGGCACTGGTTTCCGATAGTGACAGAGATAAAATTAACAAAACATGACTTCAAATATTGTATACACCTTCCTTTCAAATATACAGGGCACAACAATATCCTAAACAATCGATTTCATAGAAAAACTACACTTTGAAAATAATGAAAATTTATGCCGAACGATAACGCCAATGAGCACAAATGAAATGTTTCCACTTCGGGTGCACAAAATTAAATGTTCGTTGTATGTTATTGCAATTTATGTTATACCTGGGGGTAGAAGGGTTATTTGTCTATCCTGTAAGTGACCAATAACATAATAATGTGACCATCGACATTTCAACTCTATGACCTACGGCGGGACCACCGTGCGACGGGTCAAAAATTCACGCGCTAGCCTCCGCCCGCGGCCTCGCCCGCGCTCGACAATCGCGCGTAAGCGTACAGCTCATTACCGAGCACTCGACTCGCCCTCGGCCCACGCGCCTGCTTACACCTTAAGCTCATTGCTTTTACAATAACAATTTCAAATTCGAGAAACTTAAATTACGTTTCATTTTCAAGCCCTGGCTTTATTTCTCATGATCTGCCCGGCGTAACTTCGGAACAATAAATGGGATGGGCCCCTAATAGGAATAATGTTCGATTGCTACATACATTTATATCGTTGACGACCTCTCCCATTTCTTATTATTTATTTCTATGTCTCTTTCAATAACACGTGGGTCTTGGCCAATCGCAACTTCCACTATTTGCGCTTGCCGTTCGTAGAAACGTTTTATTGAAATTGCAAATGTACACTGGCCGCGCTGGCGAGCCGTCCTGCGCGTCTGTTGACGCTGGCTCAAAGGTAGCGTACTCGAAGCTCTTCTAAAACTAGTCCGCAGTCGTCACTCGCAAGTGAGCAAATACCTATGCGAGGAATTCGCGTGGCTTGACATAACCTTTGAGTATACACAGACGAATATTAAGTCAACGAAGCGTTTGCTATATCCTACTAATATTATAAATGCGAAAGCCTGGATGTTTGGATGTTTGTTACTCAATCACGCCTAAACGGCTGAACGGATTTAAATGAAATTTGGCACACGTATAGTTTATAACACGGATTAGGACATAGGCTATAAAATTCCTACGGTAAGCGTCTCATTCCCGCGGGATATTTGAAAAAAGAAATTACCCGCGGGTGAAACGCGGGCGGAAAGCTAGTCACTAAATAAAACTTTAATTTATGACATTTTATTGAAAACAAATTGAGATGTATAGTCATGACCATGAGTATCATGACTGAAACTTGATATCTATTTTGTAGATGCTTATTCTCAGATTGCACGGTTAGAACGAACTTTCAGTCAAGGCGACAGTTACAAACGTTTCAAGTTGAGTTGGTGCGTTGTTCCAAAAGTTCTAAACTGTCTCAACGAAATTGAATTTTGTATGAACTTTGTAGAGCTGTTTATGTATACACAGTACTCGTAATACTGTCCAGATGCGGTGTTGCGCAAGGAAGTGCAGAGTGATCCCGAACAAAGGGTCTCGGCATCGGGCCCTAATCAGTGTTATTATAAACATCTCGCGCATGCGCCGCGGCCGGCAGGTGCGCCGCAGTATAAATAGACCGATTGTGCTTGACTCACCCCGCCTTGCGCAAACCGCACCGCCATGCTTCCCTTTCTTGCAGAATGCAGGTCATACAATACCTACTGTAATGGCATACATGTTCCTAAGTTTATGAGAAAAAAGAAGATGAATGGAAAACAAGGTCTCCGTTTGGGTTCGACTTTAATTTAACCCAAAGAAGAAAGAGGCTGCGTGTTTTCTTTGTATCGCCTCAATCCGAGAACACCACCCTCTCTGCTTGAACCAGAGTCTGAGTCAGAGGGGTGTTCTTGGTGTTGACAGTTCGTGCGACGTAAGATTTCGTGGTCCTTCTGAGTGAAAGGCCAAACTACCAACTAAGAAGATTGTTATTCTTCGGCCGCACGTGGAACGCTGCTCTCATATTATTATGCGGGCGGCTCCGACAGTGCCAATCTGCTTCTCTGGACCAAATTCAACGTAGATCGACTGACATTCACACTAGTAGTTGATTTACAGAGAAATTTCGAAAGGCACAAATACCCAAAATAAAAAATATCTTCTGAAAATACAAAAGAATGAGTAATTAATAGTCAATCATAAATCACTCTGAATTAATTCATTATGAAAATAAATATTATAAATATTATATAATATACATACTATGTATATTATATAATATTTATAATATTTTTATGAAAAGCGTACACACGCACACACAAACACACACACACACACACTCACACACAACACACATACTTTTAATATGAAATTGCAGGAAAAATATATTTTGCCTACTATTTTTGTTTAAAACTGAACTTTGTGGTGCAGTCTGTTAGCCTCACCAACATTTGGCATCCGCAGAATACCAGTGGTCGTGACGTTCACTAAACTGTTCGTCACTGCCAAATACTGAGCGGAGACCATTTTGGTACCAAGTCAATCCTTTTTTTTTTTTTTATAATTTTTGTACAGTTTGTGATTATTTTTGTTTTGTGATTGTTCTTTTTGTTTTGTATGTTTTGTGATTTCTTTTTTGTTTTTATTAATTTACTGTGTCTGTATTTTATGTTTTAATGGTACCAAATAAAGTTCTATTCTATTCAATGGCGGTGTCTAAACCGTAAAGGAACTTGGGAGACCTTGACTCGTGCCATCTGTGGTGCTCGTGTCCGAGTATTGAATTGATAACCGATCGGTTCGTGGAAATGCATTCGGAATAGGTCATAGTGTGAGACTGAACAAAAGAAAAGAGCGGCGTCGGTTATGGTCGCGTGCGCACCCTGCATGCGCAATGCCGCGCTTTGTGCCGCCGCGACGCGCCTGAGACGTCGGCCGATGTCGCACCGGCCAATACTTACCGTATGGCATATCATACTGTAATGTATAGTTTATTAACCGTTAATTCTTCTGAATATAGGATCAAATCAATCTTTGTCTTCCTCCGGCGTATTTCCATTTCTGTTTGAAGACAGCTGTCCTGATCCTGGTCCGTCAAGCACACCTGGTTTTCTAGGATCTGCTTTATAAAAGTTATCCATGTCAGTTTGCTACTACACAAGAACCGAGTCAAATTGTATCGCCTTTCTTGTCGTGTGTTCATTGGGTCTTTTTATGACATAGCCATTCCACCGAAATCGTGCAACAGTTGGTATCCCCGAGATAGGTCTTCTGGATACTTATGCTGACCTACTCCGCTAAACATTATATCAGTTTTGAATGAACCTATGTTCATTTAATACATATAATACAATAAACTTGAACTTGTGTATATTGCGAAATTGATTATAAAATTAAAGTATTTTATAACTTCGCACAATCTATGTACAAATAATATATTGAATGTAATTTTCAATCGTCGAGTTTGCCAATAATTGCAGTGCGCTAGAGTTACTAATGAAGTGACAAACTTGCTTCAATTCTCAGTGGAATAATAGCACTTTACAATTACATATTAATTTGATAGTGTGTAGGATTATTAATCACTTTACTTTTGATATTAGCTAGATCAATAGAAAAATTCGTTTATTATGCACTAGCTTTCCGCCCGCTGTTTCACCCGCGCGTAATTTCTTTTTTTAAATATCCCGCGGGAATGAGACGTTTCCCGTAGGAATTTTATAGCCTATGTCCTAATCCGAGTTATAAACTATACGTGTGCCAAATTTTATCTAAATTCGTTCAGCCGTTTAGGCGTGATTGAGTAACAAACATCCAAAATTCCAAACATCCAGACTTTCGCATTTATAATATTATTAGGATTGTTAACCCGTAAGTATTCACTTTGCCACTTTACTGCCGGCCCCGTGTACTGTGTTACAGCTAGCCGTTAAAAGATCCTGCTGATCGCATTATGCTAAGGGCAAGGCCGTTCACCCTCGCATTGCTTGACAATCTGATCATGGCGATTCAACTGCGTCTTGGGAAAACCATAACTGTTGCAATATTTTTATGCCACAGCGATAAATGTGTTGAGTACTTATTTTTGAATATTGCGTAATTTAATAAGCTTTGTTGATGATATTTGTTTGTTTCGTATGAAATTAGTGTGGGAGAAAATTGTGTTGGCTTTGTTTACTAGTCTATAAATATTGTTGACCTCATTCTCGATGGGCCCTCATGCCTCGGCGCGGCTTAGTCGCGGGTGGGAGTAATTCGCTTCCCTTTAAACTAAGAGTGGGCCGGTTTTCCCAGACTTTTCCGATGTAAAGGGCTTTCCGTGCGTGGGGTTCTGTAGGCAAAAGGTCAGCCGTTTTGAATGTCCACCACCATCTGGTATGAGGAGCAGCACGGGATTGACCAGTATTGAATTCGTAGAAAATACTTACTTTAAGTTACTACTTTCTACGAGTTGTTTTTTTAATCGACTGTTTTATGGATTGCAATTTTAAATACTGAATGTGCTGGTACATTTCTTATAAGTCATGCTATTAATGGTTAACTGGAACGACTGCAATGTTCAGTAGTTGTATCGTGGTGATTGAACGGTTGTGTGTGTGTTCGCAGTGGGGATAGTGTCGTACTCGATGCCGAAGGGCAACAAGCGCAGCAACGGCGTGGAGCTGTCGGACGTGACGTACGACGGGTCGTGGGGCGCGGAGCTGCGCGGCGGGCTGGGCCAGCTGGTGGACGGGCAGTTCGGCGGCGACGAGATCCGCGAGGCCGCGCGCCCCTCCGCCTGGGTGGGCTGGCGCAACGACTCGCGCGCCGGCAGCCCGCCCGCCGTCACCTTCGAGTTCGACCGCGTGCGCGAGTTCAGCGCGCTGCACATCTACTGCAACAACCGGTTCATGCGCGATGTACAGGTATCACTGCACTTACACAATTTACTTACTAATTTAGGACAGCTAACAAGAACATACACAGAAACCACTGTGTTCACTTTTATTTTAACACCCGCGACACAATGTACTATTGACAATTTTTAGATTCAAGGTACAGTGTCGTCCTAATTATAAGCAGCCAGGGCATTTTTTGCACATTATGCTTAAAAAACATGTTCATTGGCCATGACAAAAAAAAAACATTTTTAACTAAACGTAAATAAAACTTGTAACTTTCTTGAAGGCAAAGAAAATTGACAATAATAAATGACTATAGATTAAGTGTAATTTTTGAGTACCTAAAGTTGCTCGACTTTAAAAACCTATTAACTTAGAGAACTTTTAAAGGTCTGACTGTTTAATTAAGCAAGACGGGTTTGGCATCATAATAAATCAATGCTTCTTTGTCGTAATTATCATTCTATGATAGAATATCCATCAGTAACAACACCATCAGCTAGGCTGCGTGCTTATCTGTCACCTAAAGTGGCGTACAAATAAAATTGTATCATTACCACTGTAATCTGCCGTCTTAGTAGCTCTGGCTGTTTGATATTGTTTTCACTACTCAAATATATGAGTATACTTATCACAAAAAATGGCCACTTAACGTTGTAGTTTAAAGTTAAAAGTTTAAGAAAACATGTAACAGCAAGCTTGTAACCATACGTACGTGTCTGTGTGCCAGGTGTTCTCGGAGGCGGTGATCTCGTTCTCGGTGGGCGGGCAGCACTTCCAGGAGGAGCCGATCCGCTACGTGCACGAGCCCGACCACATCTTCGAGAGCTCGCGCAACGTGTCCATCAAGCTGCACCACCGCATCGGCAAGTGGGTGCGCGTCGAGCTGCACTTCGCCGCGCGCTGGATACTCGTCAGCGAGTTCGTCTTCGATAGCGGTCAGTCTCTGCGCTACTCGCTACTCTACACCAAGTTACTACTCTACTCCTTCTGATAAATTAGAACGGCAAATACCCGCTTCACACTTACACCGTTAGAATGTTATTTTGACTTCGAATAGGTCAAAGTTAAAAAATAACTGATCGTCTATATTTATATGAATTGTTATAGATTAATAATTTTATATTTCAGTGCTAATGTTTAAACTTATTCATAATAATAATAATACAATTTTATGAATGCAAAATTAGACGCATTCTATCACCGAAAATCATATGAATATTTTGAAATGACATTACATTTATGTAACAGGCAACCTGAGGTTCTGGGATGTGAAGCGGTTCTTCAAGGACATTTTGACTTATGAAATTAATTACTATTTATGATTGGCAAGAAAATTTTCTAAATAGTTTAGTAACTTTTTGGACTCGGAAGGTTGCAAACCCTTGGTCTTAAACGTTGTTATAAATTGTTTGTTCCGACAGACGTGGCGCAAGGCAACTACTCGGCGGAGCGGCTCAAGCCGGGTGGCGGCGGCGGCGGCGGCGGGGGCGGCGGCGGGGGCGGTGGCGGCGGCAGGGGCTTGGGGCGCAGCGCGGCGGGCGGCAAGGGCGCGCCCGTGTCCACGGCGGCGCAGGAGGACCCGCTGTACATGGCCATCGTGGTGGGCGTGCTCACGGCGCTCGTCATCCTGCTCGCCGTGGCCGTCTTCCTCGTCGTGCACCGCCACCGCCACCGCAAGTGCTTCGCCTCGCCGCTCGGTCAGTGCTCGCGTTACATCCTCTGTCCAACTATGCTTTACTCGATCTAGATTTAATTTTAGAAAACTACCATTTTGATTATTCTATTCCCAGTTTAGTTAACGTTAGGATTTTTTAAGAGCCTGATTGGTGACATCAGCCTTCCAGCCACTATATAAATCATTTTGGCTGTGTTGCGACCACTTTTATGTGAACGACAAGAAATCAAAGGCTTGAAACATCAACAGCACTCTGGGGAATGGTTTTGTAATATAATTTTTACATCATGGATCAGCACCTAGCTGACCTGCAAACAAAATTTAAATTTTATCGAATTTAATCACTTCAGGCGTAGCGCTTAAGCAAGTAGGTTCTTCGGTAGCAAAGCGAGTCTCGCTCCCATACCCCAGGAACCTACCCATATGAGAGTCATGAAACTATCGTAATATTGTTCAGGCAAAGCGACGTCGGGCGCGGGCGTGGGCGGCGGCGCGGGCGTGCGCGGCGTGGACGGGTACGCCGCGTGCGCCGGCGCCAAGGCGCTGGAGTGCGAGCTGAAGGCGGACGAGTACCAGGAGCCGTACCAGCCGCTCAAGTGCGCGCCCTACTTCAGCTACAGCGCCGTGCTGCTCGAGATGAAGGACTTCGCGCACGACTCGCAGCCCGCGCTCTCAGGTCGGTACCAGGAGCCGTACCAGCCGCTAAAAAAATAATATAATAATGCTATAAACAACATTGTAAGGGTTAGGGTGGCCACGGATTCTTATTATTAAGGAAATCTTATAATAACCTTTTCTCATTAAACATCTTTTAAGCGTAATATTGAATTTTTAAATTGGTTATATTTTGAGGTACCTTATTGAACATTGTCACACTTCCCCAGTCATGAGTTATTTCCCTGTTTGAGTCTTAGTTTTGGAACGGCAAGCTTGGGTTTATTTTTCTAATCATGTGTATGTGTTGTGTCGAGCAGACAGCTCGAACTACGAGTACGCAGTACCAGAACTGAGTTCGGCGCCGCTGCTGGCGCGGCGGCGCGGGGACACGGCGTCCTCGCGCGCGGCCGCGCTGGCCGACACGCTGCGCCTGCCCTGCGACTCGCTGCCGCGCTCGCAACACTCGCAGCACTCGCAGCGCTCGCAGCACTCGCAGCACGACCACCACTCGCTGCACTCGCAGCATGAGCCGCACGACCTCGCGCCCAGGGTGAGTGCCGGAGACATTGTGTCCTGACTAATATTTATTTGGTGTACAGTTTTTCAAGTGTAGGTACTATGTAAACCGACCGATTTAGTGTAAATATATCTAAACTGCAGAATGACACTTACTTTGCTGGCTCTGCGATCCGAAGTGGATCTTGGCCTCCGACATTAAAGTTCGCCATTTGATTCGATCTAGTGCCAGTTCCTCCTATTCAAGCACGTCAAACGCCTCAGGTCTTTGGCAGCTGCGTCCCTCCAGCGATATCTTGGACGACCCACCGGGCGCTGCCCCGTCGGTTGCCCAAGATATGCTCTTTTAGCCGCACGATTCTCCCCCATTCTCTCCACATGTCAAAAGGCAAAGGCAGCCAGCGAAAACGAGACGATTACATTTCTCCAATTATCGTGAAAGAGGTCTTCAATCCCTTGGTTGAACCTGGTCCTCCCTTTGGTTAGTCCTAGAATTTTTCGAAATATCAACTATGAGTGTCATAGTTCCTGTCTTCCTGTTAAAAGTTAAAATCAACTAAACTATTACTATACCCAGACCACGCAGTCATACGCCTTATACCTAGACAATTTGAATTATTTTAAACATGTAAATGTTAAATACATTATTTGTGTGTTGCAGTCGCCTTCGCAGCAGTCGGTGCTGTCGGAGCTGCGGCGGCGGCTGGAGACCACGGCCGTGGCGGAGTTCCCGCGCCACCGCCTGCGCATGATCTCCAAGCTCGCCGAGGGCGCCTTCGGCACGGTCAGTACCACATCACACACAACTGAAACACCTATTATACACAACATCCACTTGAATAATGCCTACTGAAAAACACAGGGAACATTCGTAAGGCAGTATTTTTGTTTTAAAAAGTACCTTCTCGTTCCATCTTTCTTTCTTCATCATCGGAAAAACGAAATTACTTTGAAATACTGTAATGTGTTTCAGAATTTCATATTGTTATTGAATGATTTAAATTTTTTACTAAATCGAGAAAGTAATGAACCTTATTCAAAAAATCTTTAACATTAAAATGCTACACTATCTCTGAGTAATGTAGTTATCTCAAAATTAAATTTAATTAGGGAACCAGCACACTTGAAACCATAGGTTCGAAGATCAGATGTGCTAATAGTATGTCAGCATATTGAGCGATGCTTCCTCGTGAAGTGTCCCTGAACAGAATAGGCCACTTTCTGTCTGCAAAATTAATCTAGCAAAAACAAAATACACTTCATGCTTAAATTACAGAAAATAATAAGATTGGCTGTCATTTCGACACTGTTTTGTTAAATACGTGCTTAAATCTTTTTTTAATGGTGAATGGCCGAATAGCTTTAGTAACTAATGTGTAATGAGCGTGTTGTTCGGGCTTAGGTGTACGTGGCGGAAGCGGACGGCGTGCCGGAGTACGGCGGCGGCGTGGCGGCGGAGAAGCGGCTCGTGGCCGTCAAGTTCCTCTGCCACGACGCCACGCCCAGCGAGAGGTGCCTGTTGTGAGCCATACCGTCGCCTACCATACCTACTGCTCAACCAAAACAATTCGCTGCATGCATGACAGGAGCTGTTTCGGCGCCCTCGCCTCGTCTCACCTACCCGCGCTTGCCCTGACTTGACTTGATATTGCCCTCCCTAGATCAAGTGACGTGTCAGAGAAATGAAATTAAATAATTTATACAGCAAATAGATTTTTAAAATACGTTTGCAAGTCAATCTTTTTTTTTTTATGAGCACTTCGACGTCAATGGCCTGTTAAAAAAACAAACTTAACAGATGGCCTTCAGTGACGCCATGTTTGACATGCGCTTAATTGTTTTGGTTGAGTAGTATTGCAGAGAATGCTCGCTACAAATACCACCACCGTGCGGACATACGGAAACAGAGAATTAAAAAAAAATGTTTTCAAATTACTCCTTTTTACTCGTTTTAAACGATAAATAGAATATATGGTTGAATCTTGATTTTTAAAAAGAGTTTTTCGTTTACAAACTATTTGTGTGGTAAGGGAGGAGTTCGAGCGCGACGTGCGCATCCTGGCGGCGCTGTCGTGCCCGCAGCTGGCGCGCGTGGTGGGCGTGTGCCGCGCGCCGCCGCTGGCCGTGGTGCTGGAGTACCTGCCGCACGGCGACCTGTGCGCCTTCCTGCGCGCCGCGCCGCCGCCGCCCCAGCCGGCGCTGCACCACATCGCCGCGCAGCTCGCCACCGGCATGCGCTACCTCGAGTCGCTCAACTTCGTGCACCGCGACCTCGCCGCCAGGTACACGCCCCTCATCACCCATCGTCATCATTCACCTCCACTAGGTACTCAATATAATTCTCCCCCAAGGATTCCAGCTTTGAAATACAAGTGTGTCAAACACTTCTGTGTTTCGGGGTAAGGGCACTGAAGCTAGTGAAATTACTGGGTATAATTATGAGACCTAATAACTGTCGTCTCGGTGTAGCGGACGCAGGGTGGTGCCAGACAGTAACTGCTTACGTACTGTTTGGCACTAAACTGAGGTCACGGAGGTCAGATGGCAATTGATCCATTGTAATAACCAGGCTTGTCAAATCTAGGATCGTAGTCGAATCAGACTCTGACATCCATATTGGATGAAATTGGGAATACACTGAGACGATGATGGAAGGAGCGCAATCGTAAAGTTGTTACTCATGTGTTGATTTTCATCGAGAGGGCTCTAACACTCTGGCATTGTCTGTAATAGAAATATCCTGATCGGCGCGGGCTACCAGGTGAAGATCAGCGACTTCGGCACGGACAACGAGGCGTACGCGGGCGACTACTACCGCGCGGCGGGCTGCGTGCCGCTGCCGCTGCGCTGGGCGGCGTGGGAGGCGGCGCTGGCCGGCCGCCACTCCACGCGCAGCGACGTCTGGGCCTTCGCCGTCACGCTGCACGAGCTCTACACGCTGTGCCAGCGCCGCCCCTACGACCACCTCACCGACGCAGAGGTCAGGGACCACGCACTCTTTATGTTTACACTTTTTACCCTCGATGCAAAAAGAGAGGTGTTATTAGTTTGCCTTGTCTGATTGTGGCACCGTAGCTTCCTTATGAGAAAAATCAGTCTTGTTATCAAGGTGGTATATGTCTTACTAAGTTTGAGGGCTACAAATACTTTTTTAAGGTGAGATTAGGGATGTTTTTTGTAAAATATTTAAGCTATGCATTTTATCTATTATTTTATCATAGGTGAATAATAATGAAACCAACTTCTTGATTAAATATAAAGTTAATTAATTTTTTGGCAATAAACTGCAATCAAATGCTAAACATTTTGCCACTTGTAAAAAAAATCGATGTATTATTTTGGTGTGTTATATTAATTTTAGCGAAAATGACTAGCATGATTAAAATCTATTGCATTTATGTACATACTGTATTTCTAAGCGTGACGAACCTTGATGCCACCATATTGTGTCCTGTTGTATCTCGTATTAGTGTCGTCAGTCGGGTTTATGTAGTGAGTTCTACATACATGTAATCACATCTAGCTGGTAGATGATAGAGGCTAAATCCTTCTAGCAAATGTGCAATGATCCAGCTTGAGTCAGCAAGTTGTAGTAATGTAAATGTATTGTGTTGGTCAGGTGCTGGAGAACCTGTCGCACCTGCAAGCGGACGACGGGCTGTTCGAGTGCATCGCGCGCGCGCCGGGCGTGCCGCGCGACCTGTACGACGCCATGCGCGCCTGCTGGCGCCGCGACGCGCGCCAGCGCCCGACCTTCGCCGAGCTGCACGCGCTGCTGCTGCGCCGCAGCCTCGCCGCTCCGCCGCCCACGTGACACCACCCCCCACCACACCACCCACCGCACCACCACCCGCCGCGCATCGGAGGCTAACTACACCTGCGGCCGTGAGGGACTCGGACTGAAGCGTCCACTACCCACTAAACTCTCCCGGTTCCCCTTCACACCCGATTGGGACAAGCCGGTGCCAGCCTTGTGGCTATTGACCGGCACATCGCCGGGTTACGTAACGGACCCGTACTGTAATACCCTAGGAAATAACCTGCCTTGGCGCTTACTTGAACCACTTCAACATGCAATTCGTCTCAAGTTTCATATACACTGAGCCTCTGATTAACCTTAACAAATCTTTTCTGCAAACAATTTTCAACTTAATGTCCATCGATTAAAATTCTATTCCAAGTGAGACTTTTTGACAGATTTATAAATGTTGATCCGTCGCTCACTGTACTTCTGATTCTGAAACGGTTGCAAATTGTTTGATTCTGTACGAGGCAATTGAATGTTTCTGTTGTATTACTGTTCCATATACCGCGAAATAAGTAAACTTGTTAACATATTTTTAACGGACGTAAAGTGCATAGGATAAATAGAAAGGCCTTTTCCTTTCTTTCTATTCTCAATTTATTTACCTTTGTAATTTGATATGTACGTGACCTGTGTACGTGATTACATCGAAATATACATAAAACCCCAACTTCAATAATATGATTCAGAGTAGTTATTTTTAAATCAACTTGAACTTTTTACATGAAAACGCAATAGATCGTTTGGGCGCATTATGTCCAATTCGCAAAATGTCCAACTGTCAAATTCTCAATTGGTCCAGTTCGCGACTGGTCCAGTTCGCAATTGGTCCAGTTCGCAATTGGTCCAGTTCGCAATTGGTCCAGTTCGCACCTGGTCCAGTTCGCGATTGGTTAAGTTCGCAATTAGGGGTGATCCATAATATTGTAAGGGTGGTTGATGTTTTGGTAACACCCAACTTGAGAGTGAAAAGCATATTATACTGGTGTTTGTTTAGTCGTTGTTTTCCCGCAACAGAACGCTTCACCTTTAGTAGTACTATCGATTTTTGCAAGGATTTTTTTCAACTTTTTTTTTATAAAGTTTGGCGGGAAAATGAACATCAAATAATAGTAAATAGTGAATTATAATTTTTTTATAAGCGCAGTCAATGTTCCCGACCGATGACCGTCCGCGACGCAGCTAGTACTATTGATTCCAGTTTCGTCTATAATCGTAAAACTTTTGATTTGACTAAGAAAAACTTCATTTTTCAATTTTACTACTAAGTTGGAATCACTTTATTCTGGTACTTGTAATAAAACATCTATAACAAACATTTAAACAACTGTTATTTGAATTGGTCATTTTGAGAATTGGACCATTTGCTAATTGGACAATTTGAGATTTGGACAAAGTGCGAATTGGACAAATTGCTAATTGGACAATTTAAGATTTGGACGTTATGAGAATTGGACATTTTGAGCGCGCTGGACCTTTTGCGAATTGGACATAATGCGCCCAACCGCAATAGATTATATCAAATTAATATCCATTCCATTCACTTTAATCATGTATGTCAACTTAAACTACCGAGAAATATACCACATGAAATCTGTTGCGTTTTCAATTCTAAAGTAAAATTGTGCAACTAATTAATGTCGCGACTAAAAGATTCTCTTTAAGTTCACAAATAATTGTAGTATAGCACTGAGTTAAACAATTCGTTAACTTTGTCTGTTAAAATATGTTTTTAGAGCAATTATATAAAACATGAACTTTCTTGTTCAACACAAATGAACCAATCATTTTATTTTAAGGGACGAACGAACGTTATCATTTTGTATTTCATTTTTAGAATAGATAATGATAATTGTAAAAATAATGTAGATATAATTTAATTACAATATTATTTATACAGTAAACGTTAATGACACGTTGTGAAGTGAACACGGCCTACTTGACGTAGTTGTTATATTTGATGGACGGTCGCCTGTGGAAGGTCCGGCGAGCGCGTCCCGCGACCTCGTCCTCCGCTCAGCCCGGTGTCCGCTGTGGTCGCAGCCTACCTCTGCACCTGCAATTGCTTTGTTTACCTGAACTCAGCTCGCCTTTATCCTCTGAGCGTTTTGTCTCGACCTAAGTCCGGTACGGATCCATAATTTGGCATGTCCAGCTATTAATATCAGAGATACTGCCATTCGACCTCCGTAGACCGCAGTTAACTAGGCAACTGGACCAATCGGATCATCGCACAGCTTGTAAACTAACTGAGCGATAAAATATTTCCCTTCCACTCCTATTAGGGTTGGTTGCGACTCCAGGCTCTTGTTTGTATTCTCTCAAAAACCGGCATCGTTCGGAGCACATGTCCAGCAGGGCAGTGGCCAGGCTGGCGGCCAGTGGACACCCGGTGCGACACACTCGTGGTGCAGCAGGAGAGCGCTGCATAATGTCGTCATCAATACTACCTTTCAATCATTCGCATCATTCACTTATAATCATTAATATTTTAAATGTTTCTCACTAATCGACACAAGTTATGTTGTGAAATTTAATCATGGTCACAATGTTTACTTTTCTTATGATTATCCCTATAATAAGTGTTTAAACATTTAACGCACAATAATAAAAAAATCGTAAGCTACAGAGATACATTAAAATAAATTTGAACGGAACTCAATTAATGGGAGCTTTTGTGTTTAAAACTAGTTGTCGAATGTAGCGTCGCGCGCGCCGGCCGGTCGTCCGCTTCAACCACAACGAATACATCATTCTAAAGTCGATGAAACATTAGTTTCCATTGGCCTAATTATTCCACAGTTTCTACGCTACATATTATAAATAAGCAGTAAAAGGTTGTATCGGCTCAGGAACTTACACTCGTCCAGGACGACCGGCTTCTCGATTTACTCTCGCTAAACATTTTAGTTTACTTTCAACTGTGATATTTTCATTCTAATTAATTTATTATTCAAATGACCACAAAAGACTGAATTTTCTACACATTGTTCATTTCTACAATTTGACACATTTCGCCCCCTATAAAATATATCAATCAATATTACATTTAGTAATTTTCGAGCTGAGACGAGTCTAGCGGAGCTTCGCGGCGCCGCTCACTGCCCCGCGCCCTCCCCCGCCGCCTCGACCCGTCACCCCCCCGGCACTCCTGATTGGCAGTTAACAATCTTAATAATTCCATAAATTAAAAATATACGTACGAGTAGTAATGGTTAGATAATAGTAGGTATCGCATCGCGCGCGCGTCGGGGCGGCCGGGCCTAGGTCAAGTTACCAAACTTATAGTCATTTATTTTCATATTACACGTTTCATGAATCTATGAATTAGGAATATCTAAATAGTAAGTTATTAGAAATAGTTGCGTCTGAAACGAATAAATTTTATTAGAAGTACTATTGAATAGTTGAAAGTTGTCTATTTTCCGTAGTTTGCTGTGTCGAAGTTAGACGCGGCGACGACAATACCGCGCCTACGCGGCGCCCACGCACATACCCGCGGCGACACTGTAAAGCAATACGAGTAGCTCGACCGAGTTCTTCCGCTAGCACTAGACTAGGTGAGGTTGTATGCGTAGGACTGATGGCTTATGACTAGTGTGTACGTGCAACTATACTTAATATATACAGATTAACTTTAACCTGAAGAGAACTCTATTTTTATTTGTAAGTGATATCCGTTTGATAATAATGCACCTCTACCTCGGCGGGCGCCGGCGCCTGCGCCGCTCCAACGAACTAGCTGTTACGCCGGGCCGGGCCCGCCGCGCCGACCGCCCGGCCTGCCCTTGTTAACTCTATATAATGTTATACGTTATCAAATATATTTTTATTGACTAACTATATCTCAACTTCCCCCGCGGGGCCGGCAGGGGATCGGGGCGATCGCTCCGAGACATCCGCACTTAGCCCGCCGCGCCCTCTGCCGGCCCGCGGCGCTCCCTGTGTTCGATGTAGATCGTATGTATCTGAATGTAAGCTTGTAGTGTATAGCTGTTACTCCCGCGTGGACCGAACTAATGGCTTAGGTTGAGCCTGATAATTAAGCACATGTTAGATGTAAGCGAGCGCGCAGTCGCTCCTCTGACGGAACCAATGTTTACTAGGCTAATCGAATATAAAGAGGTCTAATTATTTGTAAGTAAGTAGGCGTTTATTAGCGCGCGCGCGCGGCGGCGGCGGCGGCCGCGGCGCGCGCGCTTAGCACTAACGTAATGTACAATAAAACACCCTCTCTGCCTTAGTGATGCTATTCTTACCCCTAATGCTACGACGATATCACTCTAGAAGGAAATTTATAATGGTACTTGTAAATATGAATTCTTACGGCTGATGTATCATATATTGAGCACTATGGAAAACTTAAATTCCTAACAATGGTCCAAACTTCACTCGCTTTTTTTATTTGTACTATATTATGATTATACAATTTCTATAAAGATAAAGAATATTAATTAGTATAGAAATAAAACTTATGCTTTAATTTTATTTGAATAGATGTAAATCATGTATTTGTCGAAATGCTTAATTTTCATAATCAAAGTTTTATGGAAAAGGTCGATACCAAATGCAGTATTTTTATTTTGTACTCTACATCTTTGTACCCAAAATAAAAGCAATAATCTATAATGGGAGTTTTATTTACTAAGCCACCTCCGGTCTGTACCTATCGCGTGCAAAACAACAGCGGCGAGCGCATGAATAGAGTTTACAAACAGTGTTATCGCGGCTACGGTCGGCGGCTCGGCCGGCGGGTGGCGAGGGCGCTCCACTCCGCCATGGGCCGCTGCGCGCACCTCGTGTGGGCCGCCTGCCTGCTGCACGCCGCCGCCGCCGTCAAAGTCAAGGTGGTCATGCACTCCGACGAGAACGACTCCAAGCTGGACGAAGACGATGCGCGCGCCGAGCCCTGGGACCACAAGCGACGCGAGTCCACCATGCTGCCGTTCCTCAAGCGCAAGCGACTCGACGAGAAGCCCGACTACCGCGACGACGACGACAAGCCGACCACGGAGAAGCCGCGCCAGCTGCACCCCAACGAGATGATCTTCCCGCTCATCTACAAGCAGGCGCACATCAACAGCATGTTCAAGTTCGGCGAGAACTGGTACACGTGGAGCACGGAGAAGCGCACCGACGGCTCCAAGGCCACCAACTACTACATCTGCTACGACGAGCCCAAGCGGTGCGACGAGATCGGATGGGTAACCGCCACTCTTTCCTACTAACTTAACAGCGTGATGTTAGTCCACTGGACATGAACACGTCTTCTTTTCTCTCTAATACACTAATCTATTGAATGTTAGCAAACAGCAACAATATTTTTCACGAGGTCCTGTTCTTAAGAAATCAAATGCAGGCGATACTCTTGTAGAAGCCGACTTAATGATATATACCTACATACTTACATGTACCCATTTTTAAAGCCTTAATCATAGTAGGTAAGTACCTATTGCCAATGAACACTATCTCTCTTATTACAGAACGTGGTTTAAAAATTAAACCGAGCTTAGTACTACACTTACTCTGGACTAAAGTCAAACGCTATTACAAAACGAAGTTTTACTTCATTTCGAGTACTAAAGTTAGACCCAAGAAAGTCCGCCGATGCCCCTAGTTTTACTATGGACTAACTTTCAAACGTCAAAACGATATCACTTTTAAATTTCGCTCCGTTCTACGCATGGAAAGACAATTTTTGAAAAGAATCACTTAATTTGTGAACAAAAAATTAAAAATATATGTTACTTTTTCTTACATTACTAAAACACATTTTTAATAAAAGAATTATTATTTTTACTATCTTATTTAAAGATTTTAAAACATGTCATAAAACAAAGTCTTGTAAAATGAAACGCACTGAACGAGTTAGTACCAGTAAATTATTCTTATGTTGGTATTTGTTTTGTAATAAGGAATATAGTCCGGACTTGTTACCTGTACTAACTAGTACAGATCTAAACCTGTTTTAACTATTGTTTTTTGTAATAAGAGGGTATATCGCCTAAAACTTCTTAGATAATTTAGGAAAGCTAGCTTAAAGACCCTACTGAGCTAAAGAACAGATTGCAGAACCTTTATTTAGTTAAGGGCAAACTTTCTTGAATATGTCATTATTGAAGACGTGTGTGCGGTGCAGGAACGCACGGAGGTGCTGCCGAAGTGCGCGTTCCAGATCGACTCGCTGATGCCGGAGGACCGCGCCTGCCTCAACCCCTTCGGCGTGGAGCCGCACAACGCCGGCGCGTGCGACGGCGCCGAGCAGATGAAGGTACGGTCTATTACTTCCCCTATTCTATTCCCGGTAGACAGTTTGTGACTGAAACCACGAGGCAGGAAACACCAAACCCACTCACCACTCGTATCTTACTGCTAGTTCGAACGAACAAACAGTGTCAACAAACGTAACTCAGACAAATTAATGGGATACAATGAGAAGACCAACTGTCCTGTATATCAGTAGAGTATCTTCAATTATTTTCCTTCGCTCGTGCATAAAAGAGAAACATTAATTTAAATTTATATCTAGGTAAAATTTTATACCTACAAAACGTTTGACGTAACCTGATCCGGCGGGTTGTATCGTTGTTGGACTTTGTTTGTACGAAGTGTGTGTTGCAGGTGAGCGAGATGGTGCGCGCGTGCGGGCCGCGCATCCGCTCGCTGTGGCGCTTCATGCGCGTGGGGCGGAGGCCCGCGGGCGCCGCCAAGCCCGCCGACGTCAACTCGCTCATCTGCGAGGACGAGGAGGAGTGCTACATCACCATCGAGTACCGGGTCAGTACCCTAACCGCCGCTACCGCCTCTCGTATGCCACGCGACTGCGTTTGCTTACGTGCCATATAGCTTTGGTTATTTATCATTAAACTTCTCTTCTCAATGCTATTTATGTTTTCACAATTACGATTTGGTTTTCGATAGCAATGAAATTAATTTGTTGATTCACGCAGATCCACCACGACAGAATTACATTCTCTCTGCACGAGCCGACACGCGGGCAGACGTTCAAGAGCGCGCTGAAGCGCGAGGCGGCGGCGGAGGAGGAGGGGCGGGGCACGAGTGCGGCGCCCGAGCATGCGCCCGAGCACGCGCGCGCGCACCGCGGCAAGAAGCCGCGCGACGACGAGCCGCCGGCCGCGCCGCCCGCCGCGCGCGCCAAGAAGTTCCGCGCGCGGCCCCGCACTAAGCCCGTCGAGGGCAAGGGCGTGATGAAGGAACGCGACGACGACGCCTACTCGCGCCGGCTCGTCAAGAACAAAATCAAAATCCGGGAGGACGTGTCGGAAGATATATCGGAGTAGCGCGACCGCGACGCTTATTGACCCAGCCGCAGCCAAGTGGCAAAGAAATTTGCTCATAATAAAGATAACATAAGTACAAGTACTGAATATGTACTGGTTACTTTTTTTTAATTATGTGTTTTGCATTTTACCTTCACATAACTAACTTCTAAAATTTTCCTATTGATTTTTCCAAAGTTGTAAAATATCTACTAGTCGTCAATTTATACAGTAAATGGTTGCGTAAATTTTAACAGGCTTTCAGCAGTAAAATATAGGATCTTAACTAAGACTATTTAAAGTCTAAACTATTTGTATAATCAAAATTATGACCTATATTCACCATCCCACCACTGACTATCCTTTGCTCAGATTCAGATTTAATTCCTCGTCGTGGAATGTTTCTAATGTTACATAATCAGGTATTCAGTGTCGATTTGGGGTCGAAAGAATTTATTTATTTATTTATTTATATACATTCCCACTGCTGAGACACAGGCCTTATCTCAATTGTGAGATAGTGTGGGCCATACTCCACCACTTGGGCCCAGTGCGGGTTGGTGGAGGGGTGCGTAAGGCAAGTGACCAACCTTAATGTCAGATGTTATCAAGTCGCCAAATGGCCTCTTACTAGGCTTGACTACTATCTACATTATAGTAAATATCAGCCGAGACCAAAAGCTTAACGTGCCTTTCGAAACACGGAGACGCTCGAACCCATCCATTAACCGACCACGGCGTGGGTAGCTTGACTTTCGCTATCGCTAACGAACCACCGTCACAGCTGCGGCACGGGCGTCTCAACGCCATGAGCGCGTCTCGCTTTTGCAAACGTGAAACGGGCAACTTTTTTTTTCAACTTCACATTTGGCATCATTCAACAAGGAATATAAAAGATTTCATTAAAATATTTAAAACCATCAAGTAATTTGGATTCTTAGAACTTTATACAAAATATCCGAATTTCTCTGTCCTTCCAATCCGACCAACTTTCCAAATATATAGTTAAGACAAAGAAATAGAAGACCTGGGACGAAATTAAGAAGCACGGCACTAACCTCTCGGTGCTCGATGGAGTTCTCCCCAGCTTCCAGTCCTGCTGGAGATTTCACTTAGCGCTAGCTTAACTAATTAGCTGATAATTTCGATATTCTGGACGTTATGCATCCTCGCGGTGACGCGTTACTAGGAAACAATTGGCGTAAACGAGAATGGAGGTAGATGGAAAATTCTTTGGAAGTCGCTAAATGTACGTACGCGACCGCCGTCAGCGGCAGAGGATGTCAATTATTATTTATTTATTAATAAAAATTGGAAAATAAAAAAGCAAACATTAGCTTTGAGCAGAAATTAAGCTGTTTTGGATAGAGTTTTCTCACGAGTTCGTACTTCTTGGCGTATCTAATGTTTGATTAGTTTGATTATAGAAAAATATATATTGAGTACTAAAGTGCAGGACATTATTTTGACCTCTAAAAAATAAAGCACAAAAGTTGGATAGAGATTTTGTTTTGGATTTCATTTAGGATACCTCGCGTGTAAATAAAACGACATAACTGTTGTAAAAGTTATATAACAATATATTGTGTCAAGTTTCGCTTAATAAAACTATTTATGCTTCTTAAATTTCATCTTGGGCTGCTTGCGCGCCTTCTCGGCGTCGTCGTAGAACTTCCTGTAGTTGACGTTCTTGTAGAGCGGCGTGTTGAGCGCGGGCGCGCGGGCGGCGCGGGCGCGGGCCTGCGCGCGCGGCGCCGCCTGCCGCTCCTTCTCCGACATCTTGCGCTTGCGCTGCGCCTTCTTGCCGTCGTCGTCGTGCATCGGCGGGGGCGTGGCCGTGGGCGTGGGCCTGGGCGCGGCTACCGGCGCGGGCGCGGCCGCCGCCGCCTGCGCGCGCTGCAGCTGCAGCAGCACCTCCGCCTTGATCAGCTCGTTGCCTTTGCTGATCGCCGCTATTCTCGCTTCTTTCTCTTTGAACTCCTTTAGCTCTTCAATCTGAAACAATGGCATTAGGTTATAAGTGTAGTAGTACCCCGAAATTACACTTTTAATCTTTGTACTTGTATATATTTTTTTTTAAAAATACATCATAGTTGAATCAAATTCTTACCTGAGCTAAAGTGCGATAATTTTTGTATCGGTCGTACGGTGGAATGAACAGTTTTGCATCAACGTTCAAATCGGACACCTGCAACAAATACAATGTACAGTTATACCCGGACATTTTTCTCAAAAAAATGTTAAAAATATTGAGTACTTAGAATTATTCAATAGAAGTATAATAGGATACATTAAATTCCAATAATGGAAATGTAATAAATAGCTAGTATATTCACTGGATGCAGATCGTTTCGGATTCGCTCGGATTTCGAGGTCGCTGGTGAAAGCTTATTTTTAATAATGACTAAACTACGCACTACCCACTATCTTTTGTGGATAGCCTGCATAACAGAGAGTGCTATTTGACATTAAGTCTTGTTCGGTGTAATACAACCGAACACGTGACACTGCAACTCAGCGCAATTGTTCGCAATCGATCTAACCCAATTTCGAAGTATGTAAGTAATGTTTACTTTTGATGAATCAGTGCCAATCATGGAACCATCGCGACCGGGTGCGCTCATAACATTTTAACATTAACATTTAACAGCTATGTAACTTTGTAGAACTTTTTAATATAACAGTGTTCTCATACAATTCAATCCAACATATAGCTATACTGCACCCATCAAGTCTAGCTGTTGTACTTACTACAGTCTGTTTCAAACACGATGATATGCCTGACACATCCATAGAACGTAAATGTTTGCGTTTAGGAAAATGTTGACTTCGATATAAATACAAATTTGAATAATAAAGAAATAGATCAACACTAAATACTGTACATTAATAACGATTTAATAAGAGTCATGGTGTTTTTTTTCGGTTTAGAGAAGTTTTATGTACATTTTTCTATAAAATATAAAAATTATATGAGACGTACTAGGTTACGTTCTATGGTCTTTTAAACCAGAGATGTGACTTAGGTTTTATTATTAATCGATAAAAATCGTGAATAATCGAAACTATAATTTAAGGGAAAGAATAGTGGAATATTCGTAAAAAAATATTGTATTATGTAAAATAATACCGTCAATTTAAAATCGAAGTTCACAATGTACAAAACTAACACGTTACTATTTATTGACCGAGTGAGCGAAGCGAGCGAGGGGTACAAATCATTTTTGTATGTACATATAAAGGTATGTATGTTTGTTTGGAGTACAAGTTAGTCCGACAAACCACCACTAGATGGTTGTTTTATGCTTTTAATTTAAGTGGAATTAGTTCTTAAAACTATCACTAGATGTCACTATGCCGTTATTAATCGCGGTAGTGACTTGATTTTTTGGATCCTTATAAGAGGCGATGTGTTTTGATTAAATGAGTACGGTTCAGTGATAATAGTGTTTAATTAACCAATGTTTGTTCCGCGAAAATTCTCGAACGGGTGATCTGATTTAGACGAAAATGTAGGAATAGTTAATAGAATTTATAAGTTTGTTGACCATCGGTTTAGTAGTTTTTGTAATATTCACGTTTTTGTAAGAAAATAAATAATTGTATTTTAATTCTCTGGGTCTGGGGAAACTAACTGTACGGTTAATATTAATTCAGATTTAGCTTTCCTGTCCGCTGCCTTCCAGGCTGCTATGTGCGTATCGGCATCATATTTTGGTCTTGGCCTTTCTCCACTTAAATACTCCCAGTAGTCGCTTCGTACAAGTAATGCCTCTATCTGTACCTTCCAACTGTCATAGTTATCTTTTGTTAAAAATTCAATACTTAAGGTGGGTCTATGCTTACGAGCCGAGCACGAGCCGCGCACGAGCGGAGCACGAGCCGAGCCGCTCTGCTCGCGTGACAAGTGTGGACACACAATGAGCCTGCACTGCGAGCGCGATGCAAATCTCTTTGTGTTCGTCAAAAACCCGACAATCGCGGAGCACAGTCGAACACGAGCCGAATGCTCGAAGCGCGCTCGTTCGAGGCTCGAAATCGGTCCACAGTACACGAATTTTGGATCGGCTCGTGCGCCGCTCGTGCGCGGCTCGTGCTCGGCTCGTAAGCATAGACCCACCTTTACATACATTCGCAGACATGATTCGGTCGTACCCTTTTTCAAATAATTTTCGATGACTCCTTTCTTAGTTACATGTACCTACTCACTCTTTATTTTCGCTGGTCCTGGGCCCATAACCTTTGTAGGGGTAATTATCAGATAACACAGTTTTAAAGAGAAATATTTATTGTACATAAATAAGAAAAAAAAATATCAGGCTATTAATATCCCAATGCAGGGCAAAGGCCTCCATCCTTGAAATCAAGTTATCGCTACAAAGATGGGTATTGGCTTAATCACCACGCTTGCCAAATGCGGATTGGTGATCACCAACCCGAGCTGTGTCCGAAAAAACCGACACAAAGTTAGCTCGACCCGGGAATTGAACCCAGGACCCCGAGATCTCGGCCCGGTACCTAAACCACTAGACC
The DNA here is from genome assembly GCA_949319885.1 of Mecyna flavalis. Taxonomy (NCBI): domain Eukaryota; kingdom Metazoa; phylum Arthropoda; class Insecta; order Lepidoptera; family Crambidae; genus Mecyna; species Mecyna flavalis. Next base: position 24,666,329 of record OX439425.1, on the reverse strand, counting down.
ATTGAGGCGTTTGTACATAAATAATAACTGGAAAATATTTGTTTTATTGTCTTTACACTCTTACAAATATTTTCCAGTTATTATTTATGTACAATAAATATTTCTCTTTATAACTGTGTTATCTGATATTAACCTCTACACTAGTTAATATCAAAGTAAAAAAATTTAAAATTTATCATACATTATAAATCTATACTTTGAATCGATTGTCATAAGCACTAAGATATAATCGATAATCGATTGGTTATGCAGGTTGACACATGAGGTCACGTCTCTATAATTGTCAAAGATGAGGTGTCACCCATATCATCGTGTTTGAAACAGACTGTAGTTGAAGCAAATAAATAAGAAGGTATACTGACTACACCGGCGCTGGAGTTGAGTGCGGCGGGCGGCGTGCGCGCGGGCGAGGGCGGCGCCGCCTCGAACGCGGGGATGTCGGCCGCCGCGCCGCCGCGCGCCAGCAGCCGCGCCGCCTGCTCCGGCTCCAGCGGCTGCGACACGCTGACACAAACTCAAGCATTACCATCAACTGGTTATACTACCAACGATAAGGATCAACGGAAGATATTACCATGGTTTTGTAGGGAAATGAGTATGTTTGCTTGCATTTCTTAAAGTTAGTAGATAAAGTATGTATATGTAGATTTTTATCATTTAGAATTGACGGCTGATAGGAATGTGTGGAAGGGGAAAACATGTTGCGCCGACCCTACTTAGCGTGGGATAAGGGCAGGAAAATGATGATGATGATGATTTAGATTTTTTTCAAAATGGGCAAAAGAGACACTATCTTCTATATTTGAAGGTTTAATTACAAGGAGTTTAGCTCGCAGCGGTAAAATTGATTCTAAATGTTATTTCCAACCTTCGCTTCTGTAATAATTTATCGTTGTCACGGTTGAGACTTTTGATGACCTAGGCACAATACTCAACTATCTCAGTTGAGTGTCTCAACATGAATATGGATAAGACAAAAAGCATGTCAAACTCCCATATTAAATACGTGTCCCTTTTCGCCATTGTCGACTAGTGACAGAGTGAGTGAGTGAATGGCGTGTGTCTCACTTGGCGGCGTTGAAGTTGGCGAGGTCGTGCAGCGCGTGCGCAGGCGGCGGGCGCGGCGCGGCGGCGGGCGCGGCGGCCGGCGCGCGCAGCAGCGCGGGCTCCATCGGGATCTCACGACACTGTACAAACAAACAAACAATCAATACATTTCTACTTCTAAGGCAGTTGTCCCACCGGCAACGATGAACGAGTAGCGAGCTGAGCTAGAATGTAGAAACGAGTTGGCGAACGAGTGTTATCTGTCATAGCACTTGTCACTCAGTGACAAACTAGTGAAGCGAGTTCTCGCCGGCAGTGTGAATAGTCAGCGAACAACTATTGCATCTCTTTTGTTTTTATCTTTTGTACGTTTCTTGAGCGAGAAAACAGCCAATAGTTAGTCCTTCTCTCGCCAGCGGTGGGACAACTGGCTTACTCTCGAGCGTTTTGTCCTGAACTATACCTCGTATTATTTAGCATTAACAATTATGCACACAAAAAAGCAGTGGTCGTAAACTTTGACGTCATGACAAATGGCGACCACTTAAAAAACCACGAAATTCAAACTTTTTCAAGATGATTTGTTTAATTCTGTTATAATTTAACGGAAATAGTTTTGTTGTAGAAATCGAAATTTAAGTATTTAAAAACTATAAATAATAATAAACTATCACAATAATGGCTAATTAGAATCGGAAATGTGTGAATAAAATAATTCGTCACTTTTAGCGTTCCGTAGCCAAATGGCAAAAAAACGGAACCCTTATGGATTCATCATGTCTGTCTGTCTATCCGTCCGTATGTCACAGCCACTTTACTGTTGAATCTTGGTAATTAGATGTATTTTGTGAACTGCATTAAGATTTTCATACAAAAAACCACTCAAATATAAAAATAAAACATTTGATTTCATAAACATAAAACTTTATGCATAAACCGCGAACCATTATTTTCTAATAATAAATCTGTAATAGGTGCGTAAGGAAATAATAGTTATAATTCGCGCGGGGCGTGGCTTGATCGGCGCGGGACTCGTGAGGGCAGACGTCCTTGACGCTCGTGCGCGCGAAGCAAATTTTTCGATACATTTGCAAATGCGGAATATTGTACGTTTACGATTTGATACTGTTTTCCTAAGATAAAAATAATATTAATTACTTACATCGAAATTATTAAAAAATCGATCAAACTTACAAAAAACTACAAGAAATGATACTTGCTGCTACGAAACCCTTCATGGGCGAGTCCGACTCGAACTTGTCCGCTTTTTAATATTATATTTTCGCTTGACACACATTGGTGCCTATTTTAAAAAGTAAATTTTGTTATTCTTTCTAATGCTAAATAAAATGAAATATAGTCAGGATACACTTGCACCACGATCCAGGTTTTGGCAAATCCAGTACATTGGAGTCACTACCATCTGATCTCCGTAACCTTTGACAGAGGAACAAGATCAATGAGGGTGTTTCAGAATAGATAATCCGCTAGATGACGCTACGTAGCCATAGGGTCCACCTAAAAAGGTTGGTTCATTTTGAAATGCATAATGCCGGTTAGAAGTCTTTTTTTATACTATGTCAGTTGGCAGACAGACACGCAGCCCAAGTCTTCCGTCAAAATACGTTTTAATTGGACTTTATCGCCGCAGCGGTAGGCGTAGCGCTATTTAGCGTTTTTATATTCTGCAACACCTTACTAGATCATAGCTACACACCCATTCGACAAACAATCAATACATTCATTTGCCAGAACACACGAAAAAAGATGAGTGATGTTGAGACTGACCGAGAGCAGCATGCGGTGGATGGTGATGACGTGCTGCTTGACGAAGGGCGGCATGGGGCAGCAGATGGCGTTGACGCCCTGCACCTCGCGCGGCAGGTGCTCCGCCAGCGCCAGGAGCATGTGGTTCGGCAGCAGGTACCTGGCACAAGCAACCAGACGTACCAACCATCAGGCGACTTTCGTCTTTACACACCAGTCGGCGCCACTGTCGCATGAGGTCTAGAAATTAACAAACATTCAGTGACTCGTAACCAGTATAGACCGACAAACTTATCTGTTCCGGTGACCAACATTGGAACTACGTGAAATGTCAGTTTTTGCAAAGCAAAAACGACATTTAATGACAATACTAAAACGACAGTAGCGACGCCGCCAACGGAACAGATAAGTTTGTCGGTCTATAATTTGCCTTAATTTTATCCAGATAATTAAAAAAAAACAGTGACAATTAGTGACCTAACCTCACGCTACACTGACACCTCTAGTAGGGATTTACACGTGGAAGCTCTCTCTGCTTTTAGTGTTACTTCTATGCTTTAAGGTTACTTAACTTTCACTAAATTTATTATTAAATGTAGGGAAGATATGACAGCAATCTCTCAGTGGGCGGGGCAAGTCCATCAAGTACGACAACATATTTGTCAACAAATTGTCTAACTTCATGATTTTTGAACTCCTGATCCCGATGACAGCTGTCCCACGTATCATCCTACATTTGACGAACTATAATTAAGTAAAACAAGTATTAAAGAGCTATGAAGATTTTTATATTTTTGTACTTACGAAATAGATTGTATTGATTATATTAAATATCCATTTTAGAAAGAGTTTAAAGAAAAGTCAAAATAGCAGACCCGGCCAAAATCTTCATTGCCCTTTAGTTAGTTGTCGACGTACTGCGTGCTCTCGTCAAGTTCCCGCGCGTTGACGTCGCGCCACTTGTAGAGCATCTTGAGCGCGGCCATCTGGCGCGCGCTGAACGCCTTGTGCGAGCGCACGTACAGCGACAGGTGGCTGTCGGGACGCACCGTCTCCTTGTTGTACGTCTGCCAACAAACACCAACAAATACCTCCTTAGGCCTATTGTCCACGTAAATCGCACGTTATCGTCAATAATTGGCAATTGCAAGACGAACGCTTGCATTTGTGCGGATGACGTGCGGCTTACGTGGACAATAGGCCTTAGTTGAGAAAAATAGGAACACGAATTTTCTTTATTACACTGGTAAACGGTTTTTATTTCTATATAGTGGCAGTTTTCAATTTATCTATCTTTTTAGTTCATGTCCTAAGTGGACATTGTTGTTGCCTCTCTGTCACGCCAGCTGTCTTGTGCAATATTCATCCAGTTGACCCCGGCGGTTTTACGATGTCATTGAGGAGGAGGAAGCGCGAGGAGGACTCCTCGCTGTAGACGGCCGGTACGAAAAAGGGAAAGCTTAAAAAAGGTGGTGTCTCACGGTGGCGCAGATCTGGCGACTGGCCTCGAAGACGGAGAGCAGCAGGTGCGGGCGCCCGGCGGCGGCGGCCAGCAGGTCCTGGCGCAGGCGCCGCCACACGTACAGCAGGTAGTGCGTGTCGCCGCGCGCGTACGCCACCAGCTCCGCCGGCAGCGGCCGGATGCGCCAGTCCGCCAGCTGGAACCTGCCACCACGCACACGTATAGCTTCATAATAATTAGCAACGTGGGGACACCTGCATGTCAGTACCATTGTCGGTTTCTCATGCCATTTTGATCTACAACGTTATTTTTTGTTTATACGAAACCTGAAAACTGCTCAGAATCAGTAATAGAATCGATTTCAATACTTTTTATACCTTGTTACATTTTGACCAAATAATATTTACAATATCTCAAATAAAGTTCACCCTACAAAAAACAATTACACTGTGCGCCGGCCGGCCGCGCCTAACTTGTCACGGGCGCAAGCAAGGTCACAGCGCAGCGTGCTGTTTGTGACCACGTTCGCACGAGGACAACGGGACAGCACAAAACCTTGTAACTTCGTGAGTTTTCAAGATATTATTTTAATTTTTTTATATTGATTCCTTAAATGAAAATATTTGACACGTGTTTCGATTTTCGTATAAACAAAAAATAATGTTGTATAAACATGGCTAATAGATTGAATAGTATTTTCTGCACTCAGCCTCGCTTGTAAAGTAGGCTCACTCAAATCTATTAGTTTAAATGAAGAAAACCTAATTTCAAATCAATCATCAATTTAAATCTTGAAGTTGTGTAGCAGAGTCGCCCTGAGTATTTTGTCTCGACTGACTAGATGTCGGGACGTGCCCGCAACATGATTCAGGGACTGACCTCCTTAACCCTTGACAGGATAACTACACCAATTGGACCATGGGTGCACAGCCCCATTCGACTGTGCAGGTTTTCTGATCTTCCTCTTAATGACTCTAGCACAGGGGTCGGCAACCTGAGCCTCTTTATCAAAACACTTTATGCAAGCTATTTATTGTTAGTAGAAAGCATTTTTGGGGGTGTTTAAAAACTGGAATTAAATTATAATTTGTCAGTCTCCTGACTCAAAAGGTTTCTGACTCCTGCTCTAGCCTTCATCATCGTCTCGGCGTGTTCATCCAGTATGGAGCCCCGGGTCCGTTTCGACTATGATCCCAGATTCGACAAGCCTGATTACTTCTCCTGTTCTAGCCTGTATATTTTTTAATCAGTATGAAAGTTGTAATGGTGGTGCATTACTTCTTGTCGGCGGTGATGCCGCAGTAGTGCATGAGCAGGTCCTTGAGCCCCAGGCGCGGCAGGCCCAGCAGCTTGGCGGCGCGGTGCGTGTCGAACATGCCCACCACGTACACGCCGAAGTCGCGCTGCAGCCACACCACGTCGCTCTCCGCGCCGTGGAACACCTGCCGGCAACCGCCATCGTGCGATATTATATATGCGATATAATATCCTACTATAATATTATAAATGCGAAAGTCTGGATGTTTGGATGTTTAGATGTTTGGATGTTTGTTTGTTCCTCAATCACGCCTAAACGGCTGAACGGATTTAGATGAAATTTGGCACACGTATAGTTTATAACCCGGATTAGGACATAGGCTATAAAATTCCTACGGGAAACGCCTCATTCCCGCGGGAATAACCATTTTGAAACTACTGAACCGATTTGAATAATTCTTTCACTGTTGGAAAGCTACACTATCCCCGGTGAAGATTGGGTACTTTTGATCCAAAGACAGCAAAGACAATGAATACAATTAGTCAGAAAGGAATCACTAACTGCGTAATTAGCTGACACGGGTTTTTACACTTGTGCACAATATATCTGAGAGAAACTACTGGAGCTTGGCCCTTGGTATGCAACCTTTATTGATAGAATATAAATGCTTAAACTAAAGTGAGTGTAGAACAGCTCCTAACCTTGAGTTTGTTGGGGTCTGTGAAGATTTGGTTGAGCTTGTGCAGGTGGTCGCGCACCGCCAGCGCGTCCACCACGAAGTCGCCGCCCGCCTCCGTCGAGATCTGGATCAGGCACGTGATGCCTGCGCACAACGCTCCATATAAACCACCTTCTCACGACGCGGATATTACACTGAGGCACGAGGGTTGGACCGATCTGGCAGTTCATGCTTCTATCCTTTACTATCACTCAAAATAGTCATTTACTAGAGAAAGAGAGCGCACCCCCCTCCGTCTATTCTTTAATTTTTTCTATTTTTAGATTTTTTCCTACGTTAACACAAAATTACTAAGCTGGATTTCAAATTTCATCGTTCTAGGTCATCTGGAAGTAGGTTAGGTTTTACTACTGGTACTGCTAACCTATCCTGCTTCCAGATGACCTAGAAGGATGAAATTTGGAATCCAGCTTGGTCATTGTCTGTGACCGTAGTAAAAAATCTGAAAATAGAAAAAAGTTAAAAACTAGGGAGATACCCACATAGATATTATAATTGTTTTTTGTAAATCTTTTGAGTAAATAACTGTCTTTAAAGGTAAATACAATTTATGTGTAAATCCAATGAATGAATGTGTAAATCCAATGAATGAATGAATTCCAAGCGTGACCTTGAATAAATTAGCAAAAAGCCTTATTTTGACATATTAATTATTTGGCAGGCTGACATTGAGAGGATCCTTGCAAGCAGATTAGAGACCGCCAGCGAAAGTGGGCCGCGATAAGATACGCCGCGAGGTCGTTGTCTTTGATCATTTGCCGGTGTGTCTTTCTCGATTACTAAGCTTGGCGCGTGGCTGAGATAGTTTGTTTTTATTTTGAAATGTTATTATTATGAAAACATGACCGTTATCTCAGCTTTATTTTTAGTAAAAGATGAGACCTGAGGACCAAAAATATATATGTAAGTCAATATTAGCGGAAAAGAGAACTTTCTGCGTTAAACTATTACGTTTTTGCACTAGAATCCTGATTAAAGGTCCTATGTCGATCCATGAGGTCATCTGGCTTCCTACCAGGTCTCTCTTACTTAGATTGAAGGACTAATTTGCTGTCATATTTTTATTGAAAAAAAAAGTTGAATGATGCATGATTTTTTGCTACTGTCGGACGGGAATGGCCCGATGCTTCCGACCATTTTTGTTGTTCCCACCGTAGATTCACTGAACAATGTCAGATTTACTGATAAGCCTTTGGATCTGAAAAAGGTTCATCAGCAAAGTAGTGGTTGTGTGTGTGGGGTGGGTGGGTTATGTGTTACCCTGGTAGGTCCTGTAGGAGTGGTGCTCGAGGTCGACGGCCAGCTCGGGCTGCGCGGCGAGGTGCGCCACGAGTGCGTCCACCTGCGCGGGCGCCTGCACGAGCGTGAGCGGCGTCTGCTCCGGCGGCGGCGGGAACGCCGGCGGCGCCGCGTCCGCCCGCAGCAGCTCCGCGCGAGGCTGGTACAGCTCCAGCTCTACCTTGTACGGGTGCTCGTACCTGCACACACATACCATTACATTTATTTTAAAGCTTGAGCACAGGCCACCGCAGGCCTCCTCGGGGAATGGCCGGCTCCCCACGGTTGCGCGGGCGCGCGAGGTGCGTCACCATTCGATCCCTATGCACCGAGCGCGTTCCTTAACCAACGAACGAAACACGTTTCTCTGCTGGCCCCTATTCTGCCACCACCAGTAAGGCCGTAGACACGTTTGTGTCTTTTGTAAACTATATCAGCCCCCAATGATTATAAAATCAGCCCTTCCTGTGCAGACATAAGACACATTTTCTTTCCACTTACTTACAATATTACAATGGTGTGTCGTGTCAGCAAAAAGTGACTGCGTCTGCAGTAGAAATGGATCAAGTAAATGCTGTAATAGTGATGTCTGAGTGAGTGAGCGACGTACCCCACGGCCTCGCCCTCGTCGTTGTACAGTATGCTGAGCGCGAGCGGCGTGACGGCGTTGGGCTTGTCGGAGATGCGCGGCACCCACAGGCTGTCCGAGTTGTCCACGGGCTCCTTGAACAGCAGCTGCGGCCGCGGGATGTTCTTCGCGCCGATGAACGTCGTCGACCCCACCTGATCACATAACAACACGTGTCAGTCGGCTGTCAAACCTCTGCCTCGACTATTGCAGAAGCAGGACGGGTGACGCCAGTACGCAGGCGCACGGCGGTCACCACTTGACAGGAGCGCACCGTTCGTGACAGTTCGGGACAGCCCGCGTCATGCGGGCGTCACACGCTTTCGCTTCCACGAAATTCGAGGCAGAGGCCTTAGGCACGCACTTAAAGGATGCCTAAAAAGGTTACTTCGCGACGTCGCTCAATGTGCTGCTACACTAGACTTCTCTGGAGCTTCAACATTTTGACTTCAAGTTTTTATTTTAACATCTTATTAGTTGGCACACAAAGTACGCTGGATTTTTCATTGAGGGACACTCAACTAGGAATAGTGGTTCATTGTGCTCTTACACTGTAGGCGCTCCTGGTTTTCAAGTATTTAATTTCAAGTACAAGTACACTAACTTAATTCTTTTAAAAATTCAACATAAAATAAGTAATTACTTATATTAGTTGCCATTATCATTCTTCGAATACAGACATTAGTATACTAATAATGAACATAATATCTTGTTGGAAAGGAAAAGGAACCTGTATCTTGGCGATGATGGGTCCCTGCGGCGCGGGCGGCGCGGGCGCAGCGGCCGCGGGCGCCTCGCCGGGCCGCACGCCCGCCAGCGTGTCCAGCCCGATGTTGACGCGGTCCAGCATGCAGTCGTTCGCTTCCCCTACCTTGTCCAGGTTGTATTCGCGATCATGGCTGCCACCAACAATCACCACTTTTTTATCCGTTTACATTTAGGTACTCCCTTACCACATGTAATGCAACATTATCATAGTCTGTAGCGTTACTGAGCGTTACATTATACGCGAATGCTCCGGTGAGGGAGCATCTTAAACCAGAAATCGCGCGACAGTCGACACATTCGCTGCTCGCTTCTATTCACAAGCTCCTAAAATAATTCTTCCAACAAATTCGCCGCGCTCATTTCCGAGCCTTTACTTATCCCTTAACTAAAAATGTAGTTATGTTTTTATGAATGCGGGATAAAAAGCGGTTTTGCCTAAGTGTTAAGCAAAGAAACAATCGCTCGGCCGTCGGTTAAGCATAGCATGATTCTTACTAACATTATCGACGTATAATCTTATTCTACACATACTACTGTTACAAATGACCAAAGAAAATCATGTACATACAATAAAATAACAATTTACATTTGTTCAAGAATTGCCTGAACATCAAACAAGTAGTAAACTCCATCATTAACCAAAGACCCTGAATCTAGAATACAACTGCCTGTTTAATTGCATTAGCAAATGATAATATTAATTAATCCGCAGCGCTTCACCTTAACTATAACATTAACATTGAAGCGAATCTATTTATTGTCGTTCCAGCTTGTACATTTCCGGCATTTTAAATAAAAGTAAATAAAAAAAGTATTCAAAAGGAAATGGCATTTCAAAATAAAAGCCAATAACGATGTTTCGAAATAATTTAAAAGGAAACCTGTATTTTAAGCTTTATTCAAGTCAATAAGAGTGTCTGGCCATTTTTTTCTAGATAGATATTAACATTTCGAAGCAGGTGGTAGAGTCACTCTGTAACTCTGATAATTGTCGATTGTCGAAGAAAGAAGAAGAAGTGCACCTTTGAAGTCTACATGAATCAAGAATATTTTATGGATTGCAATTCTTGCGCTACAGAGGAACATTACGTCAAATTCGCCTTTTCTTCTTACATAAAACTTCACAGCCATTCATATTTTATACGAGACATTAATATTTTCTTTGACTAAGGGGCCGTCCATTAATCACGTGAGGCTCAAAAGGGGGGGGGAGGGGGTACGGAAAACATCACGAAACATCACGAGGGGGGAGGGGGGGTCTCGTTAGACATCACGTGTATTAATTTTATTTATTTTTTGTCAAAAAGCGCTATTTCTGAACCGAAATTTTGAACGGCGCAAAAATTGAAACTGTTCGGCCCACGCGTATCCTCACGCTACGAGGGAGGGAGGTTCTCTGCGTAGTGCGCGAGGATGATGGTGCCGAGTGGCTTGACGAAACCGAAGTTAATATGTCACAAACCTCTCAGCCAATAACAACTACCAGTGAAGAAGAAGCTTTACCAGTTGTAACCTTAAATGAAAGTCTTGCCACTCCGTGAGACGAAGACAACATTAATTAATTATTCATTAATTTTATTACAAATACATATAAATGTTTTTCGAATCAAAACGCCATTTTTTTAATATTTTTTTCCAGTCAAAAATAGCCTTTACATAGACTTCCAAAAAAATACACGTGATCCAGAGGGGGGGAGGAGGGGGTGGTCCCAAACCTCACCAAATATCACCAGGGGGGAGGGGGGGGTCAAAAAATGAGAAAAACGACCTCACGTGATTAATGGACGGCCCCTAAAAACAAAAGCAGGAACAAAGCATGTTATTCAATGCATAGGTTAGTACTATACTATGATTGTGAAATACATGTAGATATGTGACTGTAAACTCAGCCTCCTTGTGGGATATTTCATCTCGGTGTAATATCCTGCAAGGTGCCGGTCCCAAGCCCGGATAAATGAGGAGGGAATCAGGGAATGCAAAGCTCAAGGAGCCAGCGGGCGTCAAGCGGGCATACTTGACTTTGTATTCCCACACACATACACTGCACACACACACTACACACACACATACAGACAGAGACACATCGGAACACTGTGGGGGACGGTGTTCCGTAACATTCCCCACCCCAACACCCAAACCAACCATGGAGGCGAGTCTCAAAAATCGACTACCCCAGGAGGGTACCGGCGCGTCCCGCGCTGGAGAATCCCTCCCCGCGCAAGCGGGCTGCCCCACGTATTCTGGGGGGGGCAAAGAAGCGCATCCAGGGTCCACCATGGACCTCAAGGGGCTCGCGGAAGCGATGCCCCTGATCCACAACCCGACGAGCACCAATTGGCAGATCGTCCCACGCCGCACCTCGGGGCGTCACAAGCGCAGCCGCCGTAGTGACCGTGGGAATCGCGAGCAACACCACACTCGCGCACCGCCATCGGGCAGCGAGCCGGCTAGGCCGGCCCACGCGCCCTCGGGCAGCGAGCCGGCAAGGCCGGCCCACGCGCCCCAGGCAGCGCGAGTGAAGCAAAGGGCCGACAACGCTGCGAGGGAGCCCCGACGTGCGCACCCGCGTGCGGGCGGCGGCGACGAGGGCGCCCGGCGCGCGGAGCCGACCCGGAGGCACCACGACAGCAGGGAACGCAGCCGCCAACCCTGGCGCGCGAGTACCACAGATAGACGTAGACGGTCGAGGAGCAGCGAGCCTCATATGACGGCCCCCGCGCCCCCGACCGCCCGTCGCGACGCACCCACCGCTGCGAGAGTCGAGCGGGACCAGCGCGGACATTCGGGTACGCCCGATGACGCAGCAGGACCTAGCCGACCGACGCGCGGAACCGACACAGCAGGGCCGCGACCTGAGCACAGCAGGCGCAAGCCCCGTGGAGCACGCGGAGCTCGCAAGGCAGCGGATGCACCCGGTCGCCAGGACGAGGCTGATTTGGCTGGAAAGTCAAAAAGGTCACGTCTCGACGACACCACGTCACCGAAGGAAGAGTGCAAACGCGTCAAGCTGAGCTCCACACCCAAGACGGCAGGACGTAGCTTCGCTGATGCGACTCAGTCGCACCTCATGGTGGCGATAACTACGTCACCTCCTGCCGACATAACAGCGGACCAAGCCCGGCAGATCAACCAGTCCCTAAAGGGGAAGATCCGCGAGGAGGTCCGCAAGCAAGCAAGGAGCCAGAGCAGCGCCTTCACACCCGCCTTCAGAGGTAAGCCCATCGTCGATGGAGGAGTCCTGAAGGTGTGGTGCGAAAATGAGGACACGCTGAAGTGGCTCCAGACAACGGTGGCAGCCATGTCATCGCCGGTACCGGCAACAGTGCTGTCCGTCATCAGGCAGTCGGACATGACCAAGCGAGTCCGCGCGTCAATCTGGCTGCCCGACACCGACGACGAGGACCTCGAGGAGATCCACCTCATCCTGACAGCACAGAACCCCTGGTACAAGGTGAACACGTGGCAACTGTACATGGCCACTGTGAACGACACCACCGCGAACAACGGCATCCACCTCACAGTAGGTATCCCGGAACCCGAGGTGCCGAAAATCATGGAGAGGGGGCGGCGCGTGGCGTTCATGACTGGCAGTGTGTACGTAGTGTTTCGCGCTGCCGAGGACAAGAACGACCTCCCAACTCCCGATCCCGAGACCAACACTACGGGTGGAACCCATCCCACCACAGCAGGCCCACCGCGTCAAGCGACATCAGCAGCCGGACCGAGTACCACCACGTCGATCCCGGCACCAGCAGATGCCGCCATCGAGGCCGACGCGATGGATGGCATGGCGGACACGTCAGTCGGATCCCTGAACAGCTCTGTTCTCGGGTCCACATCTGACTGACGTGAACGTCGTGCAAACCAACCTCCAGCATAAACAGATTGCGACGGCTACACTACGACGCTTGCTGGAGGTTGACAACAAGACCATCGCCCTCATCCAGGAGCCGTGGATCAGGGGCGACAAAATATGTGGTCTCACGAACATCGGTGGTAAGTTAATGTACGCAAACTCAGTCTCCAAACCGAGAACATGTGTCTACTTACCAAAAACCATGACAGCAATGCTACTAGCACAATTCTGTTCCAGAGACCTTACTGCCGTAAAATTACTAGGCAACCCGGAGCAGAACAACAAACCACTAGTACTGGCCTCAGCATATATGCCTGGAGATGGAGAAATTCCACCAAAAGAGCTTGCTGAGCTAGTCCAACATTGCGAAGACAACAGCTGGGACATTATCATCTCAGCGGATGCGAATGCCCATCACCCCCTATGGGGGAGCACCACGCACAACGGAAGAGGTGAGGCTCTCACTGATTATCTCTTCTCGACTAACCTCTCTATAGCTAACAACGGCTCGGAGCCGACTTTTGTCAGTTCCAGATATCAAACAATAATAGACATCACTCTTGCATCGAGCGGCGCAAAGGAATTGGTGACTGGATGGCACGTCTCTCCGGAACCCTCCTTCGCAGACCACCGCAGAATATGCTTTAAAATAAAAGTACACAAGGAGGATCTGCAACCCCGACGAAACCCGCGTAAAACGGATTTCGCGAGGTTCCAGAAACTCCTAAGTACAGAGGTAAAAAACAGTGTGTTTAAGGACATGACTTTCAGCACCGAGAATATCGAACACAACACAAATACGCTAACCAAGTGCATCCAACACAGCTACCACGCATGCTGCCTACCTACAACACCCACTCAGGTAAGTACAAGCAAATGGTGGGGTCCCGAGCTAAACAGGCTCAGAACCAAGCTGAGAAAACTGTTCAATCGAGCCAAGAACACAAGATCTGACATCGATTGGGACAACTACAAAGATGCCCAAAATTACTACAAAAAGCGCATAAGGAATCGCAGAGACGAAGGATGGAGAAACTTCTGCGAAAACATAAACAACACAACTGAGGCAGCAAGGGTGAAGAAACTACTAACACGCGACAATAACATAACCCTCGGCTCCCTCAAGAAAGAAGACGGCACATATGCTAACACAGATGAGGAAATCAGTCGCGTCCTCATCGAGACGCACTTCCCAGACTGCGAAGTAATAGACAGTCCAGTATGGGTGGACGAGCAACCAAAACACCCAACCTCTACGGACTGGGAGATAGCTGAACAGCTCACGGTGAAAAACCGCGTGGAGTGGGCTGTAAAAAGCTTCCTCCCCTTCAAGTCAGCAGGGCTTGACGAGATATTTCCCGCCCTGCTACAAAGAGGTCTAACAGCAATCGTGCCACAGCTTGTAGAAATCTACAAAGCCTCCATAGCACACAACTACATACCACGCCAATGGAGGGCAGTGAAAGTAATCTTCCTACCTAAGCCGGGGAAGACAGACTACACACAGGCAAAATCTTACAGACCCATCAGTCTAACCTCGTTCCTGCTCAAAACTCTGGAAAGGTTGACCGACCGCTACTTAAGAGATGGTGCATTAAATTGCAAGCCTCTACACCCGAAACAACACGCCTACAGGAAAGGCAGATCAACGGACTCAGCCTTACACGCTGTAGTACGCAAAATAGAAGAAGGCTTGGTTGCAAAACAAATGACACTTGGTGTCTTCATCGACATCGAGGGAGCGTTTGACAAGACTAAGTTCAACAGCATTCACGGATCCCTTAGCAGGTTCGGAGTGGAAAGCACCATTAGTGGCTGGATCGACCAACTTCTAAAAAGGAGATCCATCGAATTCACAGTCAACACAACCACACGAGCCATAGTAGCCCGAGGCTGCCCCCAAGGTGGCGTCCTTTCACCGCTCCTGTGGAACATGGTGGTGGATGAACTTCTACAACGCCTAAATGAGAGATGCTGCTACTCCGTCGGATACGCAGACGACATCACTATTCTCATCAAGGGAGAAACAGAAAACAACATATGCTCTCGCATGCAAATAGCACTGAAGATCGTGGAGCGATGGTGTACCCAACATGATCTCGCTGTCAATCCCAAAAAAACAGAACTGGTCCTGTTCACCAACAAGAAGAAGCTCAAACCAATACAACTCAAGCTCTTCGGCTCAACACTCAATTTAGCCAACAAGGTCAAATACCTCGGCGTGATACTCGACAATAAGCTAAATTGGAACGAACACCTCAGCGAAAAAACAAGAAAAGCCTGCACAACATTCTGGCAATGCAGGAAACTAATAGAAAAACAATGGGGCCTTAAGCCGGCGATAACTCTATGGATATACACGGCCATAATACGCCCTATGATAACCTATGGCGCAGTAGTCTGGTGGCCCAGAACAGAACTAAGCACCGTGAAAACCAAACTACAAAGCCTACAACGCCTCGCTTGCTTAGCCACCACTGGCTGCATGAAAACTACATCAACATCAGCACTCGAGGTGATCCTCAACCTGAGACCACTACATCTCGTAGTACAGCAGGAGGCGGCCGCCGCAGCCTTAAGACTCGAGAAAATGGGGCTCTGGAAACAGGACGATAATATTCCCCACACGCGCCTCATCAAAGATATTAAAAGTGAGCTACCAATGATAGAGGCCGCGTGCGACATTATCCCGAAAACATTTATCTTCGACAAGAAGTACCGCATCGAACTGAACGAAGAACACAAGGATAGCTCAGGCATCAGAGAAATGAGAATATACACTGACGGCTCCAAAACCGAGACTGGCACCGGAGCCGGCGTATTCTCAAACGACCTCAACATAAATATATCAACGGCCCTTGGAAATCACAACACCACCTTTCAAGCGGAATGTGTTGGTATTATTAGAGCAGCAATGGCAGTAAAGGCCAGAAGAGTATGCGGACAATCGGTTCGCATCATCTCTGACAGCGCTGCAGTACTACAAGCTCTCAACAGCAACCGTATGAACAGCGGGCTCATCTTAGAATGCCACCGCGAACTTGAAGAAATTTCACAACAAAACGAGATAACGCTGCAGTGGATAAAAGGCCACAGTAACTCGTTAGGCAACGACGCAGCTGATCAGCTCGCAAGAAGGGGCTCAGCAACCACTATATTCGGGCCTGAGCCGATAGTGCCTCTACCCTATAGTCAAATAACGGCATGGTTACAGGAGAGAACAAAAAATAATCATGAACGCCTGTGGACAGCAATGGATGGGTGCAAGCAGACAAAGGAAGCCTTCCCGTCCCTAGACAGACGACTGACGCGTTGTCTGCTGAAACTGTCCAAAGTGAACCTACGACACGCAGTGGGCATTATAACAGGCCACTGCACGCTAAATAAGCACATGTTCAACATCGGCATGACGGACAGCCCGCTATGCAGGGGCTGCATGGACGCTGAAGAAACACCGGCTCACGTACTACTGCAGTGCAAGAGTGTGGACCATCATCGAGCACGCCTGCTACCCAACAGCGGCACCCTGCGGGAGGTGCTTCGAGACATCACAGCAGTGCTGGAGCTCTGGACCGAGCTCAGATGGTTTGAGTGACGGTGGTGGTAATGTATTTTTCACGTACAATGGCCCATTTTAGAGGCCAAGTGCGGTAAATCCCCGGCCAACCTAAACCTAAACCTAAATGTGACTGTAAGTAAATGATGAATAAAAAGTTTAGGCGCATGGTAAGTGGTTGGTTTGCAATGCAGGGCGAATAGGTACTTACAGTTTCAGCTTCACAGCCGGCAGCTCTGTGACTATTATTTGGTTTGCTTGTACAACAACATTTTCTCTTAATTGGCACGTGACGATGTTAAAATCGGTGTATGTCTTATAATTGTCAAAGGAGGCACCATGTGGCATTTTGTTTGATGATCTTATAGTTCTATGTACAGTGGAATATCCATCCTGCGAAACAAAAAAGGACTTATTAGGTAACAGTTAAGGCTAGATCGTAGTGAAAAATCTGCACAAACACATTCTTTGAAATAATTTTTGAAGTAGTTAACTGTGACATTAAAATCTGCGAAAATTATGAAATATTGTTGAGGCTACTCTGTGGAATATAACTGATAGAAACAAGATTTAATAAAGTTGACTCGATAAAATAAATTCACAAAGTTACATATTTTTGTGTCATTTTATCTTCTTTCCTATGTTTTATTCTTAAAATAAGTGGTTTGATAATAAGAGTCATTTACCAAAATGAAGTTCATAAATAACTTGAGGTATTATAACCGATAGATTTTTTTATTACATCTATCGATTTTCTATGTCTCAAGTGGCTTTTAAAAACCATTAGCGCGGCATATGCGGGGCTAGACAGCCTTAAGCCATGTGAACCTAAAGACCTATGTGAACCAAGGAAGTGCCACCACCTTATCAATATCATTGAGACAGAACAAACCCATATAGGTATTCATTACGTAAATAATGCGTGAAATTGGATAGTTAACTTTCCTATGAAACTCCACCACTAAGGGGATAAAACTGGGTTAAAAATGTTGTATGGAAGTCCTTTGCTTTTGAAGTAAGAGACTTGAAATTTGAAATAGAGAGGGTTGGAGGGAGGTATGAAGTTGTATGCTGCCGCTAATATAATATAATATAAAATAAAGTTTTTCATGAAAACTATTGTACGTAAAAATTGATGGCGTTATATTTCCAGGTAGTAAAACAAACATTCTACTCATTGTTCCTGTTTTATACTATTGTTAAAACTGCATTGTCCTCCTGATTTACAGATTCTGAAAGTCGTTGAATTATTTGCAAAAAAATTAATCAAAAATGTCATTTAAATTATATTTCAAAAATATCTACAATCAAAGCATTTTGATAGCCCATCTTCCTACTGGGTGTTATAATGCTCTTATTTTCCGAGATGATTAGATAAACAACATTATGTAAAAATTATTACAATCCGACTAATTAGGTTAATAAGCAGTAATTCATTGAATTTCCATAAACAAATATACATTATTATAAGCACTTGCACAAACTACAAGAGACTATTTTTACCAAAAAGTAGGTAAGGTCTTAAGAGGACACCTTTTGTTTTGTCAGTTTGCATTGGAGGTCACTCAACCGCCAGCTCGGTGCCTGCCTACAGCCATTGCTTGTTCATTAACTATACAATAAAATGTTAAAAATGTATAGGTATGAGAAATATTCAGCAATTGAATATTTCATCTCTTTTGAGTAAGATGTTATGATAACTGTTACATAATGAACATGATCAGACTCCTGAATCTTGATATCTCCTCAATCATGTTGACTTTTAAACTGTCTCCTTAGTTTTGTAGTTTCAGATGAGTTAAATTTTCTGTCACAATTGTGAACAATGCATTTTAAAATAATTTTCTCAGAGGTAAGAAACACACAAAGTGCATTCGAATTGAGAAGCCACTATGTAAGTGCAGCTACCAATCAAATGCAATAAGAGTGTATTATACCTTAATAAAGGCCTCGATCTCCTTTGTCATGCGACGAACTATGAAAGGATATGGACATAGGCAATTTATTCAACGAGAATGCAATAGGACTGGTAGGTGCACCCGAGGTACTCGCGGCCAGCAGACGGCGGCAGGACGGGCGGGGAGCGCCGCGCCGTTGTCTCTTTGTGCATGAAGCAGAACCATCACCAAGAGCCCGTGCGCAATAACGCTGCCTCCCCATTTTACCAAAGGTTATTAATACCACGTTATTAGCACTACGCGCACTGAGCCTCGGATTTTCTTAAGCACACTTCCAAGCGACCCGTAATATTTAATTACAAGGAAATGACAGTAATAGTAAAAACACATGCTGATTGTTGTCATTGTTGTACGATTGTCCAAAAGCAGACGCATTTTACGCACCTGTGTAACTGATGTCAAATGGGGAAAAAATTCTGGGGCCTCCGGGTTTAAAACAGAATTCATTGTTAAAACGTAATAGTATTAAAGCTATAAAATATAAGAAATTCTGGCCAATTTCTATTTTTTATCAAGTGCAAGCTGTGAAGAATGAATGAAAACTCAAAAGTCAAAACTCAAAACCTTATGAAATGAATGAATGAACAATGACTAGTTTAAAACTTCTTTTGGCTATGGTTTTTGGTGATGCCAATAATAAGTTTCTAAAAAGTACGGTTTAAGTTATTATTTGACTAATTATTGAAGCATTTTGAACAATTTTAATTTCAGCATTTGAAAACATACTAAGGGAACGCTGATGATATAACAAATCTGCAAAGTAAAATTAAAAAAGCTAGGTATGTTTTTGATTATTTTTTTGTAAGTCAATGTCTCAGGCAGGTCAATGTCTGTATAACGGATATCTGTGGTCTGTTTATGTCAGACTGTCAGACTTCATCTTAGAGTAGAACACATGGAGATGCCCTAAGTAGGTACAAAACGTGTATACCTAAAGTTGGAACACAAAATGGCGCCACCAATGATAGCGCCCGACCGTAGTGCAACCAATATTGTATGTCGATATATTTATCGATACAAGTTTACGTGTCGATCATAAATGCACATATTTTGTTAGAAATCTATAAATAGTTTCTTATTTTCCTATCACAAAATAATGATGATGCAGTGCCTTAATATAACAAAAGGTTAGTTATATATATTATTATGGAAATTTCAACTTCACATGGTTAATAAACCTATTACATTTTTCCAAAAATCCTTACCAGAAGATAAAGTGAAGATACTGTACTGTATCATACTACCATCAGTACCATCACGTAATCTTGTTATGTCGAGAGTTCTGTAAAACCAGTTTTCGTTGAAGTGTAGCGAGCAAACGTGCCTTATTTTATGTCGCGGATTTATATTTTCCCCACCTATTAACTCTATCTATTTCTTCTTTACTTTAATGTTTCACTTACAGGAAATCTGCAGAAATATACCATTGCAAAATATATCTAAAACGTATCGATACATAAAAATATTGTGCTACATCACTAGCTGGAACACAATATGGCGAAACCGGCACGCGTCAAAAACTGTGTGACGTCACTAAAAAGTGTTGCCAAAATGGGTACAATGCAAAGATATCTATCTCTTTTTTCATACGCAACAATCACTTAGATGAAAAGAGATAAGTATATATTTGTAAGGCAAGTGTCGATTCTATGTATATTCATATAAGCAATTTTTTGTATAGATCAATAGGGCATCTCCATATGTTCTACTCTAAGGACTTCATGGGGGAATGGGGAACTGGGGGTGAAAGTGGGCCAAGCAGGTGAACACACAGGTGAACGAATAATATTAATAACAATCGTGGAATGAGATTGTGGGTGGACTGGAGGGCGAACGAATGTGGATTGTGGATACTTGTGAAAATAGCGAACGCGCGCGACGCTTGTCAAGAGAGGTGCCGCCGCTGCGCGGTTGCGCACTGTGGCTTCGGGTCGGCCTGCGGCCAACAGCTCTCGGAGCTTGCGTTCCCGCGAGTGAGCAAAGGATAGAGAATCTTCGGAATTCATCGAGCGGTGTATCGGCCTATACACGGGGTATGTATCATGTTGTCGATATTTTGTGGGATAGGCTAGGGATAGTCTGGAGCCACCTGTGTTTTTGTCGCTCATGTCTACCTTGAGATTAATCGCTGCCGTGCCTTTATCACCCGTCACATGAGTGAGCGTCAGCTGGCACGCTGTTATTCTTGTTTGTCATGACTTTAGAAGATCCATTTTATGTCGTCAAAGAGTAAGTGCATGTTATCTATATTTGGACCATCAACCAGCATCTCGATGCAAGTGTAGCCTGAAATGGCGTCCTCGAACCCGTATCTCAAAATACCTATTTTGCATTAAAAATAAGTGCTGTAGATTTCGGTATCTGTTTCATTTATAATAATGTGTTGTTCCATTGGTGAACTTGTGGTGATAGTTATTGCCAACATAGTCCTCCATATAAGGCAGACAAACAAAGGGCGATTGTAAACACAGATAAATAGAGAGGTGTTGTGAAGTGTGAAGGGTCTGCCCTACCTGTTACTGCTGGGTGTGGGTATGTGGGTTGCTAGTGTGTTGGCTTTTCAAGTAAAGAATCCATTGAGTAGATTAAGATAATACTGCATTATAATGTAGTTGAATTGAACCTATGAAGATAAATGTATTTCTTAATACATTCTGCATTCCAAGTTACTATTGTTTATTGCAATTTCTAGTGATACTATGTGATTGTATTGTGTGATTTTATAGGTATCAGCTAAGACGCAAGATTGATTCTATTGTATTTCCAAAGTTTATCTAAAACATGTGTTGTTCCATAGTGAGGTGTTCAAAGCATTGAACAAGACCCGTGGACTGTATCTCCGCTGGCAGGAGATCTCCAAAGCACCCACTGTGCCCAACAGTCCTGAGGTGGAGTGGACCTCCACTGAACTAAGGAATGCTCTTCGCAGCATTGAGTGGGATCTGGAAGACTTAGAAGATACTATCAATATCCTTTACATAAACAAATCACTAGATTCATGTTGTTATTGTTATATTGTTATATAGATTCATGTGTCTTTTAATTTGCTCTGCGTATTCTCCACTCCTGCTTTTGCGAATAAATGTTTACTATGGACTTTACTTCATTTTGTTTTATTTTATTTATGACTGATGCTGTGCTATTTTGAACCTGCTTTTTTGTTTACTTTTGACCATTGCACAATGGCATGCTAAGGCCTCTTATTGTGATTCTTATCAAAATTCATGATTCTATATTATTAAGAATTTGTTTAGTTATGGAAAAAATATTATTTAGTTATTGTGTGTAAAAGTACAAAATATTTTTTCTGAACATTAGTATAAGCATTGTAGAGAAGAATTCATCCAAGTTTAAAATCGACAACAAAGAAATTTGTGATCGGAGGAGTTTCATAGAAGCTACAAAACAAGAGGTGAAGGTGAGAGAATAATTTTTAGTTCAGTTATTTAAATAAATATTTTTGCTGATTATTAGTGATTCGTCGATCGAGTAGATTCTTAAGTGTATTTTCACTGCCATGAGTTTAGGAGAAATGCTTGTCTGCCATCTAGGTATTTATGGGTGCATAAATTCACACATATTTTTACTTATACTTTAAACATTCTGTTACATTCATTTATTTACTACATAATGAACTTAACACTTTCACGTATTTTGTTTATAGAATATCCAGTCACCTATGCCTTTAAGTAAAAGTTTAAAGAAGTAATATTCATTTTAGTACACATGTAATGTGGTATTTTACTTAGGAAGTAAATGTCAATATGGGCCATTGATAAGCAGTGTTGGCGTGTTGTCGTCAGGTGATGAAAAGCAAGATGAGCCTGAACCGCAACCGCGACAAGGACGGCACGGCGCGCGAGCCGCTGCTCGGCGACGAGAGCCCCATGCACTTCGGCGGCTCGTGGACCAGCACTCCCAAGTACAGCAAGTACAGCAAGCTGGCCAGCCAGGCCGATAGCCCCGACCTGCTCGACTACGACCAAGACCTCGTCTCCATGCAGGACAGGTACCAACACACATTACATTGTACTCGATGGAATAGGCCGCAGTGACCGCTTACCATCAGGTGGGCAGCGTGTCTGCTAACTAATCCATATAAATAAAAATTAATTGCTGTTCGTTAGTCTCGCAAAACCCGAGAGCGGCTGAACTGATTTGACTAATTTTAGTCTTGAAATATTCGTGGAATTCCAGGAAAGGGTTAAACGATGAGGAAATATGATAAAAATGCGAGGCAAATACTGAATTACCTAAGTGATAACTGATACGTAGTTCACCGGGTCAGCTAGTGTTGTATAAAAAAAAACTGCCTGGTTTTTTAAGAACTTCCTGCATTTTGCTAAGCTCATAGTCATGTGTAGTTTAATTTTTTTTGTGCGGTGCAGGATGCTGGGCGGCCAGAACGAGCAGCTGCAGGTGATCAGCGACTCGGTGGGCTCGCTCAAGACCGTCTCCAAGCAGATCGGCATCGAGCTGGACGAGCAGGCCGTGTGAGTGCACTCCCTCGCCTTCCATCACTTTCCCTCACACTCCCGAACTCACTCCCTCTGCGGAGTTGACTGCACCATCGTAAATAGTACATTTGACAATGATATTTTAAACCGTAGTTACGTCTATAGTAATTCCATAGTTCATAGTGTTGAATCTGTGCCGAGCATAAAACTCAGTGCATTGACATATTTTACTGTTTTCACTGTATAGTAAGACAAGACTAGACTAAACGTAAGCTACAAGACACCATGCAAAAGAAAGAGAATGATATCTTGACATAGAAAAAGCGACAATTGGTGACTTTTCTAGTTAACAATAACACACATTTCTGCATTCTTTTGAATATAATATGATTGACAACAAATACATCAATGGATGTGTTCACTACATTGTTGATCTATCAATAGATTTTACTATAACAATTGACTTGACGAATCGACGGTCGTTTGCAAAGTACAGTCAACAGCACATCACGGTATACACTTGCAGTTCGATAATAGCGCTTATGCCCCCGACATAAGAGCGGTACAAAGTCCAAAGTGTTACGTCTGACGTGCTTTTGACTGTACATACAATACAATCCATGCAATATTGTTAAAAGAGAATAAAAGATTGTTAAAAGAGAATAAAAGATAGGAAGAACCAAACTTATACATTATGTTTTGTCGTAGTAATTTGCTCTTGTTGCGTAAAGCGGGCAACATAATAATATTTGAGTATCTTCTTCATATCGTAGGTGACCATATGCGAAACTGATCACAACATTAGGTCACACTTACTCGATAGTTTGCCAACCGCTATCATTTCACCGATGTATTTAAATAATTTATTTTGTCAAGTAATAAAGCTGTTTCAGCTGCTTATAGTTTCTAGAAGATTTTTCAAACACAGTTTGTGTGGTACAAAACGTGGTCAAACAAAGTTTAATGATAAATTGTGACTTAGCGTGCTAAAAATGCATATACGAGCAACAAAAACACAAATTGAATGATTTAATTATGTAACCTTCCGCTTTCAGGGTTTTGTTCTTTTAAAATGCAAGAATATGCAGGCGAGCGTCAACCTGCATCGCGAGCTAAGCGAGTAATAGAGAATAATTAATGTAACAAATATTTCTATGCTATGAATTTGAATGTTGGTGGGTGGAGAGGGACAGAACGTCCAAGAATGAAATGGATGGACTGCGTGAAAAATGTGACGAGCGTCACGAGCGTCAGGCATGAATGGAATCACAGAACATATTGAGCCTACCCCAAATCAATTGGGAACAGGGTAGGAAAAATAGGAAAAATAGAGAAGTGTTCCTTCTACGCTATCAACGGCTTCGTGACCTCATTAATGTTCCTTAAACAGGCCTCCCAGGAATTCAAAAAATGGTCTGTGTTCCTGGTGCAGTATTGATGTAAATGTATATCCGCAGAATGCTGGATGACCTGAACACGGAGCTGGAGAACGCAGACTCGAAGCTGGACTCGACCATCAAGAAGGTCGCCAAAGTCCTGCACATGAACAATGGTGAGTCCCGACCACCCTTCAGAATGTGCTTATTTTACCCTTACTTACATCTTATTCAATCAATCTATAAACCCTTTCTCACAAATAATTATAAAAAAATGTATTAAGCTTTTGCACAGATCTAACAGTGGTTAACTAGCCCACAGTCTTTTTGTGAAACTGACAGATAATTTATCACGGATTCAACTGACGGTACGAGGTCTATAATGGATGATAAATAAAATGTGTTTTGAATGAATGAATAAATGCAATTTATTTTCAACCAACAAGGATCATAATAATACACATTAAAATTAAAAATTCCATAATTACCTTTTGTTCCAGACCGCCGCCAGTGGCTCGCCATCGCGATCCTCCTAGGCTTATTAGTTATTATTTTAATATTGTTTATTATAATTTAAACGCCATCACTGTATCTGTAAGTAATCTCTGTAGTTAAGTGTACTATGTAACTAAATATTTATTCTTGTATAAATCACTTCTACTAGCGCCTGAGAACCTACTTCACAGGGAATCTATCGACAACTTATGACACTTCGCGAGGTATTTGGTCCAACTTGGCTTCAGTATTGTAATTTGTTTCGGGGAAGATTCGGCAGCAGATGAACCAATCCTATTTTGTCAAAAAGTCTCATTGAAATAGAACTCGATTAAAGAGAAGAAACTATTTGTAAATACTTTTTCCAAGTGTCTAATGTCTAACTACTTGCTTTGCTGGTAATATTTGTTGTATTCGGCTCCCTGTGAAGTAGGACCTCAATATAATGTAGACAATAGAACAGTCAAACGGTCTTCTAACTATATAGTTAATTATTAAATAGACGTACGTTTATTTAAAGTTAAAAGTTACGTTTCTTTGTCGACCAATGATTTTGTTTTCAGACGTAGGGTTGCTGCATTCGTTCATCGCAATCTCTTGTGGATATTGAAAGGAATAGTGAAATTTAAATAAATTGAAGATGAGTTAAAACATTGATCATTGTAGAGGGGAGTTTAAAGCACTAGTCAAATAGTCACTTTATTATAAAATTCGTGTCGTAATGTGTGATGCTACGTCACTAGTGTTTGCGGAACAATATCGTTTAAATCTTTTGTACTCGTAATCAACCAGCCATTGTTTCAGTTTAAGTACATACTCGTACTAATCAGTTTGAAGGAACGCTTGGAACTGAAAATCGGTTTTTTAATTTGTTGCAGAGAAATAAGATTATTATTTACCTGCAATTCATAATTTTAATAAATAAGGTCTTAAGTTGTCTTGAGTAATGGATCGTGGCGGTAAAAAGACCTCGACATTTATTTTTATGTCTGCTGTATTATTATTAAACTTCCATCTACAAATACTTTAAATTAAACAACAGAAAGTGTAGTTGTCTGGTTTTAAAAAGGGTTTCATAGGGACGATAATAATACTGAACAAGTTTTCTAAAAAGCCACTCGATTGCGCTGAACGAAGAGGCAACATCATAAGAGGCCTTCTGGACCTAGGCAGTAATAGGCTGTGACTATGTTGTAATAAGTTAAGGCTCGCTCCATCGCAAGCGTTTAGCACGGTGCCGTGGTCTGCTCGATAACTTGGTTCCAAACACGACACCACCCGTACACCTAACCAATCGGTAAGATCGTACAGTAAGGAGCACGTCACACACTAATAAAAAGTCTCAATTAAAAAAGATCTTTATGCTATAGACATATAGCCGGATATTGACTATAGGAATTAGATAAGGACAGGTTGATGCGCTGCTGACTGGACATAACTCACCTACCGCCGATTCAGACTATTAATACAATCTAATAGACAACTAGAACATCAATCATTCATTCGTCGTTAGTTACGTACGAGGCTTAGGAGGTGGCAGAATAAAAAAAAATTGCGTAAATATTAGTCGTATATATTTTAAAATTCCAAACATATTTTAATCTCCAAATAAAATGTAAGAACAAGTCAATTTGGGACAGTACAAGTGTTTTAATGCAAGGCATGACGACGCTGAGGCGGAGACAAAGGAACTATAATTCGTAAATTCCAGCATGAGTTCTGCGACAGGTGTCACGGTGACATTTCTAGTGACGTCGTCGTATTATTATTATATAAACAAATGAAAAATATTCGATACTTATGTAATCGATTCTTCTATCGATTTACACTGCAAGATAAGAAATTCTTATTTTTGAATCGCATTTATATTCAGATTTTATAATCCACGACAACTTACTTTTAATCAAATTGCTTGATTTTTGATAACAGAATTTTACGTTTAAAGAAATAAACAAAACAATTTTATTGATCGATATTTTAAACCTTCACAATCGATTATTACGTGTAAGCGAAAGATTTCAGCAATGGACATCCCAAGGTGGGCGGGGCCAGCCCATCACGAACGTAATTTCTCTGCATACATTTGACAGTCAAAAATTGTGAAAAAATACTCCTTTCAAATCGATGACAGCTGTCAGAGAAATCATGCTGGATTTGACAAGGTAAAAGATAAACATGGTATTTCTGTTGCCCACTAAACAGCTATTATAAGCTGAAATTAGAAGAACCAAATTGTATTGGCCTTATTAATGAATTTCAGTCGTAAAATACAAGTAAAGCGTATTATTTTCTTAATGCCGGGCAACGCGTCAGAGAAAGAGTGTTATTTTCATTAAAAATCAAGATTACCAAAATACAAAAGTACCGACTAATGTACTTACTCAAAAGTAAAAAAAAAAATGATTATTCTTGTGTGTAATGCACAATTATTGTTTTTGAAGTCGTTATCTAATAACGTACCGTCGTAACCAAAGTTCATTTGACACTGGCTAATACATAGTATCTCTGCCTAAAAGAGGAATGTTATATAGCACATCAGCTGTTTTAAGATGTGACAGTCCTCGATTACGCTGAAAAAACATTGTAACTATATTCCTTGCCCAGGATTAACATAGTCTTTAGTTTGTAGCACAAGCTAGGGCTCAATCTGTTAGGTTTGGTTGATAAAACTGCCGGTTAACGCCCGGTTCACACATGCTCCGTTTTACTGTTCCGTTTTATCGTGTACGTTTTTTTTCGTCGATGGCGTATGTAGTTGTATGAGCGACTTCACACATGGCACAGTATTCTGTATACAGTAATACATACGCCATCGACGAAAAAATACGTACACGATAAAACGGAACAGTAAAACGGAGACATTTGTGTGAACCGCGGTAACACGTCATGTGCGCCTTTGAAACTTGACTGTAAATTCAATCACAAACGAAACTTACGAGTGCGCTAAGTGTTAACTTAGTTATTGAGTATTCTATAGGGAATGTTAAAAATGCTCTTTAAGACAATTATGATGTTGTTGACTATGGGTTAAAGGGACGACTTTTCCAATTACAAAATTAAAAGAGAGTAATTTAAGGCCTTAGGCACACTTGACAGAAATTCCGTCGCGTATTGTCATATGAATGTTGTACGCGACGGAGCAACCGATCTTCCGCGTAGTGTGCCCGCTATTTGTAATTTGTATGCAATTACATGCATTGGCATTCCGTCAAGTGTGGCGAAGACCTAAGGGTCTGTTTCACCATTGGGAGATAAGTTCATGATAACTTATATGTCAGATAAAAATGGTTCTGTCTGCTTATATGAAATAATTTAAAAAGAGTTTTAATGATTTGTACAAAGGCACAACTACAGAACAAAGTTTGAAACATTGGCACACATAATTTGTAATATAATTAAAAACTGTACCCCGATAACATGCATTTGATATAAGTTTTCTGACATTATCACGAACTTATCTGTTAGTGGTGGAAAAGGCACTAATTTAGTAAATTTGTAATGAAATAATATCAATATTATAAAATCACCGGCTTGTAGTTGGAAAAATTGACTTAAAAGTAGATCAATCTAATTATTAGTGCAATATGTATATTTTTTTAATGTTAGTCTTAATATTATTTTATATTATTGTTTGTTGCGCTTGCGCGGCCGAGCAGTGCGCCCTCTGCTACTAAACCTAAACTAAACCTCGGCTTGCGTTGTTTATCATTTGTCTGTATAGTTTTCTTTTATAATATTAACACAGAAATGATGTATCGTTGTTGTAATGAGTGTACCAAAAAACAATAGGATGACAAGCGCGCGAGAGTTTGTCTTATGCCGGAAATATTTTGTTATAATATTTTGACTTGCTTAGTCTATGTCGCTTTACAAAATCACATAATAATATAGGTTTTAGAAATTAGCTCATTTAAAAAGTTAAACTGTTTAATTTTCTGTTTATTTGATGAGATATGTACTTGAATCAATATATTTCTTACTGTTAAGATTCAAAAAGTCGTCTTATATTTCTTGAAAAAGGTCGATCGAACATGTGCTTTGGGAGTCAAGTCCTCAGTCATTTCACAATCAGTATAATCCCACACGGGACAAACTTCCGCGCGTTCTGTAAAAGTTTTATGATCAAATAATTAGGTTTCTGTTAGTGGAGGTGCGAGTACGGTGACCAGACCACGTGGTCGTCCCCACCGGGGCCAGACTGCGCCAGGACACATTGACCAGTTATGACCAGAAATGTAGAGTAAGGTCCACGTTAATCTATTCTTAATCTGTCAGAGTCTCAATAGAAATAGAAATCAATGCAACGGACATTAAGTAGAAAGTTGTTTGTGCAATTTTGATGGTTTTGGATGATGTGTTGCTTGCTGACCTTACCTCTACATGGTTCATTTGACACAAGTGTATTATCTCGATTTTTTCGATGGCGCATTTGGTAGTGGTGACCCCAGAAAGTTATGATCAATTTTATTTAGTCTGGCTTTTGTATGGTTCTACTTTAAAAGAAATGGACTACCTACAGGTAATTGATAAAGTATGTATACCTTACCTATCCATGCGAAGTATCGCCGAAGTTAAGGCCTGAGTGTTAAGGACGAGAAACTGTAAAAGACGCGTGCATTTGGCAGGTGCATGGCGCGATGGCGGCCCGGTGGGACTCACCTCTCTATCCTGCAATATCAGTCAATTGTCGAACCCTACCGTATAGCAGTACCTACACTTATCCTAAATTCCTCTTCTTATTAATGACTTCCCGCGTGGAACGAAATAAACAAGATTCTAAACGTTTAGTCTAAAATATACAACATTATGCAGTTTTTGAAATGTTCAATAAAAATTTTAAACGCAGTTTTTGGTTGTTATTTACCCTAGTGTTGTATGCTATCATGCATGAGGAATCTTCTCTGAAATATTAGCTAAAATCAACCTACTTAGTCTATAGAACACACATAGTAGTATTTGTCTTTTAATATGCTTGCTGAATAGGTTTATGGAGTCTCTCAAATCTAATAATTTATTTTGCCAAATACTGTATAATGGTTCAGGTACCCAGACTAGTTCCTCATTTTTTAATCTAATACTTATTCGAATAGGCAGCCTAAAATTGAAGACATTCTGTAAGTACAGATGGCGCTAGGTGCCTGAAAAACGTCCACTGCGACCACTGCGTGTTGAGATCCGCACCGCCAGATGGTGCTACTCGTGCGGATCTCAACGTTGATGTCGTTTATAACAACATCTGTTGGCTTGGCAGTTGCCCTTGCCATCCGTCAACCACATGGCCTGTTCCTTGTCCTGGGAAAACTTACTTTCAACGAAGTTTTCTATTAGGTACAGTCAACAGCAAAAGTAGATGATCAGAGTCAAAGTTCAATACTAATGAACGAAGTTCGCGTCAGAACTCGAATGATTTTCAAGTATAAATTATAATAAACATTAACTACTAAATCATACTTTAACTTCTTAGTTCTGATGTGAATTTCGTTTACAACTTTTAGAGTCAACATTGCTCAGGCATAGTTAATGTTTGGTATAATATAAAATCACTTACTTTTAAATCATATTGACACCACAGTTCTAACGCGGACTACGTTCATTAATATTGAACTTCTGACTTTGATCATCTACTTTTGCTGTTGACTGTACATCAATAAATCCTCAAAACGAAATCAGATTTTGTAAATTCATACTCCTTTAATTTTTTATTAATATTATGGTCTTGAGAATTTAGTCATTTGACTAGGTTTAATTTTAAATATTTTTTATTTAAATAATAGGTAGGTACTACTGACCTATATGTGCAATCACTATTTCTGATCGTCACAAATAAGACAGCCATCAATTTTCGGCAGTAAAATGTGTGAAATTATTTGATAATCAGCATTGACCAAAATTTAAGCGATGTTTCTCTCGTTTATTCCAATTTCCATCTAGTCTGACTATTAAGAGTTCGATCGTCGAACTGTTTGGACGTTCTTTTTCCAAATAGTTATACCTAACCTACTGGAGGATCGAACTATTTGGAAAATTGAATTTTAATTGAACTACTACGAATATAATGGTACAGTCCGAATTATTATGTATTTCTATCTTGAGAGGAAATGGCACTCGTATAGTATAAAACCTGGAATTCTCTCACAAGTTTTTATATTACTTATACAGCGTGGAATTTTAGTCGTTGTTTTCCCGCAGTAAAATTATTCTATCTTAGTAGTAAAATAAATTAATAAAGTTCTTTTTTTTGTTAAATCAAAAGTTTTACGATTATGATAGACGAAACTCGAACCAATAGTACTAGCTGCGTCACGGACGGTCACCGGCCGGGGTCATTGCCTTTCGCGTTTATCAAAAAAAATATTATTTACTATTTACTCACATTTAGTTTCCATTTTCCCATTTTAATGTATGAAAAAATTTCAAAAAAAGTTTTAAAAAAATTCCAAAAAATTAAAAAAAAAAATACTAGCATAAATCGATAGTACTACTGAAGGTAAAGCATTCTGCTGCGGGAAAACAACGACTAAAAAAACACGCAGTATAATAAGTCAATAAATACGTAATTAACCACTGATGAAATTTTTCCTCGATATTTTCAGACTACGAATCGGGCTAGTGCATAGTAGATAGATACAATCCGATAGAATAATTTATTTTCAAATACCTAGTTTTCCAAGTTGCGAAAGAAAGTTATTATAGTTATTAAATTGGCGATTTCTTCTGGTAGTTCCGCTGTGGAAACGCTGCGGAATCTAATTAGATGTTTCTTTAACAGAAATTCCTTTTGACCACTTACAGCTTTTGAAAAGTTATTCCCGGCTGAGCGGCCGGAAAGAACTCCGCATTAAGTAGGTACGCGGAGTTGGCGCTGAGTCCATAAACACAGCTCCCGCGCTTAGGAAATTGCAATGCAAAGTAACTTGGAGCTTCCAGGTAAAACTGCTTTCTTATATTTAGGGACCCACAAGAACTCCTTTGCGAGGCAAATTTTATTTTTGATGTACATTATATTTTTCCTGTTTTTATTTTTGTAAACTTACCTACGAGTACGACCGACCCTCAGGTACGCTGTTTCTACACTTTGGATACTTAATTAGGTACCTATCCAGTTTCGTTGATAGGTATTTTGAGTTAAACATTGTTTCTTGTTAGTTACAGTCATTTAAACTCAAAAGACGTCTTCAGGTCGTCCACGTCAATAAAATAGTTAAATAAGAGTATTTAAAGTTTATATTGACGTTGAAGGCACCATAAGCCGTGCAACCACCTTTAGGGGACTTAGTGAGGTCCTAAACTTCTTGTCGGCCGCTGTATTTAGCACTTTCCACTAATTGGACGTCTCGGTTCAAACACCACTGTAGGCACTGTACTATTGATTAAAAATAATTCACTTTTAAATTTGCTCTATCGGATTCCTTTTAGAAGTTTGGCTGAAAAAAGGTAATAGCACAGACATAACATGTCTGTGGGTAGTAGGTAGCGTCTGTTGGCGAAAATAAGAAAATACACATATGTGGGTGTTTGATATTCTTAAAAGTTTTCGTATTTCAAACATAACGCCGAGTATAAATATATTATGCTCTTAAATGATTTTAAGTAAACACCGCTTCTTCGAAGATATTGTACGAGTATAAATTGTTGACGGCCGCGCCCGGGCTCGAGGGCTCGCATCTATATTTTTCTTGAACCGCTCTTGAGAGGTGGTCTCAAGGAAATAATAGAGTTTTCCACTTGAAGCACTATTACTCCGTTATTTGCGCTGAAAATGTGCTTTGATCTTATTACACAGAAACGAGAAAAGAATAATTAAATAAAGTGCTTTTTATTGGTAAAATGTGCAACGGTAGTGGTCACGACTGTGTTTTCAGATGCAGCTTTTCATGTCTCTGCTCATTGTAACTTTCATTAATGAAATCTTAAATCTTAAGAGAACATCTTGATAGCTACCTTCATTGTAAGTAAATTACTGATTTCTTTGTAAAGACAGATCTGATCAAGTCTTGGTTTTCGCCGCTCTTTCACAAGACCTATTAATTTATCTTTAAATGTTCATATTGATTAAGCTTGGCACATCAATGGTTCATATCTACTTATTCGCTTTGTGAACGTAAACCAATTGGGTTTCCGCAGAATACCGGTGGTCACGGCGGATTCTGCCGTGCGGGCCGCAGGTCACCGCAAGACCGATTTAGTTGATAGTACGTTCAGATTTAACATTTTATTAAGTTATTTTTATTTACTTTGTCCGGAAATAAATATAAATTTTTTCCTCTTTTAAACAATTACTTATCTGTATTATTTAAAAAAAGAAAGAGTCGTAGGACGTAGCACGTGTACGTGGTGAATGACTGTTAGAAAAGATAAATAAAATTGGCTGGCTTTGTTTATTTTTAGTCTATATTTTCGTCCTTGGCGTGACGTAACAGATTGAGAGGAACACAGAGAGTAATACTATTGGAAGGACCCAAAAGGCATCGAAATTTGATGCACTTAGTGACGCCAGATTCAGAAGTACCAGGCCATTAATTAATGCCAGAGCTGCGAAATAATCTTGCTGCGAGACGCCGTCGCTGCACCTGCTTTATCGAACTTAGATTAAATATTACGGTGACAACTCGCGAGTCGCAAACACTCCAGAGGGGAATGAAGCGAACTGCGTAATGAGGTAAACTACCTCATCATGGATTGTACGGCTCTGATTACGGTTGGCGACGTTGCTTCTTGAAAAGCGGGAAAGTATCTAAAACTGATTGTCTGATTTAAAAAAAAAAACATTTAAATTGCCCGGCCCCAATGCCAGAATATACGAACATACCGCTTGCCTGATACTTGTAATTATAGGCTAAATGACGGTGTTAATATTTTTTTTTTTATTTAAAGTCAGTTGGCAGTCAGACACGCAGCCCACCTGATGGTGAGCGGCCACTGCGGCCTATTCCATTGAGGGACACTTCACCAGGAAGTGTCGCTCAATGTGCAGCCAGACTGTAGACTCATCTGATCTTCTAACCAGACCCTAGGCTACTGTTCCACGGAGGCGGTCAAATCACTCCAACAGAAATATTGTCAAATCACTCCAACAGTTTCGGACAGAGGTCACCAAGTTGTTAAGGGAAGTAAAGTATCAGTCCATCGTCTCACTGCAAGGCTAACGGTGCGTACAGATTAAGTAACATTTATAACATGTGTTTTATAACAAAAATTTACTACTGATAAATGTTATATAACATTGTTTTATAACATGTTAAGTTAAACTTATTAAACACAGGCCTATCGATACTTGTAATCTCAATTGACGTAAGGTAAGGTCTTGTGCCTTACGTCAGTTTGAGAAATGAAATGAAATGAAATAATTTATTCTGAAAATAGATTTTAAAAAAATACTTTTGCACGTCAACCTTTTTTCCTATTTATTTATTTAGAACAACCAACAAATCTTACACTAATTTACAACCACCAGAAATCACAAGATTACAATTACAAGATCCCGAGATTACAAAGTATCGAAGTGTTCGCTACTAAACTAAAATATAATTATCCTCATAAACTTATGCGCTACGAAAATCAGTAGCATATAAATGTCTCTACATACGTTTATTTAACTGAAAGTAGATGTTTGGTTTTTAGACTCCTGTTAGTGCTATAAAACATTTTATAAAAATATCAATTTTCTATTTTATCGAAGCGTCAACTCACTGCAACACTAAAGCGTAAACCTAAACAACAATTTGTCGATCCCTCCGGTGGAATATTAATTAAGCTGGAAGAGTCCTAGCTTAGCTAGCTGCCTGTCAGCCGGGAGCGGAACCCGCGCCGTCAATTAGCGCTACGTGGCCGCCGCTCCTGCGCTGCCGGGAATACTGCATGCCTGAGAAGGGTTTTTCCCTGTCCTCCGATCGGAACTCCGATTGGTAGGAGGAGCGGCACTTTTACTTCCCATTCCTCCGATTGAATGGGTTTTGTTTTTATTTTTATTTTATTTTATTTATCACTTACTGTATACTTAACTAAAAGTTAAAGTAAGTGATAAAAACAAAACCTACTTAACTAAAAGTACAGTCAAGGCCATTATACCGTTTAGGTTCAAAATTATACTGTATTTGATCGTAACAGATGACAGATCGTAAAATGTGTGCAAATTCTGGAAATAGCTTGTTTATTTCTACACTTAACCCGCAAATCCTCTGTGTTCAGCAAGTTTAGTAGGGAATGTTCACTTAGATATCTGGGGGCACGGGAGTAGGTACCCGACGCGATCTTATGCGCGAGTTGCATCCAGGGATAACGATTACCTATAGTTATTTAAAGCAAAATGGTTCTTTCAATTTCTTTTACAAACAAATATTTTTTAAGTTTGAATAGTACATATGAAATGAAAATATAAAAATTCTTTTTTAATTTGTATAATAACCATTTTTCTTCGACTGTGTATCCGGCAATATCTTATGTCACAGCCAGTTCACTTTAAATCAAAGGCTCGAAAACCAGAGGAGCCTACAATGTGACAGCACAACATTGAGCAACATTATGTATCTCTCATGGCATGGGCCCCGGTGGCAGCTCACCGTCAGGGGTGCGCACAGAAATCTAAATAATTATTATTTAGATTTCTGTGGGGGTGCTCCTGTCTGCCAACTCAATAGACATGAAAAAAACATTGCAAAAAAACTAAATGTATTTATGTTATTATAAAAGTTGCGCAGTCGAGTGTCCGGCAGCGTTGTTTATATTCGGTATTTACGAACTGGCGCATTTCATTGATTAAATCCAGTATTATTTTCCCGCTCAGTGGAAACTTTAATCAGCGAAATGAACAAACTCAGTGTTGTTTTACTTCTGGGTACGATTAATTTATTAATTCACAAATAATTCCAGTGAATCGCAGGACTATTAATTTTCATAATAATTAGCAATCAAGTATATTCACCGCTAAAAAGTTTGGTTGCTATGATAAAATAGGCCTTTGTTTTCGGGGAAACATACTTTGGAAAGCGGATGAACGTTCATTTTATTTCTCTTTTTGGGCGTCAAGACATCTGAAGTTAAGGAACACAATGCGGCTGCTGGAAATGAACAATATGAAATTCCTATGTTTTCTAATTCCATAAAGCCGTCTTTTTTCGATTTGGTAAACAGAAATTTAGCCATGTAATAAAAAATCAATACCGCCGTTGATGTGAAACTGCTGTGGTGTGTAGGTTTGGTGGTGGCGTCCGTGGGACGGGAGCCCTTCAAGCCGACGCAAAACTCTGTGCCGTTCTTGGTAAGTAAAATTACCCCAATAATAATAATGTCCTGCTATCCAAGTAAGATACGACAGCGGTCATTATGGACAACCTATAAATCCTACATTAACCTTTTCCACGCCAATGTCTGATATATCAGACAAAAAAACATGATCAAGAAACGTTGTATTTTTACTTGCCTGAATGAGTTGAGTATAACCTAATAATTTATTGGAATTTTTTTTTAATGGTCGTGGCGTGTGGGGCACCATTTTCGGAAAAAAGCATGGCGGGGAAAGGGTTAAGCAAGAAATATTATAGTGCCCAAGTGAGTGCGCATGCACCGGTGCACAAACTATCCCTTAGCACGATGGGACAGCTGCAGACTAACACGGTCGAAGACTGTGACTGAGGACATAAAAAACGCAAGAACATAAAAACATAAAAAACGCAAGAACCACAAATTTACTTTCCGTCCTATACATCCTGGCATCCCGTCTGCATACCCAGTGCAACAGTCTTTGCACTGACTAAACGTACATTTTAGCTCGTAAGATCTTTTCTTAGACTTCACTGTAAACTATAAGAATTGCTCGTCTGACGCGTTGAGTTCACGTTGAAACACTATTCGTCCTTATTCAACTCCAGCTGTTAGCCCCAATTTCCTCGAGTGCAGCCAAAATCCAGCAAAACTTCCCTGTTTTCTAATCATGAGGAAGGGAGGCATGTTTCAAATCACGTTGCTGACAACGGCCTGTGCATCTTAATCGAATCTCCGACGAAACCAGAGCAGCCTATCTCACCTGCACACCGTTGGGATTAGAAGCGTAATCCAAGTCAATAAGGTTTTATTTGCAGTATCCCGCGCACAAGGCGGCATATCATCTTATTTGCAATGGTTACGCCGCGCTGCACTCACGGGCAACCTTATACTTGTCGATCTAAACTTCGTTTAAGTGCAGTTGGTTGGTTCGACTTTAACTAAGGCGACTCCATAAATAGGATAGATGTTACTCCATAAAAATAGGACAGATGTTATTTCGTGAAAATGTTATTCTGGCTGGTCTGGTTTCCGTCAAGTTGTCTGGGTGTTACTTCCTTTTTTTATTATTTATTGGTAACGCAAATAAACATAGAACTTTTTGATGATTACGTGAATTTGAGAAAGATGACTATGTTCGAAGTTCAAAAGATTCTTAAGATCTGTCTTGCAATTTTATTTAATACCAAAGGTATGAAATGGCAGCAGATCTTTGGGAAAAAATTGATGTCTATTATTTGTTTGCCCGTCTAAATATAGCCCTCGCAAAATGTTGCCCAGCATTACTTTTCCTGAACTAGTAATGTTTATGTCTTTCCCGGGCAGAATGTCATATGTAAGTGCAATTCTGTGCGTTGCAAGTGGGTTACCAAACATATTAATTATGCCGAAAGGCAGCAAACGTTAGTGTATCGTCGTAGATCGTTGTAGATGACTCTCGTTTAATTTTTATATTAACGGCAGGCCACTTCTTCTTAAAATGTTTAGGTATGCAGAGTAGTTCAAAGGGCTTCTGTAAATGGACTAAAACTGGACACATGTGGTTAGGTGTGCCCTATTTTTGACACAAACTACTTATAAAACTTCACTCAACTAAGTATTATTTATTTCCTTAAAATAACATTCCAGTATTTCTTTGAAATTCGAACTAAGTAGTTACACCCGGTTTATTTACACAGCAAAATATTATTCTGTTTTGTTCTGTAGATAAATTGTGATATCACGGATAATGTTAGAAGTGAAAGTACGAGTAAGTTATGTACGAGTAGGTATGTTGCAGCCGACGATAAACTACTTAATAAGACCTTCCTCAGGAAACACGACTTAGTTCGTAAGGAACAAGAAGTTAAGCTGGTATCTACCACGAAAGAGCTACCTATCTAGTCGAAAGGATTTCTGGAAAGTGTATAAGCTTCATGGCACGGTGTGAGTTCCTTTTCCAGTTTCACAGAAGTTACATTATTAATAGTAGCATCCGCCCTCGGTTTCGGCCGAATGGAGTATTCGACGATATTTTTACGGAATAAAAAAATGTGTTAAGAGAGAGTGAGAATAAGGAGCACCTTAGCTTGCGCACTCCTTCGGGTACTATAAATATCCTGGCTGCGTTGATGTTCCATCCAGTTGTATATGCGCGTGGGCCGTATTTGTTCCAGTGGTACCTAACATTATGGTCTATTGTCCAGGTGTACTACGCATCGCGGTACCGCGGCATGTGCGTGGGCACGCTGGTGTCGCGCGCGGCGGTGCTGACGGCGGCGGTGTGCGTGACCGACCCCGCCAGCTCCTTCCGCGACACGCGCCCCGTCACCGTCATCACCGGCACCAAGTACCGCCATCCGCGCCGCGGCATCCGCGTGCCCGTCCGCCAGATCCTGCTCCCGCGCCGTGAGTGTGATCAAAAACAATATTCCGCCAACACGCCCGTGCCACGCAGCTGCTGGCGCCATGTTAAGCAGCTCAAGCCGAAGGAGCATCCGCAAGCTCCTCTCGCATACTCCTACCGCGCTGTGAATATGCGCCGCAGACATGCAGTCGAGCTGAGCAGTCACCGGTGCCTTATTAAGTAACCAAAGCCACGGCAGCTTCTGCGCAGATCCTGCTACCGCGTCGTGCGTGAGTATAATATGCTGCATCTACCTGTACCACGCATTCGTCATCTTGACGCATGTTATACGACCCAAGTCGCGGCAGCATTCGCCAGCCGCAGATACAAATATCGCCGTATTTTGCGATACGAGCTGCCCGTCCACTTGAGCCAATTTTAGGTACTGCTCTACCAGGGCTCACAGATCATTCCAGATTGAAGTCTGAATTTCACTGTAAATTACATTAAGAGACCAATTTATTGTAAGCAATCAAGGTTGTAAAAAAGAACAACAGGCCGAGCCCTAAGTATGTCGGTTATTTATAGGGTTATAAGAAATAAAGACATTGGTTATTTTAATTTCAAGCAAAACGATGGCTGTTGTCGCAGATCTCATGATTCATCCGCTCAAGTACAGTCAAACACTTACCGTAAAAATACAACTTCGCACGACGAGATAACCTTTCGAAACACGGCTTACTGTTTTATGAACAACGCTAATAGCGCAGGTGAATTGAAACAGATCAACCGCTCACTGCGAGCGCTGTGAGTTGTGGCAGAGCAGTCGCGCGTGAATGGGTGCCTCGCGCCTGCCGTCAGCCGTGTTGCAATAAAAGCGCATTGACACGTTCAAACACCGCGGTACAGTAGCGATAAAAATATGTTTTTGAGATTGAAGGTAAAAACGAATATTTTTACTACATTTTTTGTCCACAATCTTGCTTTTAAAATGAGTGAAGAAGTTTCCTCCAAGATGACTAGCCCTTACGTGATCTGGCTGGCCCGATTGCACATTTGGTAATGACCCTGCCCCACGCATCTTAATTTCAGAATGAATGTTTGGGTTTGTCTTGTGTCTAGACGTCTTCGCACCTTCGTTATATCCGGGACCTACCTACAACACCAGTTCTCAGGTTTACTTCGGGATGAGATCAATGTATCTGTCTAATATTTCAATCAATCAACTGGCTGTTTCCATCCACTGCTGATTTTCATGTTCAATATCTTCGTGCAGTGTCGAACGTGACGGCCAACCGCGGGTACCTGATGCAGAAGTCGGCGGCCATGCTGATGCTGAAGCACCGCGTGCCCGACGCGCTCGTGGAGACGCCGCTGCGCGCGCTGCCCGTCGACTGGCGCGGCGAGGAGGTCAGCTACCCCCCAGCCCCTCACCTACCACCATTCAATATCATCAGCATTCATTTACTGCGCTAGCTAAGCAAAGTACATCTTGGATTTCGAGATGTAGTAGAGCCATAAGTAGGTACCTACAGTAATAGTTGCTGTCTGTCAGTTGAAACACTGTACCATTTCGAAGGACCATATTCTTACAGAAGATGGACGTATATGACAGTTATTGCGATTCTAATCCATATTCTAATTAAAAAGAGAATATCATCCGTCTCGCACCACTCTGCTACCGCAGGAACCTGCTACCATTATTGGGAACGCTGATATTAGGTAGACGTATATTATAGGCAAACCGGCCACTTCTGAATCTCATATTTCTGCTCCACAGGTACTCAGCCTGCAGGAGGAGTGCTTCACGGCTGGCTGGCACTTCTTCTAC
Source organism: Mecyna flavalis (assembly GCA_949319885.1). Taxonomy (NCBI): domain Eukaryota; kingdom Metazoa; phylum Arthropoda; class Insecta; order Lepidoptera; family Crambidae; genus Mecyna; species Mecyna flavalis. Next base: position 24,626,268 of record OX439425.1, on the reverse strand, counting down.
AAGGGGGTAAGTGACTCATTGCCTATACTTACATGTGTCATTACTCGAATTATGTTGGAGGAAGTAAGAAATTTCCGTCAAAAATAAAATATACGAGTATAAATATTGGACAACATTACGTGCGTTAACATGACCTCAGAGTAAGTAGCGCAAGCACTAGTTCTATGGGTATCAGAAGCAACGAAGGCACCAAAATATAAATATTCTTAAATATTTATATATTGGTTGGTGCTGCATGCATGCTGCAGAGCAACCCTGAATCCAAGTTATTTTTACGATATAATATTATTACGAAATATTATATTGCAAAGAATAACATTTTGGAATGAATTTAGCTTTTTACCGCCCCGCTGTATTTTCAGAGCAAATAGGATAACGTCCGAAAACTACTAAAAATATCAAAAGGTTTCAGAGCCAAAATAAAATCGCCGGGAATATACTACGGTGCCCACGAGGACCCGGCGTGCTTTTATTAGGCGGCGCGAAAAAATGACGACTGTTGGGTACCGCCGGCTGATGCAAAACCCGCACAAAACCAGAAGCTTTTATCTCTAATTTGATAAACAAAGTTTTGTTTCGACATTGCCTGTAGTGAATTATTTTCTAGCAAAAAGCCAACTGACGACTCTTTTACAAAACCATTCAAATATGCTACTTCAATAACTTCACAGTTACCCAGTTCAATTATAGAATTTATTTGTGTACACAGTCTTACCTTGGGTAAGGCGTTTTTTATTCCGTTAAATTTTCCTACATGAAAACGAGCTCACTGTACGTAATAAAATACGGCCTTCGGCGAAATTGTAATTGAGTTCGATCAAAAGTAATTAGTGTTCTCGATGGCAGAGTCGCAGAATTCACCATTTATGGTACAGTCAACAGCACATCACGGTTAACACTTGCAGTTCGATAATAGCACTTATGCCCCCGGCATAAGAGCGGTACAAAGTCCAAAGTGTTACGTCTGACGTGCTTTTGACTGTACTTACTTCAATGTATGAGATATTCGAAACACGCGTGTTCTGTTATATTCAAATATTATACCGCTTGAATTGTAAATAAATATTTTTTTAATTCGGAATATTATGGACGCGTTTAAATTTTTGGATTAAATTCACAAGGCGGGTAATGCGTTAGGTAGGAATAAAATGATCACAAATCAAAGCTTTTTCCTTTCTTGTAACAATTATGGGAGTATATGTATACTAAGAAGACGTACTCGTTTAAAGTTTGAAACTAAATTCATACACGGAACCATGTAGGTGGCGTCTCGCACTTCGGGTGCGCACATGTGTGCGGACGAGTCCTGTGCACTCTTGAGCACTGTGCAATGTGCAGTGCGCAATGGAACTGTGAAATGAACCGAGGAACGGTTTATTTTCGTCGCCGCCGCCACGACTAATTAATTTTTCGTTCTCATTCATCATCATCGACGATTTAATTATTGAACCCGCGCTCGCCGGCTAATGAACTTGCCTGAATTTTTCGGTCCTGTTTTCCAATAATTTAATTTTTCCTTTAGTTTTTGTAACATAAGTGGTACTGGCGTGAGTAATAAAGTTTGCTAGCTGGTTCCATTGTTCGATAATTTTCAAATAATTGCAAATGCAGGGCTTAGTGTAGCAAAAACCAAAGTAACATAAACCATCATGTACATTTACATGTCATGTCTGGAGGTGTGAAATCGTGTATTCACGACTGCGGGCTGAGATTAATTCCGCGCAAGTAGCTTCGTTAGTCCTCGCAGGTACGGCCTAGTCAACATATACCGTGAAACAGGATAAATTGGCTGCATCGTCTCCGCTCGGCTTTGCTAGATGTAATTAGTTTCCTTTGAGCGCTGCGCGAGTCGCACCGACATGCCTAAGCCGGCTAATTGGCGAAGAATGCGCGGAAACTTCCCCGGAGTTGCGAACTTCAAGTTGCGCGGTGTTGTGCACGCCGTCATCTCGGGAACACCCTGTCGCCGAGCTCCGGAGCATTCCGCGCTGGAACTATGTATGTCGACTTATAATCTGCTTGTTAAGGAACGTCAGTATACCTTGTTTTAAACACTCTCTGCCCGCGAGGTAACTAATGGATTTTTGTGCTTTTTTTTGTTATGTTTGTTTTGGGGGATAGGCAAGTCGTTATCTTATCACTATACAAACACGGAAGTTTTCAAAAACAACGCATTTGTTGAGCGAGAATATTCCACATATACCACCACTGAATGCAGGGCGTCCGGCGTATTCAACGTTTGCACTCTTTCTATTCGGTGGTGTCATAAATTTCAAACCTAGGTGTTACTCATCTCCAATATGGGGCAAGAAGAACCGCCGCAAATATCCAGTGTAAAATATAAAAGGCCTATAGATATAATATCCTCTTTCAAGTTTAAAAAGAATAAAGCACACGTACATATATGTATATTCTATCGCCTGTCCGAGTTATGGCGGTTTCTTTTCTTTTTTAACTAAGTACTATGTATTTCAATACACACTCTCTTAATGTTATAAATGTCAATACAAAAAGGTATATCTTTATCGAACCAACAATTTGTTTTAAACTACTGGAAGCGAGAAACGAGACCAAAAAAGTACTGGCCTGAATAAGTCCTAGCACAGCTTTTAAATTTTATAGTTTTATATTTTACTGTAATGCGTTTGTACGCCTGTGAAATACGAGTATGCTGGCGAAACTTTTGTTTTAAAAGTAAACATTTTGATCCTTTACAAAATTCCACTCCAAAAGTTCCACTCAACGATATTAAATACCCTAGATACACTGACAGCGCTCAAAAAATGTCCCGCAAAACAAGTGCTTAAACACGGTTTAAGCACTTGTGCGCTCCCAGTCGCGCGCGAACCGGCCTAGCGTCACTATGCCGAAGTGCTCCGTAAAAAAGTGCAAGAACAACACTTTAACCACTCAAAAAAAGGATGGAGTTTCGTATTTCCGGTAAGTAATAAATCCATCTTTGATAATAGAATGCATTAATGGTAAAAATTATCCTAAAACGTGCTAAAATTGTAATTTTCTAAAAATATCTGAAGAAATCAGACACGTGGCTGGCTGTATAGTTGTCCCTTTCCCACGCGCTGCGGTATTAATGCTTCTAACACTTTCACACAGAGTAATATTTGGAACATAGTAGGTTTTGTAGAGGAATGGAGTCGCGTAGTACTAAAATTTACTATGGTATTTTTTTTATTTTGTCCAATATTACAACCAATATTTACACATCTTTTTACAAAAAAATCTGTATAACAATCAAAGAACTGTAAGAATAAAAAATAATTTGGTGTTTAATGATTAATTACACTAGTAGATTACCATTTTGTTTTTATCTTATATATTTATGAATAATTTCATTAAAAAAGAATATGAAGATTGTTTACAATATTTGACAACAAAGATTTTTTTTTTGTAAAATTATAAGTATTCATTTTTATTAGTAGGTATCGTTATAATAAATATTTCATTTTTATTAGGTATCGTTATAATAATAAGTAAGATAATATAGTAAAGCCAATTACAAGTTTCCACCTTTAGACATACATTTTATCTTACAGTGGGCAAAAAGCTATAGTAATAATAAATAAATGGGTCAAAATTCAGAAATGATTCTTCGGGTCACTTTAGTGGCGAATTTTTTTTGTCCGTTTTTGGCATTGTTTTATATCGGAGAATAATAAAGAGATCAACAGAAATTTAACTACAAAAAAATAGCCAAATCTAACCACAGGTTTCTCCGGAATTATTTTTTGAAAATTTTGACGCCACTAAACGTGACATGTTGCGCCGCTCAAGTGACCAGTTAAATATTATGAGAGAAAGTAATCAAAAAGAGTATTAAAATCGTAGTAAGGTTGGTAATTTTACACAATTACCAACAACACATTAAAATTAACAAAAAAACAAAAGTATAATATAAAAATCTTTAATTTAGATTCGGGTAAACACAATCAGAAATACTGTAAGACAAAAATCAAAAATCTTCAAATTGTAGCGCGTATAACAATTTTTTGTTTACTTAACAATCTAAAATTAAATGGAAAATTCCCTTTAGTGTATCATAATTATTTTCCCCTAATTAACAAATACTAACAAAAACATTAACAAAATAAGGCCCCGTGGTTGGCTATGCAAAATAAAAATCTTCTCAGGGCATTATCATAATGGTAACCCTGATGGGTTAAGCAGATAAACAAAGGTAAGTCCGCCACGATTGACAGGTTTGGAGGGTTATTTCAGATAGATCTATATTATGGCTGTAGTGACAAGTTGTTGGCCCATCGCCTGATTAAATTGTATTAGACTGAACCTTTCAAACTTACCGCTTGCCGAATGCTGGAAACATGTCAAATCGTACTTTGCTCATAAAAGCATTATGAGCAGTTGGAGAGTCTCAAAAAGGCTCGTCTGGCTGTGCATAGAGTGCTGGAGCCAACAATTATGTACGGTAGTGAAAGTTGGGTGCGGCAGAGGAAGCACGAGAGTAGAATAAATGGAGTAGAAATGAGAGGGCTAAAGTTTGTTTGGAGCAAAGTTGAGTGACAGGATAAGAAATAGTGTTATAAGAGAAAGGTGTGAAAGAAGATGTAGTGCCTAAGATCGGGAAAAAATGTTAAGATGGTTTGGACATGTACAGAATGGAAAGAATAATGGAAAGTGATAAACAAGGTATGAGTGGAATATTGAAAAGTGAAGGCCTAAGCGAACATACCTAGATCCAATTCAGGATGTTCTTAACAAGGCTAGGTAAAAAGTACCCTAAACCGACGAGCGTGTATGAAAGATACTTTTACTTAAAGTTGAGGAAGCAAGGGAAGTATGTAATCGTACCTACCCTTCCGGGATCAGCCGTGTTCATTATAGATTATAGATATAGACCTTCAAATACCGGGACCGATATAAATATTACGTACTCTCCAAAGAACGGAATCGTCTACTTTTTTTTTAATAATAGGTGATTCAGCCTGCAATGTCCTAACGAAACTGAGTCAACACTCATAAATAATTTTTTTACAATGTATGGCGGACCCCTCCGGGAATTGAACCCGAGAACTCCGGATCGTGAGCCGAACGCTATAAGCACTACACCACGGAAGCGGTAAAGTATCGTTACTGATCTGTTTGAAATACGAAACCAATTACCAGATCAGTTTTGATAATTAAATCAAGAATTCATATACTTTTAGACTAGCTTATCACTATACGCTTCATAAATATTGTTTTATATGAAATATTTAACATTAATTAGGCTTTTTACTAATGAATTTTGTTTATGTAATGAGACAAGTCACTTGAGTGGCGCAAAATGTCACTTCAGTGGACAAAATGCCACTCAAGTGACGCCACTAAAGTGACCGAAAATAGGACATTTTTACAATTTCTGGCTAAATTGTGCAATAAATTCCTTTTCTTTATTATAATCTAAAATCTCGATTATATTTACGACATAATAATAGCAATTACTGATTGATAATGTTACCCTAACATACATTTCATATGCCCACCTGAGTGACCTGGGATGATAGAAAAATATATGACTCAAAAATTAAGCACTTCTAGTTTATTCCTCGAACGACGATGAGTTGCCCGTCCTCTCTCTTCACTTGCCACGGCACAACTGGCGAGTGGGCGGTAAGTTAGCAAGGTCATAGGTAGCTTCGTTGCAGCGTGTGAGTCGTTTTTAACCGCGCGCTCAAAAATTGCGAAATCGTGTGACCAAGACAAAATGCTTATTTCGTTAATTTTTTTGTTTAAATATGTGTGTAGTTTAGTATTTAATATTAAACTATGGTTTATCAGGCTCATTTTCGTGGGTAAAAAGTACGACATTGTCCAGGTAAATAAAATGCTACAAGCTTTTGAATTATGGAAGAGCAGAGTGTGACCACGCGAAGAACGCTATTTTGACCCCGATTTTAGGTTTCGATTGAAAGTTTTGTTTAACGTTTTCTGAAATATTATAATAAAATTATGAATTCTAGATAGCTAATTTAACAAACAATCATATAAAAAAGATTTCTAGGCTGTGCGTTCTATATTATCGGAATGTAAGGCGTGTGACCGCATATTTGGACCTCGTAAATTTTGACCCAAATAATAAATAAATATCTCTGGACATTATCCACACAGCGTCATCTAGCCCCAAACTAAGCATGAGCTTGTGCTAGGTAGACAACGGATAAACATTTCTTATATACTTTTTTTTGTAAATACATACATATTATACATAGAAACACCCAGACCGATACAAACAGACATGTTCATGCACACAAATGTTTGTACCGTGCGGGGATCGAACCCGCGACCTCTGGTGTAATAGCCGACTTCTCGACCATTACACCAAATGGCTCGTCGCTAATAATAAATCATTATGAGTTTAAATTTAATAAAAAATCGTTCCTTCGGTAGATAAAATTTAGTTAGTCATTTGTTTTTTATTCTAATACATAATAAGTAAAAAAATAACATCGACGACGACTCCTCTACTAACTCTGTTCTAAATGCGACGATTTTATGATTTTCAAACAGCGCAAACTGAACTAGACCTTATTTCTATTGATTTACAGCCTACATTCGTCTTTACAGCAATAAAGCAATAAAAATTTTACGAGCTTGCTGCCTGCGTACATTCTAAATGTCGTAACTCTCGGACGTCTGCATTTAAAGTGAGATCGTATACCTGTGCATTAAGGTCAACTTTTGAATATTGAAATTAGAGTTGATATTATTTTCGTCCTTAGCGCACCCCCCACCGTTGCTATGTACTTTCGGGACACTTTTTGAAGGCGGTTTTATAGGCAATGTTGCTTCTAGGGTATTTAAATTCGTTGGTTCCACTAGAAGATACATTTTTTCGTCGTAAATGTACAGTCAACAGCACATCACGGTATACACTTGCAGTTCGATAATAGCGCTTATGCCCCCGACATAAGAGCGGTACAAAGTCCAAAGTGTTACGTCTGACGTGCTTTTGACTGTACATACCGTATCCGCCAGTACAATAAATGAATATTTTCTGTGTTCAAAACCGAAATATCGCCTGTTTTCAGGCTTCAATCGGATATATTTATTACAAACAGAGCGGTCCGCCTCACCGCCGCCTCGCCGCTCGCCAAACGCCAAACGCAGCTCAATTGCTAGTTTTGAATAACATAATTTATTTTTTGAATAAAGTGGCAAACTTGAATGCATTTTGTGTAGTATTCTATTCCATTTTCACAGCGTTGGAAGAGCATCAGTTTTTACGGCGCGAATAAACTATTATTTAACCACATTCCTTTACACTGAATTGCCCGTTGCATTTTAAAGTTCATGTTATATTATTTTGCTGATGTCCTCTACGAATATGACTGGTGTAAATAATAATGAATTTTAATTGATTTTAGCGCCAGTAGACGAATTTGTCTATGAATGTTATTTATTAATCATGCATGCCTTTTCCGATATACTCTAAAGCAGGTAAGGCAAATAAGCAGGTACCTATTATTTTATAAAGTTATGAATATTTTAAATTCCGGGAGTGGATGTTTTTATCGAGCTGAAATTCAATCTCGTCGGATGACACTGCAGTTGTCCGTCTATTTTCCTGGAGAGCTTACTCTCAGGGTTAACAACATCAATTTAAAACTTTCAGCCCGCTTTCAGTTGATAAGTTAACTAGACGGCTTGTGGAAGCAGAGACATTGTTTTCATCTCAGTTATAAGGCTACGATTATCCGTTCGACTTAAATTTTAATTGCAACGATTGATATAACTGGCAAATAAAGTACTTACGACGCGGATATTGCCATGCCCTGCTTAATTACTACAGACTGCATAAGTCTATGCATGAATATGCCCTACTTACGACACTATGCATGAATTGCAAGTAAAAAGAAACACATAGAAATATTAGCTAGTAGACTTTTAAGCACAGAGATCTATGTGCTTTTAAGTCAGGGGATACTCTCTCTTTGTCGCCGCCTACGCAATCGCATGCAAATTGTATTGTACATGTAAACCTTACTTGGTCGGCGCTTAGTTCAATCGGTAATGTTAGTGGAAGGCTTAGCCGGTTTCCGAATCTCAACAAATGCTGCGATATTTAGGAATAACTTAATTTTTGTTTCTAATTTCTATTGATAGTCAGGTTATGATCGAGCGAGCTCGAGCGATAAATCTCCAAGCCAATAGCGCCAGTACATAGCACACCGACATTACGCATTCAGTCGGCTGTCGCGAAGGTTCAGCCCCATTTGACGCGCTCTAACAAAGTAAAGATCTCTGACTGAAGAAGTGCAAGGGCGATAATAACTCAGCCTACGAAAGGGAGCCGCTTGTGCGTCGGCGAGAGGCGATGCTCACCTCCGGTGTAATTTCCGCCGTGCACCACCGCACAGGCCTCGGTGCGGCGAACATGTGTAACGCTATAACACTGCGCCGCACACCTCAATGCAATCGTTCAGTCTGTGACACACAGTGCAGTAGTCGTTTATCTTTAGTATTTCAAAAACAGCCAAGATAGTTTGCGCGCTGGGTGCTATAAATCTGTCAGCGCAGCGTACAAATGCTCAGCTTTAACTTCAAGAGAGCGTAGCGTTGTAGCGTCCGGGACATATGTCCGGTTCATTGGCACACCGAATGATGATTTGGCGCAAAGGTCCCGACGCAGTACACTGCGCCAAAGTAACTGAGTTACCCATTTTTATGCCTTGGTGCTGCAGTGAAACGCTTCGCGCTTTTAGAAAACAAAGCGATCAAACCTCAGCTCCTGGTTTAGAAGAAACAAGTTGTATAGAACCGGCATTTTGCAAGCTGCAATGTTCGACTTAGTAAAAAAATTACATGATACCTATTGAATTGTTATAAAACGACTATCTGGGGGACTCGTGCCCCGCCAAGATGAGGCACTTCTTACCTTTTCTCGAAACGTTTCGTCGTATTTTTTAAACCCTTATAATCATTCTGTTCTGAAAGTCTATCGCAGTAAATAATTTAATGACGAAATCTGAAACTTTAAAATAATAATTTAAGATGCTATTACCTACTTTTTGTTCACTATGGGAGAAAAGCCGTTATGCATACCCTGCAGCATGCGTCAGCGGCAGGGTTATGTGTAAGTCTACAAATGTGGACCCTACCCACCAAAAAACTGTGCACCTGCATCGCCATTTTGGGGTTCTGCAGGTCAAAAACCACACACAAGATACCTACTTCCCTAAAAATCCGTACCTTGTTCGTTACCAATAAAGTTAGTACCTATAGTAGTATATTATAGTAAGTTACTCGTACCTTTGCTTTTGTTTCGCTTATATTCTACAGTAGGTACCTACTCCCGTGCCGGCTGCGGAGGGCTTGTGAACAGGAAATAAATAGACTCCCTGCGCCTGAACGAAGAAACCCGCACACAATAGTCACAATGTACTTACTTTGTTTCAAATAGAATAGACTTTTCATTTCCGATTGAGATGCACGGGAGCCGAGGGGATATTGTTGCGGATAACTTGTGGCGTGCGCCGGGACTTAGTTATATGGTGTAAATAAATACTCTTTGCTTGTACTACATTCTTCTCTCTCCGAGCGAGTGTCGTAGTCGTCAGGGCATGCTAGCATCATGATCCAACATTTGGCAAGTCCAGTTGAGTCCAGTACATTGGAGCATCTGCCTGACCTCCGTAACCCGTAACGGGGAACCGGACAAATTGGATCAGGCTACACAGCCACTTGACTGTGCAGGTTACCTCACGATGTTCGCCTTCTCTGCTGAACAAGTGGTAAATAAGCATATAATATAATTTTACTACACTCATATGAGAAAAACTTCCCATAGACGAATTTTATTATTTTGTGGAGTCGTTTTGTAATGCACGTGGGGCATATTTCATAACACATTTATTTAAAATTACTGAGTGATCAGATATAAATACATACCTAATGCTATTGAAACAAGATAAATTGTATACGACAAAAAACAGTAGTGTTATTGAAAAAGTTGGCTAAGATCATCGTCCAAGGCGGAGGTTTTTCTGACAGTTACATTATACATATAGATCCGCACTTACTGCTACGTTACGCCCAATGGTTGATTGGTAGAGAATGCATTTCGGCATTAAGTCCATCAATTGTACTTGTTTTGGCAATAAAGTGTAAATAAATAAATAGATTAAGTAAAACATATGTGTTCGTATGGCAGGACTTGATCTACCCGGTGCACAAGTTCCTTCTACAGCGCACGGCGCGCGCGATGTTCCTGAACATCGTGAAGCGCGACATGTGGTGCGGCGCGCTGTCCATCAAGTTCGAGAAGGCGCTCACCAACATGGGCTTCTTCGGCTACTTCGACAAGACCGGCACCATCTGCGTCAAGGATGTGAGTATCATCTTTGCGTTGAACCATATTACCGAATTGCAATTTCTCTTATTCTTCTATCACGTATCGTCTGTCTCGGTAAACGTAGCGTAGGCGCCTTAGGGTTAGGTGGGGTGATGGCAGCCAGGAGCTGGATGTGAGTAGTCAAGGATCGAGAAAAGGGCGAGCATTGAGATAGGCCTATGTCCAACAAACTACTGGAACAAGCTGATGATAATTCTTAGACTAAGTTGTAGTTAAATACAGTAAGATAGACACGCAGTAGCGGGCTCTTAACAGCCTATTTCATTGACTGGCGCTACGCTATTCAACATGCAACCACTCTGCTCTTTGAAACCGAGCTTTTGATTTCAAGTGTTCAATAGCAACAACACGTGGTGATTTCAGAAACGAGCAGCTTCACAAGTTGCGTCACATTATTCCGTATCGTTTGCGGCATTTCCCGCAGGTTGGCATGACGTCATCGCGCAAAAGGCTCAATCGCGTCGGTCGCAGTCACAGCCGTCACGTGGCGGTCTCTATCACGTCACTCGTCGAACGGCGTGTCAATTCACGGTGTCGATCACGCTGACTGCTCTTGCCCGTGCCAATCATCTGCGGCCTTATATTGCTCTAAGCCTGCGGCGCAGTGCAACGACGTACTAATGCATCTGCAACAGGCTTAGGATTAGCTGACGGATTTGCTGAGGCAAGGCTAGGATTAAAGAGTGGTCTACTTTTTAGCTAGAAAGGAAAATGGTTTTTTTGCGCATTCACCGCTTGGGTCAGAGATTGGATTAAATAAAGTTTGTGTCCAAATGGATTTATGCGCTGTATCCATCCATTCTTCATTACGTGTTTACCTATGGTCTCTGTTCGTCGATTCAAGAGATAAATTATGCGAGTTTCGCGGAATCAAATCGAATTTCAGTGTGCAAGTGACACTACAATACAAATATTCTCATCGTATGTCGCGCGCAAAGAAATATATCGTGAACTGTCGCGAGAGGAAGCCAAGAACTGATTAACAGTTCTTGACTATCTAGTTCGTAAGTGAACGTACGCTTGACTAACTTAACTACCTATAAGTGTACCCTCGGCCGGGGGATGCCGAGCTTGAGGAGAAAAGCCGAATTCACCTGCCTAGAGGGGTGACCTCACAGTGGCATTGACCGAGGCAGTGCCAAGGCAAGGCAGATAAACCTTGACATAATTTGCAACTCAATTTAAATGTCAAGGCTTGCGGGGAAATATCTCAGTCGTGCGGGCGTGCTCGTCGTCGGCTATTCACGTCATCATGTTTGCGGGGGCTATTCAGGCATGGCTCGACAACGTGCAGCAGACAGCGTGGCCGTACCGAGCGTGATACGGAGCCCACGCGCGCCGCCGACTATGCTACGCTGATAGATCGTTTTCAAGAAGCCAAATGAAAAACTATTGGGTCCGCTGTAGCGTATGTTTGCGTAGCGTGAGCTACCGACTATTCTCTGCGTTGTATGCGCTATTCAGAAAAATAATCTGGGCGAAATGAATAGGTAGGTATCATGTATCATGGTAGAACAAATTTTTATTTTGGCGCGTACTAAAGGGCTCTTAGAATATTAACACAAAACTTTCTTTTGTTCGTGATGCAGCTATTTATCTTGACCTTGAGCATTGAGGAAGTATTATTTGGACGCGATTTAAATATATAACTACGCTGTTTGGACGACTTTAGATACCTATCTAGAAAGTACCTACTTTCTATAATCCATCGCCCAAAATTTCAAAAAGTAATAACTTATTCCTTTAAATATTTAGTAATTAAACATTAAATAAACATTTTGTATCTTGACCATTTAGTTAAAAATATCTATTAAAGATTTTACATCAAGGAGCTAAAAGTGTTTTGTTTGTTGCAGCCTGACCGTGGAGCCCAGCCGTGTCATGTAAGTTATTCCTTGATAATTTTTGTTGAGGGCCCTTCAGACTTTCAGTCGTCATTTTGAAGTTAAAGCTTACAGTTTTTTTTTATAAAAAAAAATTATAAGTACCTACCAATGCATGACATAAAGTCATAAAGTCTCCTGTGTCTCGTGTTTTGTTTATTTAAATCGATAACAGAGAACTCATTCACGAGGCTCTATCAAACGCACCCATTTCGCCAGTTATTGTTCATTTACGAAGTACTCCACTCCAGGTCCATTAGATAATTTGCCATTTACCAACTACTAAACCTAATTATTGTAATGGAAATTTACCTCAAAATTTTATCCGCGCTTTCATTTCAAAATTCAGCGGTCATTTTCCAATTTAATTCGACTTTGACAACCAACGATGCTCATGTATTAATGATGATGAAGGCAGTTAATTAAAATAGTCCACTCGTGTTCGTGCCTGAGGTTGGAATGCCTGGTTGTTTGATATGTGGGATCAAATTGTATAAACAGCGAATTGGCTTTGAAAGCTTTAAATTACTGTAAACCTCACATAAATTTAGGTAAATAAATATAGGTATTCGCATTAGCGTCATTTTAGTGTGCTCATTTTGGTTTAAAGGTTCAGCCTTATATGGATAAACTATGAAATACTATCACAATTTTTATATCTTTCTCTTTCGTATCTTATTTTGGGGTAAGATTATTAACGGAAGCACGTCTTAGCCCTAGTTTATTTTGTCCTTACCATACTCACCCACACCAGGGATTCTGAAGAAAGACTGCATAAACATTACCTGGTGTGAATTATCTATAGTACAACTCAGGGTAAGCTGATCCGAAAAGGCCTAACCGCTTTTCAGCCAAGTCGCAGCTACATTGAATGTATGTGTCGCAAAGTCTCCTCTGATTCAGCACATGCGGAAAAAATTAAAAATATAAAATATTAAAAATAATTCAGAAATCATATTTGATTTCTTTTATAAAAAGAAATGAAAAGAGTTAATATTAACGTAAAATCTTAATTTTGAAAACTACATAAGTTGTTTTGCCTGCCTTCTCGTAAAATAAAGACGTTAAATTAATCTTCCTTTCCATTTCCAAAGAAAGAAAATAGAGTAAATATAAATAATACATTTGCAAAAGTGGACGAACTTATTCATGAAAACAAAAGCAAAATATTCTCAATTGTAATCCAGATACACGAAGCCCGATAAAAGTTTTTAAACTCTCCATTTACAGGGTAGTCTCGGATCGTATATTTGTCCAAGAAAAGCAGATAACAAACAAATGAACGACTTTAGTAGGGTAAAGGATGTGGGCTGGTCGATAGCTAACGCTGGCACCGGCTTGTCCCAATCGGGTGTGAAGGAGAACCGGGGGAGTTAAGTGGGTAGTGGACGCTTTAGTCTCGAATCCCACACACGGCCGCAGGTTTAGCTTGCCTGCGGTTACGGTGCATAAACGCATTCTCCTAAAAAAAAAGGGTAAAGGATGTATCGAGTTGACTGTCACAGGGAGCGCTGGTCAAAGAGGTTGCATCCACCTTAATTGCTGTGTCAATGCAAGCCTCGTGTTTGTTGCGATCTCCTCGATTTGACTTGCTTCATTACAAACCGTTTGTGCTCACGTCGGAATGAAACAGGAATATGGTTTTAGAGTGGACGGATTCTTAATTTTGTGGACGTTCTGTGATGACTATATGAAATGAGTTCAAGTGATTTTTACTTTGCATCCAATAACGTGTTTTGATATCCGGTTTTTGATCAAGGAAACTCTTTGAAATATCACTTCCATGTGAAGTGTCTTATAACAATAGATGCCGAGTATCAGCAGCCATTACATTTGTTTCCTGTTTTATTCGATTCGTGTTTACAAATACTGAGTATTAATTTGTGTTATGTTACCATCCAATTGTTGTGAAGAGCTCGAACAACAATCCTCCAAGAGCAATCTACGTGCAGTAACTGGGCTTCAATCTATTTTTAGTATTTTGTTTTTCAACCGAGTTGTTCACGAAAGTTTGATTCTACGACAAGCCATAAAATAACCAGTCTTCCTTTAAATGTAAGACATAAGATTCCACTACAACTAAATTTAAAAAAAATGGAAATATGGTAACAAAATACTGCTCCAAATTGCTCATATTTGGAAGCTGACTGGCTTTTTTGTTTTTTGTAACAGAATTTGGAAAACCTGAGTATCAAATAAGCTGAAAGATTTCAGACGTCTCTGGAAAAGTTATTTGAGTCTCTGGAAAATATTCCATCCTCGTCTTGCAGCCTACGAGCATTATATTATCAGCTATACGAGTAAGCCGAATGAGGCAGCATTGTCAAAGGACACGTCGCGACGACGCCAGGCGCGTAATAACATGCTGGCAGGAAGCTAGCGTAATAACTATTATCTTATTACAACCTTACATGTTGTTAGTTGTTACTATCACAGAAAAGTACCTACCTAAAAATGACACGTCTCAAAATGGTTGGAGGGTTCTTTGTGGCGAAAGGGCACTGCCGGAGGAGTCCGTAACGTCACTCTGGATCAGAACTTCTGTTTTGCCAACAAAAAACGTATAGCTGTTCGACTTAGGCTAGAACTTACCGGTGATAGTAGGCTTTTTCACACTGTGTGGATAGATTGCTGTATGACTCCTGCCTGATACTTAGGTCCATGGTTACTTGGTGCGATGGTAGAAGGTTGGTTGAAGACGCCAGGCGGTCGCGCGCATCATCCGACTGTATAACTGGCAAAAAACACGAAGCTTGCAAAATCCACAATATACACAGAACCGTACACAACAATATTCAGCTTTCACCGATTTAAATGGGAGATAAGAGTGCACAAAATATAGTTTTCAGCAGTCTGATTACAACGTGTTTTCCGGGGGCCGGGTCGACATCAATTGGTCGAACCGATCGCGAAGCCAATATTGTTGGCAGTGTTTTTGAACTAAGAACTATAGTGTAAATATGAACACGATCGTTCTTAATTTAAAAACACCTTGGAAAAAACACCCATTAATTTTCCTTTCTGTTTGTCATGTCGATATTTGTAAAACTAAAAAAATAAGAGTAGTTAACACAGAAGTAAATATAAAGGAGATGATCAAATCCCATTTACGTCAGTAACTTTTACTTTCGCTGGAGGCTTGCTTTGGCCAAATTCCAGGTTTGCGCTCAACTGGATTTCAGCCAATGCAACTTACAATTTACAACAACACAATAAAGGTAATAAAACAACGTTAACTACTTATTATTAGCCGTGATTTTGGGGGAAAAAAAATTCGAATTTTCCGCACCGTTTGATAAGCCTGGTAATTGAGCCAATATTCATACCTGTGGCTGTAACGAAGTCTTATATTGCCGAAGGACAATGATAGAATAACAGATGGGTTTATTGTAGACAATAATTGTTCATAATGATATTATATCATAGACATTATGTCATCCTATTTTGGAAGTCGGAAATAAACCTAAGATTTCTTTTTATTAATATTTTTCCAACCATTACCATTAGTAAAGCTTTTTTGACGTTTGAGCCGTAACAGGCACGTTACAAAGGGTACCTACACAACGTTGTTTTTCTGCGTATGTTGCCACGCACTGGAGGCCGGTGAAAAGCGTAATGGTAGAGATTGCTAAAAAAAATTGTTTCCTTGCAAAAGAGTTAACAACTTGGTAACTCACATGTTATCTGTTACCTTGCAAGAGTTATAATTCTGTGCCTTTCTCGTTCCTTAAAATATCTTTATATCTTTATTCTCTAATGTGAAGATTTATTTTCAATAAAAGTTAAAAACATTAAATTTGTTTTAACTAATCTAAAATCTATCGTACATAAAATAGGTAGTTGACTGTTGAATTATTATTACTTTTGAGTTACGTAGTTATTAGGACCTAAATATTTAAATGAGTGATATAACTCTTTTATATTTTGCAAGTCGTGTTCTGCGCTGCGCATCTTTGGCGCATAAGCCAAGCGCTGCGTTTCGTCGGCGGCACGTTGGACCAGTTCCACCCTTTCTAATTTGATAGTGGTCAACTGGTCCCATCTTGATTCTGGTGTTGGGACCAGTTGACCCCTGAATATTCTTTCCCGGGTTAGGTGCAGCCTCCGTGCCGTGCTAGGCTAATTTCAATGTAATTGTTGCAGGGCATGTACGGCGCGCCGCTGGTGTGCCGCGGCAAGCTGGTGGCGGTGATGCTGGCGCCCGACGCGCAGTGGACCAACTGCACCGGCATGAGCAACCTCGTGCACCTGGTCAGCGGCCGCAACCTGCGCCCCTTCATGCGCTGCGTCCGCAAGTACGTCACCACATCGGGCTGGTCAATAGCCACAAGGCTAGAGCCAGCTCGTCCTAATCGGGTGGAGTGGGAGTGTTACGAACGCCTCTGGTCCCTAGCCCCACACACGATCGCAGGCGTCGCTAGCCTGCGGCTTCGGAGTGTACTGTAAACGCTTTCATCTTCGCCGCCAAAGGTACGAGTACGTCAGCATACCGCACCGCCTCCTAGGGACAATATTAAAGGGTTGAACCACAATCCATTAGACTCCGACCAGACTTCGGCTTAGACCAGTGTTCGGCATTTTAACACTTTCGGCTTCGGCCAAATCAGCCACTGTTTTGACAGAAGAAAAAGGATCCCGCTTCATGTGCTGCGCGGTACTCTGAGCTTCTGACCGAGAGATTATTTCATTTTCGCCTTAATGAATGAAGTGTGTAACCTACATACATACGACATGTATTCACTAGTACAAAATGGGATTTTCAATTTTCATGTCTTTCTTTGCGATAAATTAAATGACTAAACATTTAATGTCGATGCAACAACTAAGCATTTATCTGACGTTTTATTCTATTTGCGATGCAGTTTAGTGAGGCTATTGACTAGTGGTAGTTAGGTTCAAACGTAGCGAAATATATATGGAATGAAGCTGTGAGCGGTCGGAGACGCCGCACACCGCACGATCGGTGCCGGCCGCTTATTGAATATCGCCAGACGTGATATCCGCTGCCTGTCACCGAGAAAATCGCATTTCAGAGACAATCTCGCCGAAGACTTAAACGGTCACGTGACATACAATTTCGAATACTCATATCTCGCGTCGAGTCTGCAAGATAGTAGTAGGGAAGGTCTGGTAGGGGAAAAAATATTGACGTGCAGAAGTATTTTTCTAAAATCTTTTTTCAGAATAAATTATTTCATTTCATTTCTTTTCATTTCATTTCTTTTCTTTTCATTTCATTTCATTTCATTTCATTTCAGTGGTTTGTTTCGACTGGCTAGCAACTGAATGCGAGACGAAATCATTTGAAACGTAATGTTCGATCTTGTTGGCCCATTTCCGCGACTCCTCGGGGGCTCAATGGGCTGGGCCATTGCACATCTGCACCAATTTTTTTAAGGTTTATGAGGAATTAATTTGAATGAATAAAAATTAACGTTTTCTCAATAACACAAAGCTTACAGTATTGGATTATTGCTACGGTGAATTTTCAGAACGATGATTCACCATTCTATTAACGGATTGGGTGGACTTTATTAGTTTAGATATTAAAGTGAGCAATGCCTACAATCTTTTCACTGTGAAGGTATGAGTGAGCAGTGAAATCATAAAATCATATTCTGTATCGATGGATTCTTGTAGTTCCTTTCATATTTCCTCCCGCGTAATACCTTTGTGTGGCAGGCGCGCGGCGGCGAACTTTGCGGGCTGTGGAAGCGAAATAAGGATATTGCCCTTCGTTGCACATCAGAGATAAGAATCTATCGTTAATAGATAACTAAAGTATTTAAGTGTTAAATGTCCCGTAGCTGTTGTAGTTTATCTTATACTATAACTTATAAATGCGTGTTTTTTGGATGGATGGACCTAAGTTACTGTCTCCCAAAATAGAATCTACTTACTGAATCAATTTAGATGAAACTTTACAATTAAGTTACGTACACATCAGATTGACACATGTAGACAAGAATTGTAATGAAGGCGAACCTGCAAACCATTTAGTATGTAATTCGTAAACTGCAACTTTCATTTTATTCATAAACATAATTATGTTTAATACGATTTTGTTTTGCTGTTGTAATAAGAAACAAGAATAAACATACAATTACATTCATAAACAATTCTGCACACATGTGTGTAATGTTGGTAATGTGCTAAAAACTCCCACAGGTAATCCCACAGTTAGTTAACTGTTCATGTCATTTTATCTATCTATGATTCATTCTGTGGAAGCGGCACTTTATAGAACAATAGGTCCGCAAAATCTTGTTATTATGCCATATTATTAGGTTTATGAATTTTTATTCCTTCGCAATGACGCGTAGGTTGGACGTTTTCAGGAAAACTCCTTATATTTTCATTTTTCAAACCTTATTCTCTATTAAGCAGATTTATTCACTTTATTGTGTTCGCTAAGAATTTATGTGTAGGGATGCTTTATAATGGATTAGCTCAATATAAAGAAGTTCTGCGCAAACCAGATTCAAGGCGATTGAACTAATTTAGACCCAAATGCCTTGGCCTCTGTTTATGAATTTCTTATGATACTTTTGAATGTTCCGTTGATTAACGGTTGGTACGGTTACAGACTTATTGTAATAACTAAGTACCTTCATTAAGATAAATGAGGAAACAGGTGAAAATATTCAATTTAGCACGCCTATAACAACATAAATAAACCTATTAGGGCAGTAAAGTGCAAGTATTACATAAAAAAAATGTGCTCTTGACAATGTTTGATTGTTTTGAACGCAACACGCAAACAAAGCGAACGAGCCAACATCGTAAGGCGGTAACCACACTGCACCGCGCTCCGACGCGGTACGCGGGACGGCAGATTTAATCATTGTATGCAAGTACCTCAGTTTGTATAGAAAACACGTGCGGCACAACACACTGAAAACGCGCCCGCGTGCGGAATTTTTACTATGCAGCCCCTCGCCCCGGCTCAGTGTGAACACCGCCTAAACATCCCCGGGCAGCCCTGGTCCTCTGCACCTCGGACGAAAATACACCGCATTCGTTATTCAGCGCACTGCCGTCCGCCGAGACCGCACTCGCGTCCGCCGCCGTCCGCTCCTGTCCGCCCCTGTCCGCCGCTCTCCGTCTCACGCCCGCAGGCTCCAGTTAACACGAATCTGTACTCAGAATAATGCTATACTCGTATTCCCGACCACCAGTAAACTAAACAACCTTAAAATAACTAATTTCTGCCTGAGCTTTATACGACCTACGCTATTAGCAACTTTTATGTATGGAGCTTTAGCTGGCGTGCACCTAATTATTATGCAGTAAAAAGAATTTACCTACTTTTTGTTTCTTTGTTGGTTTATTACATTTGCATTTGACAAATTCCCCGGGATTGCTGTATGTGTAGGTAGGCTTTAAGTGCAAGCATCAAGGACAAACTCAATCAGTCTATTTAGAGAGTCTCAAACTGGGGAGATGCCAATCTAGTCAGTTTTAAACAAACTTCGCAGGACCACAAGTGAGTGTGCAAGCACGGTGCACTTCCTGTTCTCTAACACGGTGGGACAGCAACAGCAGTCTGGCACGACTAACGTGTTCTTCGAGGCACTGGGGTGTTCACCTCCGTCTTCCAGACTCCTGACGGTGACAAAGTATTCAGAAACCCAGTCACATTTTTTTGGTACGATTCGGGATTTGAATGGGGACTTCTGGCGCGGCCGTCACTTGTGCAACCAAGCGGACGTGCTACTGACGTGACTTATCTTTGGTGATGGAATCCATTTCTTCCAGACTGTTCGACCCCGACGTGCAGCCGGACTGGGCGTCGATGAAGAAGTCTCTGATGCAGGACGAGGACGAAGCGCACTACGACTACCTGCCAGCCATGTACTCCAAGCTTACGCTGCACTCGCACAGCGAGAGCACCGAGGAAACGCACGAAGACGATTTTGTATAGCATTAAAATAGTAACAACTACAACCTTTTCATATTCTCTTCCTTACTGGATAGTTCTGGATGAGGGGCAGGACTTTTTGAGTTACTGCCCTCTGTCCACCAGGATCCCATGGCTTCGCTCCCTTAGATTTGGACAGACCGGACGGCTCTTGGTGAGTAGCAGGAGTGGTCTTAGTCAGTAGTCCGTGGACGACCAAACTTTCGCCGTACTTCTTTAAGAATAATTTAGTTTATGTTTGATTCTTAACGTTATTCCAGCCAGGCAATAACAGGACTGCGTACAAACGTACCAACGATCTTGATCTGTCTGATGATGTGACCAGAGATATTCCTGGCAGTTTCCTCTGTAACTCAGTAAGCTTCCTTTGCTGGTTGTCCTAGTTCCGCCAAGGAGATGCACGACGAGAGGTGGATCTGCCAAAGAACTGCACCAGAAAGCGACCTTGGACATCACGGACCCGCCGCCGTCTTCCGACCAGCTCAGCAATTAAGACACCGACACGCTAAAGTAGCGGTTCGATTTAACGGCTAACACTCAGTTGCAGAAACGTCCATTAAAGTTAATGTGTCAGTAAAGCTATTGCTGTCACTTTTTATTTCATGACAACGAAAAGTGACAGCATTAGATTTAATGAAGTATTAACTTTAATGGAGCTTTCTGCAACAGGCCCTATGTGTATTAAATAAATATGTAAATAACCCTCGAACCTTTTAAACAGCTATTGGCTCCTGATGGCAAGTGGTCACTGTGGCGTATTTCATTAATGGACAGTAGAAGCTTTTACAATGAGCACTAAATGGATGGATGAACAAATTTCCAACCAACAATACTTAATATATACATGCAAAACACCCTGCTCGGTATAAGCAGACCTATTTTATAAAATATAAACATACTGTAGAGCTGTGGTAGACGAGTGGAGAGCTGTGGAAGTGGTAAGAAATGACTTTTGAAATGCGCGAGGTCGATGGGTTGAATGAATCACAGAAATCTAAATAAGTAATTTAGATTTCTGTGGGTTGAATCTACCTCGCGCGAATCTTTGGATTTTTCTATGTGCGTCTCATCACTAGCTCGGCGGTGGCGGAAAACATCGTAGTTAGTAAAGGAAGGCGCTCGTGGCGCAGCTGTGACAGTGGTTCGTTAGCGATAACGAAAGTCAAGCTACCTACGCCGCGGTCGGTTAATGGATGGGTGATCATTCTGACCATATTTAGTGACATTAATTTCGAGCGTCTCCGTGCTTCGGAAGGCACGTTAAGCTTTTGGTCCCGGCTGATATTTATTATAATGTAAATATTAGTCGTCCAGCCTAGTCAGAGGCCATTTGGCGGCTTGATAACATCTGATATTAAGGTTGGTCACTTGCCTTACGCACCCCTCCACCAACCTGCACTAGGCCAGCGTGGTGGAGTATGGCCCACACTATCTCACAATTGAGATAAGGCCTGTCTCCCAGCAGTGGGAACGTATATAGGCTGTTGATGATGATGAAAGGAAACCTGCTCAATCGAATGGCCGTGTACTGTGTAGCCATGACCCATTTGGTCTGGTTCCCTTGGGTCTAGGGGAGGTCAGATAGCAGTCTAGACATGCCAAATCCTGGATCGTGGTGCAAGCATACCCTGACTAGTTTGGGACAAACGCTTCAGATTTCTTGTCTTGTATCTAAATATCGCAAGATTTAGAACGTGCCGCTAATAAACATACAACACACATTTATTTATTTATTTTATTTATTTAAACTTTAATGCACAATCAAGAGTACATAAGGCGGACCTAATGCCAAATGGCACATTGTTCATTAATATGCAAAAATCAAAATCAAAATATACTTTATTCACGTAGGCTTCAAAGAAGCACTTATAAATCGTCATACATTAATGTAACAGAGTGACTCTACCACCGGATTCGGAATGCAGTCGTCTGTCGAGAAGAACCGGCAAGAAACTCGACAGTTACTCTTTTCAATCGCCAGAAAAAAAAATTATAAAATACAATCTTCATTTGAGTACTAGTATACAGTTTTGTGTTAGGTTAAAGTTTATGTTCACTGAAAGAACATACACTAGGTCCGACCAGTCCCCAAAGGTGGCACCTGTTCACAAGTATGACGTATGTGCCAGCCATCATTTCACTCAGCCTTATCAGAGGGAATGTAATGACCCGATATTAGAATTAAACTTATTGCACGTATAAATAAATTGTCATGTTTGCTCTATTTAGTTTTAGACTCGATGAGAAATATACCGTATTTTGTGTAACATGAGTGAATTTCAAAAGATAAAATATTTTGTTTACTATAAATGCAATTAGTGCGGTACAAATAAGCAACACAAATAATACGCTATCAATTCAGATGAAATCTGCCGTCCATTACAGACTATGTGCTGCCAATTATGTGGAATTCGGTTAATCGCGTCCACATTGGGAGAAAATATGTATATTAAATAGATACTTAAGTACCTATTTGCTCGTAAGGATGTTTATTTATTATTATTATTTATTTAATTTATAAATTAACCAGATTATCTATAAATAAATTTCATGAGTGCTTTCTAGTTGCTACATATACATTATGAAAAAAAATATTTTAAAAGTGTCACGTAGTATTAGGTAAAAAATTTCATAAACGACTTACTGAATAGCAATGTTTTATATTGTAACTATCGGTTATTATAAAATATTTAGTTAGCTCTTTTCCACTCTAATCCACTGTTTAAATCCATTAATGGATTAGATTCCGCGTAGTAGTACACTCTAATCCATGAATGGATACTCATGTATAGTAAATAATAGTTACATTCATATGAATTATTTATCATACCTGCGGTATTGCGGTTTCTCAATAATTCAGTGCTGTTGAAAATTAAATCGAGTGTTTGCAGAAGTGACATTTTCATTTACGAATTTTGAAAAACAGAATGTGTGCGTTCCACGTAACTGTGCTATTCAGATTTCTGCATTCAATGTAAGTAAGTTTAACAGGTAGTGGAGGGTTCGTATTTAACGATGCGTCGTGCTGGAGGCCAGTAAACACTCTGTGGTGTTTGAGCCTGGTCCGGGGGACCGCCGGCGGACCTCAGGGAGATCCACCACGCCCGTTTGCACTGACATCCGCATTTGCTTACGTCTGAACTTTAATGTGTTTAATAATAGCCATTCGAGAAACCGAGGCTACTCGCCTACTTCTGAAGAAGTGCAAATATAATATAAACTAGCCTTCCGCCCGCGGTTTCACCCGCGCGTAATCTCTTTTTTCAAATATCCCCCCTTCCCCTCACATTTCCGGGATCAAAAGTACCCTATGTTCACCGGGGATAGTGTAGCTTTCCAACAGTGAAAGAATTATTCAAATCGGTTCAGTATTTTCAGAATTGTTATTCCCGCGGGAATGAGAAGTTTCCGGTAGGAATTTTATAGCCTATGTCTTAATCCGGGTTATAAACTATAAGTGTGCCAAATTTCATCTAAATCCGTTCAGCCGTTTAGGCGTGATTGAGGAACAAACATCCAAACATCCAAACATCCAAACATCTAAACATCCAAACATCCAGACTTTCGCATTTATAATATTAGTAGGATATAACTGTAATTACTTTTCTGCATAAATTGAAGTGATCATTTTGTTGGATTCTGCGGAGGTTTTCTAGAAACAGCCTCAACTAAGTTTCAAGTAGATTCTTAAAATAACAAGATTGCTCAGAATCCAGGACATTTTATCGTCGTCGTCATCGTGATTGACCACTTAACCATATCAGAGGGATTTTAATGATCCGCCACGTAGCGCCAACAACCCAGAGACAATTTAGTGAGCATGACTTCGAAAGCTCAAGCTATGCTATTATCAAAAACAAATAACCAGTGACTGTAACACCGATGGAAAAAAATTACAACTGCACTGCTGCAACACTTCCAAATGCACTGTTTAGCTAAATCCACTGTGTAAGTCGAAAACTGATTTACAAAGTTACAGGCATAGCGAACTTTCGCATACATGTGATTATCATTTTATATTGTTATTTGCGTCTATTCCCATTCATCACCACTGGCTTTGTCACCACTGGGGACAAATGGGAAAAATATTCCCGATTGTTGCCAGTGGTGACGTATAACACTTACTTTCCCAGTTGTAGCCACTGGTTTATCACCACTGGTGACTTGTGTTTGTTTCGCAAAAAGTGCATATTTTATTTAAGTGATGATAATGTTCATCTGTGTAGCTAATTTGCGCGTTCTGAATATTGGACCCAAGACCTCGAGATCAGCCAATATATACTCACTTATACCACTTGTCGGACATTTCTGAGACATTCAACTTTCTATACCTATAATTGCCTTGTGAATAAATGAATGGTAACAACTTAGATTAAAACATTTTTGTTTTAATCTAAGGGTAACAAACAAACCTTACTACTTTTGTTTTCAATTATTATTTCGGTAAGCCAGATGTTCCGCTATTTTTATGCAGGCCTGTGGCACAGTATTACAAAAACCAACTGTGCCTGTGGTTTGGGACCATATATTTTTTGTGCCACTGCGCTTCTCTGTGTGTGTCAATTTGCTTAACGAGGACTCTACGACTACTTGTGCGAGACAGACGTAAAGACGCCAGTATTGGCATGGCAGTGCTATATTAACTGTGCCATCACAATATATACTGGATTGTGTTATGTATGTACAAAAGAACATACAAAATTTTTCAAAGAAATCAGATTGTCATCAATTTAACACAAGAAATAAACATAGGCTTGCTATTCCAAATATTAGGCTTCAAAAGATTGGAAATTCTTTTAAAGGATTAAGTATTACAATGTATAATAAATTGCCAATGGATGTTGTTAGCTTACCCATAAATCAATTTAACACGTTCATTGCGGGACCAAAAATACTGAACTTACCAAGGGTGCGACATGAACTCCATGATTCTCGTGTAGAAATTCACTATGGTGCGACATGAACATCATTTTGCCATGTCTGTTTTCAATAAATTTACAACACATTTAAAAAAGCATTGCTAAATATCTAGTTGTCTCTTTCTAACTCATGGATTATCATATGAAATAATCCGCCGCACTGTGGTGAGACTCACATTTTTTTGCACCGCACGCTGGTAAAGTCAAAGATGGCCTTATACTGGTCATGACGCATGGAACGTGTTAAGTCGTGTATCAAGACCCGTCTGATGAAAAAAGGTTACTAGAAAATTGAAGATTTTCTTAATGATGGAGATCTGTAGATACTGGTAGTAGTAATGCTTCGCTCCCTGTCCGCGCAAACTGTATTTTAATCTGTTGTCATTGTTGTTAAATCTACATACGTCCTACAGTTATAATTTTTTTTTCTTTATTATTATTATTATTTCTACATTTACACGAAAAACTGTATGGCTTAGTATAGATAGATTTATTATCAATGTTGTATAAATTTCTTTGGCGATTAAAAAGAGTAACTGTCGAGTTTCTTGCCGGTTCTTCTCGACAGATGACTGCGTTCCGAAGCCGGTGGTAGAGTCACACTGTAATCGACGATTCATAAATACTTGATACAAGTTTACATGAATAAAGAATATTTTGATTTTGATTTTGATTTTATTATTAGCAATGTACTTTTTTATATTGTAAACTAAAAAAGGTTGTTAAAAACAAAGTGTTTTTATAAATCGGGTTAGTCGGCAAACACCTCACCAGATGGCAACCGCTCACAGCGCCCTTCTCCATTGAAGGAGGTTTTCACAAAAAAGCATTGCTCAATAATTAAATATGCTGCCATGCAGTCAGCTCTAATTTTCAACTCTTTATTTTCATGTGCATGGGATAAGGTTCCCAAAGCGAAAATTTAACCAATGATACGACAAGGTTTTTTACACTCGGCGCTTACAAGGCTTACTTTGCTACGGATGCGGTCAAGTTAAGCTCAATCCAAAAACAACCTACAAAACGCTTTCGCATTTTATTTACCCACACGTTTTTCCAACTCAAGCAAATCTCTTTATTACACAAGTTCACGGACTCCCCGACTGTGTATGTACAGAACCAACCAAGTAAAGTCAACAAAAACTTAAATTAAACATTGGCAGAGACATTATGTCACTGGAATTTCTCTTCATAGTATAGAAAGTAAAGTATCAGCCTATTAATGTCCCACTGCAGGGCAAAGGCCTCCATTCTTAAAATCAAATAATCGCTACAATGATGGGTATTGGCTTAATCACCACGCTTGCCAAATGCGGATTGGTGATCACAAACTCGAGCTGTGTCCGAAAAAATCAACACAAGGTTAGCTCGACCCGGGAATTGAACCCAGAACCCCGAGATCTGGGCCCGGTCTTAAACCACTAGACCATCGAGGCGTTAATAGTATAGAAGCATCAGTATTATACTAATATCCATGTTTAAAACTACATGGAACTTTAAATCCTTTTATAGTATTTTTATGTCACTTCAGTTGGAAGACAGGACAGGTACATAGCCCACCAGAGGGATATTTAGCTGGGAAACATCGCTAAATGTGCTTACACACTAGGCTCTGAAAAAGTCCTCCCAATAGAATCCCGGAATCAAACCCGTTCACACCGTTGTACAAAGGCGGTATGTCGTGCGGTCTAGTTGGTGGTGAAGCGAAAACAAAAAAAAAAAACAAACAGTTCCGGTGGCTCAATGGCGTTGCTATTCCTTTACAAACAAAGGCATTTACTCGTTTTTTGCATCAGTTAATTTGTGTCCTGAAAGCAGGTTATTTGTGAAAAATGAACTCGAAATGCTTTTTCTAGTTTTTTTTTGTGTACAGTCAACAGCACATCACGGTATACACTTGCAGTTCGATAATAGCGCTTATGCCCCCGACATAAGAGCGGTACAAAGTCCAAAGTGTTACGTCTGACGTGCTGTTGACTGTACATGTGCCATCTATGTACGTTATCATATTTTTAGCGACTAAATAACTCACCCCGATATAAACTGACACGTTTATACTCGTACGCGACAAGCTATACAACCCTACAACCCGCGACATTCGCCGAAGTAGCCGACGACGCGTAGGTAATCTCTACTATCACACTACCGGTCATATCCGAAAATTGACACTTTTAAATTTAATGGCACCGGCTCCGAACAGATGCGTGCACGCATCCTCACTGTTTTTGTAAACAAACACAAAAACTCCTTATTAACGGGCTCTACATCCTTTCTAGGAATGATCTCGACTCGAGCTGCTAATTACTCACGCTAAACGGTTGTTAAGATCGCCCGGGCCCGTGCACAATAATATTTTTCCCATTATTTTTAATTCATAAGAATGAACTATTAATTCATCTCATGTGATGTAGCGTGTGTACATAATTGATTTCACATTAGTTCAATATTTAAAAAAAAAGACTAAGTATTATTATAATGTTGTATTCCAAGCAATACGCTTAAAAGTATCTACGTCTTATCTTTTTAAGCCAAACAATACCTATCAGAAATTAAATTATTTAACCCCTCGAAGTTTCTCAGTAACGTGTGAAGCGCTAAAAATCATACCGTCTTTCAGTAAAGTTGGACAGCGCTGTTCCTACGGAGAAACACGGCTCGATTTCACGCGGGTTCGAAAAATCGTGTTTTTGATTGACTGTCGTGTTTTGACTGACTGATGGCCTAAAACGGTTTCTTTTGTGAAATTATACACCCCTAATGATAAATTCCGAAGGGGTTAGTGCTCAAAGTAGGAAAAAAACAACATTGGTGTTACACGAATGAGTTGTGTGATTACACTAATGAAAATTTATTAAACACAAATGGTGTTTAATAACCCTAATGATGTTTTGATTAAATTATAAAAAATGTGTAACTTTTGAATGAGTAATTAAAATAAGAAGACCCGGATCTAAGCAGTAGTATTTATACCTAAATATTTTTTAACAAAAAAAAACATTCTTTAGTTCTCACTAATGTGAAAATATCGTCAAATTACCGACCAAATAGCCATCACCTCATCTCTGTATGATAATAAAGCGTATAATTAATAACCGCTTGCTTGCTTATTTAAAAAGTAACGATCTCCTATGTGACTCTCAATTCGTGTTTGATAAGTAGTTCTACAATGGACCTTCTTTGTTACGCACGCAACGCACTTATAGAGCGAGACCACAGTAAGGCCATTGCTGTCCTTGGACATATCAAAGGCATTTAACAAGGTCTGGCACCAAGCCCTTGTTGGCAAACTTCCTTCCTATGGGATCCCCGCTCCAGTTTATGTTTGAATAAAACATTTTCTGACTGGACGTCGCATCAGAATAGTTGTTGAGTTCACCTCCGATTTACTTGAAATAAATGCTGGCTCCTACCAGAATTCTAGGCTATGCCAACTATAGCACGGTAGTCGAGAAGGACTTGTCCAGTGCATGTACAAGAAGTGGTGAAACTGAGACCTTTAGAGCTGGCATGGTGGACGAACTAAATCATTCTCTTCAAATTGTCTCAGTCTGGGTAGATGCCAATTAGGTCAGCTTTACCCATCAAAACACAGACATTATTTTAATAATTTCACAGAAGATATATTCCACCAAAAGGAGTGCTTTTGAGCTAACTACAACTTTTCGTGGTATATCCATCCCTCTGGCTATCTTCAGGTCCTTGGTATGAAAGTATCGAGTGCCTCTTTATAGAATCTGTAACAATAAATGTGCTTCTAAAAGGCTCGGCAAACTATTCAGGATGCTAAAACTTTCAGAACTTAAGTCCGTTAGTGCTTAGAGTATTGCTGCCATCTTTGAGATGGTTTTCTCGACGCCAGCTGGCTGCCTTGGACTCTATTGAGCAGAGTGTAAAGAGGCTTATCGGCGACAATGCTTTGTTTAAGAGCTTGCAGAGTCTCGATCATCGTGGAAATATTGCTTGACCCTCCATCTTTTACAGGCTCCACTTTGATGAATGTGCTTCTCAGATGCATGATATTAATTCTACCAGCTACAATACATTACCGAACGACTAGCCTCGGACAGAGGCCCCAGATCTTGGTGCTCTGTCGGGTCACCTCATCTCAGATTCGCTCCCTCAGAAAAACGCTAAGCCTAGCTCTCTTCAAAGCTCGCTGAGCGACTTTAATCTAATGGACCAGCCGTGCCGAAGTGTCCGCGTATCAGCTCCGTATTTCATGACATGAGACGCAGGTGTTATGCATAGTTTTCATGTAATATTAAAGAACCCATGAGAAACAATTTCATTCGTGTAAAAATGAATTTCATTAGTGTTACATAAAAATCGACACGAATGAAGCGACACAAATGACATTTTTAACGAAATCCTAAAGTTTTGTTTAAGGAATTGTTCCAGACACCAACAGAAAGTATATCGAAACATGCGTGTTTATGTGGCTAACCATCAGGCATTGAATTGAATTTTTAGCTAAAATACTTTTAATATAGTAATAATAAACACGAATGAATTTTTTTTTGTCTAAACACTGAAATCAAAACTAATGTTGATATCCTAGCAAAAAGAAGCGCGTGGCGCGTACCGTCACCTAGGTGTCTTCGAGTGCGACTGATGCTGTACTAGGTTGCATGGAAGGTTCCACAGAAAACCGACAGGAATGTTTGTAAATGGACAGTTATGTATGGTCTACACTAATGAGTGAAAAAACGGGGTCGCACATCCAAGCCCCCGGAAATTATATTTCTAGATTGTGCTTATTAAAACTACAGATGCTGTCTGACTATACGTTTATCAAAGTGTTAGGGGAAAACAAAAAACTAAGATTTCCCCAAGGAATGAATTTAAAAAAAATATGTTTTGATGAACAACCCGAAATGGAACCACGTACCACAAATGAAAATATGGACTTTTTTGCAATATTGTTTGAAATGTTTAACAGATAATGTAATATTACTGCTTGCGTCATATAAATAATTAGCCTAAGAACTTAATGAAACAAAAACATGGCAATTCAATGGCATATTTTTGAAGTTATTTCACGGAACATGTTTTTCGAACCCGCGTGAAAACGAGCCACACGTGTGATAAACAAAGTCGCTTGTGCTCTCGCCGCGGTCGGCCAGTAGGCCAGCAAGCGCGTACAGCATTGTCTACACTGTGGCGCCCGCCGTGTGGCTGCGTCAAGACAAAGCCGCTTAACTAGGTAAGTTAACTTGTTTTCGCCCCTCGATTCCACCTCGACGCTAATCTATACGTGAGTAGACCGGGAAGTTTGACCTCTCAACTGAACCCGAAGTTACGAATCGAAATTCTGCAAATTGAGCGTGTATTTTGTCAGCGGGGCTGTTTGTTTTAAGGAAAATGTGCGGAGTGGCAGTATGAAAATTAGAGGAATTTTGTTTTTCCTAAAAAAGGAAAGTCACGTCATGTATCTAGTCCATGTCATGTATATTTTTGATTGTGAACATTCGCACGATTGCTCTCAGACAGAGAAATGAAGATATGTTTACGTCGTAAAACGCGACATGTTTTCCTCCTTTCTTGAAAAATGAATAGCGAAACAGTGTCAGCTTTATTTCTTGCGAACTGTGGCATTCGTTAGCAGCTATGCCGCTTACGTAGATATTCTACTATGCCTTTAAAGGAATTTTCAGCGCTGATTCCTTTTATTGCCTCCGATAAAGTTTAATAATTAAGCGCGGAATATCAATGGGCTCGCGCACCGACCGCGGGGGCGGGCGGCACCGCGGGGCGCGCCTCGCGAGTACATTAGGCCGCATTCGGTTAAAGCTAATTGCTAATTTTAATGATGTCGCGATATTAAGGTGTGTCCACATTGCCGGCGCGCGCCCGCTGCTTGCTCGGCGTCCGTATGCTTGTCCGCTCGATAGAGCACGCATGCGAATAACGCTTTACCTGGCGCCAAACACGCATCTCCCAAGCGGGAGACCCGCCGCCAAAACAAAAATCGCCCGCCGCATTTTCCAAAAAAATATATACCGGCAAAGGTCCTCTAGGGAGCACCTAGAATTCAAAGAAAACCCCTAAAACAGAGATAGCTAATAAATCATTCGGCGCTATTATACAACATCTTAAGTGCACAATTGTAAGAAGTTAATTGCCTTTCGCAAAAAAGTGACGTCGCTAGGAAATCCGGTCATTCCCGGAAAAAGCAATAAATCTTGCCTAGCCGCAGATAGAGAGATCGCAGGGGCGGGGGATGCGTGAGCCGCGGCGAGCGAGCGAGCGCGATCGATCGGCCCGCGCGCGGCCGCTCCCGCCCGCCGAGTGCCGCCGCGCCCGCCGCAGCCGCAGCCCGCCGCCCCGGGCCGCACATCCTCGCCACCCGCCGGCCCGACTGCAGCCAGCCAGTCGCCCCTCTGCGCTGCTCGACGACGCTCGCGCGACACCCGGCCCCCCGCGACACCCGACTTCCCGCTCAGCGATGGAGGTAAGCGCCGCTGCACATTTTTTATTTCCTTCCAAACTTTTTCGAGACAACTTTTCATTCGGATTTTTTTTTAAAACACGTGCTCCATTATTAGCTGTATTAAGCATTTCTGCGAATTTTGTCCTAGTGTAGCATTTATTTTTCAGTGGATACCGACTGTACTTTGTTATAATTATTGTGTGCCTGGTGTTTGAAAAATATTGTTCATCTTGCGACAGTTCTCGCCGCTCATTCTTGGTTTGCGTCTTTTTTTTCTCATGTGACACGGACGATTTCTGCATTGAAGTAAATGTTTTTTAAAGAGTTAAAAACGGTAGAAAATAAGAAGTACCTAACTGTGCATTGGTGGAAGGAGGCGGATCTCCTGTGACGTTCATTACATAATAAAAAAAATTGTGTGCGCAGTATCTCGTTAAAATCAAGAGTGAGTCGTCGAGGGGCGTGTTTGTGTGTGCGTGCGGCGCGTGCCGGTGCAGCGTCGCGGCTCTTGTGTACGCATTCTGTCGACCTTTGCCGAGCCCCGAACCCCCAACCCCGATCCGACTACACTTACATTTTCACTGACCGTCTTCCTCTACGCACATCTATTTCTATCTCATACGGTATTTTTGCCGAAGGACGTGGCGTATATCCTTGTATTTTCGTAAGGTCGCGAATACGCATTTTCCTTCTATCTGAGGCATTGTAAGCTTCGTGCGTCGTTTCCGCCAGTCAGCCGCCCCGCGGCGGATCCGCAGCGTCTTTAGTGATGTGGAAATAATTTTCTGTGTTTTAAGGACGTTCGAAACATTATAGCTTAATTAAATGCCTCTATCAAGATACGTCTTTTCTACAATACTTCGTTTTCTTTAATGTTTTAGTAAAATTTATTATTAAAAGATTGTTCTCTTTGTCAATAAGCAAAGGAGACGAGCGAAAATCCATAGAAAGTGGGGCCTAGATTTT
This sequence comes from Mecyna flavalis, assembly GCA_949319885.1. NCBI lineage: Eukaryota > Metazoa > Arthropoda > Insecta > Lepidoptera > Crambidae > Mecyna > Mecyna flavalis. The sequence goes on along the minus strand of OX439425.1, from coordinate 24,593,780 downwards.
TTATGGATTACATACACTTACAGATTTAATCTTATTATGTAAAAATGAATTTTTATTTCTAATACACTACTTACAATTTATTGATCCCCTCCATGATAAAAAAGGTGTAGGATGATTTTGACATCTTTCTACAAAAATAAACCCAATTGTCAAGTTCACTGGGTCCGTTGTGAGAAAAGCTTAGGTCGTTTGTTTTAGCTGAAACCGTCCTTTAAACGTAGTTAAAGTCGTCAAATAGGTACGAGATACACCAAGCATTCTAACAATAACAAAAAAAGAAAAAGTATTCACTTATGTTATTACGTTGTTTGACATTTGATTTTCTTTACTTTTCTGTTGCTATAATGTTTTCAGAAAAATTAACGTGCCTTTATTCTAAGCTGTCATTTGTATGGGATCTAATCGAAAAATCAGTATTTAATTAATATTTTTACTAGCACCATTATTATTATTCTACGATATTCTACCGGACATACTATGCACTATGCTCATAACACACCGGATGCACTACAAAAACAATAGTTTTTCATTATTAGATAATTTTTTATCCCATGATGAAAAAATGGAATAAAAACTTATAAAAAAAGTTATAACGAACATTAAATATATTTTGAATTGTGTAACGAACATTAAAGATTAGGCTCATTTTCATCCGTCTCCTTTCCGGTTTAATATAATTAAATGTTCAGAGTTTGATAGAATTAAGATTTTATTAGATTGAGTTCATTTATAGCCAAAATAATTGGTGAATTCACTGAACCAAATTTGATGAAAAATTTGTAAAACAAAGACAATAATTGTATAAAATCTCACTCCTAATTTTACTTTTTCCTAATTATACATAAAAAACATACTAATGTTACGATGCAACATAAAATTATCACATAGTTTTTGCACACATACAATGCACAGGTAAAGCCACAGGCGGAAGCTAGTTAGATGATTAATAGTATCTACCGTCACTCAAATATTAATAACTTTCTCGGACGACTGGCTTGATAGGCCTTAATCATACCACATGCGCCCGAGGTTCGCGAGTTCTAATCCCAGGGCAAACATGTTTACGCTATAATGGTTTATGTCTTATCTCTCACAGCATCGTATCCCTCGGTAATTCTAATCTCGATAACAGATGATTACCTACTTGTGTTGAGTGAGAACATAATAATTCGATGGTATATTAATTTACTCACGCAAGTTTAATTTGAAATCAAATTAATAACTATGATGCTTTGCTTTTTATAAACCTTACTTAGTTTTCAGTCTACCATTTACTCTTTTGGGTACATTTCATGTCCACTTGCAATAACGAAGCGTTAACTTAATATTTTTTAAAGCTTCGAAGAAAAAACCGCAGACACGAAGAACCAAAACATATTTTTCAGTGATTATTTTTTTACTTTTTGCCAATACTTTATGAGACTGACGCAAAATATTTTAGTGGAAATATTATTAACAACGGCATTAGTTAGCAAATGAGCCATCGGCACAGAATATATACTAAAGCCATCGGCCCGATAACCGAGCGATAATGATCGCCGTTAGTTATAGATCGCAGGTTAAAAACCAAATTATTCTTTACTAGCTTTCCGCCCGCGGTTTTACCCGCGCGTAATTTCTTTTTTTAAATATCCCGCAGGAATGAGACATTTCCCGTAGGAATTTTATAGCCTATGTCCTTATCCGGGTTATAAACTATAGGTACGTGTGCCAAATTTCATTTAAATCCGTTCAGCCGTTAAGGCGTGATTGAGTAACAAACATCCAAATATCCAAACATCCAGACTTTCGCATTTATAATATTAGTAGGATTCATGTAGTGTTAAATTTTATCAATGCGCTTATGATATTATTGATCTAAAGATGACTCTACCTTCGGCTGCGGGGTGTTTCTCTGGGGAGAACAACCGGCAAGAAACTCAATAGAATAATTTTTCAGTCGCTAAAATTGTACAACATGAATAAAATATCTTCCATTTGTGTACTATATTAATCATATAAATAAAAATGACTTACTGTTGGTAAGTCTCGCTAATGGCGAGAACGGCTGAACCGATTTGACTAATTTTAGTCTTGAAATTTTCGTGAAAGTCCAGGGAAGGTTTAAACTGGAGAAAATATGGAAAAATTGCGAAGAAAATACTAAAATAAGTGATACGAAGTTCACCGAATCGCTTAAATAATAATATTATTCATAATCTTTGACTGCTACTAAATCTGTATTACAGACAGAATTTAAAATTACGAATCTCTGAGAATTAACTAGCTAACCCGGTGAACTTCGTATCACTTCGTTTGACAGGTAAGTGTGACAGTAAACAGTTTGTATGGGAAAATAAAATTGTCGTTTTTAGTATTTTCCTCGCAATTTTTCCATATTTTTAATGGTTGAAAGCCTGACGAATATTTCAAGACTAAAATTAGTAAAATGGGTTCAGCCGTTCTCGAGTTTTAGCGAGACTAACTAACAGCAATTCGTTTTTATTTATATAGATAGGCAACCAGATCGCAAGGTTCTTGTGTACATGAGATTCGATTAGCGATAGATAGCAAGACGATGGGTTCCGCGGACGATGTAAATGCTGCGACGAAGATTGCGCACGCGGGCGGGTTCGATTATTCGTCAGGGCCATCAATATTGTGAACTTAATTTCGATCGAGTAACCTATTGATTTATAAACTTTGATATCTGTTGGTGATAACAAAATAATTATATTAGTTTAATTTGAATTTAAGACTCTTTAGTAAGAGATTGGAATAAGAATACAGCATCATCGGTACAAAACACATTTCCACGATTTTTTGATTACAATAAAAATTAAATGTAATGTATTATGTGTAAATGTATTCTGGAGAAATAATTATTATACTCGTATGACAAACAAAGTCATAAAATAAACTTTTTTATAAAACTTGGATTTTACTTGTTTATAATTATCATAATTATACTTAGTAGTTTAAGAATCATGCCATGATCGCGTCGCGAGAAGTCTTGTATTCAAATCGATAAATATTGTATATTTCGATATTCATAGGTAGGCTTTGCAATTATCAACTCATCAACACTGGGCGAGCGTGGTAAATGAAGCATGACATATTACTTTATCGTCAAGATGTCTGTTTTTTAATTATGGAGGCCTATCCAGTCAAACATTTATAGGTTAAAAATGTAGTCAGATAGAATTACAGTCTTCAATTTTTACGAAAAATATAACATCTTTAATGAGAACCAAAACGGCTTTAGGAAAAAACATTCTACAATATTAGCTATTTATAAATACACCAAGGAAATATTCAACGTAATTAACAAAAAAAATATGCTGTTGGCCTCTTACTCGATATGAGTAAAGCATATGAAAAAGTTCAGTACGACATTTTACTGGATAAGTTATACCAGACAGGAATCAGAGGTATAGCGCACCAATGGTTCCAATCGTACCTCAACAACCGTTTCCAATATGTAGATATTGAGAATACAAACTTTGTAACTGGGGAAGTCACAACTACTAGATCCGAGAAACTTTTAGTCACTGGCTCGATCCCACAAGGAAGCGTCTTGGGATGTGTCTTTTTCCTCATCTATATAAATAATCTTCCTAATATATTGGATGAACACTCACTCTAAAAAATTAGAGCCAACAAAGAGCGATTTTCTCTTAGTTGAGGTTAAAATGATTGGCACAATCAAGATAATTCGTAAATCAACCAAACCCGATTAGTTAAAACAACATGTTGATCTGTGATTGATGTAAACAAGAATGGACACTTGTTAATACTGACAAACATTTACGTTGTTTCTATCATTAACAAATTTTTATGTGTAATTCGATCATTTGTAATAGTTAGCACGAACAAGTAATGTTTGTAGAATCAAACAATGAAAATTGATCTAAATGATCATGTAAAATAATAGATTTGAATATTTTGTTTGTTAGATTATCAAGGCAGTCTTATTTGATTTACTTAAGACCTCTTATTCAGATCATCTAACATTTTGGTTTTTAAAACAACTAAGAATAATATTTAAGCTAACAAAACCCACTAGTCAATTTGATAACTTCAAATTATTAGATTAACTATGAATCCAATGTTTCATTTTACTAAGACTAGCTTGTTTGATTCGATTTTCATGTTAGTTGAAATAAACATTCAATTGCTCGAATGAACAAACAAAGGGAGTGAAGGGAGAGGGAGCGGGGGCGACCGTACCCCGGCGCGTGCGATGCGAGCATGTCTATACCAGTTTTTTATTGTACGACGCGACGCGGTGACGTTTCTTCAGCGTAGGTGTGTTTTTCTTTATTTTAATAACTTAAACTTGAGTTATTGTTCATGTGATTCTGTTGCATCTGAACGGAGTAATGGATGAAGTTGATGAACTCCTCAGGACGTGGCAGTTGGAATATTTAATCCCCGAATTTAACAGTAAGTACCTACTTTTACCAACTGAACGGTTGGTCAGTTTGTTTTTATGTATTTCTATCTTAAAATCTTGATCACTGATAGTAAACGTCCAAATGCGCAGCCCACTTCGCCTTCTTTCATTTTATCTAAGTAGGTACATCCAGTTGTGTAGGCCGAGCTTGCCATACCAAGCCACTATGATGCAGGTGTGCAAAACTGAAGACTGCGCATCTGGAAAGTTACTTACAAGTTCTTGTAGGTCTAGATAAGTACATACAATAAACAAATTATATCTATCTATCTCACAAGAGATAAATAGATATAATTTGTTTATTGTGTGTATGTATTGTACAAACAGTCCGCTCTAATATTATAAATACGAAAGTGAGTTTTATTTGCAGCGTAATATATTATCCACCAATTTACAATTATAACCTACAACAAACAAAGAGCATTCATTACCAATTCCACCACAAATTCAACACGTGACTTTGCATCGTAAGTTTGTTTCTTGCTCTTAGATACAGAATAAGGATTTTAATTAATAATTTCAGAACAACAAGTAACAATGCAGGCCTTATCGGCCCTGACTGATGCTGACATTAAAGAAATAATCCCTTTAGCGGGCCCTAGGTCACTTTTTATGAGGTGCTGGAGGGCTTGGAAGACGGAGTTCTTGACAGTAATATTCCTTTATCTATTTGTTAACCGACTTCGAAAGTTGAAGGATAACAATTCGAGCTCTATGACGTCCGTCTTGGTCTAGTGGTTCGCGAGCCGGACTACGAAGCAAGCGGTTGCGGGTTCGAATCCCGCAAGGGCCAAATGTTGTGTGATAGATAAGCATTATGAGCATAATATGTAGGTATAAACGTAGTTGTTATATAAGTATATCTATCTGTTATCCTAGTCGCCATAGCACAAGCTCACGCTTAGTTTGGGGCTAGGTGATTGCTTTGATTTTTGGAACAATGTATTATTATTATTATTATTTATGATCTATATACATATATAATAATGTCATATTTACACAGTTTTATTACTCTATATCAGCTTCTAAACGAGTGCCGAATTTTAATAGTATGATTGTGCGTGCAGTCACGTGAACTGACACATACATGCGCATTCGATTTAAGACCTTAGTCCCTACAATGACATAAAATCACGTCTGTATACTTTTCATTGCTCGTAACTGTACATATTAGGGTAGGTAATCAGTATTCATTACGCTTTAGTTAAATTAAAAAAATAAGAGATAAAGGGTATGTAATGTAAAGAATAAACCTACTTCAAATCGTTTAATTAATAACTAGGGAAAAACAAAAGTTTAATCTAAAACTATTGTTTTTTTCATATTATAGGGGGGCAAACGAGCAAGTGGGTCACCGATGATAAGTGCTCACCGCAATTAATTTAAAATAAGTTACCTAAATATGCCAACTATTTTTTGTGCCAGCCAGCCTTAGATAATTAATAATCAAAGGTGCCATTAATACCTATCTATTTGAGATAAGCCTTGTATATATATTAGCCTTTATAAAAATTGTTGGTATTTCAACATTTTTAGAAGATTAATCTTATTTCTCATTTTAGTTATCAAGAAATCATTTTAATTTGTAATTCTTTGGCACCACCTCATTATGTCAAAGTACCTAACCCTGTTAACTTAACTTGTTGACAATCAGGGAACTTTAATAATAAAGGGACATAACATTTATTTTCAGAATTTTTCTATATTTGACTCACTACTAACCAGTACTAAGGACTTGATTGTAATTCAAGAATCTTCTGAACAAGATAAAGAAAACCAACTTCCAATTTTAGACCTAAATAGTGAGGCAGTTACTTCTCAGTGCACAGTATGTAACTTTTTGTCTATTTTGAGTTTTAATCATCTAAAGATTCATTATTGTACTATGTCAAATTATTATACCACTACTTTCAAGCAAGTTATAAACTGTCAGATAGTTCTTTTGTAATTTCAATGTTTGTTGCACGTTTGGAAGAATTGTTAATGTTTGGAATTAAAATGATAAAATCCTATAATTATTTTTGGTATTCTGATAAAATATCATTAAATAGAAAATTGTTAGTGACTTTTATAATCTTAATGAAAATTTGACATGAAATCTCCTTCACAGGTACTAGAAAATCTTTTAAAAGAATCCCTGGATTCAGCATCACTCCTTGCATTCAAAGGGAGCTGCCTTACTGGTGATAGCACTAGAAATTTGCTGGCATCGGTGATTGCAAAGGCAATCCTTACTGAGAATAAAAATTCGCCTATAAATGGAGCTATTTATTATAAGTGGGCTCATCACATTAAAGAGCTTTTTCCTGGTGAACGAACTACCACTTATTATATTCCTGCATGCACAACTGCAAATGGTATTGTACTTCAAGCTAAAGGAAAACTAGTAAACCAGGTCCTAAACAAAAGGAGACGCTTACAAAATTTAGGTGCTTTACCTAAAGGTCGGAAACGGAGTAGAGAAGAAAGTCCCACATATACACCGAATCCATCTCCAAGACCTTTACCGAGTATTTACACTGACACAGAGGAGAACTTGAATGTTGAGGATGATTTACAATGGCTAGAAAATTCATCTGATCCTTGGAGCTTAGTGGAAAACAAGTGGAAGCTGACTTATAAAGCAAGGACACGAATTTTATATGACTCAAATAATATTACATGGATTGAAAAATATTTTGAAAAGTATCCAGCATTGCGAAAACCACAAGGATATATTTTGGTATATTTTTTAAATGGCCTTATATTCATATCCTTTTTTTTGCAGAATATTACAGGAACTAGCTGTAGCTTGCCATATAACATTGGAATACTATTCTAAATACTTATTAACCTCTTTTGGTTCTAAAACCATTTTTATCTCTCCCACATAGTTTTAGATTTGCTCCTTGAAACCCATAAACTCATTGGTTTTTCCAATTGTGATATGATGTAAAGTACCAAGAATAGCATGTCGCGCATTATTACATTTTAAATTATTTTTTATCATGAATAATATTTCTATGCTAATTGTCAATAAATGTATTCTTATATTTTTCAGTTACTTCAAGACTTTAATACTGCGCATGAGATTTACAAAGACAATTTATTTATAAATTATCCTTTGCTGAAAAATAAGTTGGAAAAGCTCTTAACAAACAAGAAATCAACTGAAGCATATTCCAAAAATCTATTAACGCTTATCAAATGTAAGTATGTAGTAGTAAATTTCAGCATATTATAATAAATAAAAGCTTAAGCTGGGTTGTTACTACACAAATCCATTTATGTTTGATCTTATAAGTACTCAAACTTAGTTCGAGGGTTCGATTCCCGCACAAACGACTGATGATGAGACCGGTTTATGTTGGAATCCCACCAAAAACATTTTAAAAAAAGGTTCCAAGTTCAATACAAAAATTATGTTTGTCTGTGGGCTTCGCCGCAAAAAGAATGGAGATCTAAATGAGTGCCAAGTTAGTAGGTTAGATTTGACTTGGCCAGTTTTCATTACATCAATTATTTTAGGCTATGGATGTTGTTGTCTTATATTTCTAATATTTCAGCTTCCCGCGAGGAAACGTCAAATTTAGCTGGGTTTCTAAGCATACCCTATTTATTAAATACTGCGGCGATCAAAAAAAAACAAAAGCGCACTTCGGAAGCAGGCCCAAGTAACTGGAAGCCAAGCAGGGTTGAAGTTAGAGAAGGCTTTATAAAGCACGTCAAATCTAGTGCTGAAATCAGCCAGGCAATCGAACAGCGCTTAACATTATTGAATAATAAAGGTTTGGCATCCCAACCATACATGATAGTGGTAGGTGAGTCATTGGAAAAAATTAATACTTACTTAATTATTGCAAACCGAACTGTAATCTATGAAAGACATAGTATTTTGCAGGCTGTCGATACATGTTATAAAATAGTTTGGGCCTTAAATCTTGAATATGGTATGGAGACATACCCAGTATGGTACTTTATTCAGAAAGCTATATACAAAATGACATCGTCTTATGATAAAGGCTCTACTACCGTTGAGTCCCTACTTACTGATTGTAATATGTAATATTTTAGTTTTTAATACATGTGACAGTGCCATATTCAAGCGACTGATTTGAGATGTCGTGTACCTGATTCCAAGTTGTACTTCATTATTGAAAAAAAGTATGTAAAATATGTACCTACTTTCTTTACACATAATAATATTAATTTTACGAATTGTAGATGTTGTAACAATATAAATGTAACCCACACACTACCTAGTGGCTTCATAACCGATCCCAAGACTCTTGTCGCAGGGCTAGGTAGCAAGTGCGTTATTTCTTACTTGCATAATTATGTTTAAGTAAAAGGAGATCGCTGCAAATTAATAATTTAGGTGATCAGTTAAAAGAAATAAATCTTTTTCATGTTCTATTCTAGTCTTAATATATAAAAATACTTGTTACATACCTATTGAGGAAAAAATATATAATGTAGGACCTGAGATACCAAGTTGAATTACTAAGTATTTGTGATACATTACAAACTAGTTTATTAAATAGGACATTTATTGCTTATTATAAATATATTATAATATAATATTCATAATTATCTTTAAAATAGTTAGTGATTGTTGTAAAAAAGGTATATCTTAGAAGACAGTTTTAAATTTTAATCACAATGATTACTTGTTTTATATGTTATAAAGAATTGTCAGACCTTAAACATCTAAGGTCACATTTTCATTTAATTCACACTCCAAAAGAACTCTCTGTATTCAAGTGTGTACAAGATAACTGTAATCGTCAATTCCAATTATTTAATTCATTTAGGAGACATGTTTTGCGGGAACACTCTTCAGAAAATTCAAACGTAGTAAACATTTTAGAGCAGCCTGATCATACAGCAACTGATGTATGTCCTACTATACCTACTCATAATATTATTTATCAACAACAACTATCACAAGATTTTCCACAATCTTCAAGAGATTTAGGGACAGTAGAGAAAGCACTGGCAATTTTCATAGCCAGTTTATACGCCAATCAATCACTACCGAGAAATATTATCCAAAAAGTTATTGAAGGCTTCCAAAATTTCATTACAGATAGTTTACTCTTGGCCATAAAGCAAAACCTTGAAACCTTAAGTTCCGATAACGCTATTTTACGTAGTAATCTTGATACTATTGTAGGTTCGATAGAACCATTATTGACAAATCCATGGAAAACATTTAACACTGAACACAAACGTATTAATTATTTTCTTAGAAATCAAACTTACATTACACCAGAATCAATAGTTATTGGTCAGAGATTAGAAAAAGTCAAAAGAATGGGAGTTAACCGTCTTGTACCGATAACTTGTGAAGAACATTTCATTCCACTTCGTAAAGTTTTGAAATTATTTTTCTCTCTTCAAAATGTCTTAACTGATACTATAAATTATATGAACCGTCTTACACATAATACGGACTCAAATGCTGCAATTGAAAATTTTATACAGGGTACATTTTGGCGAAATAGAATGAAATCTAATGTAGGTAAAATTGTAATACCCATTTTTATGTTTTTTGACGATTACGAAACTGGAAACGCATTAGGATCTCGATCAGGACAACACAAACTCGGGGCTGTTTACGCATCAATCCCTTGCTTACCTCCTTGCCGATTATCCTCACTTAGACACATATTCCTGGTTCTTCTTTTTCACTCGTCAGACAGAGTTCAATTCGGGAACAAAATCATATTCCGGTGTGTTATAAATGAATTAAATTTTCTTAGTGAACATGGTTTAAAATTTGACTTGCCTAATTTTACTGGTGTAGTTTATTTTGAGCTAGGCTTAATCCTGGGCGACAATCTAGGTATTCATGCTATAACCGGTTTTGTGGAGAGTTTTTCTGCAAATTTATCGTGCAGATCATGCAAAGTGAGAAAAGAGGATTTAAAATCGCAATGTTATGAAAACAAAAACTTGTTACGTACATTCGAACAGTATGAATCAGATATTTTACTAAAAAACCCGTCAGAAACTGGTATCAAAGAGAAGTGTATTTGGCTTGATGTGAAAAATTTTGATTTGTTTAATCAAATTGGCGTTGATTGTATGCACGATATATTAGAAGGCGTTGCGAAATATGTCATGTTATTTATTTTACTTCAATATTTAAGACGTTCGAAATTATTTTCATTAAGTTTGCTGAATGATAGAATTCATGCTTTTGCTTATGGTCCTGACTTCAGAAACCAACCTTGTACTTTGACTATGGAACATTTACTTCATGGAAATGTTCGTATGTCAGCATCAGAAATGCTTACTTTTTTGAGATATTTTGGGTTGCTGGTAGGAGAGTTTGTACCTAAGGATGACGAAACATGGGAATTATATAAGAAATTGAGAGCGCTTTTAGAATTAGTTTTATCTACAGCTTTTGCGAAAGGGACCGAAGAATTATTACAAACTACCGTAGCAGAGTTCAATGCTATGTATATATCACTAACTAAAGATTTTTTAAAACCCAAGTTTCACAATTTAATACACTATCACTCTGCACTTGAAAAACATGGCCCTCTTATCTTTTTATGGAGCATGCGATTTGAAGCAAAGCATAGATTATCTAAATTAGCTGCAAGTGTTTCGTGTAATAAAAGAAATATTACTTTGACCTTAAGTAAGAAGCATCAGTTACATTTAAATGAAATATTTTTGAAAGGTAAATTAGATGACGTACTTCGCACGGGTCCTGTTGTAGATTGTAGTCTAGATGAAAAACAATTCCTTTTCTCCAGTTTAGAATTAGACCAATGTAAGTTATTAGACAAAGTTTCATGGGCTACTATTACTTCAACTCGCTATGTAGCTGGCACTATTGTAGTTTGTAGTACATTTTCAAACCAAGAATTGCCTGTATTTTTAAGAATACAAAATGTTTATTTGTATGATTCTCAAAATCTTATTTTTATTGGAAATCTAATACATACACTGAAGTTTGATGATCATTTCTGTAGTTACGAAGTTATAGAAACAAATGATGCGCGGAAGGCAATCAAATTCGATTCATTAGTATCGCCAATTCCTTGTAATATTAATATTTTAAGCAGTGGCAAAAAATATGTGACATTGCGCTGTACTCTATAGATATAATAAACAACTTGATTTTCTATACTTTGTTTTATTTTATCAAAAATATTTAACCAATACCTTTGCGCAATTATTCTTATTCAAATAATAAATAAGATTAACCTAGCAATGATTCATAATTATTTTCCAAAACTGAGTGAAACTTTAGACATTATAAGTCCTTCTTATCATGTGCTGCCCACTTACAAATATCATTCTCTTTCAGAGATTCTGAATCTACTAATCTTGTTTTAGAAACTGGTACTAGCTTATAAGAACATATTTTTTTTTATTACATTCTGCACCGACACTAATTTTTTATTCGTTTGCAATTTGAACAGCATCCCTGGAGTGGCACATTATGAATACCTTTATTATGTGCCACTCCAGGGGTGCTATTCAAATTGCAAACGCATAAAAATTTGTAGTATTATAATATAAAGGTATTCATAATGTGCCACTCCTATTGATAGATCTTACTTTTTTTTATTTACTTTTAAGCGATGAACTCAAGTATGTAAGTACTATCATTCAACGCCATATGTGGGCATTCAAGAGTTGATTCTATTCTAGTTTTTTGGATCTAGCCTGTCTGGTTCTGTATGGTATGGTAAAACTTAACCGATAAGGGTACAAGTTAAGCAGCATTTCGTGCGGAAAATAAATTAATGTCAGAACGAAATAATTCTACTTAACTTAAATCCTTATCGGTTTACATTTTACAATCATACAGGACCAGCCAGGCCGGACCCAAAATGCTCGAACAGTCATAGTTAACGGAACTAAGTGTGTCTTGGTTTATTTGAACACGTTTCATATTCATGTTGACTAACGTTTTAGTTGATTTGAGTAGGGGTTGTTTGTTGATACATTTGGTATATTCCCGATTGCCCCCACAAGGATTGCCACCGGTGGCAATGGGGAATGAAAATTCCCAGTTGCCTCCGGAGGCGACCGAGAAGTTATTGCCCCCACTTTAGCTTCGCTGTACATTGCTCCTCACTCCCTTGTAAAGAATGAAAGCATGAAATAACTTATTCAAAACCTGCCCCTTAGAGATGATATCATTTAGGCTATAGAAAATTATATATAAGGGGCAGGTTTTGAATAAGTTCTTTCATGCTTTCATTCTTTACGAGGGAGAGAGAAGCAATGTAAAGCGAACCTAAAGTAGGGGCAATAACTTCCCGATCGCCTCCGGAGGCAACTGGGAATTTTCATTCCCCATTGCCACCGGTGGCAATCCTTGTGGGGGCAATTGGGAATATACCCTGACCAAGATCTTAGTTGATTTAAGCAGGGTCTATTAGTAAATACAATCATCTTTCATGTTCATACTGACCAAGATCTTAGTAGATTTAATCAGTGTTATTAGTAAATACAATCATCTTTCATGTTCATACTGACCAAGATCTTAGTTGATTTAATCAGTGTTATTAGTAAATACAATCATCTTTCATGTTCATACTGACCAAGATCTTAGTTGATTTAATCAGTGTTATTAGTAAATACAATCATCTTTCATGTTCATACTGACCAAGATCTTAGTAGATTTAATCAGTGTTATTAGTAAATACAATCATCTTTCATGTTCATAGTGACCAAGATCTTAGTTGATTTAATCAGTGTTATTAGTAAATACAATCATCTTTCATGTTCATACTGACCAAGATCTTAGTTGATTTAATCAGTGTTATTAGTAAATACAATCATCTTACATGTTCATACTGACCAAGATCTTAGTTGATTTTATCAGTGTTATTAGTAAATACAATCATCTTTCATGTTCATACTGACCAAGATCTTAGTTGATTTAATCAGTGTTATTAGTAAATACAATCATCTTACATGTTCATACTGACCAAGATCTTAGTTGATTTAATCAGTGTTATTAGTAAATACAATCATCTTACATGTTCATACTGACCAAGATCTTAGTTGATTTAATCAGTGTTTATTAGTAAATACAATCATCTTTCATGTTAGTGGTGTACAATCTCTTGGTTATATTAGATAAGCAGCAATAGTAAGAGCAATCAAAACCATCTTTGTTAATGTATCTAACTTCTTGTCAGGCTCGTATGGAAACAAGATGCATGGTAAGAATAATCACAATCTTGGTTGGAACAACAAGTTTTTTTTTAGAGTGTGTGTTCTCTTTGCCGATGACGTGTCTGTACTTATGACATGCTCTAGTACCAGTGAATTGGAAATAAAACTGAACAGCACGTTAGATAAAATAGTAAAATGGCTACATAATGTACATAATTTGGAACTAAATCTTGCAAAAACTAAAATTATTCAATTTAAACCTTACCAAAAAACACCATTAAAAATATTATATAATTATAAGGACACTAAAATAGAAACCGTTAATTCCGCCACATTACTAGGAATAGATTTGGACACGCATTTGAATTGGAAAAATCATATAAAAAAATTACTTAATAAAATTTCATCTTTTGTTTATGCTCTACACCATTTGAAAAGAGTTACGGATTTTGAAACATCTCTTGCAGCTTATTATGCATACGCATACTCCAGACTCTCTTACGGAGTAATATTCTGGGGGAACTCTTGCGACGTTAACAAAGTATTTATACTGCAGAAAAAGTGCGTGAGGATATTAACGAACATAGGCCAGATGGAGTCATGTAGACCGTACTTCATAAAACACCAGATATTAACTCTTACATCCATATACATTTTAGAGTCCTGTAAATTCGTCAGAAATCATCCAAATCTTTATTCTCCTGAAAATAAAATAAGAAGAAATAACAGGTACCAAAATAAACTGAAATTAACTTTCTCCAAACTAAATTTAGTAGCGACTGGCCCTCAAACTATGATACCAAAAATTTACAATCATGTTCCAAATTATTTAAAAGAAATAGATGACCCCAAGCAATTTATTAAAGCTCTAAAAACATTCCTTTCAAATAAATGCTATTACAATCTACAAGAATTTTTTAATGATAAATATATGTAATTATAATATAATGCTTCAATTTCTCTTTAATGCCTGTTAAAATAAATAAATTGATTAAAATTTAAATATTTACTATTAATTTGATATTTATTTGTTATTGAATTGTTATCATGTAATTGTTTATCGTTCATAATATTCTCAAGTAATATGTGCAATGTGAAAGCTATTTCAATTTATATTCCAATTATAAATGTTAATTTATGAATAGATAACCATAATATTTAATATTAAGCTTTCTTAAGTTTTTATATTTTTATGTTGCAATGCCCTTACAGGGCGTCACATGTATACCTTTGTGTTAATATTAATTACCAACCTTACATTGTAATGTGACTCGCAATAAACGATTTGAATTTGAATTTGAATTTCAGTCATTAAAAATAATAACTCGGTTATAATAAAATGTTTAATTAAAAATTACTTACCGTATGACTTTCCTGAATCTTCGCTATAAAGCTTTACTCATAGTATTTTTTATTGCTACGACTATAATAATTCTGAAGTAAGATGGTTTATAGCGTAATAAACATTGAAATGTCTAGGCATTGGCTGAAAATATGACACCTAAAAGGTGCGACTATTACACGGCACTTTTAATAGTAAAGAAAGGCTTTTAATGCATCATGTTATTTTATTTAACTTTACAGTTTGCAGTAAATAAGTCGAGTTCTAATAAATATGACTCATAGGTACATTCTTTTACTTTTGAAAATCAAAATTAATTCTCTAATTAAGTAGGCTGCTCGTCTGTCTGTCACGCTTTCTCCAACGTCCCTGAACAGATTTTGTTAACATTTGGTACAGATTAGACCTTAAACTGAACTAGAACTATAAAATATAATTGCTCCGTTCTAATGGGATAATTCAGAAAAAGGAGTGTTTTCTTTTAATCTTACTCGTCGCCATAGAGAAAGAGGTCAACGTAATTTTTGTAACGGGAATCGTATATAAGCGTTGAAGAATAATTTCTAGACTTATTTTTCACATATTATATTAGTACGATTTCAAGTCTACGAAAAATTTGGCAAATCAATTGATTTGGCTCTCAATAGAAAACGTAATTTTAGTTAACGAAGTTATAAATAGCTTTACCTACTTAATTATTTAAAGACGAAGTATACGATTTAAGACTCTTAAAATAACACCATTTTAAAGAAAATTTTAATCGTAAACGTTGAATCATAATAGCAGAAATCCTAATTATTTATGATAATTAGGACGTGTGATTGCTGCCACCAGCGAATGTAAACGACTGATGCATTTGCACGTAATTGACCGAAAATTGACCCGGAACAATTTTAACGAATGATTTTGCACGAAACGGGTCGAGTTTAATTATGTATAATTGTAACAAGCAATTTTAACTATGATCACAATCGGCGCTATTTAGCTCCAAATTAACTTTAAACCTAAACATTGGGACCTAAACCTTAACATTTGGCCCCCGACTACAACATAGTTCTACATCATACATATTCCTACGTCTTAAGGGAACCAGTAAAAATCAAAAGCTTGAAGGCCAATGAAGCCTGTAGTGTAGAAGACTAAAAATTAAGCTAGATGTTTCTCAATGGCATAGGCCGCAATAGCTGCTTATAATCCGGTGTGTGCAAAGCATCAAAACAAAAGAAATATCACAGCACAAATCACTAAAGCGTCACATGTATTTGAAGCTAATTGCATAAATAAAAAAACATACTATATTAGGCCTTTATTTTAAATGAAATTAAGTATATAATATCTATGAAGACCGCAGAACTCCGACGTGCAGTTCAAGTAAATCCTTTTAAAATATGAACGGCAATAAATGCCGTGCTCTTCAACGATTTACAGATACTTGACTTAACGGGTCGCAGATGTGGCTAACCTAGTTTTATGCCTAATTTATGCTCGTTTTAGTCGAAACTACCCGATGTGTTAGTGTAAAGAAGACTGCAGTGAAATAGCCCTTCATAACTGTTGTCCTGTTTCTGTCCGTGAGTAAGACAGCGGGAAGAATCCTTTAGTCGACGACGCGCGGATGATGCCTCTGGCGTTAGTAACTATTTAATAATCTGTGCCTCTGGTGTAAAAAGCGTCCATAGGCCAAACTTTGGCTTGAACGTCACACTCGTTATATATAAAAAAGGATGGAGACATAACATTTCTTTTAATAGCAGACGGATAAAACCGACTTCAAAAAAAAAACTACCTAAAAACACTGAAAAGCAAAAAATAATTTTAATAAGACATTCATCAAATGCGCTTATTGTCTAAGCCTATTAAAAACATTAAATTGTATTTACGTGCTAGGTAGGTACCTACTAATCTGTTTGAAGTAGGTGTGCCAAGCCAAATAGTAGGTACCCAGACTACGTACCTACGTCCGCGGATTATTTGTAACCCTGTATAATACATAAATTATTAGGTATGTATCATTTTTCATTACCTTTGGCTTGGCACCGACTTCAAACAGATTAGTAGGTACCTACCTAGCACGTAAATACAATTTAATGTTATTAATAGGCTTAGACAATAAGCGCATTTGATGAATGTCTTATTATAATTATTTATTGCTTTTCAGTGTTTTTAGGTAGTTTTTTTTTTGTTTTTTTTTTTTTGAAGTCGGTTTAATTTTTTTTTTTTAAAGTTTGTTTATTTTTCTATTTTTAGTGTGAATAATACGTAGGAGTGAGTAAAACTCTCTCATAATATTGATAACGAAAATACGAGTAAAATAGTAGAATTGTATTATTTGACAATATTAGGTATTTATTAAGTGTTCAGCACCATTCAGTAGACCAACTAAAGATGCAGCCCGCAAGAGGGACATAAGAATTAAGAAGTCGTACCCTTTAGCTTCCATCATCATAGTTGTACCTTCCATCATCAGCTTAGCTGCAAAAGTACATGAAATACAACTAACGGTCCACATATTCCTACAACACTGAAATAATTATCCCCTAACTCCTAACCGTTAAGGAGTTGTACCTTCCATCATCAGCTTAGCTGCAAAAGTACATGAAATACAAATAACGGTCCACATATTCTTACAATATTGAAAGAATTATCCCCTAACTCCTAACCGTTAAGGAGTTGTACCTTCCATCATCAGCTCATCAACATAAAGTGATGTCTATAGGACGCAAAAACTTAAATGGCTTCTGAAAAAACAAGTAACGCGTAGTGTGCGCCTATAAAATTTGAGGTTTGCCCTTGATTTTCCCGGGATCCCATCATCAGATCCTGACATGGTGACAATGGGACCACCTCGGAACTATAAAATGGTCACATTGACCATTTTGGTTATTCACATTGGGTGGTAGCTAATAGCCAATCGGACTTCGGAAAACGGGGGAAACCGAACTGTGGCTTAACCAGTGTTCCACGGATTTGGCAAAATCCAGGTCTTTAGTATAATAAATACATCACAAAGGTAGGTGTTTGGATTGACAATCGAACCAGAACTTCTGTCATATATTTCACATTGGCACGGAAGTTCCATTTAACGACTTTGCACGGAATTATCTTAACAACTTCTGACCTCAACTTCGGCACCACCATCGAGTCCATGGCTCAAATTGCGGCTCGAAAGTTGGGCGTCCTGAACAAGGTCAAGCGGTACTTCACGCCTGGACAGCGTTTTACTCTTTATAAAGCTCAAGTCCGATCTTGCATGGAGTACTGCTGCCACCTTTGGGACGGCTCGGCGAAATACCAACTTGCTGCACTGGACTCGGTGGAACGCAGAGCCAAGAGAATAATAGGCGACAAAAAACTGGTGGCGACCAAGCTGCACAGCCTGGCTCAGCGCCGTAAGGTTGCTTGCCTGTCAATCTTCTACAGATTGTACTTCGGAGAGTGTGCTCAAGAGCTGCATGAGCTCATACCACCGTCGCCTTTCTTCCATCGGACATCCAGACGCACGGCCGGCTACCACCCGTTCTTGGTTGATATACCTTTAATACGCACTAAGCGCTTCTCATCATCTTTTATAATGCGCACAGCCAAAGAGTGGAATTCCCTGCCTGCGTCTGTATTTCCGAGTGCATAGAATTTGACTCTCTTTAAGTCTAGAGTAAATAGGCATCTTCTGGGCAAGCTCGCTTCATCGTAGATCCCATCTCTGCTCTAGAGCAAGATTGGGGTCAAGAGCAAGCCCATTCAGAATAAAAAAAAAAAAAAAAAAAAAAAACTTTAGGTAATGAACTGTAAATTATAAAAATAAACAAAGCTATTTTTATTTAAGTTAATCGTGTTAATTATTATTAATGAAGACCATTAAGAGTGTAACTGATAGTGTTCTAGATAACAGGAGCTCGCGGCCATTGCCCACGCCTAAACTGTAGTATAGCATAGTAAAACTAATGCAGTAAGCCTAGGACGGACATATCTCTATTTAATTGTCTTCTGAAGAAAATTGCTTCGAGCTGCGGCTTGTGCTGCGATAAAAAACCTTTCATTTATAAACACAGTCATGTTTATTGGCTTTGGCGTACACTCAATCGTAATAGTCAAAGTCAGCCTACAAAAGACTTCATCAATTAAATCAACCCATCGTTACCTACCACTTACGTATGTAAGAACTAGCGGCCGCCCGCGGTTCCACCCGCGTGGTTCCCGTTCCCGTGGGAATTGATCAAAATCCTTTCTTAGCGGATGCCTACGTCATAACATCTACCTGCATGCCAAATTTCAGCCCGATCCGTCAAGTGGTTTGGGCTGTGCGTTGATAGATATCTATGTCAGTCAGTCAGTCACCTTTGAGTTTTATATATATAGATTTCTTTTAACTTAAATAAAAATGTAACACAAAAGGGCAGTCGGCCAGAGGCTTCGTTTTTTATACCAGGACAGTGTACGAGCTAGACTACATTCACCATGACTATAGTCGACCAAATCTAATGGGTCCCCTTTAACAGCTCAATGCTATTATAAATTAAACTTACTAAGGTTAAATAGCATAGATAAATTAATCTTACCCCTACTCGTATAGAGTTAAAGAACAATTTTCAATGACACTGGGATCGGTCAAAAAGCACCCATTTGATCTCGACGACTTTAGATAGGGGCACTCCAGGCGGGATCACGGCCCTGTACTTCGGCCTGGGTAGTCGTTGAAAGATGATAATCAAAGTAGGTCAGCGGAGAATTGAGAAAAAGTAACAATTTTACACATGTCTCTACCTAACCTAAATATTTATAACTAACTGACCCGGTGAACTTCGTATCACTTTCCTCTTAATATTAACCATATTTAACTAAACCCTAATTATGTATTTAGTATTTTCCTCGCAATTTATTCATATTTTGCTATCGTTGAAGCCTTCCCTGGACTTCCACGAATGTTTCAAGACTAAAATTAGTCAAATCAGTTCAGCCGTTCTCGAGTTTTAGCGAGACTTAGGTACGAACGGCAATTTATTTTTATTTATATGAATAAATATTATACTCATCTCAAGTTGTTTTTAGTCAAATCATTCCATGTTATTTCTTTTGCCTCCTTTCTTGGTTTTTTACCTTCAAGTGCCAGTGCTGATATAGCGAGCCCCAGACCTGACAATCCCGCCCACTCTCACTTCAGTTTATATAATTTGTTTGTCGCATCTTCAATTCTTCAATTTAGTCCTCAAATAGGAAGGAAGTCATTTCTCATTTATATGGTCAATGTACAGATCACGCATGAACAAATATAAGAAACGAGTATTTCAAACCAAAACTTATGAGATACGTGCAACATAAAGATAGTATATTTTCCTTTTAAGTAAAATTATTCTTTTCTAGCTCATCAAATAAATAAAACTTTAAACTGATAAAATATTATGCAGTTTTATGTTAAATTTTTACAAAATTCGACGTTTATATTGCTTTACAACAATCGTAATCACGGAGTCACGATCACGTCGTGAATAATAACTTAATTTACTGAGGAGTCATCGCGCACATAATATTTCATTTATTAATCTGATTCATTTTCTATTTATTCATTATTTCATTATTCTGATTCAGAAACTATCTTGCACCATCATAAAATCAGTCTTTAAAAATTAGTTTTAAATCAAAACTTTATTATAACACAATTATAATAGGACAAAGCAATCCCTAAATACTATATTACATTATTCAAGTATACTATTCGCGCACGACTCCGCACGAGGTGCTTTAAATATAATATGATTAAGGCATGTTCATAATGCAAACTTCCGCGGCGGCGGCTTAAATGAAATTCCGACCGTTTAAGAGCAGGGAGAATGGGGAATAAAAACAACATTAAAAGTTTAAAGCTGGCGAATTTCTGAGAAAATTATATATTTTGCATAAAAGATGTGCAAATTCTTCGGCGGCGTTTCGTCGGGATCGCCATTATAACTAGCTTATTTATTTTGTCGCGACGCCGACGCTTGTATCGCGCGGCACTTTCTTTATTACACAAAAGATTTTTGAAACATTGTACTCTTTGAAAACTGGAAAGCTATTTTAAAAACTTTATTAAAAGGTTTACACAGGAAACCTACTATTATTTGCAGTAAATATCAAAGCAGTGAAAAAAGACCGATATTAAAAATTTCAGATTTTATTTACATAATCTCTTACCACCTTAAAAAAAATTACACTTAAAGGAGTGTTATTAAATTACTCATATAAACTAACAAAATAACGACTCATTTTGTAGTAATAGTCTTAATTACATTACACACTAGGATATCTTAATCTGGTACCAAACCCTCTATCTGGACTGGTTTCTGTTTGGAAATACTTTTGTCTTTGCCTACATGGAGACTATTTAGAAGTTCTATACGAGTATTGTATGGAAGAGTCACACTGATCTGGAAATAACAGTCGCTTAGTGCATTTAGTAAGAGCTTTTAAAAGTACGACACCACACTTTTTTGTATGAAACACATGACTCCATTTTCCAATAACTCGCTGTATTACATCAACGTACTATCGAGGTCACCCGCGCGTGATCACCCTTAAGGCTAAAATCCTGTGCAGTATTTTCACGTTTACAAGCGCCGCTCCTAAGAAGTGACGATGCGCGTGCACGGTATATTTTTCCAAAAGTGATCACGCGCGGGAGACCTCGATCGTACCTACATATTTTTACTTCATGAAAGAAAATATTATATACTTACTACTTTAACAGCCATTTTACTTCTAAAATTTTGATAAGTTTTACTAAAAGCACTAAGGTTTACTACATTCGTCATTTTATAGCGTGTGTCATCCTTAGTTCTAGAATTAAAGAGTTAACAAATGTGAGCAACGAAACTTCTAAAATGTCGTATAGAGCGGCGAGTGACAGAGCCACAGAGATTTCTCTGTGGACAGAGCACTAACGGATTGGTTAAAATGTAGCAGTTTGTCGAACGTGTTTACAAAACAAGACGAGTGGCAATAAACAGAGCGCTGTGAAATGGAGACGGCAAACACTCTGGGTGCTGCTCGCGGTCACCAACATCGATTTGATGCTCTTTTTAATGTCAGGGTTCCGCGTGACCCTACTGATACTAGGTCAAGATGAGGAGGGAATGAGGGACAATGTTTCAAAAATATATGACTGTTTCAACCGAACAGAATGGTTTCAATTGATAAATGGCATGATCAGCTATTATATTTCGTCTTAATTACTTGTCGTGTTAATTAAGTGTCGATGGTGATTGTTACGGGTGAAAAATAACGAGCGAATTTATTTTCTAAAATCCTTTCGTGTTTGTTAATGTTACCATCTCCGCAAAGTCACAATGACTGTATACTCTGTATAGATTGTAGATATATCCAAGGACGAACACTCTTGTTCAACTTAATTTCAATGAATGATCTTAATAATTTCTAAGAACTCCGTTCAGCACTCGCTTACTATCTGTTTTTTCTATCTGGTGGCGAGTGGCGCGACCCCTGCGCGCGCGCGGTTAATTTTAGCTGGCGCCAGTCATTTGCGCGCGAGTCGTTGACTGCGTCTTTGTTCTAGGGATGCGCGATCCGGGTCGTCGATCCGATTTTTCAGATCGTAATGGATCGTAATGCTACGATCCGATCCACGGATCGGATCGTATGCCGTCGATCCGATCTTCAAGAAATCGATCCGGATCGAATGCAAATAGAAGTGAGACACAATTAATTTTAGATTTTTTTAAGTTAACCCCTCAAAGTATGTAAAACTTGTAAACAAGGACCCAATGCCCTATTGCCATATGTAAAACGTGTAAACAAGAAATTTGAGGGTTAAGAATAAAAACAAAGTGAAATATAATGTAATGTACTCAGAGAACTCAAGAAAAGACTATCAGCAAATTGGAGCATTGTTTTACAAAATAAATCACTTACCTTCACAGTTAAATAAAAACAACGTATCCCGTCTGATGTAATAATAATAAGACAAATATAGAGATAGACAAACAAACTAGTAAATCCTCAGATTTTATGCTTACCTACACACAACATTCGTTTATAATAATATAATGTATCAGATCAACAGATCTACCCATAAAGGATGCCGCCAAGTCAATCGCCAAGTTCAAAATGTAAACAAAGATAAATTTCGAACAAATAAACCTAAGTAAGTACCCAATTTATAGTAATAAACCGCGTTTTAATTCATACGATCAAAGCGATCCGATCTGTCAACTTTTGTATCGATCAGGCCAAAAATCGTATGACCTCGATCCGATCCGAAAATCGCCGGATCGTATGCTTGCCGATCCGATCTTTCAAAAGATCGGATCGGATCGGCGCATCCCTACTTTGTTCCCGCAGGCTTATCGCAGGGACTCGACAGAAAAATAAAACATGATCAAAATCATTGACCTTAATAAGACCAAGTAGCTTCACTGTAATGAGTGAAGTGCTTAGCCCGAGCACTGGTCGTCCGAGGTTTGTTCAACAATTTAGAAACTCTTAAATCAGTACGAATTTCTGAATTACAAAGTAAAAAATAAATATGTAAATCTCATCACAGAACGATGAGATAACTCTTAGTTATATTTTTTACTACGAGTTTTTATTTTGAGAAGCACATGCAGTCCTTTAAGTTTAAACTATATCTAAAGTTTAGATCTAACTCATGAAACATCTTCGTGTTAATCGCCCGCCAAAATTCACACCCGCATAGAATTCAAGCGCAAATTGACTAAAACACAACTTAATCGCATTCAGGCGGAACTGTATGGAATATCCGCACATTCTGCCGCGAGCTCGGTCAGGATACGCGGAATGTGCGGTCCATGCTGCTCGCCGGTAATTGTCCTGCAATAGATGCGATGACATTTGAATCAATTTCACCAGGCAAACTCACCGCGTTCTACATTCACACAATTTTTGCAAATTTAATGTTAAATAAAGTCGCATTTTCATTTAATGTATTCCTGCGGTTGGGAAGAGTCAAAGCCAACCGCGACCTCTCGAGTTGGTGAGACGCCGGCAGAAGAGGATTAAAATACGGTAAAATCAGAGTATTGCGCTCCTGTACGAGTATTTCTTGGCAATTTTAAATACACCTCGGTAAAGTTTTATGCGGAATTTCGCTCTCAGCTCGAGCACCCGCCCCTGACTGGATTACTAAAGGAAACATAGTTCGGAGAAACTAATTACTTCCTGTTAAATAGTCACTCGCCTCTTTCACGCCCTGCCGTGTGAATAATGGAGTACCATTTTAAGGCAATAAACATTGCTCGTAAAGAAGATAATTGATAATTACGGAGTTAGAACCACCATTCTTGATATTGACTAGCTTTTGTCTAACTATATCGTCGGTCGATGGCTGGATAGGGCCAAACATGATATGGCGGAACCTAACGATCTGTCCAACCGACCGTTGCGTCGTCAAACGTTCACGATTTTAGCAGTAAGGTTTTTAAAGTTTCATCAATATCAAAATTATAATTTTTACAAAACAATAAAGATACATTACATCTTAAAAACTCCCTTTTTTATTTTACTGTTTTTTTATGCATAATACTGGATAGTAGGTATTACTCTATTTACTCTTAGTTCGTTCTGATTCTTAATATTTCGTATTCATAGTGTTTTTAGTGTGGTCGCCATCTAAACCTAACCTGACCCTTACTAGATTATTATTTTCTTTATATTCATCATCATCATGATAACAGTGAATCCAACGATCGGCCTCCATACATCTCCTTTTTTTCTGATCATAGTTTTTTGCTGAAACACCATCATTGGAATAGGTCTGTAACTTCGAAAGTAAAAGATTACCTTTTTCTGATAAGAAATAAACACATTTAAAAATGAGCTTTTTCTTTTCTTTTACATAATAAAGTATGTAGTTAAATTAGAAATGTCAATACCAATTAATCATTAAGTTCCAATTACTGATTTGTATGCACTTAATGAAATGAAATTATCTATATTGATCGCCGGATAGGCTGACCCAAAACATTCAGCATTGATCCCAACCCAACCCACGGCTCAGTGGGCTCTTGAAGACTTTCGTTCCATTCAGAAGTTCCTCACAAGATTGGGCAATATCCTGCCCGCCGCACAACGTCCCTTTACGCACAAAAGATGTACTCACACTAATTGAAGCCGTTCTTCAATCACAAAACCACGTCCTATTGGTGATTTGGTATAGTATTTAAAATATTAATTGAAAAACATTGTACAGTATTATTTATTTTGTCACTGTGCAGTAAAGTTGAAATTAGAAGAGCTACTCAAAAATAAATAACCTTTTATAACGTTTTACAATTTATTGTTTCAGATTTTTTTCGATGCCCATTTTTATCGTGGAGTATGTCTACGGCTTTTTTTTAACACATGACTATATATTATTTTTATCATAAAATTTAGCACAAGTTAATCAATTTACTTCATTGATTCTGAAATTGCATCACTCAAGTGTAACTAATAATTATACAATGTGAGTTTATAAAAAAAGGAAAATCCAAATTCATGTAACTCCTCTGACTTATAAGAAAGGTATTGTTGCTCAGATCCCAATTCGCGTTTATTCGAGCATAAAAAGAGTAGCATAAAAATCAAAATCAAAATCAAAATCAAAATATTCTTTATTCATGTAAACTTGTATCAAGTATTTATGAATCGTCAATTACAGAGTGACTCTACCACCGGTATCGGAATGCAGTCATCTGCCGAGAAGAACCGGCAAGAAACTCGACAGTTACTCTTTTTCATCGCCATGTTTGTTTACAATTTATTTGTTACAATTCTGATTAGTTTTAGAATACCAAGCCATACAGTATAAAGTATAAGAATGAGACTATAATCGAGAAAAATCCGTGAGCCCTGGAAGACCAGTGCCCAAAGGTGGCACCTGCAGCACAAGTATGACGTATGTGCCAGCCATAATTTCACTCAACCATATTATAGGGAATGTAAGGTAATAAAATAGAATTTTCACTAAATAAGAATACGTACCGACTCCGGCGAGACTGCTATCACGGGTTTTATTAATTCAGCTGAAAAGATACCTACTCTAAAAGCTCCGCATGAACATGCCTTGAATAAGAAGTGTGGCTTTTCACTCTCATAAAGCGCCGCAGAATTTCCAAAGCACGCATTTCGCATGTAGCTATGGCCCAGTTCGGACAGCAGAACTTTCCTACACAATACAACTTGGAGCTCTTCAAGGCTAGAATTAACGGGCTTTTCCTAAGCAAGCGCGCTCCATCGTAGACCGCATAGTTGTTTAACATCAGGCAACTTTGTGGTCAAGTGCTAGCTTAGTCCAAATATAAAAAAAGAACACCAATCAAATGTCCTATTGACCTAATTCGACACATTTCACGGGTAACATTTCCGAAATCACAGTCGTTTTTCCAAACTAAATGCAAATCCAATCAGAGTACCTAAAATCTGGAAACGCAAATCGTCGCTTATACAACAATACCGCGCAAGTCAATTTTGACAAGTTTTCAGGAGAGACAAATAACTGTTTTTATTCTATTCAATACTAAGTTCACGTTTAGTAAATTCAAAAATTGGTTTAAATTGGCCTTATTTTTACTTTTATAGGTCAAGTGATGTATATTTAGGGCTGTATAACTACATGTTCGACTTGTGCGGTTTTAGTTCGACAAAACAAAGACTTCTGCGGTATTTTAATTTTTTATTAAGTAATCTTTATATTTTTAAGTAACAAAAATATAATGTGACAACAGTGAAATAAAGTCTATAGACGTTATTTATAAACCTTTTATATGTTTCACATTTAAACATAATTGGCATAACTAACAAATCTGCCAAACAAGTTCAGTCAGATAGTCAAATTTGAAAGTTTCCCCATAATTATAAGATAGATAGATACTCTTTATTGCACAAAACACTTTAGGACAATAATGTAACATATAATAGCTGTACAATATAGGCGGCCTTATCGCTAATAGCGATCTCTTCCAGTCAACCTTAGGAAAGAGAAACTAGTTTGAACAGAATAAAGGGCAGTGCAAGACACAGATAAAGAGAAATATTTATATGAATAAATTTTACTCCAGACTCCTCTAATAAATACACATATACATACATACATTTTATACATAACATATAAATAAACATACATAAACAAATTACAAATATATATAGTAAAATAAATACAATAGAATAGTATCAGATTCACGGATATCACACAATAGAAACATTCAACCAAGATAGACCATAAAAATGACAACACTCAAGCAGTAGTCAGCGGAGAGAAAGAAAGTAGGATTTAACACGAGATTTGAAAATTGGAAGTGTCTGAGATTCACGTTAGAAAGGGGGAGAGAATTCCACAGGCGAATAGAATAAACAGTGAAGGATTGAGAGTAGAACTGAGTGGAGTGAGGAGGAAAGACTAGATGTAACTTCCGGGATGAACGCAGATCAAGACCCTTGGTGGATTGCAAGAAATGAAACCGCTCTTTAAGATAGGGAGGAGATAAAGGGTTAAAAAGAATGGAGAACAGTAAGCTAAGAGCATGCAAATCGCGGCGACGTCGTATTGAAAGCCAGCCAAGCTGAGCTCGGTATTCCGAAACGTGATCATATTTACGTAGGCCGATGATAATACGTATACAAAAGTTTTGCATACACTCTAGCTTGTTAAGAGACGCTTCACAAAGGTCAATACATCAACAGTCAGCGTAATCGAGCAAAGGCAGTAAAAGGGCCTGCACTAAAACAATTTTGGTGGGTATATGTAGGTAAAAAGTTGCGGAGTCTATTAACGGAACTTGCCGAAGCAAACACTCTCCTGCTAACCTCCTTGACTTGCATATCCCACGTCAAAGTACTGTCCATATATACCCCAGTCAAACCTTGTGATTTGACGTGATCCACCTAATATTATGACTTGTGTTTTTTGGGGGTTCACCTTGAGCCCAAACGAGTTGCTCCAGTCTAAGATTCGTGTCAAGTCGGTATTAATGCCCTCGATAACACCTGGGAGCTCTTCAAGATCGCCACAAGAGGAGATGGAAGGAAGAAGAGAGATCATGAGTGATACTATTAATAAAAGTTGAAAAAAGCAGAGGAGGTAAGACGCCACCCTGAGGCACCTCGGCAACAATATCATTCCAAGAGGAAAAGGAGTCATCAACACGAATATACGATACGATTAATTGAGTTAGCATCCTTTTTTTTTTTAATTAGAAGAAGAAGATTTGTTGATAAAGCAGTCAAAATTAAAGAAATAACGTTTCTTAGCAGCGTGGTCTCACTACAACACGAGTTAATATGGCGAACTGACGACTTGTGCGGTTTTTTACTCCTTCGACGACTTGCGCGGTGCCGTTTCTATTGAAATAAGTGCGGTGATAGGCTAATTTCGAAATTTCATATAACGCTATTGGATGCGGGATGAAAAGATCTATCCAATGACGTATAAAACGTCACATGGCCATTTTTCGACTTACGCGGTATTGTTGTATAAGCGACGAAATGCAAATGGACGCACATTTCACGCCTAAACTACTCAAAGGATTTAAACGGAATTCGGCAACGTATTGCTTTCATTTGGATTAACGAATATATAGTTACTACATTTTATCCCGAAAAAGAAATTGAATTTTCACATGGAATTATATTTTGGGCTTATAGTGCCAACAAACAATCTTTTGACAATGGTTCTCTTGACATAGATATAGGTATTTTCTGTACATTTTAATAATCGTAATTTTTACAACCATTCGGTCGTATTCAAGTATTTGTCTGCTATTAGAAATACGAAGCTCTGAGAATAGATCACAGCGCGCAGCGGCAGAAATAAATTGATTTCTCTTTTCTTGACCATTTCTTTCACCGTGTGCTTGACACTTGTAGATAATAAGAGAACTCAAAGATCAATTGAAGCCCACAGTATAAGCAATACAGCAATTGTAATGAAAAAGCTTAGGCCGCAGTAGTCTCTTATAATCAGGTAGGTTTTAACCAGGGACGTTACGGAGCTCCGATTCCGTTAAGTCGGAACTTCCGATTATTTCTTCACTTTCGGTTCCGATTTCGACTCCGAAAATTTTAATCGGAGGACGAATTCCGATAAATCCAATTGAAAAACCTCGATTCCGAATTCGGTTCTGATAAATTGACCTCCGTTACATACATATTATCCCTGTTTTTCTGTGTAAACTACTGTAAATAAAAAGTTACTTCATCTTTAAAATAGGTCCGGCTCTTTACCTAGAAATTTGAGTTACACAAGAAGCAAACATAAATGTTTATTTAAATATATTTGGAACGAAAGGTATAATGCGGCGGGTAGTGGGTTCGGGGCGGTGACGGCACTGACATGGCGAACGCTGGGCGAATGCGAACGCGAATTTACATTTCATGACGCTGAAACTGGAACGCTTGAGCGACGAGTACATTTCTTTGGCCGGCGCCATTCGTGCTTTCTTTCTATTTCGTCCCTCTTGGACGAATTTCATAGAACATTTAACTAGAATAGTGACATACCGGAATTGTGCGATGGTTTTGTTAAAGGCACAGAAATGTACTCGTCATATTTTTGCTAAAGCTAGAATTAAGGAAAGCTAATAAAAATCACAAGCTTTGTTTTGCTTTAGAATTTATTTTATTTTAAAATATTGTAGCTGGCGAAATAATTTATACACCATCAGTATTTTTGTGTTTATATTTCGAACTTCAATGTATCTAACCATATTGGCTAGAGATAAAGAAAATTTTTATTAGACACAAATTTTGCTTGACTAATTTAACCTGATCACAAGTTTTCCTGTAGGGGAGCAGGGCCTTGTATATGATATGTGTAAACGCGTAGATGTTAGTGAAGTACAGCAGGTTGGTTTTCGACAGACCAAGCGTTGGTGGTGGATGGCAGCCGGGCTGGTGCTGGCCTCGGTGGCGCTGGTGGCCGCCGACGGCGAGGTCTGGGAGGAGAGCGACCACGAGGTGCTGATCCGCAACGAGCGCGGTGCTAAGACCAAGGGTGAGTCACTGACTTTCGTTCATCCTCTGTCCTAGGCTACCTGGATCACACACTAGGGGCACTGGCTCGTGCCATCTGGATGTGAAGGGGAACCGGGGGTGTTTAGTCGGTAGTGGGACGAACGTCTCTAGTCCCGAGTCCCACACATGGCCGCAAGTCTTGCTAGCCTCAACCTTGAGCTCAACTCAAAAATGCTGTCTGTCACATTAATATTTCCGGAACACAGTTAAAGCTACTATGCTGGCACTTTGCTATTTAATTTCTGTAAAAAATGTTTTAGCAAATAGACCCATTGTGTTGAGTTTGGTTGCTAACCTTGCAATATATTAACAAAGTCGATTGCCTCTTTTTCAATACAAGTCGACGGTAATAATATGTATTTTTGGGCAGAGTTATAATTTGAAACTTGCAAGAGGACCAACAACGGCTAACGTTAATCTTTAAAGTTAGTCTTTAAACTAGAATCACCTGTCATATCATGGCAAAGAAACTACCGCTAACTATTTAATAATCTGTGCTACCGCTTTGTGTCTTAATATTTTATATTCTGCAAGATTTTCTTTTGACTCTACAATCGGACTAAATGAAAAGATTTGGTATTACTAAATATTGTACATTATTATTAACGCTCAGAGAAATTACTCTCGGATTGCGTCAGATAGAATAGGCGAGGAATCGAATCCGATTCGAGACACGATAATACCGAGATGATTTGGGTGCAGGCTCAATTCTGATCACGCATCATTCGAGTACTGATATAATTACAACTGAATAACTTAGGAATCAAACGATGGACGCTGACAGTGACGAAGGGTTAAGTTATAGTAGAGCTAAACTATGTATTTCTTTTAATATTTATTAATTCGGAAATAGCGCTTCGCTCCTTGTCTATACATATACGCCAAAAAATCATGAGGCATTTTGGTATGTTACCAGGCTGAGTACTACGTTTATGACCAAGACTAAAATCAAACTTACTACAAAACGAAGTTTTTCGCTAGTCGAAGTATCACCTTTAGTACAGGTTCGAACATGGACTTACTGTAGGTACAGTTTAAAAAACCTGTTCAAGCGTATTTTTTTGTAATAAGAGGGTTTAGTGTTTTACTATATGCACATACCCCTGTTTCTTAAGACGCCGCTTAGACCAAGTGGCCTCCAATTTAAAACATAGAGAAAGTACATACATATAAAACACGAAAACTCCCTTGTACAATGATAAAATAGAGGCACGAAAATGATTTCCGCTCAGTAATCAGAGCAAACCTCACGACCGCTAGGCCAGTCATCTAAGACATAAAAATCGCGTTAGGTCGCAAATAATTGCAAGGTTCTGATTTTTTGTGATGTTGTTAGGATAGATACCAATAGTGTAAATCTAAATTTGCAACCTCGAAAGACCTGTGCTAACTTCGTGGTGCTCAAAAAACCTATTAATTTTCGGACTTTTTTCAGTTTTTGGCTTACAGCTACTAAAATATGCATTTTACAGCAAAGTCATCTATGACACTTTCAAAGAAGACAAAATAAGCAACAATTTGAGTGTAACCCCAGCTCTGTATGTCTAACAAATCTCAAGATATAACATTTCAAAAATGGGCAAATTTCCCTAAAAAAATTAAATTTATAGTTGGCAAGACTTTCGAACAAAATACTGCCTAAAATACTAATTCTACGAGGAAAGTTAACAAAAGTTAAGTGTAGAACAGTTATTTAGCTTTAATTTAAGTGTAAAAGCAACTGTCTAGGACCACTAGTTCTCAAATTATCAGGTAAATAAGGAAATCAGATTTTTTTTATATCGGATAAAGACATTAAATTCGCAAAGCGTGATGTAGTTCTGCATTTTTGGTATCTTGTAAGGGTCTATTAGGGTAGTGTGAATTCCAATTTGCAACTTCGGAAAACCTGTGGAAACTGAGAAAATCGAGAAAATCTTCGAAATTTTGGGACTTTTTTACTATTTGCTCTCCAGGGCCAAAACTATGCTTTTATTGCGAATGATGTTTTTTACACCTATAACCTGTATTAAATTACTTGTAAATTGAGCCTAATAGCAGCGCTATTAACTCTTTAGGAGCCAAGCTATGGCACTTTGAAGATGACCAATATTTGTCGAAATGAGAAAGTTTCAGGATACTTCCACTTATTTCGTGAAATATTGGCAAAACCACTTGGCCTATGAAGAAAGGTCACTGAAAATATTTTGTAGTACATTTATTTAACTTTTATTTGAGCCTAAAAGCACCGCTAATCACTTCATAGGAGCCAAGCTATGGCACTTTGAAGATAACCAATATTTGTCGAAATAAGAAATTTTCAGGATACTCCCACTTATTTCGTGAAATATTGGCAAACCCACTTGGCCTATGAAGAAAGGTCACTGAAAATATTTTGTAGTACATTTATTTAACTTTTATTAGAGCACAAAACGAAGTCTGTGAGACTAGCTGTTCCCTCACAATCTCAAAAAAACGAAAAGAAGGTAAAATGGGTAATAGTAACAAAAGACTATTATATTGGGTAATTGGAAATGAGACAGGAATGTTATAAATAGTAGTGGGTGGTAGGTTCTGTAGGAATGTTGGGCAGCAGCCTCTTCAGTTGAGGGCAGACGGGCGAGGATGTTCTGGCATTGGCAGCAGATTGGACAAATAATTCGACAAGGCGTGGAGAGAATCCTCTTTTCCACCACCATACAACGCCACAAGACATTTATTTCCAGCAGAGGCTATCTCTTCATGGGTGGCGTTATTATTAAGGAAAGTGTTAGCTGCATCAAGAAGGTCTGGATGTTTTGACAAGACGCTCAACATCTTCGTTTTCCCTTGCCCGAAAAGAGCAGAGGTTTACTTATTTACCTGATAATTTGAGAACTAGTGGTCCTAGACAGTTGCTTTTACACTTAAATTAAAGCTAAATAACTGTTCTACACTTAACTTTTGTTAACTTTCCTCGTAGAATTAGTATTTTAGGCAGTATTTTGTTCGAAAGTCTTGCCAACTAGAAATTTAATTTTTTTAGGGAAATTTGCCCATTTTTGAAATGTTATATCTTGAGATTTGTTAGACATACAAAGCTGGGGTTACATTAAAATTGTTGCTTATTTTGTCTTCTTTGAAAGTGTCATAGATGACTTTGCTGTAAAATGCATATTTTAGTAGCTGTAAGCCAAAAGTCCGAAAATTAAGAGGTTTTTCGAGCACCACGAAGTTAGCACAGGTCTTTCGAGGTTGCAAATTTAGATTTACACTATTGGTATCTATCCTAACAACATCACAAAAAATCAGAACCTTGCAATTATTTGCGACCTAGGATGTCTTAGATGACTGGCCTACGCTGGTATTGTGCGGATGCCGGGACCCGAGCGAACAGCGGTGTTTCACCGGACAGAACAAAAGTCGGGGCAGTTTTGCCGGTATGACGTAACCGGGTTGATAAAAGCGTACGTGACCTTTCTGCAGTTCGGCAGACCGTTGCAGAACTTACGAGGCGGCAGTGACAGATAGGGGCGGCTGACGTCACTGCCCACTGGGGTCAGGCCTGCGCCCCCCTCGGTCGTAAATTGCCGCATCTGAACAAACAAGCCGAATGGAATTTTTGGTGTATGTCCAAATTGTCCAACTCTGCTGTGTTGTATTATTATTGTGGAAGTTTCAAATTATATGGTCTGCGGTCTTTGGTTTAATAATGGTTTAAAATTTAAATTGAAACACTTGCATTTTGAATTTATCATTATATTGATAAATGTTTGAAGTCATACACAGTTTTACCTCTCTACCCTAATTAAGTATATTAATTCCTCTCAACAACATACTTTTACAAATATCCTAAAAACACAAAGAAGAGAAAACACGAACATTTCGAACCACGCATCAATAGTGGAACGTTGGAATACTTTTTACTGCAGATAAAAACACTTTTAACATTATTGCTCTCGACATTTCCATCGAAGGTTGTAGTCGACCTCTACCGTTCCATCCCCATTTTCATATTTTTATTTCACCTACAGTTGTCAAGTGGAAAAGCCTTGGCGCGGACTACGGAAACAGTTCGCTTGCCGATTGCAGAATTAATATCTGTTTTTCGCGAGAATCTCCTTTCAGCAACACGCAAACTGAGAGGAATTTAATGGAAAACGAATGAAAAGCGGAGATAAATAAAATATTGTAATGTCAATGGACCGTTGCATCGTTTTTATTTTATTGCCGTCGTCTTCAATGTCGTCTTGCCGTCTATAAGTAAATGTTGTGGCGGACGGGCGCCGCGAAACAAGAGCATTCCAATGGCGTTTTTCGTAGAAATAAAACTCGAGTTCTTCTTAACGTCCCAAAGGAAAAATGTCTACTAGAAAACAAAAACAGTTATCGGCATCGGCACCTTCGGGAAATACATTTTCTCTATAAAAAGGTGGACGGTGGCAGTTAAAAGATAGACTTGGTGTTTTTTTAATCTAAAAGTGGCATTGGAATAGACTTGTGTAGGTACTTAATAAACTTTATCAAACGAAACAGACTTGACGTGACTGACTACCGCTGGGAATAGACATTTGTAAGTAACGTAGGTACCTACTTACTGAACTTTTACATCTGGCATTAATCTTCGAGATCTATCAGTCTGGCCGTTCTGCAAAGTATCAATTGGTATCAATGGTGCGTTCTCTGAACTAATCTTGTTTACTGTAGGTATGTTTTCATTTCATTTTTATGAGGGAATTTTATCGACCTTTATTGATCAAATTAACTATTATTAAACTTGCGTAAAGTTTAAAGCCCTTAATCGATTAAACCATTGACCACCTTCGTGTAATGAATATTATACCAGAGGTTGCAAACTGTATGAAAAATGATTATCCGTAGTCTGTCACTCAGTACAGTACAAGACATGCTTAGTTTAGGGCTAGACGGCGGCTACTAGATTGCCAACTGATTTAGCAAAAGAAAAGTTTAATACCTACTTACTACTGCTGTATTTGTTGCTTTATGGTAGGAAAAAAAGTTTATGACGTGCAAAAGAATTTCTTGGTAAATCAAATTGCAAAATAAATACTTTGACTTTGACTTTATCACAAATTACACAGCTTATCTATGTTAAGTTGTTTCTGGACATCTTGTTTTTTCAATTCTCTCTCAAATGTTGATACAATACGCATACGAGCCTTCTAGCCTAAAACCAAGCATAGCTTTACTTATAAGATTGAACGTGCTGGAACTGGTACCGAACGATAACACCAAATCGTTCCTCAAAATACAACTTACCCCAAAAAAATAAATTTAAATAAGTAACCCCCAAAAAAGTAACTTCCACTCACGTCACGTGAAAACTTTAATTTAATTGAGTCATCTTAAAGAATATATTGTTGGTAAACTGAAGGAAGCTGCAACTAAGTATATTTTTCAACAATATTATAGTTGAACAAGATGGTGCATGGTGTGACAATAGAGTTGTGGTAGCCAGCCGGGCGCGAGCTGCGAGCACGGGCGCGTTCTACAGCGACGCGAAACTTCATCTTTGCTTTAAGACGGGATTATTCCTTATTCAGTGACTTTTTAAAGTTTGCTGCAGAACGTGCCTCACTACGGGCACTTGAATACAATACTCGATTCACAATTAGTTCGCTGAGTCGAATGCAACATAATGTACTGTGGTGAAGTAATAAAATAAATGATTTCCTTTGACATTTTTAACACGACGCTACCAAGTCTCAAACTAAGCAGGACTTTACACGTTTAGGTAGGATAGTAAAATTGATTTTAACTTACTGCCTCTTTATGCTATATTCTTTCAAAGACGGACAACGCACCTTAAAACTAGTCGCAGGTATCCATGGAAGGTGTCACATTCTCCTTTTTATAACAAAAGATAATACTTACGATACTACATACTTAGTTTAAAAATTATAATTACTTCTTTGTTTGTCAACATGAAATGTTGGTAAAACAAAATGTTTTCCAATCTCCTCCCGTAGCAGACGCTTTTGTTTAAAACTGATCGGAACTGCAGCCAAGAGAAAGTTAGACAGAACAAATTGTTGAATGCCTAACTTTGCTAAATGCATCCTCAGTACTGGTAGGAAAGTCGCGCCGCACTTCTCTTTAAATAACTCTGAACCTTTACAAACCGCGGTCAAAGGAAATGAGTAGCAACAATAGTTAACAAAGTTGTTATTGAATCGAGGTTTTTTTCCTCTTAAGGATTTTTAATAAAGAATATTCTAACGTCAAACCATTCAACTCCACCCATAAATGTTAAAAAAGTAAGAAAACATTAAGGTGATTATTAATAGTAATATATATAAACGAATGCCACCACATTTATCAAGCTTAACATTCCGCCCGCGGTTTCACCCGCGCGTAATTTCTTTTTACAAATATCCCCCTCTTCCCCCCACATTTCCGGGATCAAAAGTACCTTATGTAATTCGGGGATAGTGTAGCTTTCCAACAGTGAAAGAATCATTCAAATCGGTTCTGTAGTTTCGGAGCCTATTCAATACAAACTTGCAAACAAATAAACAATCCAATCTTTCCTCTTTATAATATTAATATATAGTCTATAATTTTATAAAAAAAATACACACATACAAATGCAATTTTGTTATTGAGTTATTTTGTTCGAAATAATACTCAGGTTTCAGTCGGGAGTCAGTTACCTCAAAAAAGCTTTTGGTTTGTCGCTCTTCTGTTGTGTCAGACTGCTGACCTACCTGTGCTATGAGAGTGTAGAAAATAGGAGTCCTCCTGTGCTTGCACACTTTCTTGTGCACTTTAAATTATATACTGCGTAATTAGTTGATTGTAAAGATTACTTGGCTTGTATGACATAATTTCAATTTATAAAAATGTACCTACTTGCTGTGATCCGATCGTTATTATCAGGATTATCATTTCACATCATTAATATTTAAAAATAGCCGATGCCGGTAAGTTTGTCAGCGCTGAGTCCTTATAGGACTTTCAACGAAATCCCTACATTTTCACGTGAAGAAATAAATAAAATTCACACAAAAGCTTTAGCACATGTCAAGGTAGCATTAAAAATTACATGCACTCTACTTTTACTCTCCACGGCAATATTTCCGAGAGGATTTGTTCAGCGCAATGCCAGCGCTTCATAAATATCACAATATGTACGTTGTGTTCCGCTGCTTCCCTTGCACCTCTTTGAAGAATGTTAAAGGTGTTTAAATAAAGTGGCTTTCAAACGGGCAGCCTCTTTGTTGCTTGGTTTTGTTGCTGTCTCTGGTAGATCTGCGCCGTTCGCGACAACTGGCGCAATAACAACTATAAATACAACG
The DNA here is from genome assembly GCA_949319885.1 of Mecyna flavalis. Lineage (NCBI taxonomy): Eukaryota > Metazoa > Arthropoda > Insecta > Lepidoptera > Crambidae > Mecyna > Mecyna flavalis. The sequence goes on along the minus strand of OX439425.1, from coordinate 24,556,594 downwards.
AAACGACGCTCTTCCACTCCCTTGTTTCCTTCAAACCACTTATTGTCTCATCGCAGAACAACTTCTGTTACTTATTTCCTTGAAATAGCTCTGAACGTTTTACGCTGGCTCCATTTTGCGGAGATGAATTTCGAAATAAAACTAGTTAAGTAGCGTTCAAGGTTGTATTGGAATATTTGTTTATCAACATCGTTAATTAGTCAGTGTTATCAGTTGCTCATTAAGTTTTGATGTAATCAAGTTAATTAGGGCTATTATTGTGTTTATAACGAGGCGTAGGTAGTAAATTTAAAAATTGATTATTAGGGGATCGTTATTTGTTTGTTATATTATTATATAAACATAATATATCGTGTCTAGCTGGCTTCAACATAACAACTCGAGACTGACATCTCGTCCCGGTATGTAAAACCTATACAATAGTGGTTTGGTAACCTAATGGTCTAGTGACCATACACTGTTGAATTTTTTTTGTTGCAAATGAAGCACTGCGTCCTTGTATCGCGTTTAATAGTATAATATTTATTAATAAGTTGCAATTAAGATAATAATTATACACTTTATGACTTTTATTCGTAAAAAGTCCTACGTGTTACGTGTCTTAATATCCCGGCATTCATTTTTAAGAGGAACTGTATGTTTGTGTAGAAAAACATACTGAAAGTAAGTTTTTTAATAGGGTTAATAACCATTCACTTGATAGCTGACGAAATCGTAAGGACGTTGTAATATCTACTTTCGAAAAGGTCTATGTATCCGTGTTTCAGCTACACGTGGGCACAGCCGCAGCAAATGCGCTTTTATCGCATTTTAGGGTTAGCAAACAGATATCTTTGAATTGCTTCTTTGACTTTTTTATGGACCTGGTCTCCGTATTGAGTTTAACGGATTGCCTTTGAGTTTCTGTGGAAGACATGTGACCCCAAAGCTGCTAAACCCATTGAGTTACATATTGTTGTTCAATGGCTAAACCTTACAAAATCTCTACATAATCAATACGAGCTTTTACTAGTTATAAAGGCTCGTTTTCATGCTTAAAGTTAATTTCCAAATACTAATAAAACTTAAACTGTTGTCAGTTGTCGTGCGTGACCCTAAGGCAGTGGTAACCCTCCTTTTGCGCGGGGTATAATTAGCCCCGATGACTTATGTGCGATAATAATAACCGGCAGTCAGGCGCAGTCCAAGCCGTTTTGTTTTTGCTGGGTGGAGCAGGCCCGTACCGAAATAATCCATCAAATATCAGGAGATGAAACACACATGGCGTCGCTAACAAGCTGAAAGAGGGTTAAATGTATAAAAACACGTCAGCTATAAACGGCCGAGCTTGCTAGCAAGAATTGGAAATAACATTTATGTCAAGTTGACAAAGCAGCAATTAAACTAATAGCTTCAAAATCACGGCGAATACGAGTATTATATTACACATACCTATAAGCGGGATTATTATTATGTAACTAGCGGCCGCCCGCGGTTTCACCCGCGTGGTTCCCGTTCCCGTGGGAATTGATCAAAATCCTTTCTTTTTTAAAATGTATTCTCCTATTCGGGACGGAAACAAATCCAACAAATCAAAAACCATGGCAATCGGTTCAGCCGTTCTCGAGTTATAAGTGTTGTAACAAACACGACTTTCTTTTAAATAAATAGACATATGCACTACCACAGATATGTTCTATCTATGTCTGTGTGCACTTCTTAGTTCACACGACTTGATGTTTCGATTGTTATTAACACTAACTTGAACTTACGTATAACTTTTGAAATTGTCTCCTACTCCACTGAGACACGAAATTCGGATTTATTCTTAACGGTAGCATTCGCGGCTTATACGGCTGAATGATACTCTGTATTAAACGCGCGACGAAACCAAGAACGTCTGATGGCTGTGTAGCCATGATGCAATTGAACAGAGTTACAGAGATCAGATTAAGTTCGCCCCATTGTAATAACTGTACTTGTCATATCCTGGAACTTTGTGCAAGCCTAGCTACCCTAACTACACCTTTTTTTTATTTGTACTAAGCTAGCACCTGACCACAAAGTTGCCTGATGTTAAACAAATAGTCTACCTGTCCGTCACACAAAGCTCCACAGAAAGAGTTCTATCACGGAAGCGGAACCACTAGTACACGGAAAGCTACAGTTTGACCGCCTCCGTGACTAAGCCGCTCGGGTATATAAACACGGAGGTCGTGGGTTCGATTCCCGCCTTGGGTCTGGTTGGTGGTAGGGCTTTTTCTGAGTCTGACTGGCTTAGCTACCACCCCCACAGGTGAAATCTGCCGCCATAACAGCTCTGGCTGTGTTCCGGCAATATTAATGTGGGAGCCAGTACACTTGAAATCGGAGGTTCGAAGAACAGATGAGTCTACGGTCTAGCAGCACATTGAGGGACGCTTCCAGGTGAAGTGTCCCTTAATGGAATAGGCCACAGTAACGACTTACCATCAGGTGGGCTGCGTGCCTGTCTGCCAACTGCTGAGCTAGTATAAATGCCTAAGTTCTGTCAGAATGTGCAGGGCAGTAACGCTGGGTGTCTTCCTCAGAGCCATGCCGCTACATCCGCTCGGCCTGGTCGGAGTGCGACTCGAAGACCAACATCAGGTCCCGCGTGCTGACGCTCAAGAAGGGGGACCCTGCCTCCTGCGAGCGCACCAAGACCATCCAGAAGAAATGCAAGAAGCGTGAGTACTATTTGTTGCATTATTATTTCAATTAGACAACATCATATACATGTTGATTTGACCCCAATGTGAAAGGGGGCTTCGTCGTTTGACCCCGGTCCCGAATACACCGCGGTGTCAAACGCACAAGGACTCTTTTTGAATTGGCCGTTTGACACCGGTAATAATATCGCGGTTCCAAGCGGGAATAACTTTTTTCGACTTCGTCATTTGACACCGCCAATAAAAATCTTATTTTTGATTTTTGTACAGTTGAGTACACAAGTAAGTTGTAGATTTGAAGGATCCTTTAGTGAGTAGGTTATATTTTTTTCTGAAAAGTTACTTGTTTTTAGGAAGCATTAACGTGTCGTGTATTGGTTTTTGCATGGAACACATGTGCGATATCGGAATCGTTAGAAGTTTATATCTTTTGCAAAATAAGTAATAAACGAGTAGCTATTACAATAGCCTTATCGCCAAAAGGGTAAGATGGTTCAATTAATAAGGTCACTTGTTTCTGGAAGCATTGCCTTGTCGGTATTTTATTTAGTAGTAGTATTAAGTATTTGATGGTAACGTGTAAATGAAAGCTGCAGGTGTCGTGCACTGCTTTGTTTGTAAAAAAAATAGAAAATAACGACAAAAGTCGCTTATTTTTCGTCTGAATTAAATTTTATGTGTATAATAATCTGAACGAATTTAATGTTTCAATAAATGAATTACTTGTCGCTTTGTGTATTAACGAAAATTTAACTATCTATATTATGTATAAATAGCAATAATACAATATAAAAGCATAAAAATCATTAAGTACTGGTGGTGTGTGCGGCCACATGCACACGCGACGCGGGTGCCTTGATCACACGTTTTGTGTTGGGCCGCACAGTCGTATGGACATTTTTGCGCTCGCGTCAAACGTGTAATGCCGCACTGGAGTTGCAATTTTAAAAACACAGGGGTGTGTCTTTGCCGCAGTCAACGTGTTAACAAGCTGAAATGAAGCTAGATGAAGTGACCATATCCCAAAAGTAGCTGATAGTGGTTGGAAGTAAAGAGCTGAATACGAGCGTTCTATTGGTGCAGCCTATGGAACAAAGTTGTCATTACAAAAAACGGATACTTATATTTGGGATATTTTTTCGATGCAATTTTGTCTTAAACTGTACATAAATAATAACGGCGGTGTCAAGTGACGAAGACGAAAAAAGTTGTTCACCACTTGACACCGCGGTGTCAAACGGCCAATTCAAAAAGCGTCCTTGTGCGTTTGACACCGCGGTGTATTCGGGACCGGGGTCAAACGACGAAGCCCCCATGTGAAAAGCGCAAGCGCTTGGGTTACTGGGTATTAGAATCAACGAAAAGGTACCTACCAAAAATACTTACATAAAGACACAGGACAAATACAAACGAACCCACGACCCCTGGAGCGTCTGGGCTCACTACCAATGTGCTTACGGTCTAGTAAAGTAATGCTGTAGTATAAATAGGTACAGTCAACAGCACATCACGATATACACTTGCAATTCGAAAATAGCGCTTATGCCCCCGACATAAGAGCGGTACAAAGTCCAAAGTGTTACGTCTGACGTGCTTTTGACCTTAAGCATTTCATGAAATTATTTGATAATTTCACGACTTAATACATAAATCAAAGTTGGGTAATCATAAATACCTACATAATATTTAAATTCTCCTATAATACGATCTTGGTGGCATAGTTAGTAGCTAAATGTGTGCATTTACCACAAGTAGGCCCGGGTTAGATTCTCGGTCAGTCCACCAAGTTCATTTTTACGCTTGTTACTAAAAGTTGTTGTCTGACTAACTGATTTAGTGTATGTTTGAACCTATATTTAGAGCTGTTTTCTAGGTTTAATTTTAGATTATGTTTTGAACTACTGTTTCCGTTTTAAGAGAAATAAATAAAATAATTCTTTCTGCTCTAGTTAGCTGAGCCCAGAATATACATTATGTATTAGGTTTTGATATTGTATTTTTTATGATTGTCTTAATTTGGCAAACGAACTACGGTTTGCGGATGCTTCCTGGGTAAATGTTCATCAATAGAAAATGACTGCGTGTCTGTCTACCAACTGTTTCATAATAGCCTTAGAAGTTCGCCGGTTTCGAATAGATGAATTTTGCAAAGACCCGTAAAAGTAACCTACAACAGTGTTTTAGCGGGCTGCTAGGGTCGGAGATGTCGTTTCTCATCGCGATTTGACACCAGGGTTGTTGTCCACAGCATGCCGCTATGAGAAGTCGTCCTGGAGCGAGTGCAACACCAACGGGGAGATGTCCAGGACCGACATGCTGAAGCCGAACAGCGACCCCAGCTGCGACACGAGTCGGCGCATCACTAAGAAGTGCAACAAGAACAAACAGATCAAGTCCACCAAAGACAAGGGTCAGTATAGGTGCCGACAAACTTCTTGACGCTTGGTCGACCGAGTGAGGGAAAGTGAGCGAATATTTCGTCGCCTGCGCGCGCTATTGGTCAGAGATATGCTTCTGACCACAGATATATGTCTGCGCTTCTGACCAATAGCGGGCACGCAGCTCATAATTCGCGTTCTGCGCAATCCTCAGCCGATTTCAAGATGTTTGCCGGGCAGTATACAACTATTTAAATCATCAGCCTTCAGTCCACTGTGACAAAAGGCTCTCCTAATGCTCATCACTTGCTCGATCCTCGGCTACCGGCAGCCACCTCGTGCCAACCATCCGGGCAAATCGTAATTCCACCTGGCTTAAGGGCGCCCTGCACTACGTTTCGCTATTACATCATTTCGGTTACACAGCGAAAGAAATAATTCGTCAAACTTGTACGACCTTTGCCCTGCTTTGGGACATTAATAAGCTTTCTTTCTTTCTTTGTCTTTAGAAAATAATTTAATTATTTGTTACTGAAATTAATTGTTTTTATTTGTTTCAGGTCGCCGAAATCGTCAGTAAATTAAATTAATGAAATAAGATTCAGTTTAGATTAACGTTTTGATTGTAACGATGTGCGATCGTCAGTTTATTATTATGTAATAGTGCCAAATAGTGTCGACACTTTGAAATAATATTATTTCAAATTTTAATTATACTCATAAGTCATGGATTAGCTCCAATATCCGATATATAATACAATTTTGTCTCATGAATTGATGTCAAAGTTACGTAGGTACATATTCATTTTATTATGGCTGAAAGGTCAACGTCTTTGATATTAAAATAAATAAGTACTTAATAAAAAATCGTCTTTTATTTGACTTCCGTGATAACCCGAAATAACCCCAAATAAATTCAAAGCTTAAATGAACAACTAACGCCATCTCGTATCAGATTTTGTAATTAAGGAAGCAAGCAACTTGGCCACATAAAGGTAGGTACAACGAATTTAAATAATATCGTTGGTTGGGTAGGTAGCATAGTGTTGCGCCTTGCTTCTTTGCCTGAGGCAAATATTTGCACCTACTCCCGTGGCCAAGAGTTAATTAAAGTTCTAAACATGTAAGCGACAATAAGGATGATTGTATATTAAGTCAAAATAAAATAAGAATTATTATTAGACAAAGTAGAAAGAAATGAGAATGTAAATGAGAATGAATGTCAGAAGTTGGAACTTTACCCCACTCGAACAAGACGTTTACACTCGTATCTATAGGCAAGTCAAATAATTACCTACTTGAGTATAAGACATTATTTAAAGTATCGTTTTTAATCAATGATGTTTTCAAATGCAGTAAGAAATGTCCGTAGAAATATACCTACACGCAAAAATTGTTTTCAAACTTGATAGCAAGTTTATAGAAAGGTTATTTAAGAAATGTCTATACTAAAGTAATACTTTGACTCATCTATAGATACGAGTTTTACAGTCAGCTTAAAACTATTAATATTAAAATACAATGTCTATTTCTATTATCCACTGCTTTTTTATTACCTACGTCAATTCACTTTGCTTTTATGCATATACATATTTGCTGTTGCAGAACTATCAGGCGCAATCGCAATCTGTATCTTTGTTTTTACTTTTAAAACACGACGCGGATTTAATTCTGACGTTCTATTTTAGTAGGTATAAGTAGGTATGTACATCGGCTCGATGAAGAAACTTAATGAACTAGACTTCTGTAAATCAACTCTAGATTAAGCAAGGTGCTTACTAAGTTTACCTGCAAATGGGCCATTCGGATCAGTCGTATGAATGAAAAGAGCAAAATACCATACGCCCTTGGGCTCAAATCAAGGGATGGCTGTCATTTGAGATTTCAACTTTTGTAAGCATTCCTACCCATATGATCTCCAAACCGATCGGTCTTGCGCCACCCGCATCAAGTGGATTCCAGCTATCTTCAAGAGATCATCGGTCTACCTTGAGAGGTGCCTACCACGGCTGCGTCTCCCGGTACGTGGCTACCTCTCGAGGACCTTTCCAACCCAACAGCCGTCAGTCCTTCTCACTTTGTGCCCTGCCCTGGTCCTTTTACGGATCTCATCATCCTAATGACATAACGCAGAAAGACCTCAAGCAGCACTCTCCATTGCCCCTTTCACGATTTTGAGCCTTCTTTCGTGATCACTGCGGTTAAAAGTATAAAAAAAAGAAATCTTATTTTTAACAAATATCAAATTTATTATTAACTGTTCATATTTAATAAATTCTGATTACATTTTCGAACCTCATTCAATTTCTCGAAAATTTGCACCTATATTATAAAACGTCTCCCATTAACTATTGAATGAAATTCAAATCTGTTTATCAGAATTTATGTTACCTATTGTATGAATAAATTAAATAAATAAATATTTTAAATCTTATCTAGAATAAATATATGAAATACCACTTGTTTATAAATATAAAAATCGCACTTAAAAAATTACAAAATTATTAAATCGAGTTTGGACGCTTTGTCCTACTCGCTGAGGTCTAGACATAGCCATCCGCCAACTATGAACAATTTGTCGTTAAATATCACAGGTAATCGTTAGCGCGCGGTGTCGCGCTACTTGAACAGCTGTTTGGCGTAGTGCCATATTCTGAAGAAGTATTCGTCGCGGCGCAGGAGCGAGCCGCGCGCGTACGAGCGGATGTCCGCGTCCATGTTGTGGTCGCGCAGCCACGATGTCGTGGTCTGCGTGCTGAACGAGGTCGGCTCCGTCGCTTCGGTATGCTCACCGGCTTCTTCATCAGCATGAGAGTCTGGAAATTCAACAAATACTTAAGTACTCTTGTACAGTGTACATACAAAAAACTGATTTACGAAAGTCCTGGGTCCTGAGACATAATACCTATTAAGTAGAATGATGGTACACAGAACTCAAAACCCGCAGCCACAACAAAAATGTTTTACTTAAACAATAAAATTATTAGTTCAAAAGTAGGTATTTGTTTCTACAATTATTTCAAAAATTCTTTTGATGCATTTTGAAGCTTTACAGTGCCTTGATTAACCAGCTCTCAGTCATACGGATTCAGATAGATAGGATAGATATTCTAAATATTCTAATGCACATTTACATGGAAAACATGTAACATAAATAGTAAATACAACTGTACAATACAGGCGGACTTATCGCTAATAGCGATCTCTTCCAGTCAACCTTAGGGTAGAGGAATCTAAAAAGGGCAGTGCAACAATCGCGGATTCGTGATTATCTGGACTACAAACCGCAACTAATTAAATAATTCAGTCATATTGAGCCAAGCAAGATACAATCTGAATAAAATGAAAAATGATTTTTTAGTGTCTGAAGGCTGTATGGATGACGAACCGAGTTAAATAAAAACGATCATAAAAAAGTTGTGACTGACACTGACAGAAGTGACAGATCAAAAAGGCGGGAAAGACAGATTAAAAATATTTGAAAGTTATTTCAATTCCAAGTGGATATGATTTTTAACGATTAATATAACTTATTAACGAAATAATCTATTAAAGATTTTCATATGAAATAGTGTAATAACTATACATTTGTGATTGTGCTGTGGTGGTGTTTTTGGTCAATCGATAAATTTCTTTAAATGGTGTGCTGTGATCAAATGCTAATTTTGAAATTTTTCGCAAGTGTTGAAACTCTGTATACAGCATCTTCACAAGGATGCTTACAATTTGAAGCAGCATCAACAGATACCAAATACAGGCATGTATAAACGAATTATATTTCACTTGTATTTTTTGTGTCTGGAGCATTAGTTTGTCCATGTGTTCGACTTACCTTCGCCCGGTTCAACGTTGAAGGGTTCGTCAGGTTCGAGAGGGTCGCTCATGCCGATCTCGTTGCGGGCGTATATCCTGATCATGTAGGAATGGTTCTCGCTGAGGTCGCGGATGTTGAACTTGAGCGTGTGCGCGTCGACCTTGCCGACCTCCATCCACATGGTCTTGGTGACGTCGCGGATGGCGATGTTGTAGCCGAGCAGCGGCGCGCCGCCGTCCCACTCGGGCGTGCCCCATGACGTCATCACGATGTTGCTGCCCACCGTGCGGATCTCCAGCGGCGCCGTCGGCGGCGAAGGTACCGCTGCAAACGTCAAGCATTACATTGGCTCACTGTGTTAGAATTGGTCCTCTGCATTCTGACCATTATTTGTAGAAATGCACTGGCAGAAAATAGTGGTGACACCAGCGAGGCAGGGGAACAGCCACAGAATACATACTATTAATGTGTCTTGTTTGCTATAGAGAGGAACGGAAGCAGATATTAAGCAATGTCGCTGCCAATCATTTAAATTACTTTTATTTTAATTAGCAATGTATCTTTTGTCCAAATGTTCAAATTATTTCTGTTAGGTCTGGTAGGTTTTACTGAATGTCTGGTCTTTAAATCAGTCAATGGTTATTGACTGAGGGTGTCTAGATAAAATCAGTCAATAAGGATATTGACAAACACCCTCAGTCAATAACCTTATTGACTGATTTTAACGGTCATTAAGGATATTGACTGGTAAAGGGTTTTGACTGTAATATATATAATTTATTATAATTTCAAAGGAAGTTAGAGTAGATTGCATAGACTACTTTGCGTACCTACTATATAGTTTTTGCTTTGTGAGTAAGACATCTGTTGACATAGATAAATAGTTATAACTTACCTTCCAGTCTTTTTTTATATTAGTAGCTCAGTACATTGGCTTCACTTAGCCTGATGGTAAGTAAAAGAGGAACCCAAATTGATAAAATAAGATCCTGTGTATTGTATTCATAATAAAATGTTGCCTCACATGTATTAATTTAATTCTAAAATATAGACTGTGACTAAAATATAATTTAAGTTAAAGATTAATTTGGAACTGGATAATACTTTGACTGTTTGATTCTACTATTAGTAATATGATTTATTTTAAAATGACAGGAACACTGTTAATTCTAAGCAAGAACATTGTTTGTATTGACATGTATGCTTTGAATATTTACTTACATGAAAGCCTCATGTAAGTACATTATCTATCTACATAATGTAACATTAAAATTTAATTGTATGTCTTCTATTACAGTACCGGAATTCTTACAAATGAGTTAAATTTAAATCTTGTATTTATGAGTTGCTTAAATAATTCATAATTCCAGATCTGACGGAATAGCTAGCATAAATGGGTACTGTGTGAACTATGTAATATGATGGAGGTATTTACTTGTACATAACATTTTGTTTCTCATGTTCTAAAGTTAGGGTCATTCATAGTATTTTTTTTGTTATTGTTTTTTTTTAAAAAACTATTATTCATACATATTTATTATAAAAAAAAGGTAAAATAGCCCAATATAAGATAACAAAACATGTTAATGCACACAAATGTTTGTCTCTGAATGCAGTAGGTTTCACGCGCCCCTGATGTCAATACCTGTGTGATGAAACCCACATACCTACAAAGAGAGAATAGAGAGTCTGGATATAGCAACTCAGTACAATACTCACTCGCATGCTTCTCTAGGCGTACGGTCTGAGACTCTGCCGGCAGGCTGACTCCAACTGCGTTCTCCGCGGATATTCTGAATACCAGCTCTTCCTTCTCTTTGATGTTCTCTATGCGGTGCTCGTACACCGACCCGCTCACTGTCACCACTTTACTCCATGACTTGCCTTTCACTATCTTGTATTCAATTATGTAGTCTAAAATAAAGGACAAAGTTTATAAGATACAGAGGCATAATTTCGCTCTTGAGGCATGTGGGTTTAATTTCATATTTCTATGGGGAAGTACAAAAATAAGCAGAATAAGTAAAGTCTATTTAAAAATTACCATTCAAAAAGTCGGTCTATCTAATATGTTTAGTATTATTTAGACTTTATAGCCTTTACAGGCAAAAACGACATACATATAGTATCTATTAAATAAAACTCAAAGGTGACTGACTGACTGACTAACATAGATATCTATCAACGCACAGCCCAAACCACTGGACGGATCGGGCTGAAATTTGGCATGCAGGTAGATGTTATGACGTAGGCATCCGCTAAGAAAGGATTTTGATCAATTCCCACGGGAAGAATTATTCAAATCGGTTCAGTAGTTTCGGAGCCTATTCAATACAAACAAACAATCAAATCTTTCCTCTTTATAATATTAATACTCAGACCAAATAAAAAACCTATTTAAACTGAGCGCGTGTTCACGTTGAACGCGCGGGCGCGGTGGCGAGCGCGAGCGCGAAATATCAAACATTATGGCGTAGTACGAGTATGAAAGTGTTCACGTACAAACGCGCGCGCGGGCTATAGAGCGAGCACCGCGCCCGCGCCCGCCACCGCGCCCGCCACCGCGCCCGCGCGTTCAACGTTAACAAGCACTGAGATACATATCACAGTATAGATAAGTTTATGGCGAAGCAAAACACTCAATTTTTTCCGAAGAAGGTAAGCACCTAAACGCACGTAGGTCCAACCTGTGGCATCAGACTGCATGATGTCAAATGTCTAAACTTGTAAGTTTTTTAAAATACACGTAAAATCATTAAGCTATGTTTTTGTAAGAAAGACTAAATTATCATATATGTACAGCGTGAATGAATAATACTTACTTGTGATTGCGCTTCCACCATCGCTCTCCGGCGCCGACCACTGCAGTGTGACCGTTCTGGAGGTAGTCTCGCGCACCACGAAATTGAGCGGCTGCGACGGAGGTGCTGTCAAATTAAATCACACTCGTATTATTTTCAAATGTAACATGACGTGTCTTCAGTCGTATCGTAGAAGATTGCCGCTTTGGCCACTTTAAACTCAACTTAGTTTCGAGGTCAAAGTAAGAATCGAATAAATAATTAAGTAGTTCATATTATTATCTTGACTACTTTTTCAGTTTTAAATATTTGTTTTATTAAGGTCCAAGCATTGGCTTATATAATGGATAATCTAAATTCAAGGAAAAAGCCGTTATTGTATGGCCAGGCTGAATACTTACAAAGAGTCTTTCCGATAATGATTTTCTCATCGGAAATGTACGGTAAACTAGTTCCAATTTCGTTCCTCGCGCATATTCTAAACTGGTATGTAGCTTCTAAAGTCAGTTTTTTAATCTTAGCCTGGGTTTCGGTAACGGTGGCCACATGCTTCCATTTTTTGCCTTCTTGTTTGATCTCCACGCTGTAGTCCAAGATCGGCGAGCCTCCATTCTTCTCCGAGGGGTACCAAACTATAGTCAGAGAATTACTGTCGATGCCGTAAAATCCGAGTGGACCCAGAGGCGGTGATGGTACATCTAAAATGTAAAAGGTGGTGTTATAATAATGATTTTAATTTTAACATAACGTCGTCGCTTCTCATGCGTGAGGTCGATCGTCGAATCTCGGCACGCACCTATAGATGTGCGTATTTACCACTAGTTCAGCGGTGATGCTACAAACATCGTGGGAAACCCTGCTCCGACGAAAACTGCGTCGCCAGGATTCAATAGCTCTACTTACCCGGTTAAGCGTACGGAGGTGAGATGGCAGTCGTTCCAATCATGGTGCATGCCTACCCTGACAATATCGGGGCAAAATGCTGGGAGAAAGATGAAAAAAGTAACATGTGTTACGTAACCTAAACAATGTAGGATCGTTCTAAAATTGCATTGGGATGGTAGGATAGGTAGGCGTTGACCAAAAGTCTGTAGTGAACCAACCTTTAAATTATAAGAGGCGTTGGATACCGGGTATATATACCTCGAAGTTATAGGTACTATGATATTTTCAGAATCTTAACATTCCCCCTTTGCTGATGGTGACCGGTTTACTTACCAAGAGCTGTCTTGATCACAATGGGTTCGCTCTCAAGGGCCTCCGAGTACCCAATAGGATTTTGTGCCATAACGCGGAATAAGTATTCGCAGTTTTCATTTAGTCTTTGGATGCAGTAGGTTTCGACGGTCTTGTCCACGTCAGCCACTTTCACCCATTGGTTAGTGTCGGGCTCGTGCTTCTCGATGGCGTACTTGGTCAGCTCAAGGCCACCGTCGTCCAGTGGGGGCTTCCATTCTATTGTCACGGACTCGCGGCTTATTTCTCTCATTACGACTGGCCCTTCCGGTTTGCTTGGTTTGTCTGCAAAATTAAAGTTTTCTTTCATTTTCTCAAACACGAAATGTTACATATGTTTGACGTCTTAAAATGACTGCTGTCTTTATTTTAGTCCCCAAATTAACTGATTTTCTTTTGTACATATTAATAGATAGGTACATGCATATTGATGACAATAGTTATTTTAAAAACAAATGTATTTGATAATTAACCTGTTCAAAAGGTCTCGTATTTGGACATTTGAATATATTAAGTTATCGTCTTATTATCCAAGTAATAAGTTAAGGAAATATATAATACATTCGGGATGTGCTTTCAAATAGTGGTATGAAACATAGGTTAACCAAATTAATTGTTGGTTTGATTTATTGGCACATTAAAATATTGATCATTGTTAATAGTTAAACACTTATCGGTAATTCCCTTAAACTAGTTATATTTATTCCAGTAAAATAATTAGATCAAGCATATAAAAAGGTTGAATAAAATAGAGGGTCCATCTCGAAAATGTTACCCAGATATTCCTCCTCTGGTGATTTAGATTTGCTACGGCGCTCACTGTCATCTAAAATTATCATTTAATTTAAAAACTGCTCAACAATCCTAGAAGTATGAATCCAGATTCCTCAGATTCTGATTCCTGTACGTATGTAGAGATTCCGCTTACCTTTGCATTATTACCTACTATAAAGCCTGGTATCATATAGCTCCCTTTAAAAAGAAAGAAAAGAATAAAAAACTCAATCTTAATGTACCTAAGTATGTTTTAATAATTCTAAAAAAAATACGTCGCGTGGGGTGACCGCGTTGCTTAGGTACCTAATAAGCTATTTGTAATTAAATTGTTAAGTTTGGAGAGCGGTCCCCCGATGCGACGTACTTATTTTTAGAATTATTAATACATACTCAGTTACTTTAAGATTGAGTTTTTTTATTATTTTTATTTTTTAAAGGGAACTTAGATTTTTGTGTCAGGGCTTCTTTAAATCTACAATTTAATTTTTTACTTTTTATTCTTTTTATAGGTACATACTTATTATAACTCTTATAACACCCCTCTTTTTCCGTCGGGGGTTTAAAAACATACACAAAAACTGGAAATGACTGTTACTAGAATATTCCTATTGAATGGGACTATTTTCCCTGAGAACGTGATACTTTCCATTTGTAATAACTAATAATGAAGTAGGTATGTGTGAATGACTTACCGTATACTCTAAGTGAAAGTTCAAGAGTACTAGTTCCAGCCTTGTTTTGAGCTTCAATAGTGTACTTGCTTGTGTGCGTTCGCTCTAACTGCGAAATTGTTATAGTGCTAGAGTCTTCTGTAGTCACTATTTGAATATCCTTTGACTGCTCTATCTTGGATCCATTTCTGTACCACGTAATTGACGCTTTTGGAATACCTCGCACGTTGGCTGTGACAGACCATTGTTCCCCTACTCTATGCTTCTGGTTGATTTCCTTCTCAATTACAGTTATAACAGGTTTTAATTGGACCTCCAAGTTGCAGGAAGTTTCAGCTTCACCGTATTCGTTTGTCGCAATGCATTTGTATACACCTTCTGTTGTTTGTGAAGAAGTGACTACCAAAGTTGCTACTCTGTTTTCGTATGCGGATTTGGCTGTTTTTAATTGCGCACCGTCTTTTACCCATGTCACTTTGGGTTGAGGTACACCTCCAAATATACAAATAAGCTCCACGTCTTCGTCCGGAGCGCTGATAATATCTTTTAATGGTTTTTCAACAGTAGGTCCCTCAGTCTTAATAACTTTTTCTATTCGGATGTATTCAGTGGTTTCTGAAGACTCACTGACGCCTACTTCGTTGATAGCAAAAACTCTGAATCGGTATGACGATTTGTTTTTCAAGTTACTCACTGAATATTGTGTTTTGTTTACATTTTCAATAGATATCCACCTTAAAATAAAGTTATGATTATCAGTTTACAATCATATTTTTAAAAAAACATTAAAACTTAGAAGAACTATGTAACCACTTACTCAGAAGTATTTATTTCTTGGTATTCGACAATATAGAAGCTTATTTCTGAACCACCTTTATTGTCGGGCTCCTCCCAACAAATATTGATGAAATCATCGCCTGTCTCTAAAACATTTGGTTTACCAGGCGGTGATGGAATATCTGGAAAACGATGTTTTCTTGTTAGTAATAATACTATTTTTGAAAGGGTTGCCGCCCAGCGTACATTGCAGACTT
Organism: Mecyna flavalis; assembly: GCA_949319885.1. NCBI lineage: Eukaryota > Metazoa > Arthropoda > Insecta > Lepidoptera > Crambidae > Mecyna > Mecyna flavalis. The sequence goes on along the minus strand of OX439425.1, from coordinate 24,541,214 downwards.
GAATTGACCATTGATAACACTGACCTATCTAATACAGCACTGGCCAACTTTGTATTTTAAATTTTAAATTGAAATTATTTTTGTCTAGATTAAATAACTTCTCGAACTTAGTTTTAGTAAATTACCTACTCCTTAACTAGTGGTTTTTGATGTTTACGCGGTTTTTATCCGTTTAAAATTGTTTTATTTAATAGTCCTTAACTTTTGACTTACCTAAAACAATAACTGAAATGTCGACGTCCACTTCTCCGCAGTTGTTCTCCAGTCGTAGTTTGTAAAGTCCTGCATCAGTGTGTTCCACTTTCTTTATTGTTAAGCTAGCATTCTTCGAATCAATTAGTGGCTTTGTGTGTTTAGATTTCTTTATTATCTTTGAGTTAACAACCCATTCATCGTTTGGTTGTGGAATAGCATCGAATTGGACATTAAGTGTTATATCATTACCACGTTTTACTCTGTATTCTTTGTCGTAGTCCACGATTCTAGGAGGAGATTCTAAGACTGAAAAGTAGAATTATAAGATTATTAATTATGGTATAATTCGAAAACCTTACGAGCTCCGTGGCTTATTATTTTATAGGTACAACATAATATTATATTTCAAAGGTAAATTATCATATATTGGACTATTCTTACTGACTTTATATTACCGCATCAATACATTAGCTTAATAAATAATAATAATACAAGTTATAATAAATATCTCTGGACATTATTCATACAGCGCCATCTAGCCCCAAAATAAGCATTAGCTTGTGCTATGGTTGCTAGACAACGGATAAACATTACATAATATATACTTTTTTTGTAAATACATACATATTATACATAGGAACACCCAGACCGATACAAACAAACATGTTCATGCTCACAAATGTTTGTACCGTGCGGGGATCGAACCCGCGACCTCTGGTGTAATAGCCGACTTCTCGACCATTACACCAAATGGCTCGTCAAATAATAACTGACGAGTATAGCTTTTATTTAGTATCTTTCATGACATCAAATGAAACCGACATTATAATGTTATGCTGTCAACATGGTTATACCCTTTCAGCACTCTACTTGGAACATGTTTTTTTTTATTATTTGGAACAACAAACAATTACAGTTATAATAGTACAGAATACGGCTATTTAAAAGTGCAATCAACCCCGTTGTCCACGTATTGAAATAGGGGGCATTAACGAAAAATAATTAGTGCATGCATATAAAATGTGTTTTTTAGATGTATAGAACTTTAAGTTGGCATTACTTTTCAAGATAGCAACCGATTTGACAGCTGTGATTTATTCTCAGTTTGGTTTGGCAATTCATCATGAATAGACTCACGCCCATAGACAATATTATTTCCATGCTCACGCCTGAACAACGTCAACAACGCCTGCAAATTGTGCAGTGTGTGTCGATTTATTGAAAGACACGTTTGGTGACTGCCTTATTTCACGTTTTTGACCTGTGAATTGGCCTCCAAGATCTTGTGATTTGACACCGCTAGACTATTTTCTGTGGGGCTATGTAAAGTCATTGGTCTATGCCATAGCTGGGCATTAACTCGTTAATCCGTTAATCGTTAATTAACGAAGTTAACATTTTCAGTAACGGATTAACTTTTAAGTTAACTTGAAAAAATGTTAACGGACTCGTTAACTTCCGTTACATTTTTCCGTGTGCGTTAATCCGTTACTTACTTTTTTTTTATACCACATCAGTTGGCAGACAGACACGCAGACCACCTGATGGTAAGCGGTTCCATCGAGGGACACTTCATCAGGAAGCTTCGCTCAATGTGTTATGGGCTGTTATGCCGGCAGATTTCACCTGTGGGGGTGGTAGCTGCTAGCCAGTCGGACTCTGAATAAGTCCTACCACCAACCAGACCCATAGCGAGAATCGAACCCACGACCTCCGGGTTTTATACCCGAGCGGCTTAGCCACTGTTCCACGGAGGCCGTGGGTTCGATTCCTGCCTTGGGTCTGGTAGGTGGTAGGGCTTTTTCAGAGTCCGACTGCCTAGATACGATCACAGGTGAAATCTGTCGCCATAACAGCTCTGGCTGTGTTCCGGCAATATTAATGTGGGAGCCAGTCATCTATAATATAAAAATGAATCGCAAAATGTGTTGGTAAGCGCATAACTCAACAACGCCTGGACCAATTTGGCCAATTTTTTTTTTAAATGTTCCTTGGAGTTCAAGGATGGTTTTTACGGCGAGAAAAATTGAATTGATTGATTGATCAATTCCCACGGGAACGGGAACGACGCGGGTGAAACCGCGGGCGCCCGCTAGTAGAGTAATAATTGAAATCACAGGCTCGAAAATCAAATGAGTCTACAGACTGGCAGCACATTGACGGAAGCTTTTAGGTGAAGCGTCCCTCAATGGAATAGGCCGCAAGGGCTGTTTATCACCAGGTGGGCTGCGTGCCTGTCTGCCAACTGACCTAGTATGAAAAAAAGTCGTGGAACTGGAATGAAATAAAGAAAAAATTGTAAAAGCACTATTCTCAACCTGAATCTTTGTATTAATTCTTCCCTTGTCTTTTATTATAATTGAATATCATAAAGATAACCTCCTTACAGTGTAACTGGAGATCCAATATTTTTTGTTGTAGATTTAATGAGTGTGAGTGGTGGGGAATGATTTAAGCAAGGTTATTTAAGATAGATCTCCCAACGTGACAGTGTGACTAGTTAGGAATCATTTTACAAAGTTATCCTAACGAGTCACACTGTAACCTGGGAAATCTTTTCGTGTCGAGATAACAAAGTAATAAATTATACAAATTTTAATTTCACTAAATGGACACACCATGACACACCTTGTTTAGTCTCGTCATCTCGTGTGTCCAGTTGGTAAATAACCCCTATATTTTTTACGCTGCGATATAAAAAAAAAACATTATTAACCATATGTTAACGGATTAACGATTAACGTTAACTTACGTTAAATCGTCCCAAAAGTAGCGCTTTAACGTTTAACGAAGTTAACTTTTTTAGTAACGGATTAGCGATTAGCGAAGTTAACTATTTGATTAACGATGCCCAGCTATGGTCTATGCGGATAAGCCACAAATGCTTGACCATTTGGAAGACAACATTCGCCGTGTTATTACCGATTACGGCCACAAATGTTGGAAAAAGTCATCGAAAATTGGACGTCCAGATTGGACTACATCCGAGCCAGCCGTGGCAGTCATATGCCAGAAATCATATTTAAAATATAATGCCACAAGATTATCTATCGAATAAAAATCATGTCAATGGAATAATCCATCGTTGTTTTATTTCAATTTAAAATTCTATACCTTTAAAAAAACACCCGTTACATCTACATACAGGAGAAAAAAGAGCCTAAGAGCTTATTATTATTATGTAGGTACATTTTAAGATCTCGGGCCCATGGGGACCCGGTCCTTTAAAGCATGTGTGGGGCCAAAGCCAACACGCAGAGGCTTTTTGGTACCATTTTATCTAATTTGTGATGGGTACATCTGCCAGTTATTATTATTATTATTTCGGCGGCAAATTGTAATAAAGTGTGTCGAACTGCCGTAAAATATTCAAACCTTTTTATTGTTTTTCACTCACCTTCTACTTTCAGTTTCGTTGAACATTTAGCGTCAAATAATGTACATGAGTATTCAGTTTGGTCTTCTTCTATACATTTTCTGATTATTAGAGTACGTTTTGTAACATCGGATATAAGGGTGAATTTTTCCGTATCCTCAATGACTGTTTTCTTTTTGTACCATACGACCTCATACGATTCGTCAGGTATTTCAACAGTCAAATAAGCATCACTATTTGCGGGTACAATAATAACCTCGGGGAGCCGGAGAATAAAATCGATTGAAGGTTCTTCAACGGTAAGTATTGCTGTACACCGGTCACTGCCTACTTCGCATGCATATTCACCGCCATCATTGTTATCACAGTCGTATATCTTAAGCTTCTGTTTCTTTCCATCGATTATAAGTTGGATGTGATTTGAGAATTGTATTTCGGAACCGTCTTTGAACCAGCGAACCAAAGCATCACCTTTTGTAAGTTCTATTTCAAATATAGCTTTGTTTCCCTTGTTCACTTTTTGATCTTGAAGTCTTGATATTATTTCAGGCGGAAGTTCTACGACCGTTACTTCGGCTGTGCAAGAATCATCGCGCAGTATGCAAGTGTATTCACCTTCATCGTGAACCGATGTATTTCTAATAAACAACTTACGGACATTGCCCCGTTTTTCAATATCATATTTATTTTTCTTGGGTTTGATTCTTTCTCCGTCTTTTTCCCAAAATACATCTGCTGTTTCAGAGTTAATTTCAACTTCCAAAATAGCGATATCTCTTTCTTTGACTTCAAAATCTTGCAACTTACGTATGAATTCGGGTACTGTTTCATGAACGATAAGTTTTGTATTTGTTTCTTGTCCTTTTACAATACATTTTATACTACCTACGTCGGTTAATTTTGTTTTCTTTATTCGCAATTTATGCACACGGCCTTCCTGTATGATTTCTCTATGATCCATGCCACTAAGTTCTTGATCGTTGTGATACCATTTGGTGGATACGGTGTGAGAAGTTTGACATTCTAATACAACTGTTTTTCCCTCTTCAATTTCATATGATTTTTTCAAGTTCTTGACAAATGTGACTTTATCGACATCGATGGTTACCCGAGCTCCATGGGATGCTTTGCCTGCACTGTTGGAAGCAACACACTTGTAATCTCCAGAATCAACTTCTGAGTCGACGTTCTTTATAATTAGTTCTATATTTTCACCATCGAACATTTGCGTAACATTATCTGAAGGAGTTATTATTTGATTATTTCTATACCACGTTATGGTTGGTACAGGATTTCCCGTAACTTTTGCCACTAATTTAACAGTAGCCTTTTCTTTAACTGTTATTTCTTGGAATCTGTTGATGAAGAGTGGAGGTTCTGCATTCTCTTCCGTAGGTTCTGAAAATTTCAATAGATTATTATACGTTGAATGTATTTTTGTCTTTGCAGGTAAAGTTAAGAAGATAAATTAATTATAAGGTTAGCGACTTTTCTTATGAATTTACAGCTATAATAACAAATAAATTCCAGCAGCATAAACATATGGTCAACTACTAATAAATCAAACGTACCCTCTATTGTGATGACTGCACTTGTCTCGGTGGAACCTTCTGAATTAACCGCTTTCAAAGTATATACTCCATCGTCTTTGCCTTTTTTGGGTTTAATAATAGATATAGTATGCGTATCTCCATCGGATTTGGTAGTTTGCGCCTTGACAGGTTGATTGTTTCTGTACCACGAAACTTTTGGTTGAGGGTTGCCGACCACTTGGGCTGATAATACTATGCTTTCGCCTTCTCTAATCGTCATATTTTTTAGTGGTTCTATGACTTGAGGTTTCTCTTTTTGTCCGGTTTTTATTTTGAGGACAATCGGCAAACTCGCTTCGCCTTCTCTGTTTACAGCCAGAACAGTGTAAGTTCCCTCTTGGAATTTCTTGACATTGGATATTTTGAGGACGCTACAGTACATATGCATGTCTGACTCGGTAGCTACTGAAACATTTTTGTCTGGAATGATTTCTTCTCCTTTGAAAAACCACGCAATATCTGGTTCTGGAATTGCTACCAATCGGCATTCTAAGAATATCTGTGAACCTTCATCAACATACTGTGCTTTTGGTCTCTTTGAAAAGGTTGGGGGAATACCCTCCAAAATATCGGCCAATGATGATTCCCGAGAAAGACTTTTCCTTGATAAAATTGTCATTTCTGATCCATGGTCAGAAAGAGGAGCTTCAACTATAAGCTCTGTCGTGCTTGATGCAAAACCAGCCGCATTCTTAGCAACGCACGTAAATGTTCCTGCGTCTTCGGGGAATACTTCTCGAATGACTAATGTAGCTACGTTATCATCGTCATAGTACATTTGGAAATCTTGTGATGGTTTGATAATAGCTGTTTGTCTGAACCAAGTTATTTGTGGTCTTGGATAGCCTTCTACTTGACATTCAAATTGCACAGTGGAACCATCGGGTGTATGTTTTGGGCGCAATTTTTCAACAAATATTGGTGCTTTGGCTTGTTCTTCAGACGATGGCTCTGTAATGTATTGCAGTAAAATTATAATTAACTACAATATTAACTTCTCAATAAATTTCGTGTGTAAACGATTTATTGAATTTGATTTATTATTTCATAAATACTTACTTTCAAAAACGGGAAGTTTATCGATCTTTTCATTCAATTTTTTCTGTAGATAAAGTGTGTAATTGGCTTCATCCATTAAGTATTGCGCAGGTACCCATCCCTTTTCTTCAGTCAGATGTTTCCGAACAAACCACCAATCTTGGTTGGTAGTTTCTGAAAAGTAGGCAACAATTAATATTGAACATGATCAATAAATAAATATTCCTGTACAGTATTCAGACAGCGCCGTCCAGCACAAAACTAAGCATAGCTTCTGCTAAGGGTGCCAGACAACATAAAAATTATTTTTTTCTCTAACTACATACATATTATACACTAGCGGCCGCCCGCGGTTTCACCCGCGTGGTCCCCGTTCCCGTAGGAATTGATCAAAATCCTTTCTTAGCGGATGCCTACATCATAACATCTACCTGCATGCCAAATTTCAGCCCGATCCGTCCAGTGGTTTGGGCTGTGCGTTGATAGATATCTATGTCAGTCAGTCAGTCAGTCAGTCATGTACGAGTCATCGTATCATGTTTCGACAGTCAATGACAACCAAATATGACAAGCAATCATTTTAATACTTTAATAAATTAGTGATTAGTGCAAACTAGCCACTCGGCGGAAACGGTTGTTTTCATTGAACTCGGCCCTTTCCCCTATATCACGACACGACACGACATAAGACATTATCAGTTATCATTCTTATCACCTTTATCAAACTAGTGTAGTTCACGCTACAAGTCACCTTTGAGTTTTATATTGTATAGATAGATAGAAACACCCAGAGCGATACATATTGTATCATACATAATATTATTTAGGCACAAAAATGTTTGTACCGCGCAGGATCGAACCCGCAACCACTTGGTATTGTAGCTGAATTTTTAAAAATTATACCAAATCGGTCGTCATTGTATGTAATAATACCTACTTGCGTAACCAGAATACGCGTTTACTTACCTAATATGTAAAGTCTTTCTCCCTCTACCAGGTTTATAGCTTCGTCGGTTTCGGCGACGTAAGAATAGACTGCAAATACTGTATCACCACTACGCACGTCCAGTGGAGTTTCTATAAAAAATAAATGATTAAAACTAAAAATTATAAGTTTGGCATTGATTGACTGAAACAAAGATTGTTCTGATTCTTATTATTGAGAAGTAATGACAGCAGAATTCAAATTCGGACTATACGATAATGTAAAATGTTAAAATAACGAGTTAACTTGTAATGTGAGTCATCTCTGAAATTGTCGTTCGGTGTTAAAAAAATTTGTAAAAACGTAATTAGTAAACCTCAAAGGCAGTAAACCCAAAATAACACAAAATTGTTGTTTTTGCTAGGCCTGGTGCCCAAATAATAAGCTTGATGTCGATAAACTACACTTACGGGCAAATGGACATCAATGTATGGAAGTAAATTAGTGATTTTATTTTATTTTCTTTATTTAGGAAACAAACAGCTTATAATAATACTTATGAATTAAAAAATACAAACAACACACTAGCCTAATTAGTTCCCACTACGGAGTTTATACATTTATAATTTTGAATGAGATACTCGTACTACGTTACTCAACAATAACAACTTAAAAAAAAAAGAAAAACAGTGCCGTGATTAGCAATCTAAATTATGTTACTTTGAATAAATAATAAATAAATAATAATTAATGATATGTTTAAGCAAGGGGAACCTATTACTTATTATAGTCGTACCTTTGATTATAAATAATCAACCATTTTTTTTTAGTTATTATTATCGTTTTTATAATCATAAAAATTTCAGTTATTAACTTCAGTTGATTCTATGATATCCTGAAAATAATAAGTTAAAAGAAACGGATAGTGTCCAATTATTGTCCAAAAGTACCCAAATAAATAGTATAGACAAAAGAGTTGAACATAAAATATGGGTAAGTAAAAATAATCGACAGGAAATTTTTAATTGAAAGTGAGTTTTTGATAGTTTTGATTTGTGTAGCAACTTGACATTTTATCGTATTCATGAGAAAATATGTATATATGTAATTATATTTTACTTAAGTATTGGACTCATAAGGACAGCGTCATAATGCTCTTATTATTATAAAAAGAAAGAATTCGACAACGAACGACAATTTCAATTTTAGGACATTATTGACATAGTATTTGAAAATACTAACCTGGAAATTCTTGTTCTCTGGAAATACTCATAGTCACATCCGCCTCTGTAGGTATTTGTAATGAAACAATATAATTAAACGATTATATACTATAACAAATGTAAATATTTTAAAAGCTTGCCTTTCAAAGATCAGATTTTTTTTAATCGACTACGTCGCAACTCAGATGTTACAGCCATGTTTGTTTCTAATTATTAGTAAAATTACACGTAGCTCTGACGCTTTTCTGTCTGAAAACTTCCGCTTGTTTTAATAAACAATGTAATTAAAGATAATAATTGACAGACAGACATTCTCTTGAAAGATAATAATCATTGCAAATACTAATACCTCATTAAACTTTGTGACTCCTGAATTGCGTCGTAATGTGTATATCATACACCGAAAAAAGAAGTTAGAATAAATAGAGTGCATACTTGTATTCCAAACAGATTTTTTTTTTGGTTTGGGTTTATTTCACAATCTTTAAATAAAGTCCTGTGGGCTTTAATTTTCATATTACTGTTATATATGTACTGTGATATTAATAATTATTCTATCTGTAGCAAACACCAATGCCCAGGTTTAAATAATACGCGGTTTTATCCTTTAATAAATAATTATGTGGAAATGATATTGATTTTTGTTATTAGCGGCTATGTGTTTACGCAGTCACTGCGACCAACTCTGAACGTGATTTAGATTAACTTTCTTCCCCAAGGGCCAAGCCCCACCTTTGTAAGAGGAGTAGTATTTATTTTCTCGCCAAGAAAATACTACTCTTCGTAAGAGAGGTGGGGCTTCGGGATGTCTTAAAGTCTTGTTAAAGAATGTGCTGCTTTCTTAGTGTATCAATGGTTCGCAGTCTGTGAGTATATGCATTGGAAGTCATGAATTTGTTTCTTTAAAACACATATAAAGTTTTCTCTTATGCTGGGGCCACATTATCGCGATAACGCGAACATTTGCGTTGTCGCGACACGTCTGGCCAAATAGTTCGTGCTATCGCGGTAACTGTCGCGACAACAAACGCCCTTCGCCACGCTGTCGGTATTTTGCCGCACATCAAAGGGTTTTATCGTGACAAAGTTCGTGCGCTTGGCTACACTTTGCACGTTTCATATTCGCTGCAATCGATTTTGTACTTTAAGATACAGATTTAAAGTGCAATATTGAGTGATGGATACGGACGAATTGAATTATCGTGACGCACGGTGGGGCCCGTAGTATGGAGCGGTTGGCCAATATTATTTTTTTGAAAATGGAGAAAGATGATTTTATTTTTCGATTTAATAAATTGAAGGCATATATCATTACTTTTGGGTAGGCAAAGTGTCAATGGTCGTTTAGTATGACTTATACGAGACGTCAAACATTACCTATTTTTTGTTGTTTGTTGTGGATAACTCAGTTTAGTTTCAACTTTGAACTATTATATCATATAAAGTAAGAACGTAAAGTTTATATAAAAAATAATGGGTGTTAATCAAGGTATGTAGTATATAAAACATAATAATTTAGCCCCTAATAATGTATAATTACTTGGCAAAAAATCTTTTTTATAATCCACTACCACCCAAATTTTTAAGCCTTGCCATTCTCAAAAGGGGATTTTGCCTGAACTATTGAACTCAAATCCGTATACTACATTATTATGGCAGTCACTTAAAACCAATTACTGTCCAGGCAAAATCCCCCTACTAAAAAAATTAAATAAATAAAAAATAGCATTTTCGAAACACAGTGGTTACAATAAATATTTTTTTTCCAAGTGATTATACATTATTAGGGATAAAATTAATATGTTTTAAATAAAACATACCTTCATTAACCCACATGATTTTTTTCATAAGCTTTACGTGTTGTATGGCATGTGTTTTATAACACGTCAAAATTATCTGACATTATTTTTCAACAAAACATTTAGTATGAAAATGTTGTATGGCATTGTTTTATAGCATGTTATGTTGTATAATCTGTACGCACCTTAATACACATTAAGACTACCTACTGTACTAAAATGTAAATGGTATTGTTAGCACTGAATGTTTTGTTTATCACTAGGCATAAATAATTTTTGTAGACAATAACACCCTAAGAAAGAGCGGAGTCTCCTGGTACAGGCATTAATATGCTTAAAAGGAGGCTTCGACAACTGCTGTAAACAACAAAAAATTGAGATAATAAACGAAAAATAATAAACGTTCTTCCTTTAAAAGATATAACAGTTCAAAGTCGCAACTAAACTTAGTTATCCGCAACAAACAACAAGAAAAACAGAAAATAGATAATGTTTGACGTCTCCTATAAGTCATACTGAACGACCATTGACACTTTGCTTACTTAAAATTAATGACACATACCTTCAATTTATTAAATCGATAAACAAAAATCATCTACCTCTATTTTCAGAAAATTGATTATTGGCCAACCGCTCCATACTACGGGCCCCACCGTGTGACGTTCTAAATTGTCGCGACACAGCGAAGTTTTATTTGATGTGGCCAAGCACTTCGTCGTAGGTCGAACACGAAGATTTTGGCGCGACAATTTATCACAATAGTTGTCGCGATAGTGTGGCCCCAGTATTATTGTTTCAAAATTGGTCACCATTTTGATTCTACAGAATTTATTCCCAAACTAAAGTTTCGAAAGAAAGAAAAGCATTACACAAGGTTGACTGTTCCCATGACCTATCTTAATCGGATATACTTAAAAATGTGAAATAGGTATACAGTTTATGCCAAGTAAGTCAACTAAGCAATATAAGCACAAAATACATATTATTATAGAAGAAAATTCTAAACTCATGCTTTGAATTTCAACTGTCATCAAATTTATGCACCAATTTAATGATAAGCAAAAAGATTGAACTGTGCTACTGGTGGTACAGCACGACTTAATTCATGTCTCTGCGGTTAATACCTAGTAATAAGAAATAGCCCGACGACCGAGCTACAATAGTGAACACATCAAACTTAAATATATTGAATATAATATTAACACAAAGCTCGTGTACATTAATATGTATTACTTATATAAATCCTCAAAATATGAGAAATATAAAAAACACCTTATCAGAAATTTACTATAAGATGACTTTCCATATGACTTACCCTGTATTTGTGATGGTTTTCTTGGCTTTCGTTTCGCCAATACTGTTAATTGCTCTTCTTCATATGTATCTTCCTTGCGACGTGACGGCTTCAGTTCAACACTAAGTTCTTCTATTTCACTGACCTCATAAGTCGGTTTTTTTGGTTTTCGTTTGATGATCATTTCGATGTTGTCTTCAGATTCGGCGTCACTTAAAATTATATCCTCTTGTTGACTATCGTCTTCTATTTCTTGTGTTATTTTTATGGAAGTTTCGTCCGCAGCTTCGGATAAGGTAACTTTCTTTTTTGGTTTAAGTTTGATTTTGCTCGAAAGAGACAATTCCTCTTGTGTATATTGTTCTTTTTGTGCTTTTACATCAAAGCTTACTTCTTCTTGGTCTTCAGTGACATATTTTGGTTTCCTGTCTAATGTGATTTGCACATCTTGTGCTACTTCCAAAACTTCTATTTTATTCTTAGGCTTTACAACAGTTACTGTTGAATCTTCGATTTCTTCTGTTACAATTGGCTTCTTTATTGGTTTCTTTAAACTCATCATTACATTAGGCATATCTTCATCATCTCCGTCACTCTCTAAAATTTCCACAATTTCTGGACCTCCTTCTTCTTCTTCTTCTGTGTAAAATTTGATAGAGGTTTCATTGGCTTCTTCATTAAATGTTGGATGTCTTTGAGGCTTCAACTTCACTTTACTAGACATGGAAATTTCCTCTTCGGCATAAGAGTCCAAGTGTATGCTGAATTCTTGTTCAACATCTTCCTTGGTTTTTGTGGTCCTAGGCCTGAATGTAACATTTTCGGGTTCTGTGATTTCTGGAAGTGTCACTGAAGATTTGCGTAGAGGCTTTAATTTCTTTTTAATTGTGAACTCGTCGACTATTTCCTCGGTTTTTTTAATACTAGGCCGTCTGGGCTTTAATGTCACTTGTTCTGGTTCATCTATGGCATCCTCATCTTCCGGCTTATCCATTTCATCAATCTTTGTCTTTTGTATTTCTTGTATGTCTTCATGACCGAACGTTGGTTTTTCAAGCTCGGTCTTCTCGATATCTGGAAGTTCAGGTTGCTTGTATACTTTCTTTTTGATTTTTGCAGCTTCTTTGACATTTCTGGATAATATTCCGTTTTGACGTACACTCCCCAAAAAGCTTACGAGTGGTTTTATGATTTCTGGAGGCCAATCAGTTATATACCTAATACGACTTTTTAGTTGGAATTTTGGTAAGGTAGATGAAACAGAGTCTCGTTTGGGTTTGGTGATGGTTTTCTTTAATTTGACATTTGTAAATTGAGCTGAATCAACATTCTCCGCGTGTTGCGCTACGCTTAATTCAAGTGTTTTTCTTTCTACCTTCATAGGTGTTAATTTTGGTTTCTTTTTGGGCTCCTCAGATGTTTCCTTATTAATTTCATTTACTGGCTTTGTCTCTAGTTCTTCTTTCAGGTTCTTTGGTTTTTTTGGTTCTATTCTTTCTGTTGGTGTTTCATGTTCTGCAGATTGAATTTCTGTGGTGATTTCAGGAATTATCTCAGTAGGTGTTAATGCTTTTTCCTCAGCTTCAGTTAAATCGATTTTAGTATCTTTTTTCTTTGTCTTTTTAGGTCGTTTTTCTGTTTTCTTCTCTATAGGCTGAACCATTTCTTCAGGCATAGCAATTGCTGTCACTGGTTCTTCTTTAAGTTCTTGTAAGACATCTTCATCTTGAGCATCATACCTTTTCTGGATTTCTTTTTCATGTGTTGGTTTATCACTTTCTGGGGCAAGAATTTTGTCTTTTTTGGCTTTAGTCTTAGACTTCAGTTTAATTGGTTTAAGTGGAACAGTATCATCAATCGGTGTTTCTTCGGGCTTATGTTCAATAGTTTCTTGCTTTTCTATTAATATTTTTTCTTCGTCTTTTTTCGGCATGTCCATGACATCTTGTTCTTGAGGCAGTTTTTCTTTAGTTTTGTCTTCTGTCTCTGGTGGTTTTTCTATAACATCGTTTTGGAGCTGGTCTTTAACATGGTTAATTTCTGTAAGTTCATCTATCTTCATGGGTTCCTTTTTTACGTGCACAGTTTCTTCAGTACGTGGTTTTCCAGAAATTTTCTTTTCTGAAACTTTTACTTGAACTTCATTTTCCTCAGTTTCTGCTTTTTGAGGTTCAATTTTAACGGTGGAAGTTTTTTCAGGAATTGTTGTTACCATTTCGAATTTTTCAGCTTCTTCTAAAGGCACCTTTTCAAGATCTGGAATTTCTTTTAGTTTCAAAGGCTTTTTCTTTATCTTTGCAGCTTCTTTCATGTTCCTTGATAGTTCGCCGTTTTGCTTAACACTGCCTAAGAATGTAATACTTGGTTTTATATCTTCTGGAGGCCAGTCGTTGACATACCTGATACGACTTTTGAGTTGGAATTTCGGCAAAGTCACTGTTGGTACATCTTGTTTTGGTTTTTGCGAGGGCTTTTTCAGTTTGAGCTGTGTGAATTGCGGGCCATCCGTGCTTTCAGGATGTTGAGCCTTATTGACTTCAAGAGTAATTCTTTCTATATTTAATGGAGTGAGTTTGTTTTTTTTTGCGTTTTTCAAAGGCTTTTCTTTAGATTGTTCGCTTTGTGGTATTTTCTCTTTCTGTACTTCCCTTTCTTTAGGCTGCTCTTCAATTTCTTCGTTATCATATTTTGTTTCTGGTTCTTCAAAAGATACTTTCTTTTCATCGGCCGGTCTCTTTGTTTTCTTATGCTTCTGTGGTTTCATTTCTACAGGTGATAAAAGATTTGTATCTGTAAAAGTAATAATATCGTTTTTCAAGACCATGGACTGATTATCAAATCATATAATTTTGACGAAACAATTTACATTGACTCATGTTCATACATTTGTATAAATTGTAGTAACTATACGCTTTAAACATTTGAAAATGTCTACACATTTCTTTGAAGTTCATAATCTGATTAGAGGATTGTATAGTTGCTACTGGTATTGTCTTTAAACACGAGGAGTCACGAGGAATATTCTGTAAAATGTGTAAAATAGTGTTGTGTATCATTATTTTGACCTTGTAGCTGAAAAGACGAGTAAATACCTTTGGTCCTCCGGCAACATTTATTAATATGTCCATAACTACTCACCTTGTTTGTTTCACGACTCCATTAGTTAAACTTACCATATATAATTGAGATAAGGCCTGTGTCCCAGCAGTTGGAACGTATATAGCCTGATGATGATGACTTTATGTATGTTATATGGTTGTGCATAGTAAGTACATACGCACTCATGTAAAATAGTGTCATTAAGTGTAAATATCGTTGCTGACTTTTTCGTAAATCAAAAATTTTTTATGTAACCGCCGTTGTTGTTTTTAATATGATAGAAACTAATTCAACGGTGATTTTGTGTGCCAGCTTTTTTGCAGTGTGTGTACCGCCTACTTTAAGATCGATTGTTTTCTTAGTCAAGAGCGTGTTAATTTCTTCGAGGCTTTTCTTACCTTCCAGTGTTTTGGCTTCTTCGGATGTGGCTTCCTCGGGCATTTTGAACGTTTCATCTTCTTTCGGTGATTCTTCAAGAACACTAACAGTGGTGATTGGAGCTTTGTCGCCTTCTTGAGTCGTTGTTATTTCAAGAGTCTGCTCCTTGGGCCCTTGTTTCTTCTTGATGACTCGCTTAGTGGTCTTGACAGTTTTGACATCTCCAGTATCTGTACGCACTTGGTTGACTACAACCTTCTCAGGCTCTTCTATCACTTGTGCAGTATCTGGGCCAAAGCTGGTGTCAAAAGGCACCGCTGTGTCGTCAGCCAATTCTTCTGTGGTGTGTACGGAGACGATGGGCTGTTTGCCGTCTTCGGTCTCCGTTACGATCTTCGTGGTCTGTATGTGGGGGCCCTTCTTCTTTTTAATGGTTCGTTTGGAGACCTTCTTGTGTACCGTCTTACCTTCAGGGGATTCGACTTCTTCTGTCGCAGTTTGCTCGGGCAGCTCGACGATTTCGAAGAACGAAGGCTCTTCTACCGAAACGTTTTCCTCGGTAACGTTGACGACTGTGATCGGAACGTCGTCGCCGGTTTGAGTAGTTGTGATTTCAGTGACTTGTTGTTTTGGACCTTGTTTCTTTTTAATGACGCGCTTTGAAACTTTGACTGTCTTGACAACACCGCCATCTGTACGCACTTGTGTGATTTGTTCGGTGCCAGGCTCCTCTTCAACGAGAGTGGCCGTGTCGTGAATTTGTATGGTGTCAAAAGGTGTGAGTGTTTCGTCTGTGTAGTGTTCGGTGGTGTGAACTGACACAATGGGCGCTTTGTCGTCGACTTGTTCCGTCGTAATTTCCGTCGTTTCTACTTTTGGACCTACTGTTTTCTTGATGATGCGCTTGTTAATTTTCTTAAGTGTTTTCTTACCTTCCGGTGTTTGGGCTTCTTCGAATGTGGTTTCCTCGGGCAGTTCGCGCGTTTCGATCAGTTGGTCTTTTTTCGGTAATTCTTCAACAACACTGACAGTGGTGATGGGAGCTTTGTCACCTTCTTGAGTCGTTGTTATTTCAATAGTCTGCTCCTTGGGCCCCTGTTTCTTCTTGATGACTCGCTTAGTGGTCTTGACAGTTTTGACATCTCCAGTATCTGTACGCACTTGGTTGACTAGAACCTTCTCAGGCTCTTCTATCACTTGTGCAGTATCTGGGCCAAAGCTTGTGTCAAAAGGCACCGCTGTGTCGTCAGCCAATTCTTCTGTAGTGTGTACGGAGAAGATGGGCTGTTTGCCGTCTTCGGTCTCCGTTACGATCTCCGTGGTCTGTATGTGGGGGCCCTTCTTCTTTTTAATGGTTCGTTTGGAGACCTTTTTGTGTACCGTCTTACCTTCAGGGGATTCGACTTCTTCCGTCGCAGTTTGCTCGGGTAGCTCGACAATTTCTAAGAGCGAAGCCTCTTCGACCGGAACGTTCTCCTCGGTAACGTTGACTACTGTGATCGGGGCGTCGTCGCCGGTTTGAGTAGTTGTGATTTCAGTGACTTGTTGTTTTGGACCTTGTTTCTTTTTAATGACGCGCTTTGAAATTTTTACTGTCTTGACATCACCGCTATCTGTACGCACTTGTGTGATTTGTTCAGTGTCGGGCTCCTCTTCAACGAGAGTGGCCGTGTCGTGAGTTTGAATGGTGTCAAAAGGTGTGAGTGTTTCGTCTGTGTAGTGTTCGGTGGTGTGAACTGACACAATGGGCGCTTTGTCGTCGACTAGTTCCGTCGTGATTTCCGTCGTTTCTACTTTTGGACCTACTGTTTTCTTAATGACGCGCTTATTAATTTTCTTAAGTGTTTTCTTACCTTCCGGTGTTTGGGCTTCTTCGAATGTAGTTTCCTCGGGCAGTTCGCGAGTTTCGATCGGTTGATCTTTTTTCGGTGATTCTTCAACAACACTGACAGTTGTGATGGGAGCTTTGTCGCCTTCTTGAGTCGTTGTTATTTCAAGAGTCTGCTCCTTGGGCCCCTGTTTCTTCTTGATGACTCGCTTAGTGGTCTTGACAGTCTTGACATCTCCAGTATCTGTACGCACTTGGTTGACTAGAACCTTCTCAGGCTCTTCTATCACTTGTGCAGCATCTGGGCCAAAGCTGGTGTCAAAAGGCACCGCTATGTCGTCAGCCAATTCTTCTGTGGTGTCTACGGAGACGATGGGCTGTTTGCCGTCTTCGGTCTCCGTTACGATCTCCGTGGTCTGTATGTAGGGGCCCTTCTTCTTTTTAATGGTTCGTTTGGCGACCTTCTTTTGTACCGTCTTACCTTCAGGGGATTCGACTTCTTCCGTCGCAGTTTGCTCGGGTAGCTCGACAATTTCTAAGAGCGAAGCCTCTTCGACCGGAACGTTCTCCTCGGTAACGTTGACTACTGTGATCGGGGCGTCGTCGCCGGTTTGAGTAGTTGTGATTTCAGTGACTTGTTGTTTTGGACCTTGTTTCTTTTTAATGACGCGCTTTGAAACTTTGAATGTCTTGACATCACCGCTATCTGTACGCACTTGTGTGATTTGTTCAGTGTCGGGCTCCTCTTCAACGAGAGTGGCCGTGTCGTGAGTTTGAATGGTGACAAAAGGTGTGAGTGTTTCGTCTGTGTAGTGTTCGGTGGTGTGAACTGACACAATGGGCGCTTTGTCGTCGACTTGTTCCGTCGTGATTTCCGTCGTTTCTACTTTTGGACCTACTGTTTTCTTAATGACGCGCTTGTTAATTTTCTTAAGTGTTTTCTTACCTTCCGGTGTTTGGGCTTCTTCGAATGTGGTTTCCTCGGGCAGTTCGCGCGTTTCGATCAGTTGGTCTTTTTTCGGTAATTCTTCAACAACACTGACAGTGGTGATGGGAGCTTTGTCGCCTTCTTGAGTCGTTGTTATTTCAAGAGTCTGCTCCTTGGGCCCCTGTTTCTTCTTGATGACTCGCTTAGTGGTCTTGACAGTCTTGACATCTCCAGTATCTGTACGCACTTGGTTGACTAGAACCTTCTCAGGCTCTTCTATCACTTGTGCAGTATCTGGCCCGAAGCTGGTGTCAAAAGGCACCGCTGTGTCGTCAGCCAATTCTTCTGTGGTGTGTACGGAGACGATGGGCTGTTTGCCGTCTTCGGTCTCCGTTACGATCTCCGTGGTCTGTATGTGGGGGCCCTTCTTCTTTTTAATGGTTCGTTTGGAGATCTTCTTGTGTACCGTCTTACCTTCAGGTGATTCGACTTCTTCTGTCGCAGTTTGCTCGGGTAGCTCGACAATTTCTACGAGCGAAGCCTCTTCGACCGGAACGTTCTCCTCGGTAACGTTGACTACTGTAATCGGGGCGTCGTCGTCGGTTTGGGTAGTTGTGATTTCAGTGACTTGTTGTTTAGGACCCTGTTTCTTTTTAATGACGCGCTTTGAAATTTTTACTGTCTTGACATCACCGCTATCTGTACGCACTTGTGTGATTTGTTCAGTGTCGGGCTCCTCTTCAACGAGAGTGGCCGTGTCGTGAGTTTGTATTGTGTCAAAAGGTGTGAGTGTTTCGTCTGTGTAATGTTCGGTGGTGTGAACTGACACAATGGGCGCTTTGTCGTCGACTTGTTCCGTCGTGATTTCCGTCGTTTCTACTTTTGGACCTACTGTTTTCTTAATGACGCGCTTGTTAATTTTCTTAAGTGTTTTCTTACCTTCCGGTGTTTGGGCTTCTTCGAATGTAGTTTCCTCGGGCAGTTCGCGCGTTTCGATCGGTTGGTCTTTTTTCGATGATTTTTCAACAACACTGACAGTGGTGATGGGAGCCTTGTCGCCTTCGTGAGTCGTTGTTATTTCAAGAGTCTGCTCCTTGGGCCCTTGTTTCTTCTTGATGACTCGCTTAGTGGTCTTGACAGTCTTGACATCTCCAGTATCTGTACGCACTTGGTTGACTAGAACCTTCTCAGGCTCTTCTACCACTTGTGCAGTATCTGGCCCGAAGCTGGTGTCAAAAGGCACCGCTGTGTCGTCAGCCAATTCTTCTGTGGTGTGTACGGAGACGATGGGCTGTTTGCCGTCTTCGGTCTCCGTTACGATCTCCGTGGTCTGTATGTGGGGGCCCTTCTTCTTTTTAATGGTTCGTTTGGAGACCTTCTTGTGTACCGTCTTACCTTCAGGGGATTCGACTTCTTCTGTCGCAGTTTGCTCGGGTAACTCGACAATTTCTAAGAGCGAAGCCTCTTCGACCGGAACGTTCTCCTCGGTAACGTTGACTACTGTGATCGGGGCGTCGTCGCCGGTTTGGGTAGTTGTGATTTCAGTGACTTGTTGTTTAGGACCCTGTTTCTTTTTAATGACGCGCTTTGAAATTTTGACTGTCTTGACATCACCGCTATCTGTACGCACTTGTGTGATTTGTTCAGTGTCGGGCTCCTCTTCAACGAGAGTAGCCGTGTCGTGAGTTTGTATGGTGTCAAAGGGTGTGAGTGTTTCGTCTGTGTAGTGTTCAGTTGTGCGAACTAATACTATAGGAGCTTTGTCGTCTTCTTGTTCACTTGTTATTTCTGTGGTGTGAACCGTGGGCCCTACTTTCTTTTTGATGACGCGTTTGGTAATTTTTTTACGTGTTTTCTTACCTTCGGGTGTTTGGGTTTCCTCGACTGCGATTTCCTCGGGCAGCTCCACTATTTCAACTGGTTTGTCTTCCTGTAGCGGTTTTTCTTCAGATTCAGTGGCAGGTGCCTCTGCCTCCTCTTTCGGTTTTGTTTCTAGAACTTCACTTGTGGGTTTCTTTTTCACGATGCGTTTCACAACCTTCTTCCTTATCTTCTTTCCTTCGGGCGTTTCAGTTTCTTCAACCTCCGTCACTTCTGGTATTTCGACTGTTTCTAACAGTGGTAATTCTTGTTCAGGCACGTTTTCTTCAACCACAGTGATAGTTGTGAGAGGAGTTTCGTCGTCTTTCTGGGTGGTGGTGATCTCAGTCACTTCCTGTTTTTTGCCCTTCTGTTTCTTAATGACGCGCTTGGTCGTTTTGACAGATTGAATGTCTCCAGTATCTGTGCGGACGTGTGTGACGTGTACTTGTTCAGGTTCTTCCTCTAAGATATGTGCGGTGTCAGTGTCTTGTGTTGTGTCAAATGGTGTGATTACGTCGTCTGTAATGTCTTCTGTGGTGTGGACTGTGACAATGGGTGCTTTGTCGTCTTCTTGTTCAGTGGTTATTTCTGTGGTGTGAACCGTGGGCCCTACTTTCTTTTTGATGACGCGTTTGGTAATCTTTTTACGTGTTTTCTTACCTTCGGGTGTTTGGGTTTCCTCGACTGCGATTTCCTCGGGCAGCTCCACTATTTCAACTGGTTTTTCTTCCTGTAGCGATTTTTCTTCAGGCTCAGTGACAGGTGCCTCTGCCTCCTCTTTCGGTTTTGTTTCTGGAACTTCACTTGTGGGTTTCTTTTTCACGATGCGTTTCACAATCTTCTTCTTTATCTTCTTTCCTTCGGGCGTTTCAGTTTCTTCAACCTCCGTCACTTCTGGTATTTCGACTGTTTCTAACAGTGGTGATTCTTGTTCAGGCACGTTTTCTTCAACCACAGTGATAGTTGTGAGAGGAGTTTCGTCGTCTTTCTGGGTGGTGGTGATCTCAGTTACTTCCTGTTTTTTGCCCTTCTGTTTCTTAATGACGCGCTTGGTCGTTTTGACGGATTGAACTTCACCAGTGTGAGTTAGGACTTGAGTGACTTGCACTTGTTCAGGTTCTTCCTCAATTATATGCGCGGTGTCTGTGTCTTGTGTTGTGTCAAATGGTGTAAGTGTGTCGTCGTTAATGTCTTCTGTAGTGTGGACTGAGACAATGGGTGCTTTGTCGTCTTCTTGTTCAGTGGTTATTTCTGTGGTGTGAACCGTGGGCCCTACTTTCTTTTTGATGACGCGTTTGGTAATCTTTTTACGTGTTTTCTTACCTTCGGGTGTTTGGGTTTCCTCAACTTCAATTTCCTCGGGCAACTCCACTATTTCAACTGGTTTTTCTACTTGTAGCGGTTTTTCTTCAGGCTCAGTGACAGGTGCCTCTGCCTCCTCTTTCGGTTTTGTTTCTGGAACTTCAGTTGTGGGTTTCTTTTTCACAATGCGTTTCACAACCTTCTTCCTTATCTTTTTTCCTTCGGGCGTTTCAGTTTCTTCAACCTCCGTCACTTCTGGTATTTCGACTGTTTCTAACGGTGGTGATACTTGTTCAGGCACGTTTTCTTCAACCACAGTGATAGTTGTGAGAGGAGTTTCGTCGTCTTTCTGGGTGGTGGTGATCTCAGTTACTTCCTGTTTTTTGCCCTTCTGTTTCTTAATGACGCGCTTAGTCGTTTTGACGGATTGAACTTCACCAGTGTGAGTTCGGACTTGAGTGACTTGCACTTGTTCAGGTTCTTCCTCTATGATGTGCGCGGTGTCAGTGTCTTGTGTTGTGTCAAATAGTGTGAAAGTGTCGTCTGTAATGTCTTCTGTGGTGTGGACTGAGACAATGGGAGCTTTGTCGTCTTCTTGTTCAGTGGTTATTTCTGTGGTGTGAACCGTGGGCCCTACTTTCTTTTTAATAACGCGTTTGGTAATCTTTTTACGTGTTTTCTTACCTTCGGGTGTTTGGGTTTCCTCGACTGCGATTTCCTCGGGCAGCTCCACTATTTCAACTGGTTTGTCTTCCTGTAGCGGTTTTTCTTCAGGCTCAGTGACAGGTGCCTCTGCCTCCTCTTTCGGTTTTGTTTCTAGAACTTCACTTGTGGGTTTCTTTTTCACGATGCGTTTCACAATCTTCTTCTTTATCTTCTTTCCTTCAGGCGTTTCAGTTTCTTCAACCTCCGTCACTTCTGGTATTTCGAATGTTTCTAACAGTGGTGATTCTTGTTCAGGCACGTTTTCTTCAACCACAGTGATAGTTGTGAGAGGAGTTTCGTCGTCTTTCTGGGTGGTGGTGATCTCAGTCACTTCCTGTTTTTTGCCCTTCTGTTTCTTAATGACGCGCTTGGTCGTTTTGACATATTGAATGTCTCCAGTGTCTGTGCGGACGTGTGTGACGTGTACTTGTTCAGGTTCTTCCTCTAAGATATGTGCGGTGTAAGAGTCTTGTGTTGTGTCAAATGGTGTGAGTACGTCGTCTGTAATGTCTTCTGTGGTGTGGACTGTGACAATGGGTGCTTTGTCGTCTTCTTGTTCAGTGGTTATTTCTGTGGTGTGAACCGTGGGCCCTACTTTCTTTTTGATGACGCGTTTGGTAATCTTTTTACGTGTTTTCTTACCTTCGGGTGTTTGGGTTTCCTCGACTGCAATTTCCTCGGGCAGCTCCACTATTTCAACTGGTTTGTCTTCCTGTAGCGGTTTTTCTTCCGGCTCAGAGACAGGTGCTTTTGCTTCCTCTTTCGGTTTTGTTTCTGGAACTTCACTTGTGGGTTTCTTTTTCACGATGCGTTTCACAATCTTCTTCTTTATCTTCTTTCCTTCGGGCGTTTCAGTTTCTTCAACCTCCGTCACTTCTGGTATTTCGACTGTTTCCAACAGTGGTGATTCTTGTTCAGGTACGTTTTCTTCAACCACAGTGATAATTGTGAGAGGAGTTTCGTCGTCTTTCTGGGTGGTGGTGATCTCAGTCACTTCCTGTTTTTTGCCCTTCTGTTTCTTAATGACGCGCTTGGTCGTTTTGACAGATTGAAAGTCTCCAGTGTCTGTGCGGACGTGTGTGACGTGTACTTGTTCAGGTTCTTCCTCTAAGATATGTGCGGTGTCAGAGTCTTGTGTTGTGTCAAATGGTGTGAGTACGTCGTCTGTAATGTCTTCTGTGGTGTGGACTGTGACAATGGGTGCTTTGTCGTCTTCTTGTTCAGTGGTTATTTCTGTGGTGTGAACCGTGGGCCCTACTTTCTTTTTGATGACGCGTTTGGTAATCTTTTTACGTGTTTTCTTACCTTCGGGTGTTTGGGTTTCCTCGACTGCGATTTCCTCGGGCAGCTCCACTATTTCAACTGGTTTGTCTTCCTGTAGCGGTTTTTCTTCAGGCTCAGTGTCAGGTGCCTCTGCCTCCTCTTTCGGTTTTGTTTCTGGAACTTCAGTTGTGGGTTTCTTTTTCACAATGCGTTTCACAATCTTTTTCTTTATCTTCTTTCCTTCGGGCGTTTCAGTTTCTTCAACCTCCGTCACTTCTGGTATTTCGACTGTTTCTAACAGTGGCGATTCTTGTTCAGGCACGTTTTCTTCAACCACAGTGATAGTTGTGAGAGGAGTTTCGTCGTCTTTCTGGGTGGTGGTGATCTCAGTCACTTCCTGTTTTTTGCCCTTCTGTTTCTTAATGACGCGCTTGGTCGTTTTGACGGATTGAACTTCACCAGTGTGAGTTCGGACTTGAGTGACTTGCACTTGTTCAGGTTCTTCCTCTATGATGTGCGCGGTGTCTGTGTCTTGTGTTGTGTCAAATGGTGTCAGTGCATCGTCTGTAATGTCTTCTGTGGTGTGGACCGAGACAATGGGTGCTTTGTCGTCTTCTTGTTCAGTGGTTATTTCTGTGGTGTGAACCGTGGGCCCTACTTTCTTTTTGATGACGCGTTTGGTAATCTTTTTACGTGTTTTCTTACCTTCGGGTGTTTGGGTTTCCTCGACTGAAATTTCCTCGGGCAGCTCCACTATTTCAACTGGTTTGTCTTCCTGTAGCGGTTTTTCTTCAGGCTCAGAGACAGGTGTTTCTGCCTCCTCTTTCGGTTTTGTTTCTGGAACTTCACCTGTGGGTTTCTTTTTCACGATGCGTTTCACAATCTTCTTCTTTATCTTCATTCCTTCGGGCGTTTCAGTTTCTTCAATCTCCGTCACTTCTGGTATTTCGACTGTTTCTAACAGTAGTGATTCTTGTTCAGGCACGTTTTCTTCAACCACAGTGATAGTTGTGAGAGGAGTTTCGTCGTCTTTCTGGGTGGTGGTGATCTCAGTCACTTCCTGTTTTCTGCCCTTCTGTTTCTTAATGACGCGCTTGGTCGTTTTGACGGATTGAACTTCACCAGTGTGAGTTCGGACTTGAGTGACTTGTACTTGTTCAGGTTCTTCCTCTATGATGTGCGCGGTGTCTATGTCTTGTGTTGTGTCGAATGGTGTCAGTGCATCGTCTGGTATGTCTTCTGTGGTGTGGACTGAGACAATGGGGGCTTTGTCGTCTTCTTGTTCAGTGGTTATTTCTGTGGTGTGAACCGTGGGCCCTACTTTCTTTTTGATGACGCGTTTGGTAATCTTTTTACTTGTTTTCTTACCTTCGGGTGTTTGGGTTTCCTCGACTGAAATTTCCTCGGGCAGCTCCACTATTTCAACTGGTTTGTCTTTCTGTAGCGGTTTTTCTTCAGGCTCAGAGACAGGTGTTTCTGCCTCCTCTTTCGGTTTTGTTTCTGGAACTTCACTTGTGGGTTTCTTTTTCACGATGCGTTTCACAATCTTCTTCTTTATCTTCTTTCCTTCGGGCGTTTCAGTTTCTTCAACCTCCGTCACTTCTGGTATTTCGACTGTTTCTAAAAGTGGCGATTCTTGTTCAGGCACGTTTTCTTCAACCACAGTGATAGTTGTGAGAGGAGTTTCGTCGTCTTTCTGGGTGGTGGTGATCTCAGTCACTTCCTGTTTTTTGCCCTTCTGTTTCTTAATGACGCGCTTGGTCGTTTTGACAGATTGAATGTCTCCAGTGTCTGTGCGGACGTGTGTGACGTGTACTTGTTCAGGTTCTTCCTCTAAGATATGTGCGGTGTCAGAGTCTTGTGTTGTGTCAAATGGTGTGAGTACGTCGTCTGTAATGTCTTCTGTGGTGTGGACTGTGACAATGGGTGCTTTGTCGTCTTCTTGTTCAGTGGTTATTTCTGTGGTGTGAACCGTGGGCCCTACTTTCTTTTTGATGACGCGTTTGGTAATCTTTTTACGTGTTTTCTTACCTTCGGGTGTTTGGGTTTCCTCGACTGCAATTTCCTCGGGCAGCTCCACTATTTCAACCGGTTTGTCTTCCTGTAGCGGTTCTTCTTTAGGCTCAGTGGCTGGTGCCTCTAGCTCCTCTTTTGGTTTTGTTTCTGGAACTTCACTTGTGGGTTTCTTTTTCACGATGCGTTTCACAATCTTCTTCTTTATCTTCTTTCCTTCGGGCGTTTCAGTTTCTTTAAGTTCCGTCACTTCTGGTATTTCGACTGTTTCTAACAGTGGCGATTCTTGTTCAGGCACGTTTTCTTCAACCACAGTGATAGTTGTGAGAGGAGTTTCGTCGTCTTTCTGGGTGGTGGTGATCTCAGTCACTTCCTGTTTTTTGCCCTTCTGTTTCTTAATGACGCGCTTGGTCGTTTTGACGGATTGAACTTCACCAGTGTGAGTTCGGACTTGAGTGACTTGCACTTGTTCAGGTTCTTCCTCTATGATGTGCGCGGTGTCTGTGTCTTGTGTTGTGTCAAATGGTGTCAGTGCATCGTCTGTAATGTCTTCTGTGGTGTGGACCGAGACAATGGGTGCTTTGTCGTCTTCTTGTTCAGTGGTTATTTCTGTGGTGTGAACCGTGGGCCCTACGTTCTTTTTGATGACGCGTTTGGTAATCTTTTTACGTGTTTTCTTACCTTCGGGTGTTTGGGTTTCCTCGACTGCGATTTCCTCGGGCAGCTCCACTATTTCAACTGGTTTGTCTTCCTGTAGCGGTTCTTCTTCAGGCTCAGAGACAGGTGCTTCTGCCTCCTCTTTCGGTTTTGTTTCTGGAACTTCACTTGTGGGTTTCTTTTTCACGATGCGTTTCACAATCTTCTTCTTTATCTTCTTTCCTTCGGGCGTTTCAGTTTCTTCAACCTCCGTCACTTCTGGTATTTCGAATGTTTCTAACAGTGGTGATTCTTGTTCAGGCACGTTTTCTTCAACCACAGTGATAGTTGTGAGAGGAGTTTCGTCGTCTTTCTGGGTGGTGGTGATCTCAGTCACTTCCTGTTTTTTGCCCTTCTGTTTCTTAATGACGCGCTTGGTCGTTTTGACGGATTGAACTTCACCAGTGTGAGTTCGGACTTGAGTGACTTGCACTTGTTCAGGTTCTTCCTCTATGATGTGCGCGGTGTCTGTGTCTTGTGTTGTGTCAAATGGTGTCAGTGCATCGTCTGTAATGTCTTCTGTGGTGTGGACCGAGACAATGGGTGCTTTGTCGTCTTCTTGTTCAGTGGTTATTTCTGTGGTGTGAACCGTGGGCCCTACTTTCTTTTTGATGACGCGTTTGGTAATCTTTTTACGTGTTTTCTTACCTTCGGGTGTTTGGGTTTCCTCGACTGCGATTTCCTCGGGCAGCTCCACTATTTCAACCGGTTTATCTTCCTGTAGCGGTTCTTCTTTAGGCTCAGTGGCTGGTGCCTCTAGCTCCTCTTTTGGTTTTGTTTCTGGAACTTCACTTGTGGGTTTCTTTTTCACGATGCGTTTCACAATCTTCTTCTTTATCTTCTTTCCTTCGGGCGTTTCAGTTTCTTCAAGTTCCGTCACTTCTGGTATTTCGACTGTTTCTAACAGTGGCGATTCTTGTTCAGGCACGTTTTCTTCAACCACAGTGATAGTTGTGAGAGGAGTTTCGTCGTCTTTCTGGGTGGTGGTGATCTCAGTCACTTCCTGTTTTTTGCCCTTCTGTTTCTTAATGACGCGCTTGGTCGTTTTGACGGATTGAACTTCACCAGTGTGAGTTCGGACTTGAGTGACTTGCACTTGTTCAGGTTCTTCCTCTATGATGTGCGCGGTGTCTGTGTCTTGTGTTGTGTCAAATGGTGTCAGTGCATCGTCTGTAATGTCTTCTGTGGTGTGGACCGAGACAATGGGTGCTTTGTCGTCTTCTTGTTCAGTGGTTATTTCTGTGGTGTGAACCGTGGGCCCTACTTTCTTTTTGATGACGCGTTTGGTAATCTTTTTACGTGTTTTCTTACCTTCGGGTGTTTGGGTTTCCTCGACTGAAATTTCCTCGGGCAGCTCCACTATTTCAACTGGTTTGTCTTCCTGTAGCGGTTTTTCTTCAGGCTCAGAGACAGGTGCTTCTGCCTCCTCTTTCGGTTTTGTTTCTGGAACTTCACTTGTGGGTTTCTTTTTCACGATGCGTTTCACAATCTTCTTCTTTATCTTCTTTCCTTCGGGCGTTTCAGTTTCTTCAACCTCCGTCACTTCTGGTATTTCGAATGTTTCTAACAGTGGTGATTCATGTTCAGGCACGTTTTCTTCAACCACAGTGATAGTTGTGAGAGGAGTTTCGTCGTCTTTCTGGGTGGTGGTGATCTCAGTCACTTCCTGTTTTTTGCCCTTCTGTTTCTTAATGACGCGCTTGGTCGTTTTGACGGATTGAACTTCACCAGTGTGAGTTCGGACTTGAGTGACTTGCACTTGTTCAGGTTCTTCCTCTATGATGTGCGCGGTGTCTGTGTCTTGTGTTGTGTCAAATGGTGTCAGTGCATCGTCTGTAATGTCTTCTGTGGTGTGAACCGAGACAATGGGTGCTTTGTCGTCTTCTTGTTCAGTGGTTATTTCTGTGGTGTGAACCGTGGGCCCTACTTTCTTTTTGATGACGCGTTTGGTAATCTTTTTACGTGTTTTCTTACCTTCGGGTGTTTGGGTTTCCTCGACTGAAATTTCCTCGGGCAGCTCCACTATTTCAACTGGTTTGTCTTCCTGTAGCGGTTTTTCTTCAGGCTCAGAGACAGGTGCTTCTGCCTCCTCTTTCGGTTTTGTTTCTGGAACTTCACTTGTGGGTTTCTTTTTCACGATGCGTTTCACAATCTTCTTCTTTATCTTCTTTCCTTCGGGCGTTTCAGTTTCTTCAACCTCCGTCACTTCTGGTATTTCGAATGTTTCTAACAGTGGTGATTCTTGTTCAGGCACGTTTTCTTCAACCACAGTGATAGTTGTGAGAGGAGTTTCGTCGTCTTTCTGGGTGGTGGTGATCTCAGTCACTTCCTGTTTTTTGCCCTTCTGTTTCTTAATGACGCGCTTGGTCGTTTTGACGGATTGAACTTCACCAGTGTGAGTTCGGACTTGAGTGACTTGCACTTGTTCAGGTTCTTCCTCTATGATGTGCGCGGTGTCTGTGTCTTGTGTTGTGTCAAATAGTGTCAGTGCATCGTCTGTAATGTTTTCTGTGGTGTGGACCGAGACAATGGGTGCTTTGTCGTCTTCTTGTTCAGTGGTTATTTCTGTGGTGTGAACCGTGGGCCCTACTTTCTTTTTGATGACGCGTTTGGTAATCTTTTTACGTGTTTTCTTACCTTCGGGTGTTTGGGTTTCCTCGACTGCGATTTCCTCGGGCAGCTCCACTATTTCAACCGGTTTATCTTCCTGTAGCGGTTCTTCTTTAGGCTCAGTGGCTGGTGCCTCTAGCTCCTCTTTTGGTTTTGTTTCTGGAACTTCACTTGTGGGTTTCTTTTTCACGATGCGTTTCACAATCTTCTTCTTTATCTTCTTTCCTTCGGGCGTTTCAGTTTCTTCAACCTCCGTCACTTCTGGTATTTCGACTGTTTCTAACAGTGGCGATTCTTGTTCAGGCACGTTTTCTTCAACCACAGTGATAGTTGTGAGAGGAGTTTCGTCGTCTTTCTGGGTGGTGGTGATCTCAGTCACTTCCTGTTTTTTGCCCTTCTGTTTCTTAATGACGCGCTTGGTCGTTTTGACGGATTGAACTTCACCAGTGTGAGTTCGGACTTGAGTGACTTGCACTTGTTCAGGTTCTTCCTCTATGATGTGCGCGGTGTCTGTGTCTTGTGTTGTGTCAAATGGTATCAGTGCATCGTCTGTAATGTCTTCTGTGGTGTGGACTGAGACAATGGGTGCTTTGTCGTCTTCTTGTTCAGTGGTGATTTCCGTTGTCTGAACTGAGGGCCCTACTTTCTTTTTGATGATACGTTTAGTGATCTTTTTACGTGTTCTCTTACCTTCGGGTGTTTGGGTTTCTTCGACTGCGATTTCCTCGGGCAGCTCAACTATTTCGACTGGTTTGTCTTCCTGTAGCGGTTTTTCTTCAGGCTCAGTGGCTGGTGCCTCCAACTCCTCTTTTGGTTGTGTTTCTGGAACTTCACCTGTGGGTTTCTTTTTCACGATGCGTTTCACAATCTTTTTCTTTATCTTCTTTCCTTCGGGCGTTTCAGTTTCTTCAACCTCCGTCACTTCTGGTATTTCGAATGTTTCTAACAGTGGTGATTCTTGTTCACGCACGTTTTCTTCAACCACAGTTATAGTTGTGAGAGGAGTTTCGTCGTCTTTCTGGGTGGTGGTGATCTCAGTTACTTCCTGTTTTTTGCCCTTCTGTTTCTTAATGACGCGCTTGGTCGTTTTGACGGATTGAACTTCACCAGTGTGAGTTCGGATTTGAGTAACTTGCACTTGTTCAGGTTCTTCCTCTATGATGTGCGCGGTGTCTGTGTCTTGTGTTGTGTCAAATGGTATCAGTGCATCGTCTGTAATGTCTTCTGTGGTGTGGACTGAGACAATGGGTGCTTTGTCGTCTTCTTGTTCAGTGGTTATTTCTGTGGTGTGAACCGTGGGCCCTACTTTCTTTTTGATGACGCGTTTGGTAATCTTTTTACGTGTTTTCTTACCTTCGGGTGTTTGGGTTTCCTCGACTGAAATTTCCTCGGGCAGCTCCACTATTTCAACTGGTTTGTCTTCCTGTAGCGGTTTTTCTTCAGGCTCAGAGACAGGTGCTTCTGCCTCCTCTTTCGGTTTTGTTTCTGGAACTTCACTTGTGGGTTTCTTTTTCACGATGCGTTTCACAATCTTCTTCTTTATCTTCTTTCCTTCGGGCGTTTCAGTTTCTTCAACCTCCGTCACTTCTGGTATTTCGAATGTTTCTAACAGTGGTGATTCTTGTTCAGGCACGTTTTCTTCAACCACAGTGATAGTTGTGAGAGGAGTTTCGTCGTCTTTCTGGGTGGTGGTGATCTCAGTCACTTCCTGTTTTTTTCCCTTCTGTTTCTTAATGACGCGCTTGGTCGTTTTGACGGATTGAACTTCACCAGTGTGAGTTCGGACTTGAGTGACTTGCACTTGTTCAGGTTCTTCCTCTATGATGTGCGCGGTGTCTGTGTCTTGTGTTGTGTCAAATAGTGTCAGTGCATCGTCTGTAATGTCTTCTGTGGTGTGGACCGAGACAATGGGTGCTTTGTCGTCTTCTTGTTCAGTGGTTATTTCTGTGGTGTGAACCGTGGGCCCTACTTTCTTTTTGATGACGCGTTTGGTAATCTTTTTACGTGTTTTCTTACCTTCGGGTGTTTGGGTTTCCTCGACTGCGATTTCCTCGGGCAGCTCCACTATTTCAACCGGTTTATCTTCCTGTAGCGGTTCTTCTTTAGGCTCAGTGGCTGGTGCCTCTAGCTCCTCTTTTGGTTTTGTTTCTGGAACTTCACTTGTGGGTTTCTTTTTCACGATGCGTTTCACAATCTTCTTCTTTATCTTCTTTCCTTCGGGCGTTTCAGTTTCTTCAACCTCCGTCACTTCTGGTATTTCGACTGTTTCTAACAGTGGCGATTCTTGTTCAGGCACGTTTTCTTCAACCACAGTGATAGTTGTGAGAGGAGTTTCGTCGTCTTTCTGGGTGGTGGTGATCTCAGTCACTTCCTGTTTTTTGCCCTTCTGTTTCTTAATGACGCGCTTGGTCGTTTTGACGGATTGAACTTCACCAGTGTGAGTTCGGACTTGAGTGACTTGCACTTGTTCAGGTTCTTCCTCTATGATGTGCGCGGTGTCTGTGTCTTGTGTTGTGTCAAATGGTATCAGTGCATCGTCTGTAATGTCTTCTGTGGTGTGGACTGAGACAATGGGTGCTTTGTCGTCTTCTTGTTCAGTGGTGATTTCCGTTGTCTGAACTGAGGGCCCTACTTTCTTTTTGATGATACGTTTAGTGATCTTTTTACGTGTTCTCTTACCTTCGGGTGTTTGGGTTTCTTCGACTGCGATTTCCTCGGGCAGCTCAACTATTTCGACTGGTTTGTCTTCCTGTAGCGGTTTTTCTTCAGGCTCAGTGGCTGGTGCCTCCAACTCCTCTTTTGGTTGTGTTTCTGGAACTTCACCTGTGGGTTTCTTTTTCACGATGCGTTTCACAATCTTTTTCTTTATCTTCTTTCCTTCGGGCGTTTCAGTTTCTTCAACCTCCGTCACTTCTGGTATTTCGAATGTTTCTAACAGTGGTGATTCTTGTTCACGCACGTTTTCTTCAACCACAGTTATAGTTGTGAGAGGAGTTTCGTCGTCTTTCTGGGTGGTGGTGATCTCAGTTACTTCCTGTTTTTTGCCCTTCTGTTTCTTAATGACGCGCTTGGTCGTTTTGACGGATTGAACTTCACCAGTGTGAGTTCGGATTTGAGTAACTTGCACTTGTTCAGGTTCTTCTTCGATAATGTGTGCGGTGTCAGTGACTGGCGATGTTTCGAATGGTGTGAGTGCGTCGTCTGTAATGTCTTCTGTGGTGTGGACTGAGACAATGGGTGCTTTGTCATCTTCTTGTTCAGTGGTGATTTCTGTTGTCTGAACCGTAGGCCCTACTTTCTTTTTGATGATTCGTTTAGTGATCTTTTTACTTGTTCTCTTACCTTCGGGTGTTTGGGTTTCTTCGACTGCGATTTCTTCAGGTAATTCCACTATTTCAACCGGCTTCGCTTCGTGTAGCGGTGTTTCTTCAAGTTCATTCACAGTAGCCCCCTCTTCTACTTGCATTGTAGTTTCTGTTACTTCACGTGTGGGTTTCTTATTCACGATGCGTTTCACAATCTTTTTCTTTATCTTCTTTCCCTCGGGCGTTACAATTTCTTCAACCTCTGTTACTTCTGGCAATTGGTCCGTCTCGAAAAGTGGTACGTCTTGTTCAGGAGCGTTTTCTTCAACCACAGTTATAGTTGTGAGAGGCGCTTCGTCGTCTTTTTGAGTGGTGGTGATCTCAGTGACTTCCTGTTTTTTGCCCTTCTGTTTTTTTATGACGCGTTTAGTCACTTTTACAGATTTAATATCTCCAGTGTCAGTGCGGACTTGAGTGACTTGTACTTGTTCAGGTTCTTCCTCGATGATGTGTGCTGTGTCAGTGACTGGCGATGTTTCGAATGGTGTAAGTGCGTCGTCTGTAATGTCTTCTGTGGTGTGGACTGAGACAATGGGTGCTTTGTCATCTTCTTGTTCAGTGGTGATTTCCGTTGTCTGAACCGTGGGCCCTACTTTCTTTTTGATGATACGTTTAGTGATCTTTTTACGAGTTCTCTTACCTTCGGGTGTTTGGGTTTCTTCGACTGCGATTTCTTCAGGTAATTCCACTATTTCAACTGGCTTCGCTTCGAGTAGCGGTGTTTCTTCAAGTTCAGTGACAGTAGCCCCCTCTTCCACTTGCGTAGTAGTTTCTGTTATTTCACGTGTAGGTTTCTTTTTCACGATGCGTTTTACAATCTTTTTCTTTATCTTCTTTCCCTCAGGCGTTTCAATTTCTTCAACCTCTGTTACTTCTGGCAATTCGTCTGTTTCGAAAAGTAGTAAGTCTTGTTCATGAGCGTTTTCTTCAACCACAGTTATAGTTGTGAGAGGCGCTTCGTCGTCTTTTTGAGTGGTGGTGATCTCAGTCACTTCCTTCTTCTTGCCCTTCTGTTTCTTAATGACGCGCTTGGTCGTTTTGACGGATTGAACTTCACCAGTGTGAGTTCGGATTTGAGTGACTTGTACTTGTTCAGGTTCTTCCTCGATAATGTGTGCGGTGTCAGTGACTTGCGATGTTTCGAATGGTGTAAGTGCATCGTCTGTTATGTCTTCTGTGGTGTGGACTGAGACAATGGGTGCTTTGTCATCTTCTTGTTCAGTGGTGATTTCCGTTGTCTGAACTGTGGGCCCTACTTTCTTTTTGATGATACGTTTAGTGATCTTTTTACGTGTTCTCTTACCTTCGGGTGTTTCGATGTCTTCGACTGCGATTTCTTCAGGTAATTCCACTATTTCAACTGGCTTCGCTTCGTGTAGCGGTGTTTCTTCAAGAAGTTCAGTGACAGTAGCCCCCTCTTCCACTTGCGTAGTAGTTTCTGTAACTTCACGTGTGGGTTTCTTTTTCACGATGCGTTTCACAATCTTTTTTCTTATCTTCTTTCCCTCGGGCGTTTCAATTTCTTCAACCTCTGTTACTTCTGGCAATTCGTCTGTCTCGAAAAGTGGTAAGTCTTGTTCAGGAGCGTTTTCTTCAACCACAGTTATAGTAGTGAGAGGCGCTTCGTCGTCTTTTTGAGTGGTGGTAATCTCAGTCACTTCCTTCTTTTTGCCCTTCTGTTTTTTTATGACGCGTTTTGTCACTTTGACAGATTGAATATCTCCAGTGTCAGTGCGGACTTGAGTGACTTGTACTTGTTCAGGTTCTTCCTCGATAATATGTGCGGTGTCAGTGACTTGCGATGTTTCGAATGGTGTAAGTCCATCGTCTGTTATGTCTTCTGTGGTGTGGACTGAGACAATGGGTGCTTTGTCATCTTCTTGTTCAGTGGTGATTTCCGTAGTCTGAACCGTGGGCCCTACTTTCTTTTTGATGATACGTTTTGTGATCTTTTTGCGTGTTCTCTTACCTTCGGTTGTTTGAGTTTCTTCTACTGCAATTTCTTCAGGTAATTCCACTATTTCAACTGGCTTCGCTTCGTGTTGCGGTGTTTCTTCAAGTTCAGTGACAGGTGCTTCCTCTTCCACTTCCGTAGTAGTTTCCGTTACTTCACGTGAGGGTTTCTTTTTAACGATGCGTTTCACAATCTTTTTCCTTATCTTTTTTCCCTCGGGTGTTTCAATTTCTTCAACCTCTGTTATTTCTGGCAATTCGTCTGTCTCGAAAAGTGGTGAGTCTTGTTCAGGCACGTTTTCTTCAACCACATTGATAGTTGTGAGAGGAGCTTCGTCGTCTTTCTGGGTGGTGGTGATCTCAGTCACTTCCTTCTTCTTGCCCTTCTGTTTCTTTATGACGCGTTTTGTCACTTTGACGGATTGAATATCTCCAGTGTCAGTGCGGACTTGAGTGAATTGTACTTGTTCAGGTTCTTCCTCTATTATGTGTGCGGTGTCAGTGACTTGCGATGTTTCGAATGGTGTAAGAGCTTCATCAGTTGTGTCTTCTGTGGTGTAAACTGAGACAATGGGTGCTTTGTCATCTTCTTGTTCAGTGGTTATTTCTGTAGTCTGAACCGTGGGGCCTACTTTCTTTTTGATGACACGTTTAGTTATCTTTTTACATGTTCTCTTACCTTCAGGTGTTTGGGTTTCCTCGACTGCGATTTCTACAGGCAGCTCCACTATATCAACTGGTTTTTCTTCCTGTAGCGGTTTTTCTTCAGGCTCAGTGACAGGTGCCTCTTCCTCCTCTTGCGGTGTTGTTTCTGTGACAACACGTGTGGGTTTCTTTTTCACGATGCGTTTTACAATCTTTTTCTTTATCTTCTTTCCTTCGGGCGTCTCAATTTCTTCAATTTCTGTCACTTCTGGCATTTCGACTGACTCGAAAAGTGTTGATTCTTGTTCGGGCACGTTTTCTTCTACAACATTGATAGTTGTGATAGGAGTTTCTTCGTCTTTTTGGGTGGTTGTGATCTCAGTTACTTCCTGTTTTTTGCCCTTCTGTTTCTTTATGACGCGTTTTGTCACTTTGACAGATTGAATATCTCCAGTGTCAGTGCGGACTTGAGTGATTTGTACTTGTTCAGGTTCTTCGTCGATAATGTGTGCGGTGTCAGTGTCTTGCGATGTTTCGAATGGTGTAAGAGCGTCATCAGTTGTTTCTTCTGTGGTGTGGACTGAGACAATGGGTGCTTTGTCATCTTCTTGTTCAGTGGTGATTTCCGTTGTCTGAACTGTGGGCCCTACTTTCTTTTTGATGATACGTTTAGTGATCTTTTTACGTGTTCTCTTACCTTCGGGTGTTTCGATGTCTTCGACTGCGATTTCTTCAGGTAATTCCACTATTTCAACTGGCTTCGCTTCGTGTAGCGGTGTTTCTTCAAGAAGTTCAGTGACAGTAGCCCCCTCTTCCACTTGCGTAGTAGTTTCTGTAACTTCACGTGTGGGTTTCTTTTTCACGATGCGTTTCACAATCTTTTTTCTTATCTTCTTTCCCTCGGGCGTTTCAATTTCTTCAACCTCTGTTATTTCTGGCAATTCGTCTGTCTCGAAAAGTGGTGAGTCTTGTTCAGGCACGTTTTCTTCAACCACATTGATAGTTGTGAGAGGAGTTTCGTCGTCTTTCTGGGTGGTGGTGATCTCAGTCACTTCCTTCTTCTTGCCCTTCTGTTTCTTTATGACGCGTTTTGTCACTTTGACAGATTGAATATCTCCAGTGTCAGTGCGGACTTGAGTGAATTGTACTTGTTCAGGTTCTTCCTCTATAATGTGTGCGGTGTCAGTGACTTGCGATGTTTCGAATGGTGTAAGAGCTTCATCAGTTGTGTCTTCTGTGGTGTGAACTGAGACAATGGGTGCTTTGTCATCTTCTTGTTCAGTGGTTATTTCCGTAGTCTGAACCGTGGGCCCTACTTTCTTTTTGATGACACGTTTAGTTATCTTTTTACGTGTTCTCTTACCTTCAGGTGTTTGGGTTTCCTCGACTGCGATTTCTTCAGGCAGCTCCACTATATCAACTGGTTTTTCTTCCTCTAGCGGTTTTTCTTCAGGCTCAGTGACAGGTGCCTCTTCCTCCTCTTGCGGTGTTGTGTCTGTGACAACACGTGTGGGTTTCTTTTTCACGATGCGTTTTACAATCTTTTTCTTTATCTTCTTTCCTTCGGGCGTCTCAATTTCTTCAATCTCGGTCACTTCTGGCATTTCGACTGACTCGAAAAGTGTTGATTCTTGTTCGGGCACGTTTTCTTCTACAACATTGATAGTTGTGATAGGAGTTTCTTCGTCTTTTTGGGTGGTTGTGATCTCAGTCACTTCCTGTTTTTTGCCCTTCTGTTTCTTTATGACGCGTTTTGTCACTTTGACAGATCGAATGTCTCCAGTGTCAGTGCGAACTTGAGTGACTAATACTTGTTCAGGTTCTTCCTCTATGATATGTGCGGTGTCAGTGTCTTGCGATGTTTCGAATGGTGTTAAAGCGTCATAAGTTGTGTCTTCAGTAGTATGGACTGAGACTATGGGTGTTTTATCGTCTTCTTGTTCAGTCGTAATTTCTGTTGTTTGGACCGTGGGCCCTACTCTCTTTTTGATAATGCGTTTGGTAATCTTTTTTCTTGTTTTCTTACCTTCGGGTGTTTGTGTTTCCTCGACTGCGATTTCTTCTGGCAGCTCAACTATTTTAACTGGCTTATCTTCATATATCGGTTTTTCTTCAAGTTCAGTGATAGGTTCTTTTTTTACCTCTTGTGTTATCGTTTCTGTAACTTCATGTGTTGGTTTCTTTTTCACGATGCGTTTCACAATCTTCTTCTTTATCTTTTTCCCTTCGAGTGTCTCAGTTTCTTCAATTTCAGATACTTCTGGCATATCCACTGTTTCCAATAGTGGTGTCTCTTCTTCAACCACACTGATGATTGTAAGATTGTTTTCGTCGTTTTTTTGGGTGGTACGTTTAATTGCCTTCTTTTTAAGGTTTAACTTGTCTGGAGTTCTCGTTTCTTCAGGCATTAATTCTTCAGGCATTTCAATTATATCTGTTACTGAGGTTTGACCTGCTTCATAGTTTCTATCATCCTCTGTCATTTCTTCAATTAATACTTGGTTTGGCATTTTAGGAATGGTATAATTGTCATTGGGCATCTCTATTGTACTTTTTTCTGAATCATCTGCTGGCAAAGTATCATCTCCTTCGTATTCTTCAATGTTCACGTTGCTGTGCCTATCTTGACGAGTATGTTCCTTGAAATCGTCATCCAATGTTTCTTCTATTACGATGTTTCCTTCCTCAGAGTTGTAGTCGCGGTGCTTCTTCTTCTTTCGTAAAATTGTTCTTTTTGTTTTTGTTTGTGTCGGTTCTCCGTCACCAGTAGCTTGTGAAAATTTGGTTACAATTTCTTCTGTTTCTTCAAAATCAGATGATTTTGGAGATATGACTTCATTTGATTGTTCTGAAAAAGTTTTTCATGTTCAGTATGACTTATGTTTGCCTTTTGTTTGAGGTGACACTAACTTACTTTAATTTAGTTTTCAATGTTTTGACAATCCAGATATTTTCTATGAATAATTCATTAAAGCTGTATTAATTTTACGGGGCTATATAATTTAATAATATTGTATAAACATCAGTGTTTATTTTCAGGGTGCCTCAATTTAATTTTTTGATAACGGATCACATTTTATATTTTCAAACTCGGATCTTGTCACCCCTAGTAGTATTACGAGTGTTATAACGAAATTAATTAGTTGGGCTTTGTAAATTAATGTCACCTGATTGATTTCTACATTGGTCCTCTTGTATAAAAAAGGTCACTTTAATTCATGTAGATATTTGTTTGTGTATGGTTAATATTTGGCAATTTTGATGCAAATGTGAATTAATAGTGTGATCACTGTGTGAAATAGGTGTATGTGTATTGCAATTCATTACCCCATTTTTATATGGGTCTGACTAGATGTTGAATAGTGAACGAGGAGGTAGTTTTTGTATATAGTCTTTATTAATAATCTTATCCTTGTGTATAGTTCAATGTGTTCTAATATCAAAGTTTTGACAATATGTCCTCGGTTGTAATTTACTTTTATAATACGCATCCTATAAATTGCACTATTAACCGTTGACTATAATCTGGATATAGGCACCGAGCCTTATTCGTTTTTGTGTCTTCCTAGATAGATGTGTCCGTAAACTTACATAATTTACAATAAAATAATTACCTTTAACTAAAACCGTTAACGCCTTGATTCCCGGGATACCACTATAAATAAAAATTAGCTTACCTTTAGTAAACACTTCTTCCTTAAAAATCGTGACATCTTGAGTATCTTCGATGGGTAATACCTTTGTTTTACTTGTGATGGGTTTATGATAATCCTCAGGTAAGGGTAATGTCTGTTCATCTATAAATTCGGTCTTAACCTTTATTTCGTTTGCTACAGTTAAGTCTTTGCGTAGAGTGTGTTCAATGGGTTTGGCTACCTGTAAATCTGTTTCTTGTTGGAAAACCGTATTATCTGTGATGATTAGGTGTGAAATATTCGTAGATGATACATTTGAAACTCTAGTTTGTGTTTCTGGTGTAATTAATTCACAAACTTGATTTTCTGGAATGTTTTCTGAACATTGCAAATATTGTAATACTGTTAAAGATTTCTCAGCTTTTGATTCTTTACCTTTTTCTAAAATAAAATTGTCCTGAATATCTTCTTGAGTAATTTCATAAACTGATATGCCTTCGCTGGTATTAATAGACGTTTCTGCTTTTTCTGTAGTAAGTTTGCTATCAAAAGTAACATCCATTTCCTTTTCATGTGCAATAACGCTTGATTGACACAGTGGTATATTTTCTACAGGTACAGTATTTATAAGTTTTTCTTTATCTATGTGGATACTTTTTACCTGTTCCACATTTTCTACAGGTATAATTTCAGTTTGTTCAATGGATTTCATTTCTAAAAGTTGTTGAGATACTTGGTTCGATTTTTGTGGTTCTACATTGAGGTCTTTTGATGTTTCATGTGCTATGTTTTCAGTGACAATGTAGGTTCTTTGCGTTTCAAGATCAAACAAGGCTTTATTTTTATCAGGTTCATTTTTCGTGGTTATTTCTGTTACATCGACCAGAACGTCGGTAGTTGTGCTATGCAGTTCCTGTAAAGTAATGTGACTTGCTTCGGCTGTTTCTTTTTTCTGGAGTTCCTGTGTAGTAAGTGTTTCTAAATTTTCAGTAGGTATTACTTCCATTTGCTGTAAGGGCTTCAGGTCAATTATGTTTCTATCTGCTAATTTTACATCCTGATACTCTCCTACAAAACCGATAGAGAATTCCTCAGTTTTATTTTCAGAAGTTACATAAGACCTGTGCAATTCTAATTGATATTGTGCCTGACTTTTGTCTTGATTATATTCAGGCATCAAATTCTCCGTACTTTCGATTATTTGGGGTTGAATATTAACCAGTTCTTTTACTGTAGTGTGTATACCCAGAGCTGTTTCTTCTTTTTTGTCATTGTATGTAAATAAATCAGAAATCTCTTGAGGAATGATTTCAACTTGCTGAAGAGATTTCAAATCGACTATGTTAGGATAAGCTTGAGATGACTCGGTTTCTTTTATTCGAGGTATTTCTTTTACATTTTCCAATACTTGTTGTTCTTCTTTATGTACTGCTTCAGTAAATATTTGCGAATGTTTTGCTTTTTCTGTATTTGATAATTTTTCTAGTAAGTCGGTGCTGTCTTCGAGGGACAGAGTTTCGGTTGTTATGATGTGACGTGAAAGATTAACATCTAGGTTTTGTTTTTCATTAGTAGTGGGTAAAATTCCAACCTCTAAATCATCTTCTTTTTCTCTTACTATTGTGTCTGTAACAGTCACGTGTTTTAATGTATCCACTGATACAGCTGCCTGTTGGGACTTAAAATCTATATTAGTAAGTAAAGTCATTTCTTTCTCGTTTACTAAATTTTCTCCTACACCAACACTTATTTGCGGTATTAAGTTAGGCATAGGTTGTATTGTTTTACTTTCTGGTATTTTAAGCTTGGAGTCGAATTGATCTTCTTTTTCTGAAGACATTGTTTCGGATACACTAATACAGTAGTTTTTCTCGAATTCTGTCACTAATGTTTCAGTCTTTAATTCAGGAGATTTCTGAAAAACAGATTCCGATTCTGTAAGTACAATTTCAGTAACATCTAGTGGTTTTTGTTCATTAATAGTACTTGTAGAACTTTTAATCGTAGGTTTTTCTACTTCAAACGTCTTTTCGATTTCACCGACGAATGGTTCTGATTTTTGAACTGCTTCTTGTAGTCCATGGGTTAGAAGGGCATTGTTTAACCCCAGCGTTGATATGTATAGATCTTCACTTTCCGCACTGGCTATAATTTCTGTATTCACGAGTGGCAGCTGTTCATTTACTGCAGGACTAGCCACAAAAGTTGTTGGACCAACCAAGGCCTGTATATCATTTTCTCTTTCGTTTGTGTTGATTTCGGTTATTTCTTTTGCTGTTTCTTCAATGAGACTAGTAGATGCTTTATGTAAATCAGTTTTCAAATCACCGAGTGCGGATTCTTTTTCCCCATACAAAACTTCAATTCCAAGCAAGTGATTTTGTAGATCTATGGGCATTTCGACAGCTTCAGATGATTTTACTATAATTTCTTGAAAATCTTCTACATTATCAGTAAGCATTACTTGTGTATTTATTGTACTATTAAATGGCACTACTCCCATAGAAATTTCACGTTTAGGCGCAGAAAAGTTACTTTCAAAATCTTGCTCCTTGTCGATGGTTTCAACACTGCTCGTCACCACTGCTTCTGTTTCAGTGAATTGAGGAGTAACATTTATAGTTTTAGTATTTCCCTTAGATACTATAATTTCTTTTTCTGCTGTTATTACTTCTGTTTGTTCTATAGTGTGTGAAGTAATAGGTGTGACGTCAGGTTTTTGTTCTAGAAGTTTTTCCTTGTCAAACTCTTCTACTTGTTGATTTATAATTAATTCTTGAGTGTTTGCTGCCTTTTTATATACATCATCAATTTTTGGTGTAGCCTTTTTG
Source organism: Mecyna flavalis (assembly GCA_949319885.1). Classification (NCBI taxonomy): domain Eukaryota; kingdom Metazoa; phylum Arthropoda; class Insecta; order Lepidoptera; family Crambidae; genus Mecyna; species Mecyna flavalis. Next base: position 24,500,658 of record OX439425.1, on the reverse strand, counting down.
TAAGGAATATTATCACTTAAAAGAGTATCTTCAAGACTTTCAGACTGGGATATAACCTCCGACGTTTGAAATCCATGCACTAAAATTACAGATGATTCCGCTGTTTGACTGTCAGGTGCTATTGGAGTATTGAAAATGTTTTCTCTTTCAATTGTAACACTTTCATTATACTCCGGTACTTGTAGTACTGTTAGTGATACACTTGGTTGTAATTGCTTTTCTTCTTGTTTAATTATTAAATCACTCTCGGATATATGAGCTACAGTTTCTTGTTGAATTATGGCTTCCTGATCAATTGTAGTTTCTTTGGCCTTTGCTCTTAATTCTTTATTATCTGTTTCAAATGGTGTTGCCTCACTTTGCGACTTATTGTCTTCTACAACGACAGCTTGCCTTGAATCTATGTTTACCTTTGCAGTTGCTACGTTAAGTTTTTCGTTTATATCTATTGGAGTTTCTTTTTCATTAGAATATGTGGTACTGATAATAAGCTCTTTGTGCACTATATTTTCTACATTCGCTGTTTTAGTTTGCTCGTTCATATTATCCTGTTTTGCAAGTCCGACAGATAAACTTGGAATCAATTCTGATAGAATAGCTACTGGGCGACCAGTCATATCTGTTGATGCAATGCATGTTTCTGGAGACATTTTCGTTTCATAATCAGTTTCTTTTTCATGTTGCATTATTTCTGTAACATTTATGGTTTCCACAGAGGACACAAGATCTGGTTTTAAAAATTTGTATTCTGGCTTTAAGTCAGCTGAAAATGAAGATTGACTGTCTAAAACTTTTGTTTCTGAAATTTCCAGTGAAGCTAATGTATTTGCGGAAATTTGAGCTTCTTCAGTTTTCGGTGTTGATACTTTTAAGAGATTAAATGCGTCACCTAAGTTTATTTCAGAAGTTGATGCAATTTTATGATCTATGTCGACATCCATTTTAGCAAATATGTTTGGCTTTGTCAATGGTGTTTCAAGCGCAACTTCTGACATATTAGAGATTACTTCAGTAACATTTAAACATTCCTTTTCTATAAATGTTGGCGTGGCACTGCTTTGTAAAATCTCTGTACGATGCAGTTTCTCTAATTGCTCGTCGACTGTAGTCTGTAGAATTGTTATTTCTTTTTGTAAATCTCTTTGTTCGGTAGCTTTTTCCATTGTATTTTCTTGTGGTTTTATATACTCAATTTGATCTGCAGTTGTAATTTCTTCGGAAACAGGCGTTTTAAGATGGTGGGTCGGTGTTTGCTTAGCACATGTTATATCAGGTAGCCTATGTAAAGAAAGAATACTTTCTGATTCTGAAGACTCGATTTCTGAAATTGTAAGTGGTATGTTTGGTATTAAAGAAGTTGTGATATTTTCGGGATTTCTTATTTTATAATCTTCCATTTTTTCCTGTTCGTGCACTAAAGGAGATAACACTATCTTAGCACATTGGGTAATGAATGTCTCTGATGCGGATTCATTGTTAACTTTGTCGGAAATATTCAATTCGCCCGTAGCCGTCATCTCTACCATCTGAGATGTAATTATTGGTTGTACTGATTTAATATCAGTGTCAGCTGTAGCAATTTGTGCATCATCTCTTATAATGAGGTCCTTTTCGCATTCGTTGACTTGTACTTCTTCCACAATATGTTTGTCTAATACAGATAATGATACATCAGCTTGCGAGGCAGGGCCTGATTTAAATTCTTCTAATGCTGTTTCTGAATCGTGTGTATTCGTTTCAAGATTAAATGTATGTTGATGTTCTGTAACGCCAACGGATGCCTTTTTAGTTGGAAGTGGTTCTGTGAGTAATTCTGTTTCGTTGATATGAGATGTAATCAGGGTGTTAGTTAAGCTGTTATGAAGCATTACATCTTCATCTACAGATATTTCAGATGGTAACTCAGTAATAGATAATTGACCTTCTTTTTCGTGTAACTCTTTAAAGGTAACTACCACGCTATCTTTAGATGTAACATCAATAGTAGCTTCTTGAGTTGGTGGCAATTTGATCATCGACAAAGATCCTTCCTTCTCTTTTATGTCATGAATTTCAGTTACAATTTGATTTGAAACAAGTACCTCTTTCTTAGCTGTTTCTGTCGGTACAATTAACTCAGGATAATATTTTCCAGATTTATCTTCTACAAATACTTCACCTACTTCCAAACTTTCTAACAAATTAAAATTCAGCTTTGGAGTTACAGTTTTTTCTTTACTAAAAACCTCGAAGTCATGTTCTTTTATTTCATCATTTACTTCAATTACGTTTAATCCTGATAAAGTAGAATATGAAACTGATGCCGTTGACTGTTTCATTGTTGTGTTTTCTAAAATATCTTCCTTATGAGATACGATATTTTCTGAAATATTTAAAGCATCCCTGGGTATCACTGTTGGCTTAGCTTTTTCTAACTGCTTTATAGGTTTCATTAAATCTGTAACTTCCATACTACTGAGAATTTCAGAAGTTATAATACCTTCCATCGGAATCACGCCTTTAGAAGCTGTGTTCTGTAATTTTTGTTTTTTAACCAAATATTCGTCTACAGAATTGCTGACTTCTGTCTCTGTTACTTGAATTGACTCTTTTTCAAACACGACCGATTTCCCAAAAACTTTCGTATTTTCCCTTAACTGTAACGGAGATTCATTTTCTTGAGTTTGTTGTGATTCGTAAATCAATGGGTAATTAGTATCAACTTTAACATTTGCTCTTGCATTATCCGTTTTATCAGATACAATGTGAGTTACTTCATTGGAAGGAACTACTTCAATTATGTTTTCGGGAATATCAGATGCTAAAGCTGTGATGTAGGGATAAGGTTCTTTTTCTAAAACTTCTGCTATGTCTTCTTCGTATTCTTCTAATTTTTCTTTTGGTCTCATTATCTGTCCCATTCTTTTCTTCTCATGTAACTCGTCTTCCTCTTGAACAAGTTTCTGATCTTTAGTGATTACTCGTTTACTCTTGTATTTTTCTTTGGTATCTGTGAAATTATAGTAAAGTGTATGAAGTGGCGCGAAATCAATATGTATCAATATGTCATTAAAAATCTTTAATATTGCTAAGTAAGTGAGTCTTACAAAAGCATCGGCTAAAATCATTGTTAACGTGTTGGTGTCAGTATAATTTGCTAGAGTTATAAATACGTTAAATGTTAAGTGCAGTGCTGGGCTATAAAAAGTATGTACTTACATTGTTATATTGTATTATCTTCATATTAAAATTTAAACTTAATATAGAATATACAGTAGCGAAGCCATATGCAGTAGGTATTTGAAAGCTGCGTACAATAAAAGCACATATAGTATACAGAAAAAAAATAAGCCAAAGCAAAACACATATTATTTATAGTTTATTTAATTAAAGTATTATTTTTTTGCAGGAATATAAATGAAGAACACGTTTTCAGCGGGTTTGAACCTGAAGCTCCAGTGGCTATCATTAAACAGTAGATTTCTTCCCCTTAGCTGTTAATCACATTCATCTATTCTCAACAAACGTTTTATATAAGGAACCAGAAACACTAATCATAATGCGTAGTAATACTTATTCACAAAACGGCTCTGGAACACCTGATTGCACATTATATTAACATAACAATTTTTATATCATTTTTACAATATTTTGGTTTAAACGTCAGTTTTAAATATTAATTGCGATACAAGCGGAAATACTAGTTTCTTTTTAGACACTTTACATATACAAGGATGCGGTTTTTTCATACGACTTACTCTACAATCGCTTTACTACTTAATAATTATGATGGCAGAGAGAAAGCATTAAGTGGTGCAAATGCTTCATTATTGTTATTCAAAGCATGAATTTAAAAAGCTGCGCTATATGGTTGAGCTTAAGATATGGAGGTTTTGTTATATGCGTTTGAAACTTACCTCGACCCTTGGTAATTGTTGTATCGTCTGCGAAAAATAATAAATTGTTGTTTAGAAATACGTTCGTATGATGAACACGAGAATAAAATGGATGGGTGGGCGGGACAAATGAAGTTCGGCAATAACAGAGTGGTGGTCCAGAGAGACCAGCAAGTGTCGAGCGTCCAGAAGCACGACCATATAACTAAAGTCGTGGGTCAGACCTCGTACCACCAACTATACCCATGGCGGGAATCAAACCCACGACCTTTGTTTTTTTTTAAGTTGACCACTATTCCATGGAAGCGGTCGCCACATTACCAGAGGGCCGAAGTGGGAAGGGAGACAAAAAAGGGAGACCTTAACCAAACAGTGGAATGCTAAAGGCTGAAGGAGGATAATAATGAATACTCATACTTCTAATCTATGTGACATTATACTATATTTCTTTTCTCACCTTTTATCACCTTCGGTACATGAGCTTCTGCAGAATGTTCCGTAGATGATTCTACGATAACCTGAAATAATAATAATAAGCTAGTTTTAAAAGGTTGTATCTGAGCGTATTATTTATCTAATTACATAATACCTATAATCGTTTGTCCAACTTTATTAAGTATACTAATATTGTAAAGATGAAAGATTTGATTGTTTATTTGTTTGTTTGTATTGAATAGGCACGGGAACTACCGAACCGATTTGAAAAATTCTTTCACTGTTGGAAAGCTACATTACTCCCGGGTGACATAGGGTAGTTTTGATCCCGGAAATGTGGGGGGATGGGGAATTGACAAAAGAAACTGCGCGCGGGTGCAACCGCTGCGGCGACCGCCTAGTTAAATTATATATCGCAACATAGTACCCAATTTTATATTAGGTGACAGTATTCCTGCCTCGATTTATTTGTTGCTAGCTGTACCATATCCTAAACCCAAAGTAAGTAGTTTCATCACTATACGGAACTACGGATATCAGAATCAAAGAAAACTTAATCCAAAAATATTAATGAAAAAGGCTGTGTCAATTTTAAAACTAAGAAACAAAAATATTACTCAAAATATTAATAATTAATTGTCTATCCTATTTACGACCTATCTTTAATATTTATTTATAAGCTATTCAGTAGTTTCCCCTAAACAGAGTAACAAACACAGGACCAATCACAAACTCTTGCATTTATAATTGAAAGTAGATCATCACAAACACTTTGTTCTGATTAGGATTCGAACCCCCTACACATGGCACATAAGATAGGTTTGTAAGATAAACAGTGTTTGAACAAATATCTCAAGTACCGAGTTCCCTACTTGACAGCAGGTTTCGGTAGCCTACAGTGATAGTGCTAAAAGCAGTAACTTACGAAACATAAGAGTTAACTTACGAAACATAAACTGCGCAATTGACTTAAATATTATTGTTGTTTTAAAAATATGTTGCATCATTAAAACATTTTTGGCTTAGTAAGTTAAATAATTCATACAACACATACCTCATGTGCTTCTCTTTGTTCCCAGGATCTTGGCTTAAAATCTTCAGGATAGAAATGCGCTATAACTTCTTCCACCGAAGAATGTTTCATTTCTACCATTTTCAAGAAAGCGCGGAAGCCGACCTTGGACGCGATAACATCTTCATCGTGTGTAGTTTCTTCAGTGAGTACTTCTGTAATGAGTGCTCCGTGTCCTTGTCGTTCTACTAATTGTACTAATGCCGATTGGGATTGCGGAATTCGTAAAGCTGGGAAATACTCAGAATCATACATGCCCTCGATTTCATCCGTTGTTATGCCACGTCTAAGCATGTAACCTATTTTAGCTAATTCTCTTAAAGGCGATTCACCAGGGCCAAATTCTTTTGCATTTATAACTTCGAGTAGTTCGTTTATTTCAGCAACAACCCTTGAGTCAGTTTCAACCATTTTAATAATACCCTTTTGCTTTTCGTAAGGACTGCTTTCCAAGGGCTCAACGGTTTCTTCCTTTTCTTGTTGTGACGATACTAAATAATCATGTGGTGTGATGACTGGTTCTACTTTTTCAGGCTTCGGCTTTTCTTTTTCTTTTTTGTCTACTTTCTTGTACGATGCAGTGTCTGACGTCTCAATATACTCTGCTTCATCAACTATAACCCGCGCCTTTTCCTTTTCTTTACGTTCTTTAATTGGGGTCGGCTCATCTATGGGTTGCACTTCTGTGACTGTAGCAGACTCTAAAAGTTCTTCAGTGGTAACTTTCGCCGATGCGGTCTTCACTTTTTCTTCATGGCGGCGTGTAACTTTTTCTTTCTTTAATTTTTCTTTTACTTCTTTAGCTGTCTGTTTTTTTATCTTTTCTCCTTTATCAAATACCTGTAACTTAGCTTTAGTGATTGCCATTCCAATGTCACTCACTGCTTTGCACATGTATGTTCCCTCTAATTTTTTGACCGCTTTATTTATAGTACATGTTGTGCGATTGTCTATATTTTCTATGACGTATTGTTCATCAGTTCTGATAATTTTGTCATCTTTATACCACAATATTTCTGAAATTTTAAGTTTGATTTAAGAGAGCTTCATAAATATCTAAATATAAATATAATATAAAAATATTATTTCTAAATGATCATTTAAAAATAGAAGAAACTTTAAAATAATATACAGACCTGGTGTTGGATTTCCACTATAGACGGCCTCAAATGTAACGGTCTCCTCCTCGTGAACACGTTCGCCCACTATATCCTTAACAAATGTAGGCACGGCTTGTGTCGCTGAAATAATTTGTAGTTTAGTAGTTAGTTGAAATATAACTTAAGACTGACTTTTAAATGAGTGGATATGTAATTTATTAGCTACCTTTCAATGCAGCTTGCAATTCTTCCATATGTGTCACCCATTCCGGTTTTCTATATTCCTTGGTACCAATGATACCTAATAAAAAGATAAACTTATTAATTTATAAAAGAATATGAATCAATTTAATAAACATTGTTATGACTGTTTCGTGCCAGAATAAATAGAAAAAAAAAAAAAACTGGTTAGCCTTGGCGCGATCTCGCGGAATGTACTGATCAAAGATGAAGAAGTTCTTTCAGGAATCAAGATATGTGTTACTTTTTTGCTAGCTTAAGCTTTGTTATTGTTTTTTATTGTGGACCATTTTATTTGCAAATAATTAACGCCTGCTTATTTCAGTACTTCAAGGTCTTTGATTAAACATAATTATTTAATCAAAGTTAAAGGTAAATAATGGTCATCGACTGACATCGCGAAGGTCTAAACTTTTGCATAAAAAATAATATTGACATTCATTTATTTGCAATGAATTTTAAATAAGAAATGTTTTTATAGAGTTACTACTTTTTAAAATATGTTTTCTTAACAATTGTTTCAGATGTCTACAATGCCCATTATTTATTTTCAAGTACTTTACTTTTTAATATAAATAAACCAATGTCATCATGACCATCTGCACGTTCGAATTTTTTATATTCATCGTGTCTGTTTTTATGTAAAAAATGGTATTCTCCTAAATAATTTAGTTAAGTACATACATAATAAATCTTATAAAGAATTTGCCTACTAAAATTTAACACCTAGTATGGTTATTGTGTCTTTTGATCGATTGATATAGTTGTGTCATCTTGAAGTTGGTGTTGTCGCCGTTGTTGGAAAGGATAAGGACATGTAAATAGTGAGTGGGAACATAAAGATAATCAGCACCTTCGAAACCTGTTAACAAATGATTAATAAACGCATTTAAATATTGTACATATTCTCGAAATTACAAAGAAAAACCTTATCTTAGGATATGAAATACAGTGATTCTGTTTTTTTTGTTTGATATGTTGTTATATCTCAATACTCAAAATAACAATAATAAAAATAACAGGATGTTTCCCAGTGATTCTTGAACTAAACTCACTCTGAACTGATATCGCAGCTATAGTTGATGTCACTCCAAGTGGATTGTATGCCTCAAATTTAATTTCCCCAGTATCGTCTTTGTAAATTTCAGGTATTATTAAAATTGAAGTGCCGTCTTCCATTTCTTCTATTTGATATTCTTGAGATTGTTTGATCTCTACGCCTTGTTTTATCCACCGTATTTGTGGCTTTGGAATCCCAATAGCTTTAGCTTCCAACCTGTGTGATATGAATATGTTTATTTTATTTGTGTCCTGATATTAAAATTAATGATTTTTTTCAAATATCTTCCTCTACTGAATATGTTATACATAATTGTATTTATTAATTATAATTTATTTCCTAATAAAAAACCTAATAATAAATCATGATTAAGTTAAAGTAAATAGACTTTCTAAATCTTTCTGGTAAATAACAAGTCAATCGAAAATGCTTACAAACAAATATCTATCTAAGTTAGTTACGTTACCCTATCTCCTAATAATGTTTTGACGTGACAACGTCTTAAATTAGGTTGCGGCTGGGAGTCACTTATGAAAAAGTGTAACGCTCGGTCGGTAACGTTACGATGAGTCACCGAACGAGAGAGAGGCCCGCCGAATGCCTTGCGTCTCTCTCCCACTCAACTATGATCGGTCTGCCGCGCGCGCAGCGCGCGGCAGACCGATCATAGTTGAGTGGGAGAGAGACGCAAGGCATTCGGCGGGCCTCTCTCTCCCACTCAACTATGATCGGTCTGCCGCGCGCGCAGCGCGCGGCAGACCGATCATAGTTTATTCATATCAATAAATATTCTACCGAGAAAAAGACGTTGTCACGTAAAATCTTCGCCCGTAAAACCGACTTTACAGGCAACCATTTTTTTTCAATCTAATTTAAATTTTAAGATATGTTCTTATTATAAAGATAATAAATTACTATGATAAATTATGGTTTCAACTATTAAGACCTCGTCGCTCTACTCGCTCTGTTACATGTAATATAGCGCCAATGTCAATACGAGTATGCAAGACCCGCGGATCCGCCCGGATGTGCGGTATCCCGCAGGTCAAAGAACTGAATGGGATCCCATTTTTCTTAATTGCAATCGCTACATTTTAATGATACCACCAAATTGGTCATCATCACCATTGCCAAAGTAGACTCTTAACTAAGTACGAATTTTGATGTCTTTTTAAATACCTTAAACATTAATATTGATTAATATAACGGTCTGAATACATTCTTACCTAGTTAGTTCTCCTTCACTCGGTGATACTACAGTGGGTAAAGCTTTTACTATACGTGGTGCGAATTCCTCTATTTCACTAGTTTTCTGTAAGGTACAAAGTACAATTTGTATCAATACAATACTTTGAGTAAACTGAACAGTATCTTATACACGTATTAGTAAAAAAAGTTGCCAATTAAAATAAAAAATTACCTCGTCACTCAAAATATCTTCTTCAGACACACTCGGAACATATTCGAAAGCTAGAACATATTAAAAAAACCATTTCAATAATAGTATAGTTCACGTATTGTATTATCACGCAAATGCAAGTTCTTATTAAAAAACTGAAATGTAGCGTAAAATATTTCAATTCTCATGAAAACTTCATCATGTAATATGTCATTTTCTCAGTACCGTGTCTTGTTAAGTTAATTACGAGTACATTACATGAGAAAGCTTTCTAGGAATACTATGACGGAAACGTTCACTAAACAAACATATAAGTGCTAAGTTGATAAAAATTCAAATTCAAAAACAGTGTTTTATTATTTCCTTCTTTAATATATTGTATCAATATCAATCAGTGCTCCAATTGAAGTTGTTTTGTGCAAAAGCATTGAACGGAACAATGAATGGCTTGTATGCTGCATAACCGCACATTCGTCACTACATCCAATTTTGTTATGTTTAAAAAGCTAAGGTCAATCTAATAAAATAGCCCCGGTCTTACAAATCAGAATTTGCTCTCTACAGATGCATGGCAAGTGTATGTTAAAGTGTCCTAGTTATAATGTGTAAATAAACTAGTCGTTTATCGTACCGTACATGCAATACATGCAGTCATGAAAATGGAACCATTTCGCTACCTTCTACATTTACTATACATTCGGTGTTACTACTTCCAAATATATTTGTTGCCAGGCAATTATATTTTCCTGCCATTTCAGGGAACGCTTCTTTTATGCACAATTCGCATAGGCCAGATTCTTGTCGGGCAAATGTTACGTCTCTGGCCTTCTGGACAATTTTGTCATTATGATACCACTCAATTTTTGGCCACGGTTTCCCAGACACTTGGCATGTAAGTGTGATCGGTTCTCCATCCATGAATGTAGCAGGTGTCAGTGGACTTATAAATATAGGGCCCTGTCCTAATTCGGGACAATCTTTTTCTTTTCCGTCCTTGAAAAGTATAAGTGAAGCAGAACTGGATACAGAACCAGCAAAATTTTCAGCTCGGCATGTTACAATTTCTATTAAATCTTCAGAAATATTTTCAATGCAAAGGCATGATATATTTTGTCTGCTGGTGATATAAATATTATTTAATTTATTTTCTTTTGCATAAGAAGTTACTTCTTTTGTATTTAAAAACCATTGAAAAGAAGCACAAGGACTAGAATGTACTTCTGCTTCCATGAGTATTATATCGCCTAAACGAATTTCTTGGGGATGTAGAGGTCGAATAAATTCTGGTGGTTTAATTTGGTTTCCTTCTGATAATTTTAGTAACTTAATGGAACATGCCGATTTAACTATTTTTCCATTTGCCTCGACAATGACTTCATATTTTCCAATTTTCTTTTTATTTGTATCTAATACTCTAATATTCGATTTTCCTTTTTCTGTTTTAATGATGCAGTCCTTTGACTGATCTAGGACTTGATTGTTACGGTACCATGTTAGTTTAAAACTATCGTCTGCTTCAAACAATACCATAAGTTCAAAATCATCCCTTTCCATTACATTTTGAGCCTTTATAGGCAAAATTATTTTGGGTCCAACTTCTGCAAAACACGCATTAAAATAAAATACACTTGTTCCATCTTAACTAAACTCGGTATGTGTGTAACAATTAGGACTAGAATAAAACTTTTTTTGAAGTTTGTTAGAAAAGTTGAACATTGGATAAATAAAAATGTAAAGTAGTGGATTCTTAACAATATTAATACATACATGGAATCATATTTGTAAATCAAAGTGGTACTGGAATTGTGACTATACCAACAAGACATTCCTTCTTTATGAACTAGAATTATTGGTTTTGTTATAATTTATTATAGTTTAAAATAACAAAAAGAAATAATTATTTTTTTAACAACAGTATTTTGTTTGATTTTGTTTAGCCATGCATCTGTTCTTGTGATATTACAGTAAATATTTAATACGTAAATGAAATTGACATACTGAAATAATTGAGTTGAGCTTTATATAAAGTAGAAGAAGAATGCATCTTACCCTTTTTCTCTTCTTTTTTAATTTTTTTCCGTATTGTTTTTTTCTCTTCGGTGATCACTGTAACCTCTTGATCTTCAATCATTGGTTCAACCGTTTCTTCGTCCTCATTGATTTCTACTTTAACTTGTTCCAAAGATCTTTCTTTTCTCACCTTCTTTAATTTCTTTTGAACAGTGGTTTCCTCTTTAGATATTTTGTCTACAGGGATAATCTCTTCTGGTTGAGATTGTTCTATCTGTAACAACGTTGGTTCTTCCGGTGTCTCATCCTTTTGTACTGGTTGAATAACTTCGTCGTGTAGTTCTTGCTCATCTTTTCTCTCGTGTTTTTGAATCCTTCTTCTCACTATCTTTACACGTTTCTCATTTACTTTAATATCAACTTCTTCATCTGCAGTTGGTTCTGCCTTTGTTGTTTCGACTTCGGTTATTTCTTCTGTAGACTTTTCCTTCCTTAATTTTTTCCTCTTTAAGTCTTCATGCTTCTTGACTTCTTGAACAAAATCTTCTGACTCTATTTCCTCTACTTTCTCCTCATATTTAGTTGGTTTAAAAGTAACTTCCTCTCGTTTCTCTACTTCAGGTTCTTTCTGTTTAGGAACCGGCTTAAGCACGACCTCCTCTTTGAGTTCTTCTTCTTTGGGTCGCCGCTTGCCAGTTGGCCACTTGACCTCTTCAGGAGCGGCTTCTTCCACTGGCTTCTGTTTCTTTACTGATTTCAACTGAACTTCCTCTGGTTTTTCTACTTCAGGTTCTTTCTGTTTAGGAAGCGGCTTAAGCACGACCTCCTCTTTGGTTTCTTCTTCTTTGGGTCGTCGCTTGCCAGTTGGCCACTTGACCTCTTCAGGAGCGGCTTCTTCCACTGGCTTCTGCTTCTTTACTGGTTTCAGCTGAACTTCCTCTGGTTTTTCTACTTCAGGTTCTTTCTGTTTAGGAACGGGCTTAAGCACGACCTCCTCTTTGGGTTCTTCTTCTTTAGGTCGCCGCTTGCCAGTTGGCCACTTGACTTCTTCAGGAGCGGCTTCTTCCACTGGCTTCTGTTTCTTTACTGGTTTCAGCTGAACTTCCTCTGGTTTTTCTACTTCAGGTTCTTTCTGTTTAGGAACGGGCTTAAGCACGACCTCCTCTTTGGATTCTTCTTCTTTAGGTCGCCGCTTGCCAGTTGGCCACTTGACCTCTTCAGGAGCAGCTTCTTCCACTGGCTTCTGCTTCTTTACTGGTTTCAGCTGAAGTTCCTCTGGTTTCTCTTCTTCAGGTTCTTTTTGTTTAGGAACGGGCTTAAGCACGACTTCCTCTTTGGGTTCTTCTTCTTTAGGTCGCCGCTTGCCAGTTGGCCACTTGACCTCTTCAGGAGCGGCTTCTTCCACTGGCTTCTGTTTCTTTACTGGTTTCAGCTGAACTTCCTCTGGTTTTTCTACTTCAGGTTCTTTCTGTTTAGGAACGGGCTTAAGCACGACCTCTTCTTTGGATTCTTCTTCTTTGGGTCGTCGCTTGCCAGTAGGCCACTTGACCTCTTCAAGAGCGGCTTCTTCCAATGGCTTCTGTTTCTTTACTGGTTTCAGCTGAACTTCCTCTGGTTTTTCTACTTCAGGTTCTTTCTGTTTAGGAACGGGCTTAAGCACGACCTCCTCTTTGGGTTCTTCTTCTTTGGGTCGAAGCTTGCCAGTAGGCCACTTGACCTCTTCAGGAGCGGCTTCTTCCACTGGCTTCTGTTTCTTAACCGGTTTTAGCTGAACTTCCTCTGGTTTCTCTACTTCAGGTTCTTTTTGTTTAGGAACGGGCTTAAGCACGACCTCCTCTTTGAGTTCTTCTTCTTTAGGTCGCCGCTTGCCAGTTGGCCACTTGATCTCTTCAGGAGCAGCTTCTTCCACTGGCTTCTGCTTCTTTACTGGTTTCAGCTGAAGTTCCTCTGGTTTTTCTACTTCAGGTTCTTTCTGTTTAGGAACGGGCTTAAGCACGACCTCCTCTTTGGGTTCTTCTTCTTTGGGTCGTCGCTTGCCAGTAGGCCACTTGACCTCTTCAGGAGCTGCTTCTTCCACTGGCTTCTGTTTCTTAGCCAGTTTTAGCTGAACTTCCTCTGGTTTCTCTACTTCAGGTTCTTTTTGTTTAGGAACGGGCTTAAGCACGACCTCCTCTTTGGGTTCTTCTTCTTTAGGTCGCCGCTTGCCAGTTGGCCACTTGACCTCTTCAGAAGCGGCTTCTTCCACTGGCTTCTGTTTTTTTACTGGTTTCAGCTGAACTTCCTCTGGTTTTTCTACTTCAGGTTCTTTCTGTTTAGGAACGGGCTTAAGCACGACCTCCTCTTTGGGTTCTTCTTCTTTGGGTCGTCGCTTGCCAGTAGGCCACTTGACCTCTTCAGGAGCGGCTTCTTCCACTGGCTTCTTTTTCTTAACCGGTTTTAGCTGAACTTCTTCTGGTTTCTCTTCTTCAGGTTCTTTTTGTTTAGGAACGGGCTTAAGCACGACTTCCTCTTTGGGTTCTTCTTCTTTAGGTCGCCGCTTGCCAGTTGGCCACTTGACCTCTTCAGGAGCGGCTTCTTGTTTCTTTACTGGTTTCAGCTGAACTTCCTCTGGTTTTTCTACTTCAGGTTCTTTCTGTTTAGGAACGGGCTTAAGCACGACCTCCTCTTTGGATTCTTCTTCTTTGGGTCGTCGCTTGCCAGTAGGCCACTTGACCTCTTCAGGAGCGGCTTCTTCCAATGGCTTCTGTTTCTTTACTGGTTTCAGCTGAACTTCCTCTGGTTTTTCTACTTCAGGTTCTTTCTGTTTAGGAACGGGCTTAAGCACGACCTCCTCTTTGGATTCTTCTTCTTTGGGTCGTCGCTTGCCAGTAGGCCACTTGACCTCTTCAGGAGCGGCTTCTTCCTCTGGCTTCTGTTTCTTAACCGGTTTTAGCTGAACTTCCTCTGGTTTCTCTACTTCAGGTTCTTTTTGTTTAGGAACGGGCTTAAGCACGACTTCCTCTTTGGGTTCTTCTTCTTTAGGTCGCCGTTTGCCAGTTGGCCACTTGACCTCTTCAGGAGCGGCTTCTTCCACTGGCTTCTGTTTCTTTACTGGTTTCAGCTGAACTTCCTGTGGTTTCTCTACTTCAGGTTGTTTATGTCTAGGAATCGGCTTAAGGACAACCTCCTCTTTAGGTTCTTCTTCTATGGGGCGACGCTTTCCAGTAGGCCACTTAACTTCTTCAGGAGTAAAATCTTCCATTGACTTTGGTTTTTGTTTTGGTTTTTTAGTTGTCTCAGAAGTTTTTTCATCGTATGTTATCTTTTCTGGTTCGACACTAGAACTTTCATGCAGTTTTTTAGGAACCTTGCGCCATGTTGGTAATTTTTCCTCTGGTTTATCATGAACCTGTATGGGCGTATCTGAAATACTGATGTCACTCGATATTTGAAGCACAACTGTATCTTCTTCGCGGGTAAGGGATTCTTCAACAACAACGGTTTCTATTTTTTGTAGAGAATCTTTCCGAACTGGTTTTAAAGTTACATCTTCAAGTTTTTCCTTTACAATTTGTGATTTTTCAACTTTTGTAGGTCGTAATTGAATACCTTCTTGGGTCCATGGAATACTTTCTCTTCGCTCTTGTTGCAGTGGTTTTTCTTCGGATTTTCTTCTCCATTGCGGGGCAGGAGCGACTTCTTCTGTAATACCCTGATCTAGTTTTTCGGTTTTACTTTCTTCAATCTTTGTTTTTTCGACTTCATCTAGTTTTCTGGGTCTTCTCCAGTGTTTAGTTACTTCATCTTTGGTTTGATCCTCAATTTTGTTTGCAGTGGAATCCACAACTTCCGTTACTTCTGATCGTGGTTTTCTCCAATGTTTTGTTGGTAAGCTTTCTTGTAGTGTTTCTTTGGCGCTTTCGTCCTTTACCACGTCAAGAATCACCGAATCATCTGTATGTGAAATTGTGCTTACAGTTTTTGTTTCCACTTCCTTTCGTGGTTTTCTCCATGACTTTATTTGGAGAACTTCCTCTTTTGTTTTTTCTTCAATGATTTGCTCACTGTCTTTACGAAGTGTTACCGAATCTTCAGTAACAAGTTTTTGTTCCGAATACTTTTGAACTCGGGGTTGTCTCCAAGTTTTGGGCTGTAGTTCTACATCTTGTGATACTTTTTGTGCAGTTTCTGTGGTTTTTCCTATGCTCAATATATTTGAATCTTCTGTAGTGGATAGTTGTTGAGTTGTTTTATTGTCATCTTGACGTGGCCTTCGCCAATGTCTAACTTCCAATTTCTCTTCTGTGCATACTTGTGCTTCTATCTGTTCTTTTTTGCGCCATGGAACATCTCTCACCAATTTTTTAGATTCTATGTCTTGTAAATGTTGAATATTGAGAATGTTTGTTTCTTCTGTAGATTGGAATGTGCCTCGAGTTTCAGTTATGTCCCCTTTTGTAGAAAGTGACTGAACATCGGTTTTTTCTACGTACTTCTGTTGCGTGATGGTTTTTCGAGTCTCTGTAAAACAAAATATAACTTTTGGATTGTTGCAAGAACTCAAAATATGGCTAAGTAAAGTAAATTGTATAATAATGCGTAAAT
Source organism: Mecyna flavalis (assembly GCA_949319885.1). Lineage (NCBI taxonomy): Eukaryota > Metazoa > Arthropoda > Insecta > Lepidoptera > Crambidae > Mecyna > Mecyna flavalis. The sequence goes on along the minus strand of OX439425.1, from coordinate 24,484,883 downwards.
AGGATTTCCTTGACAAAAATATTGTTAGCGCAATTATTCTTATTCCTCTAAATTCTGTTCCTCCTAAATTCTTTTTTATTGAAGATTATTAATTATTAATAGATTACAATACAGATAGATTTTACGGTCTGAACTTGTTATGAAAATCCTAACTGCAAAAAAATCAGCTGATTTATTTAATAGTATAGTAAGAGCGTTGAATACATAATTTTTCTTGGGACTAAATACAATTGCGTAGATAACAAACCTGTATTGTTAGCATTTTTCCACTTACTTCACCAAGCCAAACTGATTACTTATTGAATTTTATCGCATGCACTCCAATGATCAGAACCTACGAATTGTATTACAACCGGCGCTTCGATTGTACTTGTAATCGTAAATCTCGAAAATTTATAGTTTTAGACATTTATTCGTCAATTTAATTATATTATTATTCGTGGCGTATTTAGTAACTTGACACACCTGGCTTTAAAGTCGATTAAAAATTAATAATAACCGTAGGGTGTAACAAAGTTTAGTAAATTTTGTGATGTATAAATATATAACTATATATATAACTGCTGACTGCCTCTGTGGTACAGTGGTTAGAGCGTTGGGCTCTAATACCCGGAGGTCGTGGGTTCGAATCCCGCGGGGAGCATCACTTTGTGTGAATGTTTCCAGTTTGGTTAGGACATTGCAGGATTGAATCACCTGAATGTCTGAAAAAAATGATGATTCCGTGCTTCGGAAGGCACGTTAAGCCGTTGGTCCTGCGCCTGATCTCTCTTCGGTCGTGTCAGACTGCTGTCCCACCGTGTTATGAGAGTGAGGGAATAGGGAGTGCACCTGTGCTTGCGCACTCACTTGTGCACTATAATTTATCCTGCGTAGTTGGCTGATCGTAAAAGATTGGCCGCCGTAGCCCAATCGGCTAGGAGGACAATATTATATTATATATAAAAATTAATGCCACTTTTCGTTGTAATTTTATAACTCAAGAACGGGCTCTCCTATCCTAATGTTTAGGCTTTGTTTGGACTATGTAGTAGATGGTTTATGTTAAGTTTGCACAAAATTGGTCGAGTGGTGCTTGAATTATCACATTTCTTGTTATTTCACTTTACACGAGCACGTACCGGGCTGCTAGTTTTGTATATAGTCGAAGAAAATGTGTGATATTTAATTGAATTTACTATATACCTACGATTTTTTACCGTGTCTAATACACGACAAGACACCATAATATTACAAGGTCACTTAACTCTTTTCTACCAATTTCTTAACGACCTCCTCGTTAGATATAATAATATAGTATTCGTCGACATATTCCCTGTATTACAACTATGCCAAAGCAATAATATTATCATCATCAATCTAGCAAAAAATTATTTTACGGTAAATTGCAAGTAGTTTAAAGGACAATGCAAAAGACTGGGCCCAAAAAAAAAATTGTTGTGCAGATTTGGGACATAGAATATGAAGTAGATCCAATAAACACCTTTAACTTTTACTATGGCGTCAACGATATTAATATGGCGTCGACAATTAGTCCTACATGCCGTACATTTTCGTTGGTCCAAATGGTTGGTGGTTGGTTTGTAGGGGAAAAATAACTCAAGGAAAAATCCTTAGAACGAAATGTATGAAAAATATGGTTTGCATTAAAATGTACGGTACCATTTTTTCGAAGGGAAAAATGTACAAAATTGCTATATTTTATTATTCTATGAATACCTATTTAAACTTTTGGAATAATCAGTTTTTGTATTTCTCTATATTTTTTTTTTAGAACAGTTTCTTTTCGACGGCAATACTATACAACAATTGTATTTTACAATATCATGTTAAAAAAAACGTTGCCGTACAGAGTCAAGTGATTTTACAGCTTTATAAATCAAGTATACCATGAAATTAAGATAATTATTAATATACATTCAAATGAATAATAATTTTTTGACGGCATTATTTTTAATAGTACTTTTGAGTGCTAGATAATGTTTTGGAACCGAAGCCGTACTTTTTCAAATCACCCCCCGGAACACGGAAAAAGAGGGGTTGCACCCCTCGATTTTTAGGGTTCCGTAGCCAAATGGCAAAAAACCGAACCCTTATGGATTCGTCATGTCTGTCTGTCTGTCTGTCCGTCCGTATGTCACAGCCACTTTTTACCGAAACTATAAGAGCTATAATGTTGAAAATTAGTAAGTAGATGTATTCTGTGAACCGCATTAAGATTTTCATACAAAAATAGAAAAATAATAATAAATTTTGGGGGCTCTCCATACTTCGAACTGAAACTCAAAAAAAATTTTTTCATCCAACCCTTATTTGTGGGGTATCTATAAATAGGTCTTTAAAAATGATAATAAGGTTTCTTATATCATTTTTTTCTAAACTAAATAGTTTGCGCGAGAGACACTTCCAAAGTGGTAAAATGTTGGTCCCCCCCCCCTGTAACTTCTAAAATAAGAGAACGATTAATCTAAAAAAAATATATTATGTACATTGTTATGCAAACTTCCATTGAAAATTGGTTTGAACGAGATCAAGTAATTAGTTTATAAATTGGGGCTTCCCATACTTAGAATAGAACTGAAACTCAAAAATTTTTTTTTCTTCAAACCCTTACGTGTGGGGTATCTATAGATAGGTCTTTAAAAATGATAATAAGGTTCCTTATATCATTTTTTTTCTAAACGGAATAGTTTGCGCGAGATACACTTCCAAAGTGGTAAAATGTTGGTCCCCCCCCCCCTCTAACTTCTAAAATAAGAGAACGATAAAACTAAAAAAAATATATGATGTACATTACCATGCAAACTTCTATTGAAAATTGGTTTGAACGAGATCAAGTTATTAGTTTTTTTTTAAACGTCATAAATCGTAAATTTCCTCTCATTCAGTCAACTCAAATATAAAAACGTCGATCAAACTTACAAAGAACTACAAGAACTTTTATATTATGATGATACTTGTTGCTACGGAACCCTTCATGGGCGAGTCCGACTCGCACTTGGCCGGTTTTTTCTACTTGTCGCATGATTTTTGTACTACGTTGCGGGATAATGGTTTAGAAGCTGTATTGAAACAGTATGAAACTGATGCCGTACAGAATGAAATGACTAAATTTACCCTCGAAACTTTCAGAAAAACAAATAAAAATACCGACTTTGTGGCGCACCATTTTTTTACGGCACTGCGCGCTTTCTTATTATTTTTCTAGGATCTATCGATGGTAAAAATGCCGTACAAAAACATATGTACGGCACGTAGGTACTCACTCTACCTGCACTTTTGAATTCTCACCAGCACCCAGTTGGACAGCTTACAAGTGACGGCATAGTGCTGAATCTTATTATTTCATGCTCTTATATCGTCCTATATACGTCACCTGGTGGTTCATATGACCCATCCATTTTTTGGGTGGGACTGTAGTCTACATTAGTCCATAAGAATTTAAGTCGAAACCAAAGATTCTTTTAAATAGAATACACATCCACAACAAAGGTATAATCCGGTCGAAAATGATCTGAATTGCTTCGAGAAAATGATGGTTCGGTTGTGCCATCTTCCTGCTCGGTTTGGCGGCATGTCTGTGCCCCAAGATACTAGGTACTGCTTTAAAATAATTTCTCTCTCTCATTTTAATATTTTACGAAGTGGACCTACTAGTAAGAATCCTTGTTGTAAGAGCACGGAATATATAAGTAAGAGCCTCCTTACAAAATTTGTTTTTTATTTTACCAAAAACCAACGGTGACGGAAAACAACGTCTCGAAGCCTGTATAGTTGAATGTCTGTGTAGCCACAATCAAATTGGACAAGTTTCTCTGTTAAGCATTGTGGAGGTTAAATGGCTGTTGCTCCAATATAATTACTGGAAGTGGACATGCAAATCCTAGATCACGGTGCAAACGTAACCTGTCTGGTTTGAAACCGCTTGGAGTAAAGAGAACCATGACTCAAACGGTCCTTTCAAATTAGACGTTTTGTGTCGGACGGCTGCAGTACGGTAGCCGCGCGTTTGCTTGCCGCACCGCGACCGGACGGTCGGTATTTTTCAAACAAAACACGCGGTGTGGCAACCGTACCGCGAACGCACGACAGCAAGACGTCGTTCGTTCGCGGTGCGGCAAACGCGCGGCTACCGTACTGCAGCCGTCCGACACAAAACGTCTAATTTGAAAGAAAATAAAATAAAATAAAATAAAGAACCCAAATAGTCTGATTCTCCCCCTGTAAGAATAATGCTTGTTTGATTTTACACGCGGCGTGCTTAATTTGGGCAAGTTTTTTTGTCTCTGATTTTGTTGTATTTGTTAGCGCAGTACTAATTCCTCTTTTTGTTATTACGAGTATTAGGTCAAAATAAAATGTTTTAGGTATACTACCCATGCAAAACCGGACCAGGCAGGTAAGTAATAGAAAATAAAATAATTTATCTACTCAGAAAACTATGTAATAACACATTTTGGGGGACATTTGCCACATAATATAAAAGTAAAAGTAGGTAGTTATTAAATCATAAGTAGTTATTGTGTCAATAAAAAGTAACCTAAGTGGTATTCTGAGCCATAACACTGGTCAGTATTTTTTGCTTTTAACCACTCAATCCCGAACCGGCACTCGGGTGCCGCGTAACAATAGATTTTCTATTGTGTCTGGTGATCCGGGGCTGGAAGGATTAAAGTTCTTAACGTCCTTACATCCACTTTTCGCATTATTTTTTAGTAACCATGTTGTGTCAGTGCCCCAACGTGGGTTAGTTTCACCCTGGCTGTTTTTAAGCTTTAACCTGTGATCATTGGAAGCTTCTTGTAAGTGTCAAGTGTTCTATTTGTTGCCGATTGTACATACACGATGCATTTTAAGATAGACATAGTTAGTCTCTTTAATTTTCAATTATGTAACTCATGGACGATGATTTCACCAAAAATATATTGCCAGGACAAACACTACACCTTGGCCAAAATGCGTGATTTGGCCATTTCGCTTTCATCGCATGAGCGTTAGGTGAAAAATTAATTGACTGTTTAACGCTTTACTTTGCTATACAAGTTTTTGTAGTAACAACAAACGTCACCATTACTAAGATGAGAATAGAGGTGAAGCTCAGATGAAATATCTGGGCCTGATTTGGAAAGTTTCGCTGTGGCGTGCGCACTCGCGGGTACTGGGGGAGTACTCCCATGGAAGCTGGAGGCAGGTGTCCTGGCCACTATTTATGAGTGGCTAGGATACCTGACAAAGGGGCCAAAGAGCGCTAGAAGAGCGTTTAACCCTCTCTGAGCGACAAGCAGGTCAACGAAATGTACATCGATCGAATCATAGTGCTTAAATGGGAGAAATCTAGGGTTATTGATATTGTGGTGGCACTTTTCTTTCCGGCTGGTGTAGGTACTACCGGGATAATATGGGTATTTCGGGTATCTACCTACACCGGAGAGAAAAAGTGACCAATAAGCTATTAGTGTAGAGTTCCAGTTTACACAACGGGGCAATGTTCCCTACAGACTGGACAGCACTGGTTGCCACAGTCGGGCATGCCCTTTCATTCTCAGTCGAGGCATTGCTTCGGAGCGAGAGAAAATGGATTGCTACTGTTCCTTTTTGCGAGATCGTCTCCTTCCAAAAGTAGGGAGATTAAAACTTTGTATAAGTAGGTAAGTCTTCACATTTTGCTAATAATTTATTCCATAACTGAAAAAACCAAGTTATATGGATTCAAAAAGCTTTGAAGCATTTTGAAAAAAGATATTCAGTAGCTACCATTTTGTTTACATGGGTGGTCAGTCGTGCCCCCAGAATGTAAGCAAAAAGGAATCCAGGAATGGAATCTTATGTGTAATGTGTAGACATTCCGCGACCCCTACCGCAGGCTGTCTTGACATGATTATCTATGGAAAACACAGTACGGCAAGTCCAATTAGTATTTGGTCTATGTTCTAGCTGTCTACATTTGTAAAATTGTTGGCTGGTTTATTGCTCACTTGATGCAAGTACACATTTTTTTCGTCAAGGTGTATTTTTTAATGAACTAATTAAAAGTTATAAACTAGACTACATAGTTCGGGCACAGTTTAACAATTATTGTAATACTGTGGTTCGGGGAATAGTTTGTGGACTGTGTTAATTTATTTTTTCTTTATGTGTGTTATTTGAATTTTTCACGTTGTCCCGTTTAAGGTTGAACGAGATCTGACAAATAGATTTTGAGTCTGCCCTTATAATGCGCGTTTCACTGATTACTACGTCAATGATGTTTTTATTTTTATACTTTTAGAAGTGAAACTAACTACAAAAAAAAAGACCAAATATCAAGATTTAAAAGAAATACGTAAAACAAAAAAATATTACACCTCCATTTTTTGTTATTTAATTAAACCTCTCAACTTGAATTTGCTTTAGTAAAGTTTTTTTTTTTACAATTCATAATTATTTATATTGACTGGCAAGTATGACGCTTTCTCAATGAACGGAAGCATAATAAAGAATATCTCTATTTACTAATACTTTTGGTGACGAAAGAGAAATCATCTTTTCTCTTTCGAAGTTAAAAACAGCGATTACTTGACTAAATAAACATCGATGCCAAAGAACATCAATACAATATTGTTGGTCGTATAAACAGAGATTAATTTTGTGAATTAAAGAACCTCAAAAATATTCCCTTGCGTCTTGAAAGTATTTTGAATAATGATTTTATCGTTGAGAAACATAGATGTCATCTCCATCGTTTCAGCCAAAAGATGTCCACTCCTGAAAATAGGCCTTCTCCAAGTATCACCAAACCAATCGGTTCTGCGCCACCCGTATCCAGGAGATTCCGGCGATCTTTATGAGATCATCGATCCACTTTGTGGGAGGCCTAATACGGCTGCGTCTCCCGGTAGTGGCCACCACTTGAGGACCTTAATGCCCCAACGGCCGTCAGTCCACCTCGCAATGTGACCTACCCAGTCTGCCCACTTAAGGCTCGCAATTTTTCGGGCAATGTCGGTGTCGGACAAGTTCACCAACATTGCCCGAAAAATTGCAAGCCTTGTCTTTCTGCAGATCTCAACATTTCTGATGCGATTTTGAGCCTTAATTGAAACATAGATGTGCGTTAAGGGCTATGTTAGGCATTTCTCTACGAGGTCGAATCAGAAATAAGGAGATTCGTAGAAGAACGAAGGTTTACGACATAGCACAGCGGCTCGCCCAGTTGAACAGATGGCCGTTGGGGCAGGAAGGTTCTCGAATGGAGGCCACGTACGGGCAAGCGAGGCAGAGGCCGGCCACCTACGAGATGACCTGGTGGGGATGGCTGGGACGCACTGGTTGCAGGTTGCGTCCGATCGGACATTGTGGAGGTCGTTAAGGGAGGCCTATGTTCAGCAGTGAACGTCTTGTGGCTGATGATGATGCGTTAAATTTTTTCTCTTAATTATTCATAATTTATGAATAATTAAGAGAAAAAATTTCAAAGCCTTGGATTGTCTTTGAATTATTTAGCCGTATAATACTAAGCTTACTGGTTGTAAACTACGCATCTACCTGAAATAGTTTCCAAGAAGATTCGTCATACGCTCGGCCCGGATCCCCAACTTACAGATTGGCAAGATCCAATCAATTTAAATAGAAGCACTTAAGATTTAGATACGAACATTACTGTTACCGGAAGGAGTGATGGCTTCGGAAATGATTTATAGTTTACTGGGTTCTTGACTACCGTTGTGTCTATATGCTTTTGTAGAGGACGTTTACGATGTCGTTACTGTTGATAAATATGTAAGTGACTGTATGGTTTATGATGACAAAATAAGTATTCATTAAACCCGAATAAGTTAAACTTTAATTATTCTTATCAAACACTAGTAAACTTCCTAGGAAATTTATTAATGGTTAAAACCCGGAGAGAAAGAGTGAACAGCGTGCCCTTATACGAGTACGAGTACAAAATCGTAACTACATCATGTATCAGGATGACATATTATTAATGTCCCACATTAGGTCACAATAGGTAAAAGTCCTTCATCCTTGAAAATAACTCGTCTCTACCAAAGCGTTACATCTACAGGGTCGGAGTTTACCATCTGAACCATATACTTTCTCTTTATTGCTTGAGGGTGGAGTTTTGAGAGCCTACTATTATTTTAATAATGTGATAAACCTCTATATCTATTTCCTATTTTCCTAGTGTAGCCGAAAGTAATCAGTCTTTTTAAAAGTTTTTCCCCAGCATATGCCAGACATTTAACTAAGACATTTTACTATAACTACTGCGAGCGACTTCGCCTGCGTGGTACGTATATAAAAATAAATTTTGTATAATTTTTATGTGTGTGTGTGAGCTGTATTACTGTTAAGTTTCATCTAATCCATTCAGTTTTTGCATGAAAGAGTAACAAACGTCCATCCCTACAACAGTCCTAACTAACAAACTTTCGTATTTGTAATATACGTAAGGAAAAATAACACGCGCATTTTGTTCCAAGGGGATTTTAAAAACAACTTAGACAATAGTAAATAAAAATATTAGTTAATTTAGGACCACTTTTTGAACCATCAAAATCAAAATATGAAACATTATATTTGGAAGCTCATAAGGTTAACGATCATATCACTCTGCATAAAGGACCATCATTGAGTTGAGTTATTTCTCTTTGATAAGTACTAAGCATAATTATGACTGGTCAGTTTTAATTGTAGCTGAGCGCCTTTAAAGTACAACAGCCCATATTATGTTGCAATATGTCTTATTATGACATGCTGCCACAGACATTAGCACATAAAGAGCTAATTATAAGAGAGGAAATGTTGTATGATTTGTTTATGTCAAAAACGGTCAATATCCTTTAGGCCTTTCCGAAGGCAAAATATTCTGCTATGAATGGGTAAAATACAAATGAACGATGGAAAATCTATTGAAATTATACTGTCTACTATTGAGATTGTGGATTGGTAAAAAAATGTCTTAGTGCGGAATGGAGTCTGCAATAGAGTATTTGACTCTAGTTTAAACTTTGATATTTCATGACTGTATTCGATAAAACAACAAAAATACAAGTATAACATTGTGGGAAAATATTTAGAATCAATTGAAATTCAAGAATCCGTCGCTTTCTAAAACAACATTTTATTCAGTACGTGTATGGTGCTACAGGCAAGCGACGTAACGTGCGTATCTCGCGCTCTCTTTATCTAATCGCGAAGTACTTTTAACCCTACTCGTTTATCCCCAAAAATACTAAAGATATTTGATAATTTAAAAATGTCGGTAATTCTTATTCAAGAAACTGGTAATATAAATCGTGGTATAAATAGCAAATAAAAAACTTGTTGTTAAAAACCCGTTTGTTACGGAGATTATTCGCTCCCATTTCCTCTCTGCCTAGAAGTGAGTGCCAAAAACTGGACAAATCGTACTAGCTATTTGTTCTCCTGCCTGGCCCTACTAATCTCAGGGTTGTTAATCGCGAAATGCGCGGGGATGATTTTAGGACATAGTCTGTATAGTCTTACCACCTTAAAGTCTGATAGATTCTGCGTAAGAGCTGGGTTTGTATCAATGCCGCTCAATTAGACCACAGAAACATTTATTAAAAGAAAAGATCAAAATTGCCTGTTTTCTCTAATTGAAAGATAGTTTATAATTTTGACAAACTTTTTCTATTTATTCAGAACATTTTAAGAATATTATTTTAAAATTATATTCCGTATGCACAGACATGCATCGAGTCCACTCGCGAGTGTTATATAACTACAACATTAGTTTTTGTTTATACGAAAATCGAAACACGTGTCAAATATTTTCATTTAAGGAATCAGTATAAAAAAAATTTAAATAATATCTTGAAAACTCACGAAGTTACAAGCTTTTTGTGCTGTGGTCCCGTTGTCCTCGTGCGAACGTGTGGTCACAAACCGGCGCGTGCCGTGATAGGTGCGCTGTGACCTTGCGCCCTCTCGCATCCACGTGGCAAGCTATGCGCGTGGCCGGCCGGCGTACAGTAAGATTGTTTTTAGTAAGGTGAACTTTATTTGAGATATTGGAAATATTATTTGGTCAAAATGTAACAAGGTATAAAAAGTATTGAAATCGATTCTATTACTGATTCTGAGCACAGTTTTCAGGATTCGTATAAACAAAAACTAACGTTGTAGGTAGGTAACATATACGTATGTTTTATATTTTTCTTACCATTTTCTGTACTTACGCATTAGGGTACGTGGTTTTTCTTCTTGTCGGATCCATTCTTGAAACTTGCGATTGATTATAGCTTATGCTGACGTTTTCGAAAATTAAAAGAAGTCTAAGATCATTTCGTCAGGATGAGCTATTCTCAATGTCGTTTTTCCCCTGCTATTTTGCTATTCGTTTTACTTAGGTAATTTTTTGACGTGAAAATAACAAATACTGTGTATGTAGGTGTGTGTTCCTAGAACATTAGTTTGCTGTCGTTTCTTTAATATTACCTTGTAAAACTGTTTTTATGTATTCTGAATACAAAATGTATTAAGTTTTCTAATTTGTAGTGCATATGCTCTCAAACTGATCGGATCAAACTGTCTCAATTCTGATAGTGTGTAAAGAGTTTTTATACCGACCATTATAAACATTATTGGAACCGGGCCACTAAAAGCCAAAATAATTATAATGCTTGTATGATAAAAGAGGTGGGTATTTGTTATATTAACAGGCAAAAATTATCTTATTTCAACAGGACAGTATCGATTATTACAAAAAAATTGAGTCAGCTCGATGACCAATAATCTAAATCATTCTCAATATTAGTTAACATCCATTCATTGTTTAATTAAAAATATTAGATTTAAGCTAATCAACTGTTTAGTTACAACAGTAGCAGAAAATGTGATATTATATCACGATTCAAATTCATATAATGGTAGGAATGAAGGAGATAGAAGTTTAGATAGAGTGTGTAAGAGAATGAATAAAAGCAAACGTCAGGCCTCGCTATCCATCAACACGAGAGTAATAATATGAGCGACCGCGCGCGGCGGCCGGCGCATGTCGGGTGTTAGTGTAGTGGCCGTGTCGCCAGCGCAGCAGTGATGGATGCGAGGGTGTCAGTCACTGCGTGTGCCATGTTCGACGATGCTCCTAAACCATCTATTGTTTTTCCAACTAAGTCGGGAGCTCGATTTTACTGTTCGTGTGTACAATAATGCGAAATTGTCATTAATTTAATAGCGTTTATTAAACAGTTTTCACATAAAGGTAACATACAAAAATTATTTCATAAATATATTATTAAATATGGATAGGCACTAATAATATTTAGTTATCAAATATTGCCACGCCTAATAACTTAATACAATTAGGTGAAACATACAACACAATTTAATTTAACAATATCGTGCACTTAAAACAAACTAAGTTAAAAAATCACTGTAACGTTAAACTATAAAATCTCATTCAATTCGGATTTGTACTTGCAGAAAACATTAGGTCATAAACATCGGCAGTGTTTTTCAAAAACATAGAAACTGGCAAGGCAAGTAGTGCGTGCGTACTTTGCGAGTAGTGGTCCGTATTATGTTTCTTTGTCACCGAACAGTTGACAGCGACTGCCGCGGTGGCGGGGGCGGAGGGCGCGGAGAGCGCGGGCGCGGGTGCGGGCGCGGGCGCGGCGCGGGACTAGACAAGTGCATGCGGGCGGACGGAGCGACGGCGCGGGCGCGGGACGGCCCGCCCGGGCGGACGCGGGCGCGGGCGCGGACGGCATGACACTGATAGAGTTAGTCGTAGCTGTTAGGTGACATAAGACGGGGACGGCCTGCGTGCAGCTGGTTAGAGTCAACGGGTCTCGGCGTAACTCCAATCTAAACTGGACAATACAAACATTACTCATGCTCGAGGACAAAGCTGAAGCAGGGACCGTTCTGAACACGTGGTCTACCCTGGATGTATTTACATAGAAAGCAAAACTCGAATACGAGACTCATCGCAGACCACAGAAGCCAACGCAAGTCCCAGTTTCGTTAATCACTTGACGAACTTCGCTCAGTGAAATGGAAACGTTCTTACAAAATAGACTGAGATCAATTGCATAAGTTTCACAGGTCAGATCTCAACACAAAAAGCGTTGAATCAACAATCTTAAGGTTAATAAGGCCAAATAAGTCATTTAACTAGCGCAGGCTGAAAAATATTTTAATAGAGTATTGGGTGAAAAATACATTTTACAATTTGTCGAAAGACGCATCTCGTTTCGCTATGTGTCTCTAATTCATGATTGAATGTTTCATAATTACAATTTAGTAAACATCGTAGCGGTAAAAGCAAAACAAAACAGTCGTAGGATGTTTTGTGTTCGTGTTAATCACATGTTACGTGTGTTCCCAGTATCGGCTCTGCTCGGCGCTCGGCGTCCTTGTGCTGCCTGTGGTACGACTAGGACTATTTACACAAAAAGCTTAAATGTACAGCGTTGTTAGATGCGGAAATTCGCTCAAATTATACTACTGAGTTATATCTTATATCATTTGCTGACGGAAAGTGCTAGAGAGCTAGTCAAGAGTGCGCCCAGCTGTCGTATGATCGCGCGGCGGAGCCAGCCGAGGGGCTAGCGGGTGAAGACGCGTCGTCTGTGTGCCATAACATCACGACTGCTATCGCGGGTGTGTCTACAAGCGGGCGATCATTGCTGCGGTAACCGCTACGATTGTGTGAAGCCTTCTAAGGTGTATTCGCTTGTCAACTTTCGAATTTATAGATTTTTAAATAGTAGTTTTCACCCGATCTCATAGAGGTATAGTGATGAAACAAAGAAACACTACATTAATGGATTAAAAGTGCGCGACGCGAGCTCGCTGCCTGTATCTATGTCTTACTTTTGACGACTAGCTTTGCCGAGGTCTCGACTTGGCCGGCAGCAGTAGTGGCGCGGCAAGTGAAAGTGCCCGTGTCCTCCTCGTAGGTGTTACCGATCAGCAGCACCGCGTTGTTGCCCTCGTGGATCATCTGGAACGAGACACGTGTACGTGTTAGATTCGTTTAATAGTCAAAATATCGTTGAGCCCGCGTTTTTCGTATTTTACAGATGCTCATTTGGAATATTTATCTCCGTCTTTGTCTCCGCCAAGAGACCCGTTGTTATAGCCTTTATGTTAGTCTTTTGTTGCTATAATAAAATGATATACGGTACCTAATTTAAGTATGCATTCTCCGATTGCAATATAGTTAGAACTTTTATAAGTTAACCAAATACTAGATGACCCAATGATTATAATGGATAAAGAGTTCAATATATTATATTTTAAATATGTCTTTTCAGATTGTTTATATTTTAATACAATAGGGATGATTTACCTGGAAGTCCGGTGTTTCAGGAATCAAAGCTCCTTCACGTAGCCATTGTATTGTTGGCTTCACTTTGCTCGTAATGTGCGTCTTGAACTGAGCAGGTTGGCCTTCATTCACGAAAATATCGCGCAGAGGTGTCAGTGTAGGAAGGTTTTCGGCTTGGTCGGGCTGGGTCACTTTCAGCTTGGCAGCGACAGTCACCCGTCCCGCTGAATTGTAGGCTACGCATTTGTAATCACCCTCATCTTCAGGGAAAGCTTCAGAAATGCGCAGGGTGTACTCATCAGCAGCTCTAGACATTTGGAAGTACTTCGAAGGTTTGATCAACTTGTCCCCTTTGTACCATTGAACGGTTGGTGTTGGTTTGCCCACTATCTTGCAGCTGAACTCAATTGCCTGACCCTCAGTAACTACTTTATCTTTTAAGGGCTCAATTATTTCGGGCGGAGCATTAGCAGCCTTAGTTTGAGGCTTAGGCTTGTCTTTAGTTGCAGGTGCATTTACTACGCATTCTGCATCGCATCTAGCTTCTCCAGCGCTGTTAATAGCAACGCACTCGTATTTTCCTGAATCTTGTGGATAAGCTTCTAGAATAAGGAGGGTGAATGTACCGTCTTCTTCCAAAATCTTGTTTCTTATATCAGGTTGTACTTTTTTGCCGTTTTTCAACCAATATACGTCAATTGGCTTAGTACCAGTAACCTTAGTATCAAATCTAACAAGTTGACCGGCAGTGACATTGACATTTTGTGCTGTCAATGTAAAGCTTGGCGGTGTAATGCCTCCCCTGCCTTGTCGTCTGCGTTCTTCCACCACTAAATTAGCGCTGCACTTAGCAGTGCCTCCTCTGTTTTCCGCAACTGCTGCAAATACTGCAGAATCTTCAACAAACACTTGCCTGATAATGAGTACAGATTTAGTGCTAAATGTGTGAATCTGGAAATCAGGCGAGTTTTTGATAGGGAAGTTTTCGCGGTACCATTTGATAGTGGGCAATGGGTCACCGTCGAATTCTACTTCGAATCTGGCTTGTTCGTGTTCGAAAGCTCGGCATGGCTGCATTTTTTTGGTGAATACAGGGGGCTTGCTGGGTTTGACAGGTCCTTCGACAACCCTCTCATGTGTCTGAGCTTTGTGTTCCACTTCAGTCGTTTCAGTCGAAGTGATTTTACGAGTAATCTCAGTGTCACCAACAACTTCTTTTTGAATTTGCTTCTGTTTGGCAATGTGCACTTCCTTACCGTGCACAGTAGATTCAGATGGATCAGGAATCCTTGGCTTTTGTACCACCTTCTTTTGTACAAACTGCTGTTGCTCAACTACTTCTTCTGTTTGTTCCCTGAAACGAGACAATTGATTTACAATTAATAGTTATGTCACATTATAGTATGACGTATGGCGTTGTATTAAATTAACCTCGCATTATGCGCCATTATGTTTCCTCTTAATTGTAGTGAGAAATTAAAGAATTGCCATTAGTACGTAGACTCTAAGAGTAGTCGGAAACCACCGCCTTTTCAAAAAATAAGTAATACGTGTATTTACAAGAAACAAAAGTATATAAGTAATGTTTATCAGTTATCTGGCACCCACAATACAATCTATGCTTAGAGGCTACACATTGCTGCGTGAATGATGTCCAGGGATAGATACTTTTTTTTATAGTTTTGATAATATGTTTTACTGTTGCTTTTTCTTTAAATACTTACAATTGATCTTCGTACTTTTGAGCCATTCCTTTAGCCATTGAATTGGCGGCGATCTTTTCTCCAGGAATAGCATACTGGTGTGTTGACTCCCTCAATCTGCTCTCTTTAACGACTTGTTCATTTTCCAATTCTTGGAGTTTATTATAGTACTCTTCGCTCTTCTTCTTTTTGACAGTCTGCTGCCACTCGGTTTCAGGCTCTTTTATTACCTTAGGTTTCAACTCGGGTCTATGGTCTATAACGCCTTGGCGTTGCATGGTTTGCCGTTCCTCAAATGTTTTCTCTAATTCAGTTTCAGTGCGTAGATGTTGTGTTGTCTCATCATACCAAGCTGTACAGAATCAAAGCACACGTTAGAAAATCGAAAACTGACCAATATGATATAAAACCTGAAGACATACCTCCATAAGACTCCGATGCTAAGCCGGTAGAAGCAGGTGATTAGCTGCAGTTTTCTTATGGATTGGGGGAGGGCAAAGGAAAGCAAAGGGTTTTATTTGTGCTTAAGCGGTCTGTTGGTGTGTGCGTGATATTGCTGAAGTGTGTTAAAGCAGCAGTGTTGAAAAGCGTCATCTTATGGATAATATCATCGAGTAGTCAATCAAAATTTGAAGTTTATAAATCAGTGCATGTAATGTAGCGAATATATAAGTTGTAATATTATTATTTTTAAACGTAATAAAATATATTATATGTATGTCAATAAAAAATATCTTACGTCGTGGTGCGTTCTTGAGGACACCTCTGTAATCGTCGTGTCTCGGAATAACTTTAAGTTCGGTCGTAGCTAAAGCCTCGCCGACAGAACTTCTGGCGATAACCTCTATCTTGCCAGTATCGTACTGCCTTGTTTTAGGAATATCGAAGTGGTACATTCCGTCATATGTCAATTTGTATCTCGAGCCCTAAAAAATACCGACAGTAGGTATGTAAATGTGATAATATTATATAATCAAAATCAAAATCAAAATATTCTTTATTCATGTAAACTTGTATTTATGAATCGTCAATTAAAGAGTGACTCTACCACCGGTATCGGAATGCAGTCATCTGCCGAGAAGAACCGGCAATAATAATATAATTTCTTAAAAGACATTTCTGTAGTAGGTAATGGCAATACTGTGAATTGAGTTATACGTACGTTGACAATGGTGTTTCCATTCAACAGCCACATGACACGCGGCTTGGGGTGGCCGGTTACGCGGCACTGGAACCTGGCCCACTCGCCTTCCTCCACCGTCACCGGGTCTGGCCTGCTGACGAACACCGGTGCAGAGCGAGCCTTTGTCTCATCCGGCAGTGGCTCTGGTACCCTACAGGTAACATATTATTATTTGTTTTATTTATTATTGATGACGGTTTATAAATAAAGTCTGACTAACATGGATATTTACATAATGTCTCCATTGTAAAGTTGATTTGTTAACGTTATTTTAGGTATTACGGCCTACAGTACCAAAGTACAGAACAAAGTCCTAACTTTGAAGCTATAGCCTTATTTTTTATTATAGATTTGTAGTGGTTTTAATTAATAATATTTAAACTATTGGTAGCTTGTAACTTCTTTAAAAAAATTCAAGCCCTGTAACGATTATCCCAGCTGATAATTTATGTGCATATACTCACACTTGCCATGATGCCTCCATTTCGCGAATCTTCTCAATACTCTTCATGTGTTTGGGCAGCTGGGAATCGTACACGATGCCAGGCTTGCCGGCGGTCTTGATCACGGCCCTGGTCTCGTCCATGCCGTACAGGTTGGTAGCGCGGCAGACATATTCGCCACTGTCCTCGGGATACACCCAACCAAAGTTCATCGCGACATACCCGAAATCGTAGATTGGTGTGAAACGATTCTCTGAAAAATATTATATTAGTCAAAACACGAAAAGATGCTTTTTAATTAATTATATAAAACGCAAACGGTTTAATCACGATTTTATCCAATAATACAAAACTCACTGTGTAATAATGGTTTGCCGTTGAAGAACCATTCGACTTTCATGTTAGGATCTCCAACCGGCGCCAACTGGCACTCAAACTTAGTCGAATTCATCTCTACTAATGTCGTTTGGCTTTGGATTTGTGTAACGAAACGCGGTGGCTGCTTCTTGTCAGCGTCATACAAGTCATCTTCTGTTAAGTATATTTCCGAGGTGTATTTCTTAATGGTGGCCTCCATCTGTGTCAAAGCTTCCGATCTCTTCATGCCTCTTGGTACTTGGTTTTGCAGTATTATATCAGGCAGTTCTGTGAGATGAAATAAATTGATAAAATTAGTCAGAATTAAAATCTGACTTATTACATTTTTTACATTACTACTCGTATTAATAATTTATGGAAACTTTTAAAAAAATATTATTTCATTAATTATAAATAATAGTTAATAATGAACTTACGTTTGCAGGAAACAGTTCCTTTTGTGAAATCTTCACCAAAATCGTTTACAGCCCGACATACATATTCACCAGAGTCCTCTGCATACACGTATAAGATGTCCAGAGATACGAATCCCATATCATAAACCGTACGGTATCTGTGCCCTGAAGGCAAGAGCTTTCCGTTACGATACCACTCAACGCGTAGTTTTGGGTCTTGTTTAGGTTCTACGCGGCATTCGAATCGGACGCCTTCAGACTCTTCCACAGTATGCGACTGAATCTGGGTAAGGAACTTGGGTGGAGTGTTTACAACCGGCTCCTCTTTGGGTACATCAGAAACGCGGCCCCTTTCAAGTTCCTTTATTTTCTCGCCGCTCATGCCTTGTGGCAGCTGAGATTCCAGCACAATGTCACGTTTAGCACTGCAAGTGATCTTTGCTGTCGTTGTAGCTGAGCCCCATTTGTTGGTGGCGCGGCAAGTGTACTCGCCAGCATCACGGGCATAAATATAGTCAATGTCCAAAGCAATAAAGCCAAAGTCATTGAGCATATGAACACGAGACCCAGTTGCAAATGCTTTTCCATTGTAGAACCAATCGATTCTCATTGACGGGTCACCTACTGGCTCGACGCGGCAATCAAAGTGTATTGGGCCACCTTCTGGTACATCAAGGTTATCTTTGATTTCGACAGTAAATCTTGGAGGATTAGGTTTCTCGTCCTCGATTGTGATTTCCTCTCGTTTGTGAAGTGTTTCCTCGAGTTTTTGGATACTTTCCGTGCCTGATTTGAAGTGAGAGGGTAGCTGAGGTTCTAGGATAATACCCTGTCGGCCCTTTACTTGCAGTTTACAAGATACAGTGGCTTCGCCGTGGCGGTTGGTAGCTTTACAGGTGTACAATCCTGCATCGCGTTGATAGACACCGCCAATTTCTAATATGACGAAACCGAAATCGTTAATGGTCTTAACTCTAGAACCAGTCAGAAGAGGTTTACCATTATGATACCATTCTACTCTCATACTAGAATCATTGACAGGGATCAAACGGCATTCGAAGTGCGCTGAAGAGTTTTCTTGTAAAACCAGATCGGAAGGCGTAGTAGTAAACTCAGGTGGGTTGCCACTTTCAGCTTCTGGTGTCATTGAGTCTACCGTACCTGTATAACCTTCAAGGGCAGCGATTTTATCGATAGTACCCTCCATGCCCTTAGGCAATTGAGATTCTAGAATTATATTCCGTTTTCCTTGTACCTTCATGGTAGCCGTAGTTACAGCTTCACCATAGTTGTTATATGCCCGACACAAATATTCTCCCGAGTCTTCAGGGTAAGTTGGAGAGATTTCCAAAATAACAAACCCAAAGTCGCAGAATGTCCTGAATCTGGAGCCAGCTTTCAGAGACTTGCCGTTCCAGTACCACTCCACCTAAAATTGAAATAAAATATTAACTAATTATCTAAACATATATATTATTGGTCTTTTAGGTGAAAATATTAATATAATAACTTGCCTTTAGATTGGGATCATCCGTTGGAGTCAGGCGTGCTTCAAAGTGTGCATTTTCGCCTTCTCGAAGATTATCGATATTGGAGAGAGGGACAGTGAAGACAGGAGCTCTACCTCTTTCTTCTTCAACATTTGTATCCTTTCTGCGAACCATCGAGTCCTCCAACGTTTGCAGTTTTTCTAAACCGCCTTCCATGCCCTAAAATAGATAATGTTAGTTTATTATTTATTGAATACTGTGTTAAGTATTTATGTAAGTTTTGAGACATCAAATTATAATGCTTACCCGCGGGAGTTGCGAGTCCAAGATCAAATTTTCCTTCGACGTGCATTTCAGCGTAGCTTTAGTTGAGTCTCGGCCTAATTTATTTGTGGCAATGCATTCATAAACACCTGAATTTTCTTCGTAACAATACAAAATATCCAGAATAACTATGCCAAAATCGTGGAACGTCCTGTACCTGTGTCCATGCGGTAACTTTTTGCCATTGTAGAACCATTCAACTTTAAGGTCCGGGTCATCTACTGGTATTAATCTAGCTTCAAAGTGTGCACTCTGACCTTCGACTAATTTCGTGACATCTTGTATTTGAGTCAAGAATTTTGGTGGTTCAGCCGAAGCTGCTTGAGGCGTTTGTTGTTGTGCACCTTGCAAGCTTTCTAGTTCTCTAATCTTAGCTAAAGAGTCAGGTTGTAAACTTTCTAAATAGACTCCGCTTCGGCCGTAGCAGTTGATGGTAGCTTTAGTAAAGTCTTCTCCATATTTGTTATATGCTCTGCACACATACTCGCCAGTGTCATGGTTCTGGGTATAAGCTATATCCATAACCACAAAACCGAAGTCTGATACAGTTTTAATTCTATTTGAATGGCGAAGTGGTTTGCCATTGTGATACCATTCAATTTTCATATCTGGGTCGTCAACAGGTACAACGGTACATTCAAAATGAGCAGATTGGCCGTCTTTCAGACCCTCAATGCTTTGAATGTGTGTAGTGAATCTTGGCTTTTGACCCTTGCTCCTATCAACACATTCCAATTTTACGCTTATTTCCGCCTGTCCCCATCTATTCGTAGCCCGGCACGAGTAAGTTCCTGAATCAGTTGTCTTTGTTCCAAGTATTTCAAGTACACACATACCAAATGCGTATACTGTGCGAATACGGTGACTGGCTTCAATAGTTTTGCCGTTATAGAACCATTCTATGACCATACTTTGGTCACCAGTTGGAATAAGTGAGGCTTCATAGTGAGCTATTTGTCCTTCACTGATGTCGACAATATCCTTGAAAACAGTCGTGAACTCAGGTGCCCTTCCAGTGTCATCATCAGGCTTTTGACCAGGCTCTCTGCGTAGAGAATCTTCAAGGTTTTGAATCTTTTCCAATCCTTCAGTACCTTTCGGGTGTTGTGTTCGCTCGATGAGATTTTCCTTGCTCGAACAATATACAGTGGAGGAAGTAAACGCTTCACCTCTCTTGTTGTATGCTTTGCAGGTGTAGATTCCACTGTCCCTTTCATAAACATCTGTAATATCCAAAGTCACAAAACCAAAATCGCTTGTTACTTTGAACCTGGAACCTTGCTCGAGGATTTTGCCATTGAAATACCATTCGATCTTCAACTGCGGGTCGTTCTTGGGTTCAACCTGGCCCTCGAAATGCAGAGCTTGTCCTTCAATCAATGTGAGCTCTGCTATGATAGGTACTACCCATTCTGGTTTAGCGTATTCTGCGTCCGGGACAGATGGTCTTCTACCTTTCGCAAGCCTTGCTTCTTCAGTGAGCTCGACGGCTTCTAATCCAGCCTTGCCTTGAGGATGCTGAGTATCGAAATAGATCTGTTTGTCTCCAGTGCATCGTAAAGAGCCTGAGGTTGTTGCTGATCCCTTGCTGTTAGTAGCTTTGCAAGTGTATATACCAGAATCCTCCTCGTAAGTGTGAGTGATATCCAAAGATACATAACTAAAATCGTGTGTGCTCTTATATCTTGTACCAGATGGGAGAGGTTTGTTGTTGAAGAACCATTCAATCTTTAGAGTAGGATCTCTTGAGGGCTCTACATTGCATTCAAAATGAATGTTATCACCTTCCTTGCACAAAATGTTGTTCAAGTGAGATATGAATACTGGCGTTTCGTAGACGGGTTCCGGTGATTCTGGTTTACCCGGCTTAGGTTGCTCCAGTGCGCCAATTCTGTCCAATGACTCAGGATGAAGAGATTCTCCAAGAAGCCAGTGACGGTCTTCAATTTTGACAGAGGCGGTAGATACGGCTTCTCCCATCAAGTTAGTGGCCTTGCAAGTGTAGATGCCAGAATCATCAATCCTCAAACCGTTGATGGATAATGTTACCAATCCAAAGTCGAAAGTACTCTTCAACCGAGAACCAGTGGTTAAAGATACACCGTTTTTGAACCACTCAATTCGCAAATTAGGATCAGTACGGGGTTCTACCTGGGCTTCCAAGTAGACATGCTGCCCCTCAACGAGTTTATCAAAACTCTTGAGATGAGTGGTGAAAATAGGTGCTTGTTGAACTCCGGTATCCACGAACATCTCCGGAACTTTGTTCATCGCAGCTTCCTTCAATTGAATTTGTTCCCATGATTCTGGTCTCATAGCTGAATCTACAATCGTGGACTTTGTCCTAACCTTTAGTGCCGTCGAAGAAACCGTGCTACCGGCTCTGTTTATTGCCTTGCACATGTATACTCCTGCATCGTTAGCAACTACAGAATTGATGTCTAGTGTAACAAACCCAAAGTCGTGTGTAGTACGGAATCTTGAACCTGCAAGACAAAGAAATACAAGTTACGATTTAATTTAAGAACTCTAATTAACATTTTTACGCCTGACATCGTTAAACGCTTAATACTCACCCATTTTGAGTTCCACTCCATTGATGTACCATTCAAATCTCAAACTGGGATCCCCAACAGGTACAACTCGTGCTTCGTAGTGGGCGTGTTGCCCTTCCCATAATTCAGTAGGACCAGTCAATACCTGAGTAAATATTGGCTTCTCAAATTCACGATCAGGCTCTTCGGCTCTTCTTTGTGTCGGTTGCTCCAATCTTTGGATTTTCTTCATGCCTTCGGGGTGTTGCGTGTCTAATTGGATGGCTGCTTTTGCTGAAATGAATAAAAAATGACCATATACATATTATTCTACATATATCTATTGGTTATCACATAACAATCAAATATCTCTGGACATCTCTGGACCTTACTTAAATATATGCAACTTTTTTATAATAAAAAGAGGCAACGATGCCTTGGTAAGTGATCACCGTCGCCCGTGGAAATTTGGAACACTTACTTTTTATTCGCATAGCAGCAGTCGTAACTGCTTCTCCTAATAAGTTAGACGCTCTACACATGTACACGCCTTCGTCTTCGTCGCGCACGTGTGTTATAGTCATAGACACATAGCCGAAGTCATGCGTCTTGGTGATTCTTGAGCTATCCTCGATGAGCTTCTCATTTCTGAACCACTCCACTTTGAGCGTAGGGTCTCCAACAGGAATAAGTCTGCAGTCAAAGTGCGCAGTTTGTCCTTCTTGGATGTTATCTATGTTTTGAAGAGGTTGTGTGAAAACAGGTCTCTGCCTCGTAACGGGTTCCGGAATTTCGGGACGCTTAAATGGCTCTGCAGATTCTAGTTCTCGGATCTTCTCTAAGCCTTCAGGACGTTGAGATTCCGATATAATACTGCCTTTTGCGGTTACTGTCATGGATATTGCGGAAGTGCACTGTCCAAGAGCGTTGATTGCTTTCACCGAATATTCACCAGCGTCCTCAGGAACGCAGTGCTGAATATCTAATGACACGTAACCAAAATCAAAAGTGATATGGAACCGTGCGGCAGATTGCAGGGCTTTACCGTTATGGTAAAATTCAATGCGCAGGTTAGGATCGTGAACGGGTTCCACCTGACATTCGAAATGAGCTGTCTTTCCCTCAAAAACGTGTGTCGTCCCGCGCAGTTCAGTAACAAATCTTGGCGGGCTGATTTTAGGCTCTTCTACTTCAAGTCTAGTGTGATGACCTTGTGCTTCAAGCTGCCTGATTTTCTCCAGACCGTTAGGATGTTGTGTTTCGAAAATAATGCTCCTGTGCCCTAGAACATAATAACATACGTCCATTAATAGAAGAAATTTATTCAAATTCATATTATTATTCTCATTGTTATCTGCCACTAATCTTACCTGCAACCTTCAACGTGCATGTGTTGACTGCTTCACCGAGCTTGTTTGTCGCCTTACACATGTAAGTTCCAGAATCTTCGGCGTAGGCGTAAAGTATGTCAAGGGATACGTAACCGAAATCATGCGTCGCTCTGTACCTATGACCCGCTCGTATCTTCTTTCCATTGAGGAACCATTCGATCTTCAGATCAGGATCATTTATAGGTTCTACCCTACATTCAAAGTGGGCTCGGTCGCTCTCTTTCAGGTTTTCAAGGCTGGTCAATGCAGTCAGGAAGACGGGCCTTTGACCAGGTTTCTCCTCTTCGACTGTTTTAGGCCTTTCATACCTCTCTAGCTCCTGGATCTTCCTCAATCGCTGTTCATCCAGCGTATCAAGATATAGACCCGATTTAGCTAAAACAAATAAACAGATATTATGTTTTAACCTTTGAAACCAACTTTGATTAATTGCAACAACTTTCATTTTGGTACATACCATCTACTTTTACGGAACTGGTGGTGACAGCTTCTCCTACAGCGTTTGTAGCTTTGCACATGTAAGTACCGGTATCTTCAGCGTAAGCATACAGAATATCCAAAGCAACGTAACCAAAGTCATACGTTGTCTTGAAGCGGTGACCTTGTGCCACGGGCCTTCCGTTGCAATACCACTCGACCCGCATGGTTGGGTCGTTAACAGGAGTCAGTGTAGCTTCTAAATGTACAGGATGTCCTTCAGCCACTTGTGCATTCTTCAAAGGTTTTCCGAATTGTGGCTTTTCAGCGACGAAGCTCTCGTCACGGATAATCTTTCGGTATCTGCTGTCGTCTTCAAGATACTGTATCTTTTCAAGCGCACTTTCGTGCTGAGTATCTCTGATAATTGATTCCTTGGCTAAAATAAAAGTGAACATTATTTTATTACTATTGACCAACGTAATAAAATACTAATAATAATAGCTGTGTATACAGTGTAGATAATTTAATATTCATTCATTTATTTGAAATCCTAATCAGTAGGGCAAAATTCATATTATACTCACATTGAACATTTAGTTTGATAGAAGATGTAGCCTGTCCCAAGTTGTTGATAACCTTGCAAGTGTATTCGCCAGAATCTTCACCGTATACAGTCAGGATATCAAGAGCGGCAAAGCCGAAATCGTAGGCAGTGCGGTATCGATGTCCACTTTGTAAAACTTTTCCATTAAAGTACCACTCCACGCGCATATTGGGGTCCGGATAAGGCTCGATACGGCATTCATAGTGAGCGCTCTGGCCCTCCACGAGCCTGGATGGGCCGTTAAGCTGGGTGATAAATCTTGGCGCCTGATTGACGGCGATCTCAACATCCTCCCTGCGTGCATAGCGGGAAGAATCTTCTAGTTGTTGGATCTTTTCCAGTGCGCTTTCGTGCTGCGACTCCAATTGCAATGATGCCTTGGCTGAATAAAATAAAAATAAATGTTTACACCAGTGTCTTACAAATTCTCAAGGTATCTTAAATTTTTATCTAAATCGGTATAACATTATTGAATATGCTTACATTGCACAAATAATGTGGACGAAGTCACAGCTTCTCCAAGTTCATTTATAGCACGGCACGTGTATGTGCCAGAATCTTCAGGGTTGACGTACTTCATATTAAGCGCCACGTATCCGAAATCGTGCATTGTTGTCAATCGGTTGGCTGAAATTAAGATAACATTAAAATACTTATTTTCATAACATTTACTTTTTCATTAGTGCACTCACTAGTGAAATAGTAAAGTAGGGTAGAAAAAGTAAAGAAATAATAAAAACTTACAAGCTTCAATAGGTACACCATTGCGCAGCCATTCTACTCGCAATTTGGGATCACCAACTGGTATAAGCCTGGCTTCAAAGTGAACTGCTTGGTTTTCTGCTACCTTAATATCTTTCATTGGCAAGGTAAATACTGGAGCTTGTGTGGTAAAGTCATCTTGAGCGCTGTGACGCTGATATCTTGATGTATCTTCGAGTTGATTTAATCTTGGTAAAGCTCCTTCATGTTGCGATTCCAAATATATTGACTTTTTGGAGTGAACGATAGCAATTCCCGACGTTACTGCTTCGCCAAGCGCGTTAATAGCTCTGCAAGTGTATGTGCCAGAATCTTCTGGTAAACATGACATAATATCAAGAGCTACAAAACCAAAGTTGTTTGTTTCTGTAAACCTTGAACCACTTTTCAGGGGTTTGTTATTGTGGTACCACTCTACTTTCATCGTAGGGTCAGATACAGGTATCAGTCTGCATTCAAAGTGGGCACGCTGGCCTTCTTTGATTTCAATATTCTTGAGAGAGGTTGTGAAAATAGGTGCCTGAGTTGTGATTTCATCGATTACATCGCTCCTATGGTATCTGGACCTGTCTTCTAAGACTTGAATTTGCTCTAAGCCAGCCTCATTTTGAGTGCCTCTAACAATATCTGCTGTTCCACGACAAGTTAATCTACAGCTAACCTCGTCACTACCGACCAGGTTTACAGCTCTGCATGTGTATATACCTGAATCTTCAGCAATCAGATCAATAATGTCCAAGGCAACGTAACCGAAATCATGAATAGGCCTGAATCTATGGCCAATGGTGACTGGTTGACCATTCTTGAACCATTCTACTTTCAAGTTAGAATCGGTTACAGGTTCAAGTTTGCACTCGAAATGAACGTGATGTC
Organism: Mecyna flavalis; assembly: GCA_949319885.1. Taxonomy (NCBI): domain Eukaryota; kingdom Metazoa; phylum Arthropoda; class Insecta; order Lepidoptera; family Crambidae; genus Mecyna; species Mecyna flavalis. Next base: position 24,459,098 of record OX439425.1, on the reverse strand, counting down.
CTTCAATGACGTTATCAATAGATTTTGGTTTTGTTACAAAGTGAGGCTTGATATTTACAGTCTCATCAACGACTTCACTCTTCTTGTAGCGTGAAGTATCTTCTAAATATTGAATTTTCTCAAGTCCCGATGGGTGGTGGGATTCCAAATACAAGTCTTTCTTAGCAATGACTCGTAAGGCACAAGAGGTCACAGCTTCACCGAGTTGGTTTGTGGCCTGACAAGTATATACGCCTGAATCTTCTGGATATACACTTAAGAGATCTAAAGCTACGTAATCGAACTCATAAGCTGGCCTAAATCTGTGGCCAGTTTTTATTGGCCTACCATTACAGAACCAATCAACTCGCATTGTTTGGTCGCCTACTGGCTGCAGCCTGCATTCCAAGTGTACGTTAGTTCCTTCGACAGTTTCTATGTTATGTAACGCCCTTGAAAATTGTGGCGCTTGCATTACGGTAATATCTTCCTGTACTTGCTTGCGCCGGCTGGCCGCGTCTTCGAGCATTTGAATTTGCTCAACTGCTTGCTCGTTTTGGGTGTCGGTTACAATATCTGATCTTTCAATTACACGTACCATTGCAGAAGTATGTGCTGAACCGAGATGATTAACTGCCCTGACAGTGTATTCTCCTGAGTCAACCGAAGTCGCATGAATAATGTCTAGGGCTACGAAACCAAAGTCATAGTAGGTCCTGAATCGAGAACCCACTGTTACAGCTCTACCATTGTGGAACCACTCGACCCTCATAGTGGGATCTCCCATAGGTTCCAGCCTGCATTCAAGGTGAATGTTTTTGCCTTCTGATATAGGTTTTGGATCTGAGAGAGGCTGTACAAAGACTGGTTTTGATTTTGAGATTTCTTCGATAACGTACATAGGTTCTACGAATTTGGATTCTTCCATTTGTCTCGTCTTCTCATATAAACCTCTATGAATACTTGATGTGTCGATACTTGACCGGGCTGAAACAAAATATTGTTTTTAATCATGGCATACTTAATTTATTATTATGATTATGATTATAAAATGTATTTTATGGACATAAATATATGAATAGTATACGTTATAATGAATACTTACTTTCGACAGTCATAGAAGCACTTAGCTGTGCTTCCCCGGCAGCATTGCGCGCAACCACAGTGTAGACACCAGAATCTTCAGCACGAACGCTAGAAATATCCAGTGCTACATATCCGAAGTCGTGATATGTCTGGATACGGTTGGCAGTCTTGATCTGTTTGCCATTAAAATACCATTCGATTGTCATCGTCAAGTCACTCTGGGGTTCTACTCTAGCTTCAAAATGGGCTCCTTGTCCCTCTACAATCTTATTGGTACCCTTTAACGGTCCCAGGAATCTAGGCTTTTGTGTGACTCTGATTTCCTCATCCGCTCGCCTTGAATATTTGCTAGAGTCTTCGAGATACTGAATCTTTTCAAGACCTCCAGGATGTTGCGATTCAGCGATGATATCTTTTTTTGTTACAATTGTTAATTGAGCGCTTGTAGTTGCTTGTCCAAGTGCATTATAAGCGCGACAAGTATAGTGTCCAACGTCGTGTACAGTCACTGACTTGATCGTCAATGCCACGTATCCAAAATTAAAGAACGTCGTTATTCTTGAACTCGCCTCTACAGGTCGTCCATCCTTCAACCATTCAACCCTTAAAGTTGAATCTCCTACTGGTTCAAGACGCGCCTCAAAGTGAGCAAATCCTCCTTCTTTAATGTTCATTTGATCTCTTATAGGCGTCTTGAATTCTGGCTTCTGAGTACTCTCAGGGATTTCCTGGTAGTATTTTTGATGTTGCTGTTGTTGATATGCTTCTAATTGCTCAGTCTTTTCGATGTATCGCCGCTGTTCTGGTATACCGAGATCTGCGGTGACAGTGCTCCTAGCCGCCACTCTGATGGAAGCGGTACTGACGGCCTCACCTAACTTGTTTACAGCCCTCACTGTGTACGAACCTGCATCTTCAGCCCGTAGGTGCATGATGTTAAGGGAGACGTAACCGAAGTTGAAGATTGACGTGATTCGCGAGCTGGCTGTAATGGGTCTGCCATCTTTGTACCACTCCACTCTCATCGTGGGGTCACTCACAGGGGTGAGTTGAGCTTCAAAATGTGCATTCCTTCCTTCTTGTAATTCGCCAAGATCTTGTAATGGCCTGATAAATTGAGGTCTCTGTGAAGAATGTTCCTCGATTGACTCTTGGTGTTGGTACCTAGAGTAGTCTTCCAGCTGTTGGATGTATTGTAAGCTTTCAGGATGCTGACTTGCCCTTTCAATCGTCGCTCGAGGTGTAACTTGTAAGATTGCTTTGGTTTCGGCAACGCCAGTCGCGCTGACCGCTCGGCAAGTATATTCTCCACTATCTTGAATATTAAGACTGAGCATATCTAAAGAAATATAACCAAATCTAAATATTGAAGTAAATCTAGAACCTGAAACAAAAATCATTCTTTGTAGTCAAGTTGTTTTCACATAATGTTTATTACATTTTATTTTAAAGTTAGATACTTACTGGCTTCGATACTTTGACCGTTTCTTAACCATTCAATCTTCATCGTTGGATCGCCAACAGGTTCTATCCTCGTCTCAAAGTGTACTTTGCCACCCTCCATCTGCGTGACGCTCTTCAGTGGCACAATAAACTGTGGCGGAGGATAGACACGATCCTCCTCGCCAGGAGGAATATAAGGTCTTGCTCTTTCCACGTGCCTCAAATATATAACTTCTGGTCCTGGAGCAGGCCTGAAAATTTTTAATTTCAAAGCAAAATGTTAAAATGACGTTGTTAGTAACATAAAACATTAGAGAAATGGTTCACGAGTATTATTCTTTACGTTTCATTGATCTTTCGATTTAATAATGTTACAAAAATTAATACTCACTCAGGCTCAATGATTTTAGTAGGCCGCGGTAAGTGCAGACGCTTCTGTTCAGGCGGAGGCTCTTTTGGCACTTCGACATAGAGCCTCGCCCGAGTGGCGGTGGAGCCTGCGACGTTCTGGGCGGTGCACTGGTACCATGCCGCATCCGACGCCTTGGCTCGCGGAATGTCCAGCGTCGAGGCCCCACCCTCGGTATTAATTCGTAACTCTGGATTGGGTATAATTGGCACGCCATCCTTCTGCCATGTGATCCGTGGCGTAGGGGTGCCCACGGCGCGTGCATTGAGCGCCACGGGCTCACCTTCCCGAACATTCAACGTGCTAAAGCGCTCAACGAACTTCGGAGCGACAACTTGTTCCTTCTCGATGACGTTCAGTCTACATTGGAACGAAGTTTCGCCAGTTTTGTTGCGCGCAATGCACGTCACTACGCCACTATCACTGAGATCGACGTTTGTAATCATAAGCGCATGATTACCAGATTCGTTTACTAATATCTTATGATTATAATCGTCTCGAATTTGTCTATCGTTAATGAACCACGTGACTTCTGGGTAAGGTCTGCCGGTGACGCGGCAATCGAATCGCGTCATTTTACCCTCCGTTACATCACGGTCTTGGCAGACTCTTACAAATTGCGGAGCGAGAGCTTTTTCAACAACTTCTACTCTTTCTTCTATTCCTGTCTGCTGGCTGTCAATTATGTATTGTGATTTGTGATCCTGCACATAGGTTTCTTGAGGTGATTCTACAGCTAAGTACGCCGAAGAGACGACGCATCCGTTGGGGTTTTCAGCCAATAATGTGTAATGACCACTATCAGACTTTTGTGTGCTTCTTACTCTAAGTGTCGTTTGGTTCTGTGTCGTAATGATTTCGTGCTTGTTCGAGTTGACTATCCTCTGCCCGTTTTTGAACCATGACACCCGCGGCCTAGGGTTGCCCGACAATTGCACTTGGAATTGAGCATCCGCACCCTCCTGTAGTTTAGAGTTTCTAGGTTTCTGAGCGATTTTCGGCGGAGCAACGCCTCCAAGAGATTTGTCTATCTCTGTACTAATGTGAATGTCGGTTTCTCCTACGTACCGTTTGGTGATCGTCTCTCTGAACGAGACCTCTCTCAAGAGTCGGTATTCGAATGTGTCTACCTTGAAGTCTTCGGTAGAGGAGTAATCGGAACCGTTGGTGTAAGCGACCTTCTGCGTCCGCTGGGTCTGTTCCGAACTGTATCCCTGGGTGCCATAGGACTTGTGTTCGACACTCTCGCTAACGTGACGGTAGCTCTGTTGTTGCGAGGCCTGTTGGGCCGGCACGGGCACGCCTTCTGGCTGGATGTATACAGAGCAGATGGCCTCTCCGTACTGGTTCCGCGCCGTGCAGGTGTACTCTCCCTCATCGCCGGGGCCGATTTGCTTGATGAGAAGAGAAACGTCGCCGGTCTGCTCGTTGTAGCTCATGCTGTACTTGTTACACTCCACCAGTGGTGCTTTCTTCCTCGTCCACGAGACGACGGGCGTAGGATTTCCTCTGAGTTTGCCCTCGAACTTAGCGTTCCCGCCTTGCGCAAACCTCGCGTTCTTGAAGATTTGCTCGAATATCGGCGGCGAGGGATCGCCGGGCCTGCCCGAAGCGATGGGCAGGCGCTCGCCGGTGCTTTCCACTGAAACAATGAAATGTGTTCATGAGTAAACATGGTATTTTTAAGAAACTGAAATGTACGTGTAAATATAAAAACAATAATATGCCAACAAAAAACAATGCGTATTCATTTCGCTTTGCCGCGGTTCTTGTAATACATAGTTTTGCATCGAGATGTATAAAAAATTCCGTGAAGTTAATCAGGCTGAAATGAATTATACAGCTGCAGCGTAAGAGTAATTCTAATTATAGAAATTTTGTAATAGCAAGTAAGAGCAATGAGCGAATCACGCACGAATGCGTGTAGTTGTGGTGCGCAAGAGTGGGGCGCGATCCGTCAAGGGTAGTATAATAACTGCATTTACTTATTTTACCAATTCGATAGGTCATATAAGCTGAACTATATATTTTTGCATAGAAAAATCAATAGATGATTAAAAAATAAGGTAGAGGTGTAAATGGCGTTTAAAAAATATAAATAGTTAAGTTTTTATCTTGCTAGCAGTTTTGCAGTGTAGAGGCAAATGTTTTATTGAAAATTTACTGATTTGGTGTTATGATCAAAAACTCGGCTGCTACACCAAAGATACTGTGCGGGTTCTAACCCCGCCAAAATGTCCATGCTCAATATTTCAGGACCACTAAATTGTAGTAAAGATTATGTGGAAAAGGTAATTTCTCTAGTGCAAAGCCAGGGCGGTCAGCTAGCATAATGACATGTATGTAATTAATCTATGCGTTCCGGTCTTCCTTAATGGTGTGTATGAAAAATAAGATAAGAAAATGCTTCAGTAAACAGAATACAATCATAACTATAAACGTTAAATACAATATCGAATGCATGATCTGAAGCCTAAACTAGGGTTTCAGGTATAGAAGTGTATAGTATGAGTTGGCCTGCATGTCTACAAGGGACGTCTCCAGCGGCGCCGGCGCCGATGAGTCACTGCGCTTGCGCGGGCGCGGGCTATTTCTGCGCATGCGGTGGATCTTGTTACGATCGCCTTTTTCGTTAACAGCGTTTATCGGATTTACTATTTCTTAGGACTGAAGCTTTGCTCTTGCTAATTGCCAGAACATGAATATGTAGGTAGTTGAATTATAACTGCTCACATCTGACTGATCAATTCAAAGTGGCTCGACTACGATTTAATTGCGAAGAAACATTATTCAAGTAAAAACAGAAATTAATTTCAGTAGTTTTAAACAAATCTTTTTCCTAGGTAAAAATGCTACATAAATACCTATTTATTCCTTTTTGTAGTTATTCAACCAACATGTATGTTAAAATTTTATTTAGCAATACCCACATATTTCAGAAACATTTTAAATGCTTTTATAATGAATTTTTTACAACTAATTTTTATTCACTACGTGATGCAGTAGTGTCGAATGACATACAATTATTATGCAATCCAAATTACGAAAAATTCTATTTCGAATTTACGCTATTCTTCATCCTTTACTTCTGCTGCAGTAGTAGTGATACTAGTGATTTTAAATTGTAGTGATTTTATCTAGTTAACAATATCAGAGCATAATTATTATTTGTGTACTAAAGATTAAGATAAAGATAAAACTTAAACAGATTTGTTACTAAAAAAATCAAATCAGCGAATTGACAATACTTGGAATGATTGTGTAGTTTGCACACTAAAACTCCGTCCACTCTAGTGAAACAAAGTAATTCGCTCAAGTATCCAGGCAGGACTGAGTAAGTACCTAGATCCTAGGTGCCAGGGCCGGGAGCCGGTTCGACTGCGTGCCCCAGCCTGTCTAGTTTTATCACATCGGCCTATATATAGACTGAAGTGCAGTAACATTTCTTGTATGTAGGTAAGATTTGGTACGCCTTAGTACAAAGTCTTGCTAATATCATAATTTGCGAATGTGTGTTAACTTAGATGGTGTTTGTTTCTCTTTAGCGCACAATCCAGTGAAAAGATTGAAACTTTACACAATTAAACAAAGGACAACTTATGAAGCTAATACATAGTTGTAGTAAGAAAGAGTATAGGTAAAAGATGGATTCCTAAGTAAGTCAAATATACATTCTGTTAAAATATTTGAAATCTTCTTCCGTTAATACTACAAAATACAGGTATATTAATAGTTCGCATGTAGGTATAATATAAAGGTCATCCTTTGATTTATGCAGAATACCTACTTAAAAATGTGTCCGTTGAATACTCGTACTTCTCCCTAAGAGGCGGGAATAGGAATAGTACATAATGCTTTGGTATTATTAAAGGTCAAAGGTATAAAAAGCTTGAGTTTGTCTATTAATACAAAATAGGTACTTCTTCATAAGTGGCGGGAATAGGAATAGTACATAATACTTTGGTATAGGTCAAAGGTATGAATTGCTTGAGTGGATCCAACTCGTATGAATGCCACGTCCCTATCTTTCATAATAAAAGCACAGTATAATATGTTGTAGAAATATGACGCTGCCCAATATTTGCGAGGTATTGATTACAAGAGTTTACATTCATATAAAACGGTTTTGCAATTATAATTGTTATTATTATGTAAATGAATGTTTACAATAGGTACTAAGATGTTTTTAATTTTTTTTAATAATGGCCAACTTCAGGTGTATTGGTCTGACTCCATAGTAAGTAGAATAAGCACTGATGGGTAGGTATCGGAAACACCAAAGGTAATTCAGATATTTATTTAAATACATGTAAATATGTAGACAGAGAGCAAACACAAATTCATCACATCCATTGTTGTTTTGGTTGGGATTCGAACTCCTGGTGCATAGGCCAGGATCTCTACCAAATGTGCCGTTAGGCCAGTCAAAATGTTTGGTACTGATTCATCTGTGTCAACAAAACATCAAAAAATCATAAAATAATTGTTTCTTTAAGTTAAATAAAAGTTACAGGATAAATATGCCTAAACTCAGTTGTTTACTTATGTGTTTACGAATCTAAAAAACCTACTAAGAAACCGATCAATGTCAACCGATGATTCTATTCACACATTCAAGGTTTTGAGTTTATTGGGTCAAGGTCACTTCTATGGGTCTTAAATTGAACTGTAGATATATTTTATTGGTTAATACTTTTTAATTATTTTAAATGCTACAGATGATATTGGTAGGATAATATTGGTAGGTACTTATGAAAACAGAAGAATTGTTTAAATACCACGACGACGCGACGGTACAATCATGTAGGTTTTTATTAAAAAGCGTATGTTTTTATAAATATAAAAACTAAGGGTAAATGTTTAGTTACATTATTTGTATAGCTGACAAGGTAAAGTAGTTACTTTAAAAATTGGACTAGTTTCATCACTGTCAGATAAGTTCCTGGTAATTTATATGTCAGATAACAATGATAATGTTTTGTTTTTGAAGACAACATCTCAGATATCTGACAAATTAATAATCAACAACCTGTTGTTTTTTACATTAGTTCAGTTGCCAGACAGACACGCAGCCCACCTGATGATAAGCGGCCACTGCGGCCTATTTCATTGAGGGACGCTTCATTCGCTCAATGTGCTGTAGGCTCATCTGTAATGGCGGCATATTTCACCTGTGGGGGTGGTAGGTGGTGGTCGGACTCTGAAAAAGCCCTGCTACCAACCAGAACCAAGGTGGGAATCGAACCCACGAGGCGGTCAAATCTATCTTAAAGTGATGAAACTGACACTCAATTAAATTTGTAGTTGTAGATCGTTGGAACATACATTTTTATGTAATAAAACCCAGTGTTACGGATTACTTTATCACCTATGAAATGGACTGACAGACATCTATTGCACAGCACGATGGTAGAAGGTTTGGGTATTAATGTTCTATATTTGTTTATTGTTACTACAACAAACAAGCACCATCTCTTAAAAAGTCTGAATAACCTATGCGTGTACGCATATTGTATTTCAGTGCGCCCAGTGATTTGGCTCAGTACCAAAACCAGCAGAAAGTAAATAGTTCACTGGCTAATCTTAAGACAGGGTTGCAACATTTATATAGAACTTCATTTTACATACTAAAACCTTGTGATTTTTGGAAAAACGTTAAAAGCAAAATCGTTTTTAAAGTTAAGAGTTTTATTCACAGTTACTTTAAATGCATCTTATAAACTAATTAGGTATCTCAGTTATAGAAACAAGTTTGCGTTATTTCTCTCTACCGTAGGTATATTACCTATGTACTATAACACAATTTTCGTGCAGCGAATAGGTACGTTTTTGTTAGCATTATTTTTTTATATAAAGAGGAACAGCGTCATATAAATTAGACTAGGTCTGTATAAAAACTCTAATATAAAATCAATTAACTATTCTATCTTAGCTTAAGTGCAAACCGCAGGCTGCCCTGATAAACCCCCTTATTGATTGTGATGCTGGCCCCCATATTTGCCGAAATACAATACTACATTAATTCCCACCCGCTTGGTATTTCAGTTAATTAAATTAACTTGGGACGTAGTCTGGCGAATCATAAAGAGTATCGGAATTTACACGAAATCTGGCGAAATTGAGTACCTAATATATATTTTCTTCTTTTAAGGCGACGAGACGGAGTTTATGGTGTCATAACATTGAAGGTGTGTTTTATAAAACACTACAAGTCGCCCTCGCGGTTTCACCCGCACGAAATTTCCTTTTTCAACTATCTCCCCCTTCCCCCCATCAAAGTCTCCTATGTCCGTCTCCTGGTTCTAAGCTACCTCTCCACCAATTTTCAGCCAAATCGGTTCATCCGTTCTTGAGTTATTAATAGTTCAACTTACACCACTTTTTTTAAGGTGTTTGATAAATCTTGAATTATACATATAGACACCATTAATATAAATTAAACGCGGCAATCAATTAAGTTTATCTTGCTGCCAGGGCAAAAGGCCTAAAATAAATTGTATCATACTCGTAGTTCTCAAGACTATAGCTTATAGGTCATGTTTGTTACTGTTTACATCACGGTCAAGAACAATCCAATCGAGAGTAAAAAATAACGTTAGCGATCCTCCATTGGGTTATCGGCTAAACAGTCGTGCGTGTCAGCCGTCTCATTCTCACAGGCAGGCGATCGGTCAAGGTGTACGGGCCGTTTTCAAGATGGACCCTCAAGTTTTTACACTAAAGGACCGCAGTACTTGCGGTGAATCTCTGCTACGTCTTATGATATATGCAAAAGTATAGCATAATATTGCTTTTACTAAATTCGACCGTCTCCGTGGAACACTGGCTAAGCCACTGGGTATAAAAACACGGAGGTCGTGGGTTGGACTCCCACCTTGGGTCTGGTTGGTAGTAGGGTTTTTTTAGAGTCCGACTGGCTAAGCTACCACCCCCACTGGTGTAATCTGCCGCCATAACAGCTTTGGCTGTGTTTCGGCTAAATTAATGTGGAAGCCAGTACACTTGAAATCAGAGGCTCGAAGATCAGATGAGCCTACAGTCTGGCAGCACATTGAGTTACGCTTCCAGGTGAAGCGTCCCTCAATGGAATAGGCCGCAGTGGCCGCTTACCATCAGGTGGGTTGCGTGCCTACCTGCCAACTGGCCTAGTATGAAAAAAATAAACTAAAGACACCATTCCGAAGTCGGTGGTTGAGTCACTCTGTAAAATTGTTATTTGGCAGTACACTTGAAATCAGAGGCTCGAAGATCAGATGAGCCTACAGTCTGGCAGCACATTGAGTTACGCTTCCAGGTGAAGCGTCCCTCAATGGAATAGGCCGCAGTGGCCGCTTACCATCAGGTGGGTTGCGTGCCTACCTGCCAACTGGCCTAGTATGAAAAAAATAAACTAAAGACACCATTCCGAAGTCGGTGGTTGAGTCACTCTGTAAAATTGATATTTGGCGATTTATAAGTGTATCTTTGAAGCCTGAATGAATAGAAAATATTTTGATTTTAATTCCTAAATTGTTAATTAGTTACCGTATATTATTGGTTTAATTAGGTTGTAGGGAAAAAAAGATTGAAGTGCAAAAGCTTTTTTCTAAAATCTATTTGCAGAATAAATTATTTTATTTCATTTCATTTCAATATTTTTTGCAACATCGTAAGGTATTGTTTCATCATGAATCATGATAATTTTAATGTAAATTAATCTCGAAATAAAATCAAAAACATATTCTTTTCTCTTACCGCAAGTAAAACGATCTTTGGTAAAACTTCCTGGTTTTCAACTAGACTATAAACATTTGAAAATAAACACATACTCGTATTATTCAAATAAATGCAGTGTGTCACTTTTCCTAATTGGTATAATATAATAATAATGTTAATTTTCAGAATGTCAATAAATTCTTTATCAATTGCATTTGAAATGGTTTGCTTATACGAGATCATTGAAGGAGGCAGCCGCTGACGTGACATGTATAGCCAGAGACCTTACTTTACACTTTCTCTAACGACCCGTGACAAGCCTTCGGAATGTTTGACTAACGACCCATTCATGCTAGTAATCGACTAGAAAATGTATCTTTTATATACCATTAATGTAAATATGGCCACGTGAAATTATGAGCTTATAGGTACTAAAGATTAAATTTTTGGTCGGGATCCGGTCGAATCACCTGGTGCACAAGTTGTATGTGTTAATAGCATTGTACATAATGTAGGTAAAATAAATATCCATGTTAATTTGTAAAAGTCTTAATAATGCAGATATGCCTCAAGTCAATACTAATATCACAGCATGCTTCGTCACATTTAATGAGTTAAAAGCGAATAATGTAAATTCGTAATGAGAATAAACCTCTTATATTTAGTAAGATCACACAATAGCCTTTGAAAGTGTTGCGACGTGCCAAACTTCCTGGTCGGCTTAATAATGCCTAGCGAGTTGACGTTAAGAACAACGTCTTGAATTTGACTGGGGAAAACGGAACGGGACGAGAATGAAATAGACTTTGCTCTTTATTTGGTAATTAATAAACAGAGATCTTTGAGTTTAATGACAAGAAAAGTACGATTACACTTAGAGAACTTTCGGATGGTACTGGAATATTTATTCGTACACTTGTTCCTTCAACATCAGTGTTCATGAAATAATCGACCATGCAAGTGTAAGAAAGATTGAAATGAAGGGAATAATTAGCTCCAGAGATGTAGATTAGGCAATATTCAGATTTATTTATATTAGGTACTTCAACTCCTGCATTAACAGAAAAAATATATATTAGAATAATTGTATAAACTGATTCCATTACTGCATTTCTGCTGTTTATACAATTATTTATTTAATATACCACTTGCCCATGTTCGATATACAAAAAAAGGCAGACCCATCCAAACAACTTCTTTTGATTTGACCTGTGAGTGTTTCGACTCACTGCCTGTTCTCAATTCATTTCTAATTCAGATACGGCAGTGGTTGCTGACACAAGCTTAAATCTAAGACTCCGTCAAGTCGTAATAACATAAAGAATTGTAATCACGAGTTGACCTGCATTTTGAGGTATTAATGCGTCGCGTTAATTGATTGTAAAGAATTGCAACACGGCCGCGCAGGCGACGCCGCTGCGGCGCAAACGCATACCGCACTTGTCAGGGCTGGGCTGGTAATATTAGGTAAATCTGTTTTTATATCACTTCAATTACCACGTAACCCACCTAATATATTGTAATAACTAGCGATTGAGTATCGCTCAGTAGGCTGCTCCGATCATTTCAACGTTTTCTGGCTCCCATATTAATGTTGCTGGACATCTGCACCCAGCAAACATTTTAGGTCAAAATAACAATAAAAATACCAATATTAAGTGGCAATTTTTACGGAGACCAAAATGAGGCACCTCGAATCGACGTGGAATCCACGTGGAATCCACCTATTTGGGGAAAAAAGGCACGTGCGGGCTACGTGGATTCCACGTAACTCTAGTAATTGCAACCAACAGGTCAACGGATAGGTCATATTTTCGACGTAAACTCGACGTTACCACGACGTGCCTTGTAGTTGCAATTACTATTTTGGTAATCATTTACCTCTTTTAAACGTGGATCCAACGTATTTTTTACTATTTAATTACATATTTAGGTGAAGTTTATATCGGTAGCGATGGAGAGTAAAAGAGACGAAAATATATTTCCTTTACACAAACAAAATGTCTAACAAAAAGCTAACCTCTTTAATATTGATATAATAATGGCGGCTTGCTAAGTTTCCAAATTATCGCGCTTGATTACAAAGCCATATTACGACAAAATCTTGTGCGATGAAAATTTCTTCGTGCATTTATTGATTTAACGTTGAAATCTACTAATGGGCTTCAAATATAGTGAAGAATTATTATTTTTTAATGTCAAGATGAATATTTTATTTAATAATAGTGGTCATTATCTTGCCTTAGCAGTATTTAGTTAAATAAACCCAACTAATTACCAGAATATAAGCGAGTAGATGTGACGTTTAACGGTATTATCCCAGAAATAACAACAAAAAATATGCGTTATGAATTATCACTTCTTCGGATTACTAAAATAAAATGGCGGTTTTACCAAAACGTTATTTAAACCTAAATATTGACCTATAAGTATCTGGTAATTATTTTAGGTCAATGTGACATAATATTTGCGACTAAATGGTATCAGGTTACCTAATTAAGTCAATAATTCCAACCACTTTTTTTGTTTGTGTCGTGCACCGACATAGAACAACAAGGACAGAAAAGTACCTACCTATTTCCTGAGTCTTTCATTTCAAAATTTTCCTTTTCTGATTCTTCATTATTATTTTTCTGTACATTGTCATCATCAGTTTGATTTTATAAACTGACTTGAAGATGAATTTTCATGAAAAGATGGTGTGGAAGCCGATGGATGAGCATCGGATGCTAATAAAGACCATCGGGCGTTTTTGCCCCGGTACCTCAAAGTTCGCGAACAGTATTGAAATGTGGTTTGATTTAAAAGCTTAGGTATTTTACGGAACGTTTTTCTTTTAATCCTAATGTATGGAAGAAGAAAGTTATAAGCAAAACAGTTTTACCAATTATTGATTTTCAATAATATAATAAATATTATATTAAACGGTGATACGCTCTCAGGCGCTTGTAAAGGGCGCTCTACACTTAGCCCGCGGATCACGGCGCGATTTCGCGCCGCAAACTTGCCGCGAATTCAACAATGACTCTACACTCGCAATGGTTCGCGGTATTTTCACAGTTAAGTTCGCAACGTTGAATGAAATGGACGTCGAAGTAGCTGTTGCTGCGTCCCTAACAATATGCGCGTTAGCGTACTTTAATTATGAGATATAGAAAAATTTAATTTCTTCCGGTTTCACGTGATGGCGCTGATCGGCGATAAAGCTGATGACTCTATTCCCCCATAATAAGTTACTCTATGAACAATACTGACCGTCGCGGACTGCGAGTGTGGAGTCATGCACGTTCGCGTCGCATTCGCGTTTCGCGCTCCCTTTGACGCGGAACAAAAAACCGACAAAAATTGGGGAACAATGCGCGAAACCGCGAAGAATATGCGAAACGGCTCCACACTTAGCGTTCGCGCCGTTTCGCAGCCATCGCGCGCGATCCGCGGGCTAAGTGTAGAGCGGGCTTAAGGCGCAATCCTTTCAACATTGCAACACACAGTACTACATATGTATGTATACATGTTACAGTCAAAAACTAAAACCAGTCAATATCGATATTGACTGAGGATTCGGTTCTGGCACTCGCCAGCCCGCTACGGCGGCACGCTCGCTTCGCTCGCTCTGTTTCTACAGTTTAAATTTTTTACAGTTTACCGTTTGTAATATCTAAGCGGTGTAGCAGTAACTCACGGTTATTGCATTTCCATGTGCATTTTACATATTTTAACTATTCTGATAGAAAATATACCTAATATTATACATGCATACACTACATTTAATAACTAAAAATAACAATCGCTAAATGAACAAAAAACCTAATTTTACAAAACATCATCATATCAGCCAAACGGATCAAAAAACAAAACATCAATTATCTCTAAACTTGCTTTCACTGAGGTACCGCTTTTGTCCTTAGTAGGTTCTTTATTAGTGATCGAAGTTAGTAGGGCAGTATAGTAGGAAGTGGAATATCTGTACAGTTTTTTATCTTTGCCCATTGGACAGTAAGTAAAACTTTAATGATAAAAGATAGGTTACATGTAATACGTCGTAGTTTGCCAAAGACTGACTTACTTTTAACTAAACCACGATAAACGTCAAGTCGCCAACATCACTACGACTTATAAGTTAAATTACTGAGTAAATCTAACGTTAAAGTCATCAGAACATAACCTAACGGTGTTACAAATACATTACAAGTATCTCTCACTTGATTGTCGTACTTAGGTATTTACTATTGGTGAGATTTACTTCACATTTGGTGTCATATTCAACTTAGAATCGATGTCCTTAATGGTCACTGAATAAGAAATAATTACATCGCAAATACCAAGCAATCACTTACAAGTATTTATGACTTATTGGTCAAGCTTTCAACCGTCAATTCTACCATTTTTTTCGACTTACTTTCGACTTTTAAGTTCTCTACAAAATTCAGTGAAAATAACGTTTTAATTACTATATTTTTCGACGTAGCAGTTGAAGTGTGTATTAAGTGAAAAAAAATGTTGCGTGGGACGTTATTTTTACTTAAATTGGTAATATATTCTTTAGTCTTGGACCAAAACACTTAAAATGTTTGCTGGGCAGCTAATAGTCAAAGCTATTATGGCAGCAAATTTTATTGCTGTTACTAATAAAACGTGATATTTATTAAATAAGGATGTTACTTTAAAGTGGTCTTGAATATCTTCATAAGTATCACACTGCTGATACCAACTTAACGTGAGTAAGAGATGTTTGGCTTTCCTCGGTATAATCAGAAGGTAAGGCTAAGCTAAAAAGTTTTACAAGGCGGTGGAAGCCCCACACAGCAATTTCTGTGCGTAACGCAATCTAAATTCTGCTAAGCCGTGCGATATT
Organism: Mecyna flavalis; assembly: GCA_949319885.1. NCBI lineage: Eukaryota > Metazoa > Arthropoda > Insecta > Lepidoptera > Crambidae > Mecyna > Mecyna flavalis. Next base: position 24,443,631 of record OX439425.1, on the reverse strand, counting down.
GTAAGCAGTTCGTGGAGGCAACCCTAGAACGAGATACATACGAGCGCCATATGGCCACTGACCTCCCGTACCGCGGCACCACCTTCCTAATAAAATTAGCAACATTATCCAACGCCAAGTCGCACGACATAGTAACGTTTACCTACTACTTGTGCTGAACATTATAATAGGAATAAAGGTAACTGTCTCAATATGGTTCAGAATCGTTTCTGAAAGCTTAGGTACTTATACTTAATATTTAAAATAGCTTTTTTATATAGATTTTTTATTTAAAATAACTTTGTATTTAACGAATACGCAAACATAAGATATTCATAATATCACATATCAGTCAATATGTGATGTGATATTATGAATATATTATGAAATTTACGTTTTCGTTAAATACAAAGTTATTTTAAATAAAAAGTAAATATAAAAAAGCTATTTTAAAAACAAATATCTTATAAGCCACGAAACACGAGTAACACTAAAAAGGCAATGGCAAAATAATCCCAAATGGACAGCCAGTTAAAATAAAACAAATACCTGCAGGGTAAAGCAAATAGTAACTCAAATATTGGAATGAAAACTATTCCAAAAATTAGAATAATAGTTTGGTTAGTATTTTTTTAACGTATGTATTTATATTTTAACGTCTGTCTATGTTATGCAATAGTCAGCAGAGGAGAAACTGAAGCCATCGTATTATTACAATTGAATATAAGGAGGCATGAGGAGGTTCAACATTCTGAAGCCGGTGGTAGAGTCATTCTGTACTCGTACCATTGATAAAATAATTGACGATTGATTGATATACATCTTGCATCTTGACTGAGTATTCGACCGAACGTCACATCACATAGGGACAAAAATCATTATCCAACACGGCGTATTGTTGTCGTAATAACATTACTATCCAATATGGATTGATGGCCACATCCCAGTTCGTCCTTCTCGTCCCGAGAGGGTCACGGCGACCTCGCGTGACCCGCGCCATACGGCCGGACGTCTGTCATCGACACCGTGGCTGATTTATCGACACCTACCGGGGTTATTCTTGATTGCTGCTTAAGAGCCATTTCACCGCGCACTATAAATATAATCAATAATGCAAAACGTGCTTGAAAATACATGTCATGTAGGTACTTCCTAGAAAATATTAGGCGAAATGTCATATAGAGAAGTAATGTAATACGTGTGTACCATTCTGGTGATTATTCTCTTTTCTTGATCATATGGCCGCATCGAGAAACGGTATGAGACGCAAACAATGTCACTAAGTATTCGTCTATCTTAAAACTTAACATTGGCAGAATCTCCAGATAATAAAGCGTGTAAAAATAACAATATTCCACTTAACTCATGCAATTATATTGGTCTAGGGAACTTTCACTGCGGAAAATATTAAAGCTGTAAAATGAACAAATTTAATCCATCGTGATCGCTGATCGTCACGTCATTCATTTTCGACGTTTGTGTAAAGATAACCAGTATCGGTTGCCATCTGTCGGATTGTATGCAATTTCCCTTTAAAAATGTAGCTTTCAACTCCACGTGGACGTTCATCCAATTAATTGCCATCACGGGTATGCAATCAACGCTCGACAAAAACGCATCGTCAAAAACATTTGTGCATTCGCCCGCTGTGACGCCGACCAGGCTCATAATTGCAAGGCTTGTTGCACGTTGCCGTTTTATTAACGGGTTTTGCAATATTATACAAAAACCACAGGACGCCGTCTCTTTATTTACAAAGTGACAGTTATAATAATCATTTTTCGTAACTCATTTCGGTTTCTGGGACCGCGTTTCCGAATCGATGATTTGAGTTTGTGTTTACAAGTGAATGTAGTGAACAGCAATCATAATATACATAATAAGTATCCTGTCCCCACACTTGGGCGTCGTCCTAGCGATTGCGGTAGTGGTAAGCTTTACAACCTGAAGTAGGTATGCGAATTCCTGACAGCTTATTGACATTATTAGACGCTATCGATCGAATTAACGTGTTTAACGGTATCAAGATCGAAACTTAATTGATTACATATTTATAAAGAAGGAAAAGTTAAGCGTAGGAAATGCAACTTTTTCTTTTAATCAATTTCGTCGCGCATTACCTATTAAAAGGTTTCACGAATTAGATATAATCAGAAAGTTTCTGAATTTCCCGATCGATCATTGTTTATCGCTGAATGTTTTGAATCTTTCCTTGAATCGGTTTTGTTTTAGTATTATTTTTTCGCGTCTTCATCACTAGCTAGCATAGCGTGATGCGCCGAGAAACCGGACATAGAGTCTAGAACGATCACTTTTTTAAAGTAAATTAACCTTTTTAAATTGCATATTTTTCACGTTATCTGATCGATGTTATTAGCTCGGATAATCGGTTGTTACTAGGGCTGCTACCGTGTTGACTTAAAAAAAATGTTGTTTTCGAAAGTTGAATAATAAATATACTATATCATAACTCAAATTCAAATTCAAATTCAAATTCAAATCGTTTATTGCGAGTCACATTACAATGTAAGGTTGGTAATTAATATTAACACAAAGGTATACATGTGACGCCCTGTAAGGGCATTGCAACATAAAAATATAAAAACTTAAGAAAGCTTAATATTAAATATTATGGTTATCTATTCATAAATTAGCATTTATAATTGGAATATAAATTGAAATAGCTTTCACATTGCACATATTACTTGAGAATATTATGAACGATAAACAATTACATAATAACAATTAAATAACAAATAAATATCAAATTAATAGTAAATATTTAAATTTTAATCAATTTATTTATTTTAACAGGCATTAAAGAGAAATTGAAGCATTATATTATAATTACATATATTTATCATTAAAAAATTCTTGTAGATTGTAATAGCATTTATTTGAAAGGAATGTTTTTAGAGCTTTAATAAATTGCTTGGGGTCATCTATTTCTTTTAAATAATTTGGAACATGATTGTAAATTTTTGGTATCATAGTTTGAGGGCCAGTCGCTACTAAATTTAGTTTGGAGAAAGTTAATTTCAGTTTATTTTGGTACCTGTTATTTCTTCTTATTTTATTTTCAGGAGAATAAAGATTTGGATGATTTCTGACGAATTTACAGGACTCTAAAATGTATATGGATGTAAGAGTTAATATCTGGTGTTTTATGAAGTACGGTCTACATGACTCCATCTGGCCTATGTTCGTTAATATCCTCACGCACTTTTTCTGCAGTATAACTATACCATCCTTAGCGATTTCTTCTACATCGAATGTTTTGTTTTGTTAAAAGTTGATCGATAAAAAGGGTACCATAATTATAGTTTTAAACAAGCGTCCTACCAATCCGAAAGGAGTGGACAGCCCTACGTGAGCCAGCAACAGACCGCAGAAGAAATGGGAAACCGTTTCATAATTGCAATTAATTTAGTTATTTTGTATAAGGCGGCCTCGCGGCGTCATCGAGCATGTTTACACAGCACCGACTCCGGCGAATCATCATACCACGCCACTTTCCAACTTAATCACTACTTGAATACACTTTGTTCATTACAATTACAGCCTATGAAGAACCTAACTAAATTATCATGCAGTATTTTGATGAGGATATAAATTACATGTTGTAACACGAGCCAGCGCTCCGTCCGTCGGAACAGTAAATGCAAATACAATGATAACGGTGAAACTATTAAATAACAATTTCACGGAAACCCGTAATGTAGAAGACATTAAACTCGTTCCGAATCGCTGGCATCTAATATGTATCGCAGGACTGAAGATATTCAGTGTTGACCGAGTCACCGAGCGATGGCCAGGTTGTTCAAACACATTTAGCGGGCAGAGATAGCGGGGGGCCTCGAGCTCGGGACCGCCCGGGGCTCCATGCAGCTGTTTACGTAAACGGCGTAAATAACCGCATCGAGACAGACCTACCCCACTTGAGCTATGTTTATTTTATTAAACGTGCTCCAAATACCTATTGCTTACTTACATTACACTCGGTTAATACTAGAGATGGGCCGACTATTCGCCGACTAGTCGGGAAAGCCGACTATTCGGCACCATTTGCCGACTATTCGGCAATGCCGACTAGTCGGCAAAATTCGCCGACTATTCGGCAAAATTTATAGTATATAATATCTTATAATATTATTCAGCACCTTCAATATTAACGAAGAATGTTCACACGCGCGATTTCTTCTTCGACGTTTTGTGACTATTATGGTTATTACATGGTGCTGGCAGATGATTGAAAGTCATACTTGTGAATAGGTGCTACCTTTAGGAATTGCCATTGGTCTGCTGAACCGAATCTGTTCTTGAAATATATACACGAAAACTATAACTTAGTTAAATAATTAGATAATACCCTATCTAATGTCGTACTCGGTAACAATCTAATACATAATAAATACAAAACAGGAAATGGACTGACTGACTGACTGATTGAAATTCAACGCCCAGCCTAAACTACAAGACCTAAGAAAATGAAATTTTGTACAGGGATTCTTTATAATGCGTAAGTTCCCACTAAGGAGGGGTTTTTGAAAATTCACCTCCCAAGGGGGTAAAAAGAGGGTTTTAAGGGGGGAAGTTTGTATGAAACTCCGTCATTTTTGACTTTTTTGTCGATGTTTTTCTGCAGCAGAACGCTTCACCTTTAGTAGTACTATCGATTCATGCAAGTATATTTTTTTTATTTGCTTTTTTAAGTTTGAAGGGAAAATGGAAATCAAATGTTATTAAATATGTAGTTAATCATCATCTTTTTGATAAGCGCGAAGTGCAATGATTCCGGGTCGGTGACTGTCCGCGACGCAGCTAGTACTATTGGTTCGAGTTTCGTCTATCACAATCGTAAAACTTTTGATTTGACTAAAAATAAACTTCATTAATCTATTGTACTACTAAGATTGTACTACTAAGACTCATTTTACTGCGTGAAAACAACGACTAAAACGTCACGCAGTAAAAGCCGGCACTGCCGAATAGTCGGCCGACTATTCGGCAATTTGAAAACCGAATAGTCGGCTAGTCGGTTAGTCGGCAAATACTATAGTCGGCCCATCACTAGTTAATACCAATCAAGTAAATTACGAGACGTGTAGGCGTTACACGACTTTTAATTTACGTGATTTCGATTTTTTATTACTTATGCTTAAAGTTGACTTGAGGTATCAGGGTAAAAATCAAAATAATTGTACCTAGAGTCAAAATTTTTGTCCAACACCTTCATTGCGTAATTGTGACAAAGATTTCAATTCTGAACTGTTTTATGAATATTTTTCCAGCAGCTTGGTATACTTATTATAACTTAAGCTTATAATTTTGTTATTTAATTAAATAGTTATGGAATATGAGCTAAGAAAACAAACTATTATTTTTTCATCTCATACAAAATAAGGATGTCCATTTGCTACCTTTGTCTAGAAAAATGTGAACAACTCTTTCGTAAATACACGTACAGGCAAATTATGAACTTTGATCTTTAAATTAAAGGACAGACTAACCGTGACTTGCGTTGAGGTCGTATTCAGCTTATTGTTTGTTTTTTTACATTGATTTAAAGAGATGTCCAAGGTTTTGTAACATGTGAGTAACAATGCGTGAGTAACGGTATTTGGGACTTTAAAATTGCAATAACTACCGTTGAAATGTTTTTTTCGGTTCTGGCATTCCCGGACTTCCATTTGGTGTTAAAAAAAAACAAAACGCCTGTCTTTGCCAGAGTTACATGAGGTTATGTAAATGAGGTCGTAAAATTAACATCGAAAACCTGTGAAAAACGACAGGATTATAATATGTAAGGTAAGTGAAGTTGTATATTAATATAAGTGTATTCGAAAGAACTAATTGTTGTGATTGTAAAATGGCAATTACATTGTTTGCAGGCTTTGTGGTTATGATGTTATGTTTACTGAGATGTAGTAAAACATCAATATTTACTTACATGTGAATAACGTTACATGTCTCACCATGGTAAAGACTCGTCCACATTGGGGTTCGTTATTTACTTCGTTACTCACAATGTTCGTTTTTAATCAACTTCAAAAAAATAAGGAGGAGGTTTTCAATTCGACTGTATTTTTTTTCTGTTTGTTACCTCATAACTTTTTACTGGGTGGACCAATTTCGATGATTCTTTTTTTATTTGAAAGCTAGTACCTGCCGTGTCGTCTCATTTCAATCCCGGAAAAAGGGGAGCAATGGAAGGGGTGGAAACAGGGGTTGAAAGTTTGTTTGAAATCGTCATTTACAGGGATAAAACCGTAAAATTTAGGTACGCCTAAACGGTTTTAGATGTTTGGCACTAAACTTATGACTTTTTTTACCCTTGTCCATGGTTCTCTACGGTCCACGCAGACGAAGTCACGGGCAGCCACTAGTTTTAATACGATGGGAGAATATTATCTTGTGAGAATTTACCTTTATGTTACATGTGAGTAACATTTTCAACATGTGAGTGACGTTACATGTGAATGCCATGTGAGTTATGGTACAATTAATTTGAAAACAACCCATCAGCTGAATTTTTAGCTATGCATTACTTATTACTTAAATTATATTAATTGCATAATACAGGAAAGGATAAGGTTTCAAGCTTCCACAGTGGGTCAAACAAACTGTCGAATGAAAGACTGCCAAGTGTGAGTTTGACTTCGGAATGTGCCTGCGCGCGCATAGCGGGCGTGACGCCGCGCTCCCGGTCATTCCGGCCCGATGCGCACGCGCACTCGCGCCTCTGTTCGTGCCGGGAACATGATAACTTGCTAGCTTACACGATGCCAAGATTAACATCTTCCTTGCGTGTCGATGGATAACGTTTATATGATGATTGTGTGAGATAATGTCCCATATAGTTATTGTTACATACGATACGTATCGATGAACTGATACATTTTAAGCAGTGCTAAATTACCTGTCATTTTATGAGTATCTACTCATAATGTGTTTCCTGATATGGCCAAGAAACATTTAAACAATAATATGCATAATGATGAGCAAAAAAATAAATCCTCAATAGATGATTACCAAAATTATAGTGTGTAACGGGAAAATTGCCAATACTAATTTGCTCTCTTGTTTCTTGAACACAATTGATTTGGCTAAATACGGAATTCATATAATAAATATTGTCTGCTTTCGTGAATTAGATCCCAAATTAAATACTTACTTTAAGTTTAAAAAAAATAAGTCGTTCTCGTAATAAGAGAAACCAGATGTTCCCAGAAGACGAGCGTTTAAGAAATTCTGGACCAAAAAGAAGGACTCAAAACGTTTGAAAGCTTTTAAATGGGCAATAACGTTTCTGCTTTGCGTACAATTTTGTAATATAATCATCGATGTAAGGTGTGAAAGTTGAACCTATGACCGTTGCAATCGCAGATAATTAACGCAATGCCATAATAAATGCACGCAGTAAACCGATTAACCGGTGTTCGTGACGCGTTATACACGCGACTAGAAATCAACCTTACGTAATATGCGTAATGAGCGATATGCGACTATAGCGTTCACAACACCTACTTCCGAAGTTCCGACGTTGTTTGCGCACACAATTCACTTATCAGTACTCTGCACTAAAGTTTTGTTCATGAATATAAAGCCTGTACATCTTACGGCAGCAAAAGCAAGGTACAAACTAAAATTGGGACAATTGGGCATATCCCTGAGTCCCTATATAAAAATTCAAATTTTCATTTTATTTGTTGCAATGAAGCCTAAAGTCCCTTCATAAAGCGTTTAACGATGTCGTTAATGAATCTCTTGCGTAAACTCGTTGTGGCGAATGTTCTTAAGTACCTATGTACGTAGGGCTAGCAAGGCACCATTGCGGCGGTATAGGGCTTAGCATTAATGCAGCGTGCATCGTCGCTTTTAGCACTTTTAGCGCACCTGTCCGCTTGCATATTGCATTTGTCTAGCGTGTACAATCACAGTGCACCTGTGACCAGTGGTTCGTCATATGTATAATGCTTAATACTCCTACTCATAGTCTAAACTTGTAGACCTAGAATATAGGAATAATTATTTCAATATTTTAAGCAATATCGCAATAAAGAACATCAAAGGAATGCTTAGTACTCTTTTAAATTAATAAGTGTACAGAGTAAATGTGAATGTCTCTACAATTGTTTAACTTTAGCAAAAGGCAAACCCAAATATACGTAATACGTGTGTGTTTCAATTTAAATATTGTCATACTTATTTTAAAAGAGCTCGTAATACTCCCAAGTAAACGGGTCGGAACGAAGCGCGCGGTCAGAGTTTTGTGTAATCCCACAGGACAGCGGGGAGCGGTTTGTAACTTTCGACTCGCTGAAGTGAGGAGTGGGCCGTGGTTCATAAAGGAATAAATCTAAAAAGCCACGCGACATTAATCTACGCGATGGTTCACATACTGCCTCTGTGAGCAGTGGCTAAACTGCTCGGGTTTAAAACCCGGTAGATCGTGCATTCGATTCCTCCGAGGTTGTAAGCAATGTTCGACTGAAGGGGACTTCAGTCGAACATTATCAATTTGACGATTGGAAAGTGACAAAAGTTGGCTTTAGGTATAAAGGTTTTGTTTTATTTCCGAAATACCATGAGAGAGAAAAGAATTAAGAGAATCGCCGCGTGCGCCAATTAAACGGCGCACATAAAAATATACAAACAGGCCATAAGATTTCTTTTGAACAACAAACCAATCGGAACAGGACTTCACCAAGAATTTGTGACTTTAAGCCTGCGGCCCCGGTGTTGTAAAATAGTACCAATGCCAAATACGGATACACCCATAAAGGTATAGTCGTACAACACTGCGCAGGCGACTGAACTTAGTACAGCCATTTGTATTCTCTAAAACAAGGCCTAACCATTTTTTCGATATGAACATCTTCCATTAACTTACAGGTCATGATAGTGAAAGAAAAGGCTGGAACGCTCCCAATGTAAAAAGCCGCACTAGAGGTTTTAGCCAAAGCATAAGTACGTGAGTTGAAGGTGAATGCAATAAGGTCCATAGTTCAATGTTGTGTTCGTGTTAGTACGTGATTGTACGGAACTAATTGCGGGCGGGGAAATCGCTGGCATCCATAATGGGGGAGTAATGACGGGAGCTGGGAGAAATGCGCGCCTAATGCCTAGGTTAGGCCTTGCACACGTCCGCGACAGATATGGGAAATGTAACTAACAAATGTCGACTATTTGGTATAGATGGATGGTTCAGCTGCTAAAACAAAGGTTCGATGATAAGTATGATAACGAATATAACTATATTATTCTTCTTTTTTAGAACAAGAGACCTTGACAATATGAATGCGCAAGTCACTTTTTCCACAAAAATGAATGACTTTTAAAAATTATCATGTATAAAATTCATCAAAATTTACTACAGCCATTTCGTGCATAAATCAATCAAAAGTTATTGGTAAATACGAATTTCCATATTTGGAATCCGACATACATTCCATGAATCCGTATTCGCAATAAAGAAATATTTTACTGTTGGAGTTTCATTCGTATCTCATATAATATTCGTGAAGTCTAAAGTGAATAAATGAATTTCGACTTTGATCGATTGGATGAGTTCCCCGTAGAACTTGCCGCGAATGTGTACTGCATTTTATAAGACCCGTTAAAATTGTTATCTGGGTCAAAATTTACGAGGTCCAAATTTGCGGTCACACGCCTTACATTCCGATGATATAGAACGCACAGCCTAGAAATCTTTTTTATATGATTGTTTGTTAAATTAGCTATCTAGAATTCATAATTTTATTATAATATTTCAGAAAACGTTAAACAAAACTTTCAATCGAAACCTAAAATCGGGGTCAAAATAGCGTTCTTCGCGTGGTCACACTCTGCTCTTCCATAATTCAAAAGCTTGTAGCATTTTATTTACCTGGATAATGTCGTACTTTTTACCTACGAAAATGAGCCTGATAAACCATAGTTTAATATTAAATACTAAACTACACACATATTTAAACAAAAACATTTACGAAATAAGCATTTTGTCTTGGTCACACGATTTCGCAATTTTTGAGCGCGCGGTTAAAAACGACTCACAGGCCGCAACAAAGCTACCTATGACCTTGCAAACCTACCGCCCACTCGCCAGTTGTGCCGTGGCAAGTGAAGAGAGAAGACGGGCAACTCATCGTCGTTCGAGGAATAAACTAGAAGTGCTTAATTTTTGAGTCATATATTTTTCTATCATCCCAGGTCACTCAGGTGGGCATATGAAATGTATGTTAGGATAACATTATCAATCAGTAATTACTATTATTATGTCGTAAATATAATCGAGATTTTAGATTATAATAAAGAAAAGGAATTTATTGCACAATTTAGCCAGAAATTGTAAAAATGTCCTATTTTCGGTCACTTTAGTGGCGTCACTTGAGTGGCATTTTGTCCACTGAAGTGACATTTTGCGCCACTCAAGTGACTTGTCTTATTACATAAACAAAATTCATTAGAAAAAAGCCTAATTAATGTTAAATAATTCATATAAACCAATATTTATGAAGCGTATAGTGATAAGCTAGTCTAAAAGTATATGAATTCTTGATTTAATTATCAAAACTGATGTGGTAATTGGTTTCCTATTTCAAACAGATCAGTAACGATATTTTACCGCTTTCGTGGTGTAGTGCTTATAGCGTTCGGCTCACGAACCGGAGTTCTCGGGTTCAATTCCCGGAGGGGTCCGCCATACATTGTAAAAAAAAATATTTATGAGTGTTTACTCAGTTTCGTTAGGACATTGCAGGCTGAATCACCTATTATAAAAAAAGTAGACGATTCCGTGCTTTGGAGAGTACGTAATATTTAAATCGGTCCCGGTATTTGAAGGTCTATATCTATAATCTATAATGAACACGGCTGATCCCGGAAGGGTAGGCTAGGCAGAGACCACGTCATTCCACTCGATACGATTTACATACTTCCCTTGCTTCCTTAACTTTAAGTAAAAGTATCTTTCATACACGCTCGTCGGTTTAGGGTAGTTTTTACCTAGCCTTTATTAAGAGCGTCCTGAATTGGATCTAGGTATGTTCGCTTAGGCCTTCACTTTTCAATATTCCACTCATACCTTGTTTATCACTTTTGTTAGTCTGTTTTCATTCATCTTCTGTACATGTCCAAACCATCTTAATATTTTTTCCCGATCTTAGGCACTACATCTTCTTCCACACCTTTCCCTTATAACACTATTTCTTATCCTGTCACTCAACTTTACTCCAAACAAACTTTAGCCCTCTCATTTCTACTCCATTTATTCTACTCTCGTGCTTCCTCTGCCGCACCCAACTTTCACTACCGTACATAATTGTTGGCTCCAGAACTCTATGTACAGCCAGACGAGCCTTTTTGAGACTCTCCAACTGCTCATAATGCTTTTATGAGCAAAGCACGATTTGACATGTTTCCAGCATTCGGCAAGCGGTAGGTTTGAAAGGTTCAGTCTAATACAATTTAATCAGGCGATGGGCCAACAACTTGTCACTACGGCCATAATATATGTAGATCTATCTAAAATAACGCTCCAAACCTGTCAATCGTGGCGGACTTACCTTTGTTTATCTGCTTAACCCATCAGGGTTACCATTATGATAATGCCCTGAGAAGATTTTTATTTTATTTTTGTTAAATTATTCATTGCACTTGGTATAAGATTTTTATTTTGCATAGCCAACCACGGGGCCTTATTTTGTTAATGTCTTTGTTAGTATTTTGTTAATTAGGGGAAAATAATTATGATACACTAAAGGGAATTTGCCATTTAATTTTAGATTGTTAAGTAAACAAAAAATTGTTATACGCGCTACAATTTGAAGATTTTTGATTTTTGTCTTACAGTATTTCTGATTGTGTTTACCCGAATCTAAATTAAAGATTTTTATATTATACTTTTGTTTTTTTTTGTTAATTTTAATGTGTTGTTGGTAATTGTGTAAAATTACCAACCTTACTACGATTTTAATACTCTTTTTGATTACTTTCTCTCATAATATTTAACTGGTCACTTGAGTGGCGCAACATGTCACGTTTAGTGGCGTCAAAATTTTCAAAAAATAATTCCGGTGAAACCTGTGGTTAGATTTGGCTATTTTTTTGTAGTTAAACTTCTGTTGATCTCTTTATTATTCTCCGATATAAAATAATGCCAAAAACGGACAAAAAAAATTCGCCACTAAAGTGACCCGAAGAATCATTTCTGAATTTTGACCCATCTAGGCTACCGTATATTTAGTAACGGAGATTGTAATCGCTGGTTTGCCAGCGCTATTTTAAGGGAAAGTACCTACATTCAATGCCTTATTTGCATTGTTTAATAATTTGTTCTTGATAATTGCTGGAAACCTGAATGCCATAATCTCTTTAAGTTTGCGGCCAGCAGAGTGGAATTTGTATTTTTTTTAAATAGTAATTACAGTAAATCATTCACTTACTTATTAAAAAAGCATTTAATTCCTGTTCTATGATATGATGTTAGGAATATATGACATAACGAAGTAGTTTGAACGATTTGATGATAGTTTATCTCTTTAATTCCAATGCTATTTTCTAGTCAGCCTTAAAACAGTTAAAGATCGTGAGGGCGTTGACTACTGTCAAGAAATCATACATCCCGCCTATTTTTAAACTTTAATTATGTTTTGGGGTGCAACCGATACCGGTATTCGAAGCAACTATCGATCGGTATCCGTTGCGACTAAGGACGGATACCGGGATCAGACGCGACTACCCCATTTTAATACACAGTCATGAACATTCCAATCAATTCAATTTGTTATATAAAAATTAATTTACGTTTTACGCACATCCCTTGTACGGTCAACAGCACATCACGGTTAACACTTGCAGTTCGATAATAGCACTTATGCCCCGGACATAAGAGCGGTACAAAGTCCAAAGTGTTACGTCTGACGTGCTTTTGACTGTACTATACCCAGTACTAATGAATATAACAACCAGTCCAGGCTGGAGGTGATCGAAAGCAGTGGTAATGAAAAGGTATTCGCGGATGCGGCAGTGTCATAATCCTAAACGCAATTGTACCTATTGTCTGATCGACGATAAAGCGGCGCTAAACTGTGACCGCGGGCGATCCGCTAATTATTCGCGGCCTGGGAACGGCGAAAGTGGGCATTTCGTGCAGTTTAACTGTTTGCGATCGCCAGTTTGGAGATAACAAGTAAAAGTGAGCACTCTACCGGTACTCGCCATCGCGATGGAGACCCGGCTTTCTACTTTATAAGGAATCATTCTTTAAAAACGTTTAACCTGACTGCGGCTACCTCGCTCGACATGATTAGAATGAGACTTTACCTCGGAGCTTTTAACACAATGAACAGATAATTTGAAGAAATGCAATTTTCAACGAGGTCTAACTTAACTTTTCTTATAACAATGTGAATAATTTTATATTGAAAATTTCCTTTTTGTATGAAAACGTAACGTATTTTAAATAATATATTATGACGAACACTAGTTATTTGCTTTAACTTGTTTTGTTGACAACATACAACTAAAAAAACGGTCGTTGTCCCGACATTAGTACATTGTTCTTGCTAATAGTTGCTAGTACCAACGTCTGACAACAAATCATAACTCAAGTTTATTTATGAACTCCGGACAATAAGCGCGGGATCGCACGGCGCCCAATCAAGTTCCAGTTGAAACTTGAAAGTGCAAGCGAAATATTCGGCCACGATTTGGGCCACAAACGAGCTACTCACGACAATGAATGGTTCACATGGTCAACTTTAGTTCAACGCATAGGGTTTTTTTTCGGTTTTTTCTTCAAGGACCACAAACTTGTGATATTTTTTGATTTGAATAAATCTATCTAGTAGAGTTTTAGAGAGTGATGATGAATATTATACGTCTACGCTCGATTGTAAAAGCAGTTTATTTTTACTGGTAAAACTTGAATACTTTGCTTACCAGTAGAGCAAAATCTCGTAGAAAACCGCCTCAAATCATTCGTTCATTGTCTTATAAGCTCCGAGCTAGCCTTTAATTGGGTTTGATTGGCCGATAACCAGGGCTCTTTAAGTAACTTGCGCAAATCTAGATTAGCACAAAGCAGCAACTCTCAAGTCTATTAATGAGTGGGTCGATTTCTATGGAGACGAGCTCGACCGAATAACGCTTACTCGGGGAAAGATGAAAACGTAACTTAGAATAGGAAACACTTTTTACTCCACCTTATAATTATGTAATCGTAATAGAAATAAAATTGCGTGCTTTGCTCAGTGGAGACTATCAACTAAGTGAGAACCAGTTAGGCACGGTTAATACAGAAAACTTTGTCCTTTTTTATTCTCAAACAATTTAAATCCAACGGAGTCTAACGGATATCACGTGCAAGTTTTTACCCGCTTTTGATGAAGTAAAAAATATATCGTCGGTTCTCGAAATTACCGCATCTAATATTCTATCTTTCATAGTTAAAAATAAACTTTGTGTTGATATAGCCGCACGCAGGCAATTCTCAGAGAAAGAAACTGTCACGAGACAAAAGAAATAATTGATTCAGTTCCTCGTGAATGGGCCATTTAATTTGTTTAACCACACTACCTCATCAAATATTAAATATAGCACTTTAACAAACAATGAGGAAACATCGTTAACAACTATACTGTGACTATACATTAGTTAACTACCGCCTACTGTTTCATATAGATTAGCAAACAAATCATCTACAATTTGATTAGATTTGGTATCTGCTTCATTAAGAAGGCGAAATTTTTGAGAATGTTACATAGGCGTGCTTTTTAACACTGCAATCGCGATCTTAACGATTCGAAGAAAAGGTGATGATTAGCTTGTAGTTTATGCCACGTGCCTAGTAACGTAGAGAGTGGCAATCCCTAGACTGCAGCAGATTCGGTGCGAAGATTGGGTCGGCGAGATGAGGGCAGACACCGCGACGCGCTACAGTTAGTGTTACGTTGTAATGAGCACGCGCAGCCGGGCACCGTTGCGACTATAAACATCTTAATGCCCAGTATGTAGACCGCCGACCACGGCTAAACGCCGCCGCTGATTTATGAACGTGGGTAATTACATGTGACCACTTAATTGGGCCTTGCTTTTAGCAGCTCATTTTTTGTCAATCGGTCTTATACTGTTTTGGGAATTTCTGGACTGTATAATTACACCTGTGTAGCACTGAGTGAACATGGTCTGGAGTTTGGACCAATAAATGCGCTTCGGTTTTCGGGAGTATGGAAGGTGACAAAACAAAATCACTCCTACACCCTCTAACCTTCGGTTGTGTCAAATTACCGTCTAATACTAACAAGACATAAGAATAAGACATTTCATTGTGAGCTATATTCATATGACGAACTAATGAACAATTAACGTTCTTGGTGGTTGCTCACCTATGGGTAATATTTGGGTGGAAAGCATACAAATATATTTAAATATGAATATCAGGCAAAATCACTTCTATTTATGATCCTAAAATAGCTATATTATGGATATTGGTATCAAATCACGAAACGAAAATACATACATAGGACAAACATAAATGTTTTTCACAACAATGTTTGTCGTTGATAGGATTCTAAGTCTAACCCAAGACCTCTGGTTCATAGATAGAGTAGAATCTCTAGCAAATGCGCCGTCGCTAGTCATCGTTATGTTAAGTTGTTGAAACTCAAAATTTGATTTAGTTCGCTTTCATTATTCTTGTACAAATAATGGCCACTAATAATAATAATGTTGGTACACGAGTAGGCGATGATAGTCCCCTGCTGTCCGACGTTAGAACCACCGTACGATCTCGATGGCGTATGTGGAGCAAAACGTTCAGTTTGCTAACGAAATGCCAATTTTGACTGTGCGAGCTATGATTACCGCAGTAATTATGTGTTGTGTGAACATGTGTTTTGTAGTTTATTATTTTGACCACGGCCATACGGCTATCGATGTAGCTAGGCGTACTTCTTAAGTACCGAAGCCTTCAATATTTTTTTTTCTGTTAGGTGGATTAAAACGAAGACTTTAAATGTCCTCGGTTTTTGCATTATCCGTGCAGCTTTTCGCAGAGGGTAACCGGTAAAGTTTAATGTTATCTGTCTCGTATATGACACCTCCGTCAGGCAAGGAGCACCCCGGGGTAAACTCCGCCCATTTTGGACGGAGTAGTTAAAAGAGTATTGTGTATATTGTATTTATAATATTTCTTACCAAGATAATATTTATTACGTATTCATTGTTAAGTCATTATTTTTGATTAGATGAAAGCCATAAAATACAGGCTCTGTCTTAATTGAAACCGCTGACTTCCCTCTATAAACAATTTGATTGCATAAGACTCGTTCTACTAGTATCTAGAGCCGGACAATTAATAATATTTAGTTTTAGTTGTGATACATATAATGATAATCAATATTTTTAAACCTATAATTATTAATTACCATTCTGTGTAATAGTGTAGAGTTTTTAATTTAAATTACATTATTAAATTCATGCATGCCCTGTAACACATTACATTCCATATGCAGTATATAATTATTTATAAATATCATTTCATTGATGTTTGTGCCTAATTAGTAAAAAATTAAAATCCATCATGCGTAAAACGCATCATTTGTCTGTTGTGCATAGTAATTCGAAATAGTTCAAAGTATATGTTTTCAAAACACTTGAAGGGTTAGTAGGATATTCATGAATGTTTAGTTATAGTTATGTCTAATATTTTTTTCTCGTGTGATAAAATTAATAGGAACGTACGATACTAAAAGGGAATTAATATCACTTTGTGTCAGAATAAGAATGAATTACTGCTTATCACACTATTAACATAAATATAGATCTAATAAAGTAATGAATTCGCAAGCAGCATTATATTTCGCATAGCAGTGTGTTAGAGATGTCAAGCGCTCGGTCGCTCGGTCGGTCGGGCGGCGCAAAAAGCGAGCGTGATCACAGCGTCGTTTCCATCCGAAGAAAGAGTGAAAACTTCGCAAATGCACCGGTTTTTCACGGCGTCTAATGCGCTATTATTCTGCAGTTCTCAGTCGAACATAGAAATAGAAAACTGATAATTAAACCGATCGGGGGCAAAAACACGACGCGCTGTCCGCCCGCCTGCGTCGCCTTCGACACGAGCCGCTTGAACTTTTTAATTAAATAGGTAACAACCGTGCTATCTTCTACTATTATCTACAGGTTGCCTTTGTTCTCTAGACATATTTTGACAGCCTAGATATAATTAATTCACTTTACCTAACTACTTAGCAATCTTTCTCGGACGTTTCAATCCTTCTAATCTTCTAATGGCATCTTTAATGATGTACCTAGTATGACCAATTTTTACTTATTTACATTGTATTTCAAAAGCTACTACCAACTTATATAATTAATAACACTAAGTTTCTGTGTTATATTAGTGGTAGTTCTTATCTTCATCATTGTTTATCTGTCAACTATACAGTCTTCAATATTTTGTTTTAATTGGTTGGTTGAGTATTCTCCAAAACTTAATATTTGGATTAAACAGAAATAGCTGTTGATTGAACATATAGTGGCTAATGAATCATGAGCAAAGAATCGTCATAGTATTATTGTAACAATTCTTCCGTAAATAGCATTCAAATGAAGTTGCATCTCAATAGGTGATCAATTAGAGACTAATTCGATTACAGCCGGTCCGGCGCATGAGTCACGCGAGCGGCTGATCTGTTTGTTGTTCAATTTTACATAACCTCCGCGCGCTCCGTTTGAACAACTGGCCGGCATTGTCTGCCCGAGGCTCCGCTGCCACCTCCGATCACAACAACTACCACGGCGCCACGGTATAATAAACCGCGTACTTAGAATTGTGATTAATCATCGGTGTTTTGATCGGCGCGAGAAAGCATAGTACCCTATCGTATCCGGAGAATGATGACTGTCATTTCCGAAAGCAGCATTTTTCAATGGTCATTTCTAAATTCAACAAAGGCCGGCGGGCGCGTGCTCGATGCCGCATTCCGCGCTGCTGCAGGTTTCTCCCGTGTTTATGTTGTTTTTATGCAACCTGCGCCTGACGACGCGACACGCAACAATGCAACATACACCGCGACTCGATTTCATATTTTCATTAGTTTTTTCTTCATGCTCAATGATGATCGCGGGAACGTATGAGACATAATGACAATCGGCAAATACGAGTCGGCTCAAACTTCGGCGGAACAATTTCCAGATCAGCTGCGCTCTCGGCAGCCGACCTAGTTTCACGCTTGGAGCTTTGTATGTCAAGAAAAAAATGTAATCCTTGAATGAGAACATTATTGTCCAGCCTCCATGTAAGGACTCGAATTTGTGCCATAAAAGTAAACAAGTTCTGAATGCGTGAGTTCGCGCTGCGACCTTAGTGGAGGGACGAGTGAACTCGGCCGCCGCCTGCCATTTAAGCCTTAACTGTTGCATAAAAAGCGGCGCAGGCGCGGCCGGTTCACGTTCCCGTTTAGTGATGTCGATGCATTCGCCGCTAACGTGAGCGGAGACAGTGAGATCATTCCTCGAATCGTAATAAGAAAAGCGAGCGTGAAAAGTATGCGGGCGTCCCGGCCGCGCTGCCGCCCACGCGCGCCCCAGAATAGTCGCACTATCTCGCTCGGAGGAAAAGCGCTATGCACAAATAAAGTTACGCACCAGGAAACCAAAGACACTCGCGGGCGGAGAGCCGCGCGCGCTTCTCGCTGCGCCGGGTCCCCGCCCTCCGCATGATCATGTATGAATATTCGCTCAGCCGGAGGTAGTGTATGCAAGTAGGGCAGGGGTACTCACCCTGGTGCTGCGTCATCATCTGGCGCGAGTAGTGGTGCTCGGTGCGCTGCACGCGCTCCTGCTGCTGCACCACCTGCTGCGACTGCTGCACCACCTGCTGCTGCACGCGCTGCTCGGAGCGCTGCTCCGACCACCTCGACTGCTTCTCCATCCCGGCGCCGCGCAGCACAACGCACAAAAAAACTCTCACTCGACGCTATTTGTCCTAGAACGGTTCCACCGCTCGCCCGATGCGAAATAAATACGCCACTGTGTAAAACTTATACTAGTCCACGGGTTCATTTAGCAGAAGTCAAGTCATTATAACCCAAGTCCAACAACCAAGACGTCGGTCGATTGCGAATAGTTAGCGGATAGTGTGTGCGGCGCGGTGCGCTGGCGCCGCGAGGGGTGGCGGGCGGCGCGGGCGCGACCGAAATACGACGGGTTATTTCGAGACGAGCGCACACCCGCGGCCGCCCCGCGCCGCCCCCGCCCGCGCGCCGACCTCCCCGCCCTCCGCACCACACCAACACCCGCAAATTTCGCATACCTCCAGGATCCTCTGACACCACTAAGCCTCCCGATTTAGCTGATACCGGCTCTGAGGATATCGAATCTCAGATCAAAAATATCAAAACATATGAGCACATACGTAACAGTTGTTGAGAACAAGTGTGCTAATAATTACTCTTACAGAAACCAATATGACTAATTTAAATTTGCTGTAAGAATGTTTTACAATTATTTTGAATAAGATACATTGTTTCGCTGGTAGGTTCATGAAACCATGAAGGTTGTTTTTTCATAAGCAACCTTTGTACATATGACATCGATGGATCTACATATTATGTACCTAGTTACATATGCATAAACCTGGTGTTTATCTTTTTCATTGAAGTTTTAAATCTAGGAGAAAAAATTTATGAATAATGAATAAAGATAGATAATGCATCTGCGCCCTTAGGTTTTCAAGAAAACGTAGGAATTGAAGATAAAACAATAATGCCTTTCGGCATTAAGTCCGCCAATTGTACTTGTTTTTGTGCAATAAAGTGTAAATAAATAAATAAATAATTATTGTAATCACAGAACAAGAAAATTTTCTCTATTGTAATACTATAATAGAGCGTCTAATTGAAATGCACCTAAACGATTGATTGTTACATTACTGGGTATATTAATTACCCTTTTCTTCTTAATACACATCCACAAGTACCTATCCATAATTAAATTATAAGCATTGCACTTTGCCCTGTATTGCGCCACCTGTAGACAATAGTGGTTACAAATGATACAATTACATAGATATTCCTTAATAAATTATTTACTCAGATACTAAACGAATTTTTAATATGAATAATTATATCTTCTGATGAAAAATCGATGACTATGTACAATCTAATTTAGTATTAGATACTTCAGTGTCTTGACACTTCTTATGTCATCATGAACATCTTGATGTTCGATGATGCAGGAGTAGGAAGATGAATTTAGATGACCGCTCTCTAAAGTGCATGCGAATCCATATCTCCGCGGAATTTTCCTGCAAGCAAACAGTGCATAGTTGAATAACGTCAGCTGTCACTACGTGTTACAGTGTTTTGTGTACTTAACGATAAGTTTATTACATCGTGTAGAAGGTGAACGTATTTCATTCAAAGATCCTTCATGGGTACGCAAATACATAGTATAGCGCGAATGCACTTATTTACTCATGAGGTTTTCTGTCCTACCAGCAATTCGATAGTCCCAATAACTTAAAAAGATGTGGTTTTAATTTTGGAAGACTTTTACTAGCGAGAGCGGAGAGACTCACGCCGACGTTTGTGAGCAAATACCTATTATCGCAAGCAATACAGTCCTTATACATACTATCTTTACATAACTTTAGGAGGTAAACAATAAAGGTACAGGGATCGATTCTAGCATTTCCCCTTCTTAGAACGTAGTGTACGTACATATATATTTAAGCTAAAAGTGAACGGGAAAGATAACCTGTAAAATTTTCCTAAATTATTTGAATCTAATTGACTGCCCGTGAAATAAGAATTTAACCACACCATATTTACAGAGCACCTAATTTGGCACAATACTTTCGAATTGAAATTTGTCCGAATCGCGTATTTTAGTTCCAGATTAAACTGCATTATCAGCTGTGGTGAATGCTTCTATCCAATTAGATGCTGGGCGATTAGTAAAAGAAGCGTATCGCGGGCGATTTGCTCATTGCCGAGCGAAGTAAACAAACCGTTAAGACGACTGCATCTGCGCTTCGTACTTTAGGTACAATAAGGGGCAGCGCAGACGGCACACTTTTTGTGCGAAAGAGTCTGCCGCGGATTTTTCACAGACTCAACGCACAAAAAGTCTGTCGCGGATTTTTCACAGACTCAACGCACACGACGCACATCTTCGATCATTTTGTCGGCGGAACTGTAGGGACGTAGACGCTATGAAAATCGTGCAGAGATTAGAGATCGCGAAGTATTATTTTGTACTTGATGTAACAGACAGAAAAAGACGAAGAAAATTTTGGGTACATCCTATACTTTCGGAAAGATTACTGAAGGGAGAGTTCTATATTAACATTCAATTCTGAACAACACCGGATTTTTTTTTAAGTTTTATAAAATGTCTGTTATTACATAATATGATGAGTTGCTATTTATTTTAAGACCTGCTTTGACTCATTCAGACACAACAATGAGGAAGTTAATAATAAATATCTCTGGACATTATTCACACAGCGCCATCTAGCCCCAAACTAAGCATTAGCTTGTGCTATGGGTGCTAGACAACGGATAAACATTACTTATATACTTTTTTTTTGTAAATACATACATAATATACATAGAAACACCCAAACCGATACAAACAGACATGTTCATGCCATAGAAGTAGGAATAATACAGAAGGAGTGACGCGCGCTAAACCTGTGGCAGTGAAAACTCTACATTTTCGTAGAGTTTCGCTCAGTCGCCGTCAGTCGCGGTTTGTGACATTTCGATCGTGACGTATTGCACGTGTGCGAAAAAAAAATAAACATGCCGTCCTGCGTTGTTCCCACCTGCCGAAACAGTCCTAATCTGACAAAAAAAGAACACGGGATCACGTTTCACACGTAAATAACCGAGAATATAGCACCTTCATTTTATTATTTAATATTTAACCTCTTCTAATTTATCAAGGAAAAAACTTCACTCATTCTTACAGTGTTGCCAGTAAATGAAAAAATAGTACCCCAAATTTTTTACCATTAATATATTGTAGTAACTGATATTGCTCAAAAAAAAGGAATGTTATGAACTGTGTTGTTAAAATAAAATGGAAAACTATTTAAACGATAAAAGTCTGTAGATGCGAATAGTTGGCGCTGGCTGATTATAAAATATATTGTATTGACATTATCCTTCGTATTGTATTGATATCATAATTTATTATTTCGACATTACTATTGTGTTGTTAAAATGTTTGTGATATGTACTTTATTATTTGTAAAAAAGGCAAAGTGTTGAGTTTCTTGCTGGTAGGAAAAAAAGATCGACGTGCAAAAGTATTTTTTTTAAATTCTATTTGCTGAATAAATTATTTCATTTCATTAAACTATTTCATTGACATTATTCTTTTGATTCCTTGTATTTATATCATTATGTATGACATTATTAATTATATCGACATAAAATTATTATTGTGTTGTTAAAATGTTTTTGATTTTTAATTACATATTTATTATTATTCTTTTATAAAAAGCAAAGTGTGAGTTTCTTGCGGCACTTCTTCTTCACAGGTAATTGACGTCGAAGTGCTGAAAGGGTAAAAAAGATTGACGAGTAAAACTTGCTTAATAAGTTATTTTATTAAAATTTTATTTTTATAATATTAAAAATATTTATATTTAATTTACTGGACTATTTTTTATTTATTAACAACTACTTATTATCGTAATGCCACAGTATCCATTTACCCCAAAAAGTTTACCCCAAACAATTGGGAAACGGCTTGCCCGAGTTTTGACCTGGCAATAAAACGCGGGGCCGAAGAGAGGTAGGTGCGGGGGGCACGCAGCGTTTCTGGACACACCTTGGCGTTTGATTTGACAACCGAACGTTCTATCTATATTTTATTTCTTTAATCTATGGTTCATGCACACAAATGTTTGTACCGTGCGGGGATCGAACCCGCGACCTGTGGTGTAATAGCCGACTTCTCAACCATTACACCTAATGGCTCGTCAAATTAGTATTTCGGTTAAAGAAACTTTATTCTTAAAAAGAAATTACATAAACACTTACATGAGAACATTAAAATTTATAATAAAACAAATTATTCGGCAAAAAAAAAAAAAAAATAATAATAATACTACCAATTACACAGAGCAATCACTAGTTACAATTTGTTTACAAAAATTTTCTTATACAGAATATTACCAAGAAACAAGTGCGGACCGAGTTTTAATGATTTTACATAATATATGTATTAATATCTATATTCTGCCATAGAAGTATCATAAATTATTGGTCTATTTTGTATTTCATTAATTAGCATCGTTACATCGATGTCTGGCGCCATAATAGATCGCATACGTAGTTACGTCCCACCACTAGATTGCAGACTAAAATGTACGCCAATGTGCGCCGTCTGCGTTACTCCATACAGTTGCATACGTTCCATTTTTTTCGCACACTTTTTGTGCGGAGCGGTGTGGCGCGGCGTGGCGCGGTCTGCCGGAATCACACGGATTTTGTGCGCGCCGGACTTTTTTGCGCGTCGTCTGCGTTACTCCATACAGTTGCATACGTTCTATTTTCGCAGACTAAAAAGTCTGTCACGGATAGTCTGTCGTCTGCGCTGCCGCTAAAAAAATGCCGTTGAGTTGATAAAACCCCATTTTCTGAAAAAGTCTTTCTGGGACATTAAACATAGCGCCATAACTGTTGATAAATATACCAAAAAATATTAGTAAATAACTGTCATAATAGACACAATTGACACTCCTATCTGCTGTTAAAATTGTATTGTATTTTGGTGGTAGCTTTAGAGGCTTGTTGTTATTGAAACACGGTCAGAGCAGTGAATAGTGAATAATTTATTTGCCAAAAAGCGCTAAATATATACATAAATTAAATCCTCAACTAGCGATGTCCTAAACTAGCAACATTTAACATGTTGCGTCTCTGTCTCGCAAGACGCAAAGTCGATGGTTCGCGCCGCGCATGCGCGCGGGCGTTCGGCGAACTTCGGCGAGCTCTCGCGCCTCGTCGCGATTACCGTTGGAGGGGCGAGGTATCAAATACACCCCGCGGCGCGGGGCGCGTCCATTCGGCGGCGGCGATCGGAGCAAGCGGACGTGGCTGGAGCGGCGACTCGGCGAGTGCAAAGTGCATCGTCGTGTGCACTTGTGAAGAACTGCAGCGCGTTGACACGATGATGTGTTGACGTGCTGTCGGCGTTGTTGTCGCGCTGCTTGCGTTGACGCGCTATCGCGTTGTCGCGCTGGCTGCGTAGACGCGAAGATTGTGATGTGAAGTGAAGATTCGTGTTGCTATGTGAAGATTGCGTTGCGACACGCTGTTACGAAGAAGTGCGGCGATATTCAAAACAGTCCTTTTGAGGGCTATAAACAGCTCTTTTCAGAGCTTGCTAGCCGTGTGCTAGCAAATCCTGTTTCTTATGACGAATCCTGTTTCTTAATGACATGAAAAGTCTAAACAGCTCTTTTGAGAGCTAACTACTAGCCATAGCGCTAGTATTCTCGTTTCTTACGACAAGATTAAAAGTCACAGTGTAGTGAAGCGTAGACCGTAGTGCGTAGTTGTAGTTATCTCGTAGTGTCGGCTGTAGTGCGTAGTGTAGTTGCCACAATACTCCCCCTCAAGTGAAACGTACCGGCAGCTTGATAGTGCGACCGCGACGCGTCTGCTTCATTGTCTCCGTGCTTGATTGTTGTGACGTCATATTCTGGGCGCGTGCGGTGGTACAGTGGGTATGAGGTAAAGGTGAGGTACTGGTAATGGTATGAGGTAAAGGTAAAGGTTGTGAAAAAGGTATTGGATGTAAGTTGACTTGCTGTTGCTTGTTATACTGTGGCTCTTCTAACAGGTAAGCTGGTTTGAGTCGGTCTATTGAGATGTTCGATTCTCGGTCGGGTAACTTGATAGTGAAGACTTTTTCTGTTCGTTTTAGTACTCTGTAGGGTCCTTCGTATGGCTGTTGTAATGGTTTCTTGACTGCGTCGACTCTGATGAATACGTGAGTGCAGGTTTGTAAGTCTTGGTGTACGAATATGCGTGGCTTGCTATTGTGATGAACTGTAGATGATGTCGGCTTGTTATCATTGATTATACCACGTAACTTGTCTACGTAGGTATAATCTAATGATGTAGGTAGCGTTGATGTTGATGTGAAGAAGTCTCCCGGCAGGCGTAGGTTGTAACCGTAGGTAAGTTCGGCGGGAGTTACTCCGGCGTCGGCGCGAAGCGTGGCTCGTAGTCCTAGTAATATGGTAGGTAGGTACTCTACCCATGACTGTGTGTCGGCCAGCTTCGTGCGGAGTGCGGTCTTGAGTGTGCGGTGCCATCGTTCTACGATTCCGTTGCTCTGCGGGTGATAGGATGTAGTTCGATTTTTCTTTATTCCCATTATTTTCATAAGGTTTGTAAACAGCTGACTCTCGTACTGACGACCTTGATCGCTTGTTAGTGTTGTAGGGCATCCAAAACGGCTAATCCAGTGCTTGTATATTACGTCGGCGACTGTATCGGCTGTTATGTCGGTGGTCGGTATAGCTTCGGGCCATTTTGTTTGTCGGTCGATCATCGTTATTAGATATCGGTATCCTTCTTGCGTTGTAGGTAGCGGTCCGACGATATCGACGTGTATGTGTTGAAATCGATCAGTTGGCGGGAAACTTGATGTCGCGGAGTAGGTGTGGCGATGTATCTTGCTTTTCTGGCAATCGATGCATGTTTTTGTCCAGTTGCCGATGTCTGCGTTCATTGATGGCCAAAAATATTTTTGTGACATAATTTTTCTAGTCGTTCGGGTACCAGGGTGACTGATATTATGAACGCTTTTAAATACGTCGTAGCGATGTTCTGTAGGTATGTACGGTCGGATGTTACTCGTTGATGTTTCACAGTAGATTTCGATGTCGGTGTTGGGAATAATAATTTTCTTGAGTTGTAGATTATCTTGTTGTAATAATAGCGGCAATGTGGGATCCTTTTGTTGTGATTGCGCTATTTCTTCGTAATTTATTGTAGACGGGCAGGTGATGGTTTCGATTCGGCTTAGGGCGTCGGCTACGATGTTATCTTTCCCGCTGATGTGACGGATGTCTGTTGTGAATTCGCTGATGAAGAGTAGTTGTCTCGTGCGTCTTGGTGTTTCTGTCGTTGACGTTATTTTCCCCATTGCGAATGTAAGCGGCTTGTGGTCGGTGAATATGATAAGTTGGCGTCCCTCGAACATTTTTCTGAAGTGTTTGACGGCCATGTAGATTGCTTGTAGCTCGCGGTCATATGTTGAGTATTTGGTTTGCGCGTCTGAAAACTTCTTTGAGAAATAGCCAAGTGGTTGCCATTTTTCATTGACGTATTGTTGAAGTACTGCGCCGGCTGCTTTATCAGATGCGTCACAGAATAGGGCATAGGGTGCGTTGTGTGACGGGTGGGCTAGCAGTGTAGCTTGACTGATGGCGGTTTTGCAGGCTTCGAATGCGCTCGATGACTCTTCGTTCCATGTGATTATTGTTTTGTCGCGTTTCTTGACATTATGGAGATGAGCGTTGAGCGGCGCCTGGATGGTTGCGATGTTAGGTAGGTGTTCGCGATAGAAGTTTATCATGCCGAGGAATCGTCGTAATTCTTCTATTGTCTTCGGTTTGGGATAGTCGTTGATTTGTTGTATCTTTTCCGCGGGTGGCTTGATTCCTTGTTGTGAGACGATGTAACCGAGAAACTTTACTTCCGGTTTGCCTAGGTTACATTTGGCGGGGTTTATTGTTATCCCGTGGTCTTGGAATCTTCTTAGGACTGTGCGTAGGTGCTCTCGATGCTCAGATACTGATGATGAAGCCAAAATTACGTCGTCGATGAAAGGAAAGACGAAGTCTAACCCGCTAAGTACTTGATGTATGTACCGTTGGAATGTTTGGCCTGCGTTCTTGAGTCCCGGGCACATTCGCGGAAATTCGAATAGTCCCATCGGTGTTATGATGGCTGTCTTCTCTATGTCCTCCTCGCGGACCCTAAGTTGCTGGTACGCTCTATTAAGGTCGAGCGTGGAGAAGATGGTCTTGCCTGACAGCTGGTAGGTGAAGTCTTTGATGCGCGGGACTGGGTAGCGATCAGGTTTCGTGATTGCGTTCAATCTTCTGTAGTCGCCGCAGACTCGGATGTCCCCGTTTTTCTTAGGTACGATGTGGAGAGGTGATGACCATGGGCTCTTGCTGGGACGGCATAGGCCTTGTTCGACCATGTTCTCGAATTCTTTCTTGACTTTCTCGTAGGCGGCGATGAGTCGCTCTTTCAGCGCCTTGTAAAAATCGGTCGCCGGCGGGTTGTATAGCAGGTCGGTGATCTGCTCGATGTCCTGCTTCTCGAGCTGTGCGATGACCATCTGGGCGAGTTGCTGGTCCCCTTTCTTCAAACCGTGTGTGGCAGCCTCGAAACTGTAGAACCAGAGCTGCGGTTTGTCGCGCCAGAATGGTGGTATCCGCATCGACAGCGAGATATTGGCGACTTCGGGCTGGCTGGCTTGTTCTGACGGCTGGTGGTGTGCCGGTGTGGAAACGGTGGTCTGGCTAGGTTTCTCCGATGCTGGTTGCGGCATTTTGTCCATAGCTTGCTGATTAAAATCGGGCATAGCGTATGGGCAAAATTTTCTTGAAGCAGGCTTGATGGATCCGGCTGGGATTCGTACCGGCAGGGATTTCTGCCAGTAGGGATTTTTCTGGAGCGCTTCTGGGCAGGGATTTTCCTTTCTTGATGGTATTTTCTTCCAGTATTTCTTCCTTGTCGGGGTCACCACTTTGGTGGTAGCTTTAGAGGCTTGTTGTTATTGAAACACGGTCAGAGCAGTGAATAGTGAATAATTTATTTGCCAAAAAGCGCTAAATATATACATAAATTAAATCCTCAACTAGCGATGTCCTAAACTAGCAACATTTAACATGTTGCGTCTCTGTCTCGCAAGACGCAAAGTCGATGGTTCGCGCCGCGCATGCGCGCGGGCGTTCGGCGAACTTCGGCGAGCTCTCGCGCCTCGTCGCGATTACCGTTGGAGGGGCGAGGTATCAAATACACCCCGCGGCGCGGGGCGCGTCCATTCGGCGGCGGCGATCGGAGCAAGCGGACGTGGCTGGAGCGGCGACTCGGCGAGTGCAAAGTGCATCGTCGTGTGCACTTGTGAAGAACTGCAGCGCGTTGACACGATGATGTGTTGACGTGCTGTCGGCGTTGTTGTCGCGCTGCTTGCGTTGACGCGCTATCGCGTTGTCGCGCTGGCTGCGTAGACGCGAAGATTGTGATGTGAAGTGAAGATTCGTGTTGCTATGTGAAGATTGCGTTGCGACACGCTGTTACGAAGAAGTGCGGCGATATTCAAAACAGTCCTTTTGAGGGCTATAAACAGCTCTTTTCAGAGCTTGCTAGCCGTGTGCTAGCAAATCCTGTTTCTTATGACGAATCCTGTTTCTTAATGACATGAAAAGTCTAAACAGCTCTTTTGAGAGCTAACTACTAGCCATAGCGCTAGTATTCTCGTTTCTTACGACAAGATTAAAAGTCACAGTGTAGTGAAGTGTAGACCGTAGTGCGTAGTTGTAGTTATCTCGTAGTGTCGGCTGTAGTGCGTAGTGTAGTTGCCACAGTATATTAATGTTTTAAAAGTGGTGCTTATTGCCACTAATCTGTGGTAGAAAATAAACGTTATTATTTTATTTATTATTTTATTTATTTAATGCCGATAGAGCCTCTGGCCTAGGGAATGCAATCCCGCACCAAAATTTCAATTGCTGGATCCCGCGGGATTGAGAGGTTCAATCCCGCGGGATCCAGGTATTTGCGGGATCCCGCAAGTTTTTTGAAAGTCATTGAGAAAAGAGAGGAATCCTGTATCATAAACGAGTCTATAGAACTTAAAATGATACTAAAAAATATTATTGAATGAAACTATTTATTAAGTGATCAAATCATCAATTAAACAAACTAAAAATTTCCAATGTTCCAGCTGAAAGGAACAAATCCAATTATGTCGTGATACTACATCATGTTTCCGTACGATTATATTTCATAGATACTCTTTTCTGGAACTTTTAAAACTTGGGAACAAACAGGACACTATAACAGCACCTTATCATCAGCCTGTTACAGTCCACCGCTGGACACAGGTCTCCCAATGCTCGCCACTTTGTTTGATCATCAGGTACCGAACACAACATCTTTTTTGCGGAGGAGAACGTTTCTTCTACTCACCATAGCCGTAAGCTAGCGACGCCTGCGGCCGTCTGTGAGTTGAGGCTCGGGACTAAAGCCGTTCGTCTTACTTCCCACTAAACTCCCCCGGATTCCCCTTCACACCCGATTGGAACGAACCGTCAATCTGTCGCTATTGACCAGTCCACCGAACACAACACCTAACTATATAAAATCTATTTCTGTCAATCATCAATCAATCAAATGTATGTCGCTGCGCAGTCCCGCAAATCCCGCACGATTTAGGCGCGGGACTGGTCCCGCAAAAATGGTGCGGGATCCAGGTATTTCGGGATCCCGGTATCCCGGTATTGCATTCCCTACCTGGCCTCGTAAAACTCTCATTCATCGGTCTTCTGAGAAAGAGTAGTACTGCCCCGATCGACAGACAGGAACGTACCGCCGCCCATAAACATCTGGAACACCAGGAGTTGCAAGTGCGCTGCCGGCTTTTTTCTTTTTATTTGTGGCTAAACCTTAAACATAGCCTAGAAAAGCTTCCCAATCTCTCCAAAAACACAAAAAGGAAGTTGGAACATAGTGTTAGAAGCGCTTCAACGATTAGCCTGGTAGCGAGGTAGCGAGCGGCGGCAAACAAACCGTTAAGACGGCCGCGGCCCGGCCGGCTAAGCGCTTAACGGACGCGCGATTGCCTAGCGGGACGGACGTCAGATGCAAGGGAAACAGAGAAAAACGACCGCCTCCATCGACCTGGACCGGTTCTTTTAGCATCTAAAAGGTTTGGGTCCTTCCAGCTGAGTGCACTTAGATGATATTTTTTTAAGCGCCGTTTGCTTTACGCCTCGATCGTATTTGGGCGCACAGTTAGATTGCTCGTAACAGTATTCCGGTGCCTTATGGGAATGATGAGAGTGATAACTAACAGCTTTATGTAGGTGACTGAACTTTGTAACGTATGTATCTAATCGTACATAATAAACAATTGTATGTCATGTATATTGTGGAGGTCAGTAGCTCAGGGCATTATTTGCTACTGTCAAAGAAGGTTAGTACCCGGATGGGTCACCAAAGTATAAACACCGATTTTTCTCGAAGACAATAAGTTTTTATAAGTAAAAACTAGCCATGTGAGGAGGTCTTAAGTTATAAGATTTCAAAAAATATTTAAGACCCGTCTTTCCAAGCATGAAAATTTCACGAGATATCACAATAGCACTTTTTTGACCTTTCCCAACGAATCCCCTGGCTTGTCGTTAGGTAACTTGTATTCACAGAAATCTAAATATTTAGATTTCTGTGCTTGTATTAGTTCAATAGATATATTAATTGTTGTACTGTTTATAAATAAGGTTTTTAAAAAAAAAGTTTAATAATTTTCAGAAAGTAAAAGCGTTTCTGACAGAAAATATACTTACTAGCGGGCGCCTACGCGGTTTCACCCGCGCGTAATTTCTTTATTCAAATATCCCGCTTCCCTCCACATTTCCGGGATCAAAAGTATGTCCTATGTCACCCGGAAATAATGTAGCTTTCCAACAGTGAAAGAATTTTTCAAATCGGTTCAGTAGTTTCGGAGCTTATTCAATACAAACAAACATTCAAAATTATTATAGTGCAGATGTGAAATAGTAGCTTAGTTCCTTGAAAAAGGCTGATCAAATGCATCTGCTCCTATGTAATCACCAAAATGCCCCACTTTACACCGCTAACACAGCAAAAGGTCCTCTGTTCGCAATCCAGACCTACAGTTGCTCCTTCTATGACACAATGTAAGTAACTAAAACAAATAACAAAGAAACTTGAATTCACTTCAGTTTAATCTACTAAGTAATCGGAAATTGTATTTATTCTCAGAGCTTCTCAACTTTTATACTTGTTCCAAATACGAAAGGAAGAAATATATTTACGACTAGCGGGCGCCCGCCGTTTCACCCGCGTGGTTTCCGTTCCCGTGGGAATTGATCAAAATCCTTTCTTAGCGGATGCCTACGTCATAACATCTACCTGCATGCCAAATTTCAGCCCGATCCGTCCAGTGGTTTGAACTGTGCTTTGATATCTGTCTATGTCAGTCAGTCAGTCAGTCACCTTTGAGTTTTATATATATAGATATTCCCGTTACTGTTCATAAAATAATTCGGAAAGCAACATAGTAAGTACGTTACTGGAATACTCATAAAACTAAATAAATAGTAGTAAAACTATAGTGTTGCTGAAATGCTTTTTACAAAAAAGCATTTCAGCTTTTTTTTCAGCTTTCATTTAAAATAGTTTCCTTTTTATGTATAAAGTCACTTGTCATAACACTTTATACATAAAAAAACAAGTAAACTATTCAACGGCTGTGTAGCCATGATCCACAGTTAAGGGTTACAAAGGTCAGATGGCAGGCGCTCTGACGTTAATAACTGGACTTGCCAAATCTTACACAAGTCATTAAACTTCGGGACAAACCGCTCGGAGAAAAATATAAATATACATACAAAACAGTTTTAATATAACCTGTGGTACTGACCTTAGCCTCATGAATATAAGTTTAATGTAACCACACTCAGTGATACCTCCGTGTTTCATCGATCTAAATATTAAACCTTAAACTAATTTAATAATACACCCAATTCAAAAAGATATATTTTTAATTGAATTTCAACAACATATTTCGGGCGAATTTTCAAGTGTTTAAACCCTCATGGATGCATATAAAAAAATTTGGCATTAAAATAATAGGTAATTGATAATAGGCTCAATTGTAATATCATGTCTGCCCAGTAAATTTTTTAAATGATTTTTTAGATTTAAATTATACAACTTGTTAATAAAAACAGCAAAGGATAAAAATAATAAAATTAAATAGAATAAATATGAAATTGACCTCGATTTCATCAATAAAACACACATTGAACATATTATTACAGTATTAATAATATAATATGTATATTATTTAATTTACACACAAGTTGTAAGCGATGTATCCAATTTAAAATTCGGTGGAGTTTGTCCATTAACAAAATCATCTGCATTTTACTTTAGCCAGTTCGGCTATTTCGTCGAATATTCTAATGGAGCCAATCGACAGTTTCGGAAAAATCAACATTAACTATAGCAGAAGTGCCCTCTGCAGTTGGTTATAAGAGCAGGATGAAAAACAAACGTTCAAAACTCCACTACCCGCCAACTGTGCTTATAACTATCTTTTACTAACTTTAACTAATTAAGCAAACAACATTTATAAAGCAAGGGTTTTAAAAAATACTATTAAAATATTATTCTTAGATATCGATAGATTCGTCCTATTTGTCCTAATTTTAAAACGGATGACACTAAAATCTCAATTAATATTCATAGCATATGTATATTATTATAATTTGGTCTCAAGAATTTAGCGATTCATAAATACGTTCCGCATGAATAAAGATATTTTTAACTTTGGCAACGTCTACAAACATTCAGAGAAAATTACCCTACTCCGTGGCAATCATGTAAAAAATATCTAATTATTTACGTCACATAACTAATAGTCTTATGGGTCACACCAGCTAAGAAATATCGACATATTTTACACCATCAAGCGTACATTCAACTGCCAACTGTTCGTTCAGTTCTCCTAAAACTGTCTCTACTTTATCTTATTAACAGGACACTTGGACATAGTTTCGCAGTGAGGATCCAATCCACATTAATTAGAATAACAACTTCATGACTCATTTTGTAGGACTAACAAAAAAGTTAACACAGTTTTTTAAATGAAACAAACAATGCCTCGTGTAAAACCACGACATTAAAATTTAAACGAAATTCGTTTTCAATCTAAGTTTGTTTAAAAACAATGTTCATAAAATAAAATGTTACTAGCTATTAATCCAAACAAGTGAGTTTTTTACAGTTTTCCATTATTATAAAAATAAAATGAGTCCGCAGGGTGGACTCGGGAGGGGTAACCCCCCACTCTCGAATTGCCTTGCTGAGTCTGACCTATATCACCCTATATGAAACCGCACAAAATATGAACTAACTTAATAAGCGGTTTGGTTTGTTTTGGTACCTACTTAAGAATAATAAAATTCGATCAATAGTGACCCACATAGTGATACATTTTTTATTGTTATTATTAACAATAGTATGTTTGTATTCAATTTTTTTATTTTCCTTACCTATACTGTCCCACTGCTGGGCAATATTCAAATATGTTGTAAAATTTTACGATTCAAAAAGGTTCATCAATCAAGTTCGAGTTTCTTGCCGATTCTTCTCTTCAAATGACAACATTTCAAAGCCTCATAGACTCATTCTATGACATTGTTAATATTATTAATGATTTATACTCGTAGATGCTTACTTTCTAGTAAATACATGAATAAAGAATATTTTCATTTTGAGTGTATTTTGTTACTGAAGTTCTACAAACCGACACAGTTCAGTAGTTTTCTCGCTGGCTTTTCCGAGTATCGCAAAACATCGGTTAATGATGAGTGCACAAAAATGCAATCACGGTACAAGATACATTGTTGTGTTTTTTTACATCACATCTGATTTTGTTATTGGCGAGTTAAAATCTATAGAAAAATTGATTATAATTATAATGATAAAAAATAATAACAATTTAGAAACCGTGATTGTGAGGATACTAGTAAATGAAACTAGCAGATTTATTAACGATTTGAAAAAAAAAAACTTGGCTGAAAACAGATTTTTAATTTTTTATTGATGAATGCTCATAAACATGGGAAAACCTTACATGTGGTTTTGTTTTTCTACTAAGTATATTAAGAAAGCACGATCTGGGAGCTAAAGATTTTAAGAGTGAAACACGATTAATCAAAGCACCAAGACCGCTACATATTTTATAATAATTATGTTAATAGTTACAAGATGCGACAAAAATTTGAGAGAAAAATAAGGTGTGATATGAATTAAAATCGTCTACACACGGAATTTTATATTTCGACTAGCTGTTGTCCTTTATCTGCCTGAGTCTTACATCAACCACATTTTATTATATTAAGACTTTTCATGCCCTCTTAAATCGTTAAGTCATAACTGAACAGCCCCTAAGATGTAACTGTACAAGGTAACACAATGTAAGCATGTTAGCTTTGGAATGTAGTTTGAAGAAGAGAGAGGCAAAAAGTACATAGTTATCTGTTGTTTTCAGTCATGCACCAGGCGATGCACACTAATCACCTGGCCTCGAACTAGGGCAGCATCATTACTGTGTTCCAGATGGTGACTGCTACCAGTATCTTGGACAACACCTAGACTATTAGGAAACGGGTTTACGTTCGATGTCATGGCAGTATGGTACAATCTACCCAGGACTACAGTAATGTGATAAACATTTCTGTCCTGCGCGGTGTCTGGATGATTATAATAATTTGTATATGTATATATTTTAGGTACCATTGTTGATTCTGATATCCATAACATTTTTTGTGCGGAGAAGAATATGTTTTTGCACCTTAACCGTAGGCTAACGAGACCTGCGGCCATATTTTGGAATTGGGACTCAAGCGGCCCACTACATTAAACTCTACATTTAATTCTCTAATTTCCTCTTCACAGCCGAAGAGGATCAAACCGGTGCCCGCCTTTCGGCACTTGACTGGATCCTCAAGCATTCTGGGCATCTCAAAGGCCGGCAGCGCATCTGTGACTCCACCTGATTTGATTGCATGCTCGCCTGCCCGCTTTACCATAAGAAAAATCTCAGCAACCTTTACAAATCTGTTCATCTTAACGATGGCCACCTTTATGTCAAAAATAGCATCGTTACCTGATAATTAACGTATAATTCGAACGCGGATCTCCGAAAAAATTGAAGATTATTTATACGCGTGTCTGAGAACTATTAATTATACAGCTAAGACCTCGGCTTTTATTCCAAGGGTAGCGGGTTCTCCCAGTAAGACTTTCCTTCTTAAACTCCGATAAATATCAGATGAACTTAGTTTATATAATTAAGTTTGTATTTTTAATATTTCATTTATTACATATGTAGAAAGGTCAGAAAACTCGAAAAGGTTGGGTCTGTTTAAGATTGATTAATTACAACAAAACTTTTCGTGATAGGCTTCTTAAACATATTTCTAGATTCTTGAATGAATAAATC
This sequence comes from Mecyna flavalis, assembly GCA_949319885.1. Taxonomy (NCBI): domain Eukaryota; kingdom Metazoa; phylum Arthropoda; class Insecta; order Lepidoptera; family Crambidae; genus Mecyna; species Mecyna flavalis. The sequence goes on along the minus strand of OX439425.1, from coordinate 24,408,342 downwards.
AACACTACAACAAATAATTGCGGTAACTGACACACTGATAAAGAAGGCTTCTTAAACATATTTCTGGATTCTTGAATGAATAAATCAACAATACAACAAGTAAGTGAGGTAACTGGCACACTGATAAAGGGGGATTTTCACTTCAACTTAAAATCACTACGTTAGACACTATACAGTATACAAGTACACTAACCGACTTTAAGCTCTTACTAAGAATTTCCAAATACAAAACCATGAAGCTAGACTCATGGTTGAACCCTGGGCTTGGTCGTAGTATTAAAATGCGAACTTTACCTACTGTTCCTCCGAGACAATCATAATACAAGTGTACACACCAGAGCGGTAGGCGACGCCTCAACTCCACATTAGTGTGAAGTCTAATCGCAAATAAAGCGCACACAAAGCAAATACTAAGTAGAGTTGATCTATGCAATGTAGTGTACTATTCTTCAATGTAGTTAATTTAAAGATTTTTAAATAAAAACTATTCTTGCATGTACTGTCAAAGCGATTTATCACTGCGCCGATGACAGAAATAATAAATAAACTGACAGAAAATATATGTTATTTCCTGATGTAAGTATTTCAAATAATTAGCAGTAGCATTTTGTATAGCCCACGCTGCCCCTTCCTCCAGGTTCATCATGTTTATCTTGAGAAAGCCCGATTCGGCAACTCTTCTTATTATTTGCTCTGTGATAGCTCAGTACTGTTGGTACTGTACATTAACATGCCAGTCACGTGCGTCCACGTTCTCGACCCATTAATCTGTTTCACTTGTTGTCATAACCATTGGCGTTTAGCGTACTTATTTATACAATAAAACTTTATGTACACTTGTATAGGAATTACGTTTAAGAACGTATATTTAGTACTTTTACTCAAAAAACTTACTTTGCAATGTCAGGAATAAGTACTTATCTCCCAAAAATTATAGGCCCTTGGGATATTATGTCTTTTCTACGCCAAATTCCACGCAGGCTTATGTATGTATAATGTATATTGTATGATTCGTCACTGGTCTTATGAATATAGTATCATAGAAGCTTAGTTCTCTTGAGCCTTATCGCCACAGCGGGGTGCCTAGCCCACGCACGTCTGTACGTACGATAGTACTTAGGAATCACATTTGCATTACATAGGCTTGGCTAAGGCAGAAATGCTTGTCATTGCTTTACGGCCTTATTGGGGGAAAATGTCATGGTAACTAAAGGATATTGTAGGGCAAAAGATTCTCAATCAAACTAAAAATATTCTTTATTTATGTAGGTATGGTTCAAATAACGGAGTATTGTAAAATATTCTATAACTGAAATCAAGTCATAGTCATATTGATCCACACGCATTTGAGACGAAAATTCGAAAGAAATTTTGTTAGACCAGGAAACGGTACCTAGGGAGAATTTTTATTTTGTGTCGGGGACTAGGAAGTTATAAACTCCTATAATAATGCAGCAGTGATAATGAAGATGAAGAATAAACGCCCTGAAGTCAAGCTATAGTACCCGTTCAACAATTTTCAGTTGTAACAGGAGATGTGTTATCCTTAAAGGCCTCCTTGTTGCTGGCAAATAAAAATATTTTTCCGGATGTTTTTGTGACGTCTTCTGTGATTCTAACACACAAACGGAACTAATTTACACATTATCTTCAAGAAGAGATGAGGAGACTCATTAGAGATTGTTTATATTAATTTATGAATGTTGATGTTTATTTATTCATCATAAATAAGTAATGTTTTTCTACGTAAATCATTTTGCCTATAGGGCTTCAAGTTCAATGGTTTTAAAAAAAGATTAATTTATAATATTGCTTTATGTGAAATTGATATGTATTACATTAACATTTCTCAACCTTCGGATGTAATATGAGCCCAATTATGGCAGCGGGTTTTGGCCCTTTATTTAGGTCAAGTGTATCTGCTTGTCCGATGTTATTATCCCGCCAAGAATCTTGAGACGGCTTCCGTCAACCGGAAACCTCTGATAAATGTTTACTTTCATACAGTTGTAAAATGATAAGGCTATATAATTTAGTCCAGAAAATGTTATTTTTACTGTGTCGGATACAATATACGGTGTTATGTGGTTTTATTGCCGCTTATACTTTTTAAATGTTATCGATTAGATGCAAAAGGAAAATAAATTGTCATAACACTCGTATTACTAGTATTGACTACCGATCTCCTCGAACAAATAGTTTAGTGTTATAAATAGTAACTATTTTTTAATAGTAAGGAATTGGTGTTTATTTTCTTACTTTCGAAGTCGTTAAAGGAATATTTTGGTAATTGCCGTTGGTACTAATTAGTGTGTCAACAAATAAACAAGCCCTTGTGTTTGTTTATTGGCGATTATATTTATAACGAGCAGGAAGTCTTTGTCACCGCGGTGCTTTTCATGGGAATACCTATTTAATTGCTTCGCCTCGACTCTCTCGACCATCATTAGGCGGAAATATTACACTTCCTAATTTTTACTCTGAAACATATCCTATTTCTATTTTTCTTTGTCATACTGTGAATGTCTTGTCTCTCGCTATTTATCAAACTTATCCAAACCAAATTCAGTGTTCGAGAAGAACAAAATATTAATTCTCAGACCTCAAATATGTATCAAGAAGTTTTGGTCAGTTTCTTCCCTGCCTATTTAATTATCTGTAACATTAATGTTGTCTCTTGCCAATTTTCTAGCAGCAAGCCATCATTGTTATTTAATAGATAAATTATAAACAATTTCTCTGTTAGTGGTGTAACCCATAAATTTTCTTGTTCTGTGGTGTAACCGGCCTTAATTTTTTTAACCATAGTATGTTGTATTATGGCATGTTTTGTGCATCGCTGCAATCAGTTTAGACGACTTTCAGCTGATGAGGATGATGAGGATGTAATCATGTATTCTCATATTTTTAGTTTGTTAATTTATTATAAAAAGAATAATAAATATCCCTAGACACTTGTCAACACACAAATGTTTCCACGATCGATCGTTATAACAAAATTGTGGGCGATAGATTTTTTACTTACCTATATTGATAACGATTGCTACTGATTACGTTAGTTATTATCGTCTACTCATTCTTTGACAATAGATTATCATTTTAATACAAGCTTTGAATAGCGCAAAGAGTATTGTTAATGCCTTAACGGTAGAAAGTGTGAAAAATACCTGGATTGATTTTATAAGCAATACCTTTTAATATAGAAAGTACTTACATAATATTCGCGCCAGTTGTTTAAACCGCGAAAAGTATTTTTAGAACTATTAACATACATCGATCGTCTGATCTATAAAAATGTTGCAATAATTTGACACACATGTTTAAAGCAAAGCATCTATAATAACATAAATAAATCAGGCGCATTGCATGATTTCATTCACGATTGCTGCTATTTCTAGCGTCTTGTGTATCATTCTATTTCGCAGAGGGGAAAGGTGATACCATCGGGGAGGAATGCGCCGGATTTTCGGCTCGTTCGTATTGTTTACTTTAGATGGAGCAGGCTTCTTGCACAGCTGATAATGAAACTGACTTACGAATGAGTCACACATGATGCGTGTTGTTACGACTATTGCCAACACAGTCATAACGATACATCGCCAAGGTAAAACACCAAACAGAACAGAGTACGGTACCTGGCTAAAGTTTAAGATTCTGATCAGAGGCAGCTCCTAAATGTTATCTGTAAATTACTAACACCGAAGACCAATAGAGTAACGTAGTTTCCTCATAGTCATACTTGAGATGCCTATGTAAGATGCCAGGCGCTCTCCAGGACAGGAGGAGGGCAGGGGTGGGGGTTTCGTTTATTAGGCATACTTGGTATTCAACACCCGTGCGCCCGCTCTGCGATATACTTTACTCCGCAGGTATGCAAATTAGTTATTTCACTTTGGGTGTCTCATTTGTAGCTTCGAAATACTATACTGGTATTCGTAAGGTGAAATTAAAAGTTTCGTTCGTTAATATTTGAAAAGTTTGACGGCACATATATTTTTTTCAGCCCCATACCTGAAAATGTATGAAATACAAACCTTGGGTTATGTGGGTGTTTTCTGATATTTAGGTATAGTTATGTATATTTATATAGTTAAGACTTTCCAGGTTTAAAAACATTGCCCATTGAATACAAAATTTTCGCCTTAAATTAATATTCGTGATAAACAAAAAACAATGGCTTGTTTAACATGTTTTTAGACAAAAGTTTGTCCGGAAAAAGTCATTGTACTTTTTGTTTCTCAGGTTCGTAGGTATTATGATTTATAAATAAACTAGCGGCCCGCCCGCGGCTTCGCCCGCGTGAACTATAGGACGTTATCCCGCGGGAATATGCATGTATTATACATATAAACCTTTCTCTTGAATTAGTCTATCTATTAAAAAAAACCGCATCAAAATCCGTTGCGTAATTTTAAAGATTTAAGCATACATACATAGGGACAGAAAAAGCGACTTTGTTTTATACTATGTAGTGATATTTCACCAAAACGCTATTTACATGAAGAATAAATATTAACTACTTCCAGAAACGGTCTGTACTACCATATGAGCTTCAACTACTTACTCAGTTATCGTAGAAAGTTACAAATGTCTAATAATAATTTCATCATAATCATCGAAAGTTTATGTCTGGAAAGTGCCACAGAATCCAGGGTGTAGTTAGGAGCGTGCATCGGAGTCCGCGTCCCGAAATAGCGCTTATGCGTCAGTGCAAGCCCCGCGATTACTTACCAGCGCGTTTTGCGCGGTGACACCGGCTGAATCGATGCAAACAAATAAATTAACACTCGTTTTTGTTTTTTGGTGACGCACGCGGGGTGTGGGATGAAGTGGCTTCTTAATTGGGTCTTGCACTTGCCGCATCACCGCATTCTGCGCTAATACGCCTGCCAACATTATGATTAATCGAATCGACGGACTGCACCTACACTTTTTAGCCATGGACACGTTATTATAATATTTGCAATGATATTTTTTCAATGTGAAAATTCTCTGCAGGAGAAAGCAATCATAAATGTTTATTTTTTATTCAATCACGAATAAGTTGTTAACATGTCTAATAATAAAGATGATGAATGATAATTATTATATCCTGTTAAAAAACTGCACTTCACTCGTATGTTGCACATTTCAAACACATCTTCAACATGAGACATACCTGAATAACTAGGAAACGGTGAAAACATTCTACAAATTATTAGGAAAAAATGCCTTTAGAACCGCGCAGTAGATTCCGAATAAACGCTTAATTCCTGTGTTCAACGCAAGTGAAGCGCTCTGCTCTGATTCACTAGACTACCATAACATGACGCGCTGCAAAGGCTGACGTAGGACATACTTCATTTACAATGTTGGTGTTATTCCTGGCGACCACATCACTGAAGACTATTTATTCATGGTCCTGGTTAAAAAAAAATATCCTAGTGGAATCGCGTGCGAATTCGAAGGACCGGGATAGGGAATATTTTAGACAGCACAAAACTTTTATACAACCAAACACATAAATAAAAATATCAAAACATCAGACATTATTCACACAGCCGTGTACCCCCAACATGTCGTGTAATTTTTTCAACGTATTATTCTTCAAATAAAGTCGACCGTTACCTTAACAGTTTTAATAAACATTTATCAATGGTGATTCATGTAATAACTTAAACTTTAGTTTCAACTATATTAGTTTAGTATCTACATTTTGTTTTCCGATATTTTATTTCTAAAACTCCAGTCTGCTACCATATACTCGTAATATTATGTCTTTGTATCTTAATAATTTCTAAGTTACTTACATAAATTAGATGGTTAGTACTCTTTCCAGTACTTGATTGTGCTTAAAATTATATCAGGCGTTTCTGCAGAATGAAATAACGGCGATCCTTCTTCTTTTATGCATGCAATTTCATACTTTATCCATCCATAATCTATATAAGCAATAATAATGTCATGTGTCCTGGAATCACAACATCTGTATTGTCAGCTAAACAATAATATGAATATGGTATTGGAAATACAATATAGGTACGTGACTCCTTGTTGTAGTGCTTACAGTAGAGTTGTGCTTTGGTTTTATGATAACAAATATTAATGCGATGATCAATAACATAATAATAACAAAACGAATTTGGAATTATACTATTTGAAGAATTACTTACTCTCCGGGAGAGAGTAAGTAATTCTTTACGTGATATGAAATAAATAAATTCTAATGAACTCATAGATCGAAACGGAAATAAATTGTGAGTAGGTACATAACTCCTGTCACCAATGCAACATAATAATCCAATTTCATTGCTATATTTATGTTTATTATGATTTCATTTAATATGAACCGCATGCTGTATGTCGTCGCAATATGAGATTATTTGCCCGCAAATTATATGATCTGGTCGCACTATATGCATGACCGCTTGGAAAGTCGAAACGGATCTCAAACTATGATGGCGATTAAAATAAATCTAATTTTTAAACTGGACTAGGCATGCGTTAAAAGGAATTCACTGATGTTCACTTCAGTGCAAAAACAAGCTGAAATTGGGACAACACTGGATGGCTGCAGTTTATTTTTGTTCACGTGAAGCATCTTACAACACAGGTTGCACGATCTTTCTCGCGTTCGGTTAGATCAAATAATAATTGAAGAGATAGAGTTATGCTGAAATGGATTTATTAATACGTTGTTTGCAGGGCATTTGTAAACACTGCGTTGCTGCTTCGTAGAACCGAGGCAATGTATGCAATTGTAGGATATTTAATATTTATGTATGATGTCGAAAGGTAGAGGCATCCGGCGAATGGGACCGCAATCAACTCGGACCGCGGTCCCAGTTGCCGGATTGATTAAATTTTATAATTTTTCTTCCGGCGACTGGGACCAAAGGTATTTATTTATTCGCTTAGAGATAAAAGAGACATGTGCGGTAGGGCCACGAGCTGCAGACAGACCCTTTATGTTAGTCGAACCGACTTCTGGAAATGCCGGAGATCATCCCCTCCTCCCTCCCTATCTCCATTTCCCATAGTCCATCATCGTCCCCTCCTTCATAAAGAAAAACATGGCACACAAACATTGTGTTGAAAGATAAATTTGAGAACCGCTGTCTAGAATAGATTGCGCGGGCCAGTATCCCTGATATAAAATTATTTTCTACGCAATTGTAATAGGTACGTCTTACTGCGTTCTATAGCATGGTATTGCTCGGCAAATGTTAAATCATATCTGCATTTCATATGAAATTGGTCCTGGCAATTCTTCATATTAACTTTAAACTGTCTTTTTGACAACTTTCTTCGATTATCATAACCATTATTCTCTAGTATTTGAGAAAGGTTCAACACTGTTACGACATTACAGGCAAATGCTCGCAAGGTCCCGTGTTTAGGAAGCTAGCGTGCTCGTTGACGGTCCGCGCTATTGCACTGCAGTAACATATTATGGACCGAATGTGAACTTACATTACAAAAAAGCCTGTTTAACTGTTGTACTGTTTTGTGAGTCAATACCGAGGACAACTAGTTCTAAAGAGTAAAAAATATAATGTACAGCCAATACCACACATTAGTCAACCACACTATCACATTTCTCTTATTCAAATACAACTTTTTCGTATATTTTTACTACTAGTATTATATTCTCATCTGTGATTTTTACAAATTTTATTTCAAAATCTAGACATCTCTAGGTCACCCGTCAAGCTTAGGTTTTTCATTTCAATTCAATTCGTAAATTCGTAATTACTAAAATAATGTTTACGTTAAAATCAGAACTAAGTATGACTCATCAGACAAAAAGATCTGTGCGCACTTAGCCAACGACAAAGTGTTGTTCATCTCGTCACAATTGCTCATCGATGTTGAATGTCATCGCCGCATTCCGGTGCATGTGCACGATCACACTTATGCAATATATTAGTCTCGTTCCGTATCGCGTGAGCAGAGGGATCAGCCGATCGATAAATCTGGCTGAATGCTCATTAACTTTACAACTCGACTGATCCCGCTGGCGAGCTGTCACTTGGCTGTTAGCAGGTGACCGACCTCTCCCGACGGGTTTTTTCCTGTGTTTTAGCAAACGACCTCGTTTAATTTAGTTGGAAAGTTCAAACGCAAGGGTGAGATGTGTGCGCAAGCGATCAGATACATACTCGTATCAATATCATACTGAAAAGGCACGAGACTTACTTACTTAAACACTGAAATATATAAATTGAGTCTTGACTCGCAAGGCCAAAATAAATATTCGCAAAGAACACGAGATAACATGCTCCATATGTATGAATATGATTCTAAAAGTAATTCAATCAAACAACTTAACTTATACTCTATACGATCCATAGAAATATTATGTACTATACGATTTCGATTTTCATAACTTTCATTATTCTATGAAATTTTGCTTCCTGCAGAGTAAACGTAAGATTTTTTTTTTCTAAATGTACTTTTTTCATACACACTTCCTGCTCGCATTGTTGTATCTACATTATTTACCACACAACCCTGGGGCCATGTCAGAATACCAGCAATGCAGAGGTAAAGTCCTCTTGCAGCTTATGCTAGGATTTTTGGCTACACTATTATTTTTAATAATTATCTATCTCTTTTGTAAAATTATTTTTCACTCTGTTTTATTCTTGAACTATCTCATATTTCTTGTGTATGCATTATGTGTGGTGGACTATAAAAAAATTGTATTCGATTCTAAGTAAACATCTAATCCAACAACAACATAGGTATACCTATTTTTATCCAAAAACAAATCCTGCATCTTTCTCATATTAATTGTTCATTGTCATAAGCATGGCGCATGCTCCCGGTCCATCCAACCTCTGCAATTAGAGTCGAGCGTCAGTGAATCTGTCAGCTAATTTTATTAGTGTCCTACGAGTGTGCATTAACGCATATGCGATATGGTGCGCTTAGCCCAGAGTTATGAGTCAATCGCTGCCTCTGATTTATGAGGAGTTGGCTGCTTCCCAGCAGGGGCGATCAGGTCAGGGGGGAGGGGTGAGTTCACTCCTATGTTTAGTTTTATTCACTCATAAAGCTGACAATGACTGGTGCGCTCGTGCCAATTTGCAAAAAATCGGCCAAGTGCAAATTGCCTGTAAACATTTATTGCTTGTGATTAAATAAATGTAACTATTTTACGAATAGTATGTCAGGTGTATATAGGTAGCTTTTCTTTACCTCGTATACAAGTTGCCTCTTTGAGTCTGAAACCCGCGTCGAGAAAAATTGCGCGCCGCTTTTTTGGACACAACACTACGAGTGAAATTAACACTACGAGTGATTATAATGCTCATTATCTTTTTTACAGTAGTGAGAATATGTAATTAATGAGAGAGTATGTGTGAGAATGCGTAACTCTGTGAGGATTTGATTTGAAACTTTGAAGTAATATAGCTTACGTGGGCGTAGTCGTTGGTGGAAGTTAGAATAGAAAGAATCGTTTTATACGAGTAGATACACCTGCTTATAACATGAACTGAAACCACTGCTACTTTGTTAACTATATTATTTGAGTGAAGAAATATACTGGATCCTAACCACACTAAAAGAACTGCGACAATGAGTATTTTAAGGGCCTGAACCCTGAGTAGTTTTAACTGAAATCACAGGACTCAAACGACTTGGATATTTGGTTACACAGACAAGGCTATCTAAAAGTGCAGGTTCTCTCGCGGCGTTTCACCGTACAAACGGTGATTATGCAAATGGAAGCTTGCATAGGTGCTTGCTGAGATCGAACTATCGGCTTGAGGCGATCACTGGAAACAGCTTTTAAAAATGTAAATTTCATTTAGGTGTTTAAACTCTTAATAAAGATAATTTTATTCATATGCACGTGTCTAGAGCTGGCATACTAGTGTTTTGTTGCATTTAAACATTAACAGCCTAAAGCTTTTTTTTATTTCAGTCTTATCCATTGAGGTAATACTTGACCGAGGCCCGCTTATAGTCAATTCAAGACTTCAAATATGTCTTTAATTATTGTAGTTTTAGTGTTTTAATGGTATTATTTTAACAAAGTCATTTTTGCTTTAGTTATAAGACGATCAATACTTATATACATAGTTCGGTAAATTGACACAAACGGAGCTTAAAAAAGAGCATGATATGTCATTGATATCGCCAACTGTGATCAAACATTGACATCAGAAATTAAAAGCAGTTCGGTGTTTCTCAAATACAATTTTTAACTATAAAGCAAAAGCTTCAACGAAAAGACAAAACCGAGGATATTACAACTCGGATAACAGATCAAGAACTTTCAGCTTTAGCAGCGCCATGTTGAAACTTCGCCGATCGCGCTAAAGAAGTTTAAGAGCGATTTTAATCGTCGATTCGACCTTGTGTTGTTATGAATCCACAATGGGTGTGAAACAGTAGCCGTGCGGGATCTATTTGCGCTGGCGCAGGTAGAGGCGCGGTTACTAGGTGAGGTATTAATACCGCGCCCAATTTAACCACTCCAGCTCCAAGTGCCGCATCATGTTTCAAACGCGTCACTTGTTTTTCAGCGCAAACATCCACATTACACTTATCCCTATCTCAGATAACATCATAATATGTATAAGTTGGATCATTGTCCAAATTGGATCATTGGAAGGTGTTCTTCTAAACCATATTTCACTCAAGACTACTTCCATTGATGTTATCATCATTAGACAAACAAAAGATGTGAAGACGAACGCGTTTGAGCTAGAATTAGATTCAAGTAGGTAGTTAGTAGGCGCGCACCAAGTAGGTAGTCGTAGGAAGGGACCCATACGGATTTAGCTTACATTACAATCGAGATCATTTCATTGGAAAGCATCTTCTATCTATATTTTGTAAAATATTTAACAATTCTTTTATGTTTAGGTGAAAGCAAACGGTTAAGTGTGTGTTTGAATTTACTGCTACGCAATCACTTATTGCGGGTTTTTTGATCCAATAAAATTTGTTTCAGATACTATGTTTTTCTCATTAAAACCTTTTCAGGAACTCTAAATATAGTGTACCGATTCCATGAAATATTCATTAATATTGAAGTGAGTTGCCTTTATACGAGTATTGGTCGTTCACGACTGATAATAAATTCATAATCCTACTTCAGGCAATAAGCAAAACTAGGTATATTTATTTAAGTAATTAAAGAGCACTCGGCCTAGCATAAAACCTCGCATGAAATGTTTTGTAAAATATTCACGAAAATACGAAATCGTAATAGTCGTAAAAGCAGGGTAACTAGGTCGGCGACGTCATGAAAGGTTGAGAGGGCTTATTTTGCATGTGGGAACTGACATGACACAACATTTTTAAAGGCCAATTCAGCTACGTTTTCATTGCTTGTGGAAAACCCACGCTAACGAACTCTCATACGGTATTATGGTATTTACGTTAGTAAAGGCTTAAAGAATAAAGAAACCTGAAGTTTGGCATATCTTTAACGACGGTTTTTAATAATTCTTCAATAAAATATAATTATGCAGTTTTGAGTGTTAGGTTGTTTATCAACGGGTGTACTAGTGCTTGGTGTTTTTTTTTAAAGTTTTATAATGCATTAATCTGGATGATGCGTGATATCTGCGTATCCTCCAAGCGGTCGTGGATTGAACCAAGGCACATTCATCTAGTAAACGTTCCTGTTTTTTGTGTCTGATAGATTATTTAGTATGTTTTACAAGTTCTAAAGCTTCTTACTTTACGTGATGTTGTCCGACGATACGTTTGAGAAATGGATATGCTTTTCCATAACTTATAAACATTTGGCGGTCCCTATCAGCAGTTGAGAGAAAGCTCATCAGTCTTCTACGAGGCAGCCGGCGAATAAGCCCCCATGGCTCGTCGGCGCTGCAATGTGCTCGCAATATCGGTTCCGCGCGTCACTGCGCCACCCGGGCCCCGGGGAAATAGCCTTCGAGTGCCGAGGTGTGATGGCCAAGGCTACAACTCAGAGGGTTTGCGTAGGGACTCTCCAATCATTTATGTAAGAAATGCGTATTTATTAGGTGTTTTTCTGTGTGACTCAACTTCAAATACATAGGTAGTATTGTAAAGAATGCATTTGTGATCGCCGCTAGCTTCCTAAACTACTCGTAAGAATCAGAAGAGCCCACTTTTTCGTAGCCTTTTCCCGTTCTTTATTGAGAACTCTATTTGATATTTCCATTTAGAAACTCAAATAGTATTAAAAATAGACTGTCATTTTGGATTTACGAATGTCAATTATCGCATTTATTCATCTGTAAATTTTTTTGAGCATCCCAACTATTTTACCTTTGTTTCTGCATATGCAATATATTTGAAATCACTACAAAAGAAAAAATGTGGCTGTCACATAGTCCGTAATTGCATTCCATTGATCGAATATCAAACACATTTTTAACCTTTTCATATCGCTTTAAATATGAATCCCCTTGTACACGCTAAAACCGTTCAAATTGTATTGAAAAGGCTTTTATTGAAAAATACGAATTAATCTTTCATTTGAAAAATGAAACGTTATGGCGTCGCTTGATCCTATGAATGCACGTGGCCGGTACCATCGAGGATGGGCCTCGAAGCGACTCGCTATTTATTACAACATTAACTTTTATAACCTTTTGTTTTCGTGTTCTACGAGTAAATATTGTTACCTACTTGATTGGCGAAAGCTACTTTGTATATTTTGCGGGAATAACATTTGGATCGACTTTACGATAAAACAACGGTTGTATTTACTACCACAATATTTTTTAAATCGACTCCTTTACATTACATATTTGTACTAAATAGTAGTATAGCAGTAGCTAGTCTGACGTAGTAAGGCTTGGACAGTTATTAAACCCACGTCCTCGAAGTTTGACTCTAGCGGCTGGGCCAGTTCGGTCGGGAACTACCGGCAATGGAACCAAAGTTCCACGTGATCGATTACTACTCTAGCAATTAGTATAAAACCTAACCGAGCGGAACTCGAGCCAAACTAATTTGTCTAAAAGGTGTATGCAATCAAGAACGCATGTGCGCTAATGTGGCAATCAGCGGTGGCTGAGGGCTCCCGCGGGAAATAGTGCGGGAGTGAGTCGACGACACACGCCTCCTGGCAGAGTGGCCGGGGGACCACCGCTCCGGCGAAATATACTCGCCTTTATAGCGACGTACTACGTTACACATCTTGCCTTCAACCGGCTCTGACGAACTACCGAACAAAAGACAAACATGAAAATTAAAACATGAAAAATTAATTAAATGTACAATATAGGCGGTTAAACTGAACATGTTGTTGAATTGCAAAGTAAATTGTACAGCGCAACGGTATTTTACTGTTTTATTAAAAGTATAACAGGTAACGTAAATTCTTCATTTTGAACCAGAGATTGCCGAATGCTCTACAAGCAGATTTTTTAATAATTTAGAATTTTCGTTAAATAAATGAGATCCGATTTTAAAGGGTATAATACTGTAATAACACTAACAACAGATTTCCCGGACTTTGTGAATTGATAAAAGTTAATTAGGAATTTTGGACGTACTGGTAATTGTAAAATAGCTCCGTATTTACCCAGTGCCGTACAGAATAATGTCATTACGCTAGAAATACGTTAGTAATACATTACGTTTTAGATGTAAGTTGTAGATGTATGTTGATTTGACCTAAAAAACAGTTTTTATTATTATTATTTTTCTTTTCTCTCTACTATTCTATTATTATTATTATGTAGGTACATTTTAAGATCTCGGGCCCATGGGGACCCGGTCATTTGAAGCATGCATGGGGCCAAAGCCAACACGCAGAGGCTTTTTGGTACCATTTTCTCTAATCTGAATGAGTACTACTTATTATTATTATTATTAAATGGACGCGAACCACCTCATACTATTTATTCTCTCAGAAGAATTTCCAGGTTGGTTTCAATGGTCCTAATATCCTCAGCGCTGACAATCCAATTGCAAGTGAGCTCCGTAGAGTTCCGCGTATACGTCGCATAGGCTAGCCACTAACTGCGTTATATGCAACAGTAGCTCCTGCCCTGTAGCAACGAGGTTAGGCGCAAATATCCGCCTCTGAGGGTCCGAGCTGGCCGCTAATCGACTCAGACGCAAAGCTGGTGCAGAGCGATGATGCGGACTACGCCACCAAACCTAATTAAATCCGTTTGGAAAAACGCTGCCTTTTGGTACTTATGGCGCTTTTCCGGGGACCTAATATGTTATATGACGCGTTTTTTCGTCGCGACCGTTCATTTCCGTACACATTATTCTTACTTTCAGCGTCGAATCTCTTATGATAGTTTGTTTGATACAAGCAAAGGTTTCCTAAGCCCTGGATTCTTAAACATTATAATTCAATTTTCCATATCTTTCTTGAGTTCACCTTAATGGATTTCAAATATTTTTCGAATCCATCGAAAAAAGGCTTTAGCCAGGATAAAAGTACGCTCTACGAGTAAAGAAGTGTGCTTTCTCATATGAATACCTAAACTTTAATAGTTACATATCGGTAATGATCCGATATTTAGCTGTAAATGTAGCAAAACGCATCAAAGCCCTCAAGCTCTGAATTAGCTGCAGCAGAGTGGCAAGTCCAGTCAAGTCGAGTCGACTGGATTAGTCACACGTGAAGGCTACAGTACCTGCCGCTTGCGCCGGCCAGGAGACGTGTCAAATCGCTTGACCGCCTCGCCAACCGAATCACCGGTATCTACCATGACTGTATTCGCCTGAACAAATCCAGCGCTTGAACAAATCCAGCAGCGCTTGTTCATAATTCAGCGGCCGGGCGAGCGCTTATTTATTAATACATAATTGCAGAAAATTAAGCGACTACCTATAAAAGGCAGACTTTCGCATGAGCATAATTGATGAATGCAATTTCCTTTAGGAAGAGTGAATGACAGTAAATTAGGGACTTAAAAAGGGTCGGGAGAGCTAACATGTTTTCCTCTTTATGATATAAAAAAATACGTGACTAATATTACTTATTATGTGACTAGATTGACCGCAAACCAGAAATGTTTTTTGGGAATGTCTTCGCACGAGAACGCTAGGCATAATTATTTTTTTGGTTGGCTGCGGTTTATTATACTTAGTTCGAAAATATATTTTTTATACAATAAACAGTTTGACCGGTGCAGGACAATTCCCTTAACCTAACCCCCAAGATGTTACTAAACTTAAATAACCTATTAAGTATTTACCAAACTTAAAATAACATATTATTACATCTTATCTCTATCTGAAAAAGCTGGTACCCTTTACCTTTCTTTAAACCGGACCTCCCCCAGAGCCTTAGTTCATTATAATTATTTGTATTCACATAGTTTAAAGTCAGTCAGCTCGGAAAACAAATATATACAGCCTATACAGTTTCGTAACCGACACTGTAATTGATTTTATTAATTGCCATTAAAACGTCTGCGGCTTGCATCATTTATGTAGAGTAAAGTCTCTGTGTGGGCACAGGCATCCATTATCTAAATCGAGGGGTCTGGCTCAGTCAATGCGTTTACAAATTTCGTTCGACCCAGGATCCGAATTCAGAACCCCGAAATCACGGTGTAGTACTTGAACCACTAGACCATCGAGGCGTTGTTGATGTAGCAGTATATTTTTTTTTTGAAATTGAACCGATTGTTTTAATACTTTCTCTATACCCCGCTGGTGAGTGCTTAGCACCCGGCCATGACCTGCCGTGGCAAACGTGGAAGACCCTAAACAGATTGAGGACTCAAGTCGGCCGTTGCAAGGAAAACCTGACGAACTGGGGATACATAGAACCAGCCAAAAACATGTGTGACTGTCGTGCCTCCCCGCAAACCATGGCCCATCTGCTTTCTTGTCCCGCGTGCCCTGACACATGTGTTCAGGAAGACTTGCTGCGCGCTAACAGTAATGCTGTTCGGGTGGCGGAGTACTGGTCTGGTAAAATTTTGCCATCGACTCGCTAAGAAAAAGAATAAGATTGTTTTAATGAGACAAAACATAGTTCTGATATAACAGTAGTTAAACAGTGTTAGTAACGAGGCCCGCATTTCCGCAGCGCTTTTGCCAGGGACGATCTGTTCCACTTAATAGCCTCAAAGGAAATGAACGTCGAGCTCGCTAGGAATAACACAACTGAACGGCTATTTAATGTGAATGAGAGCAGCGATATAGTCGTCCAATAATCGATAGCCCAGAGGCCCTAAATACCTGTATCGATTGAATCAAATCAGATTACCAATTGTCTCGATATATTCGATGATAATTATTTTACTTGCATAATCTATACAATGAATTTGGATGCAATACTATTTATTATTCAAGCTTCATTGCACAACATCGGGTACCAAGGGCGGACTTAATGCCTCATGACTATACATCGTTATCGCGCGGGCAGTTTCGGGGCGACGCGTGGATACTGACGAATAGGGTTGCCACGCATGGATCTTTTTTTTTAAATTATATTTGACCAATAAAAATATCGATTTTTAAATCGATATTATGCATTGAATCTACTTGTAATCCTAAATCGACCACTGACACAATAATGTTACCTTACGATTTTTTTCGGTTTCGATAACTTAACCAATTTTATGAAAATGTTATTTTTATCCTAATTACTCATTTATAGCTGTATGATGTCAATTTCTGACTTACTGGACTGAATCAACCCTCAGAGAAAGTGTTGCTAACTTAAACAACGCTTCTACACTACTTTGTCCCAATTTTGAATACAATATCAAAATAGAAATAATATTCTATTTATCCTCATAAGGTATTTATCCTCATAAGGAATATACATAACATGAAAGGCTTTAATTTAAAGAATAAAAAAACATGCAGATATTCTAATACTCGTTATATACGTGTGACAGCCCTTCGGTCATCTATGCGTCGCCCCCAAACTGCCCGCGCGATAACGATGTATACTCATGACATTCCCTACCAAGTCGACCTTTAGGCCAATCAGAAAGAAATAGTGGGTAGTGCCAATTAACATAAATCGTGAAAAACAAACACAATTAATTATATACTATCGATTTAATCCAAATAATTATAATAAAAAAATCGATATAAATTACATGCTACAGCCTTGATTTAAGTTAATCAATAATGTCATCTACTTATAATCGATACTGTTGTCTAGAAACCAATCAGTCAATCCTACCGATTTATATCAATTGGTGTGGTGACAATTATTAATTGATTAAAAATCGTTTTTTTGGCAACACTGTGTATAGCCGTATTTCCGAACTCGCAATAGTGGCTCGGGTACACCCAATTACCTTCCGTCAGCCACCCTCGCCTTGCTGCATAACATTGCAGTGTAATACGACAGTGTGCGATCACGTCATTAATGATGACCATCCTGCAACACTACATGTATATTGTATACTAGTTACTGAGTAATATCGAAGTTGTAATGGAACTGCTGTGCGTACACCACGCACCAATTATAGCCACTTAGCTTTCGCTATCATGCTATTTGCAACTTTAAGAAAAAGAAAAAGGCATAATTAAACACAAAACAAAGAGAAAACATTTAATAAATAGGTACTGTTTGACTTTATAATTTAGAAAACATTGACTTTTAGAGACCACATTCACTTTTATTTCTACAAAATTATGTTTTAAGTTAGTACGATGGCCTTTAAACTGTCTCGAAATCTGACCGGTCTATGAACCATAGCAACACTATGGCTATTGTAAGCCAGGATTGACCTCTGACAAGCATTGACCACAACACAAGTTCCAATCCGGCTTTGAGAGGCTTAGTGCATTCAGGCGTCCTAGAGGCAGGACACGCGTGCTCGCCTGCCAAGTTTAGTGTGTCTAGTCCTGTTCACATAACGTTATTTAAATTATATCTAATAACAAAAAGGTCCTTGCAAAAAGTAAGGCAAAAGTTGCCTTTGATTTAGTTTTTTTTTTTATATTTACCCCAATTGTTAAGACATTCCTGTCTATGAAATAACAATTTAATTTTTATTTTCGTCAGCGGCAATAATATTATTTCCATTTGCTATTTCTCTTAGTAAAGTAAAGTTAATAAATATAATTATTTTGGATATTATAAATTATTATAAAAGTAAGAATAACAAACGAAGATTAATTCTTCTACTACTTAACATAGGTACTATGTAATGCACTTGTAACCCTCGGAAATGCAAATGTCACATCAATTTCCTACCAACCACTTGTATAATTTGTCAATACAGGTCTAGAAAGCGTTACTGAATCGTGTAATAAATCCATAAAGCGTAGCAGTTCGTAGCACATTCGTAGCACGACACTAACCACAGAGAGGTCTGTATCGAGCTCCGCACGCCGAAAATGGCGAGGCACAGGTTTTTACAGAATACTAGAACCACGATTCAGTTTTGCATGGTTAATAATAAAGGTAGGTACTTACTCAAAATCAAAATCAAAATATTATTTTTTCATATAGGCTTCAGAGGGGCACTTAGGAATCTTCAATACCCATATAACAGTGTTTAATTGCTATCAATCCAGAAGAATCGGCTGGACTAACTACAGTGGAGAGACTATTCAAACTAAAATCCGATTGATCTCCAGTAGCAAATAGTAATCTTCGCCTCATTATTCTGTTTCTGATCAACAGTCAGCGTAATATTTTTGTGTCCTTCCTCATTTAATCCAAACAGTCGTGAGTACTACGTTCACTCCAACTCCATCCGTGTCTGTCTACAAAGTAAGAGAAGTTAATGTTCAAAATCTTTATCTATTAAAAGGTGCAAATTCGGTACATCGAATACATAGTTGGTTAATTATATTATTATCCAAGTGAGCCGAATGGCGAAGTAGTTAGACCGCGCGAGCGTCGCCGAGTTTCTCTTTACGCGACGCAACTAATACCTACTAGAGACATTGATGCAACTAGCCAACTTTTGCATGCATTTGTTGATTAATTATACGACGGCACAGTTGGTCAAAGCACACCTTACCAAGCAATCCTCTTCACGTAAAAGCATTACGTGGTCCGTGACAACTCTTGCTGTGAAGGTAAAGTTTATGTGTAATGAATGGAGTTGCCGTTAGTTATTTCTAAAGCAAGCCTGAGACTTTTGGAAGTTGGATGCTGACTAACAGAAACCGGTGGTACTGAGAGATTGCTTTTAAAAGGTAAAGCCGGCGTCCATGAAAGTCTTTGATGCCAACTGTAGCTACAGTAGGATTGTAATATCTTGCGATCCCGTAAGTCAAAATGTTCAGTTTTAACTATCTACATTTTGTGAGAATAAGAACTAATTGTCCTAAAAAGCACGTACATCTTAAGGTGTGTCTGAACTTTACACTACTCATAGCCGGTCCTGTGATGGGGGAACTTAAACTAGCGATAATTCGATTTTTGACAAATTCGTATTGCAAGAGCAAGAAAAATGCTAACACTCTTTTGTTCCTTTGGTAATTTTTTTACCACCAAAAATATATGTACTTTTAGAGATAAAATGCATTTCTCTTGTTAATAACAATTTATTATACTTTTACAATATTAGGAATTATGTAATCGGCGTTATATATTGCAAGCGCGGTAAATCTATCTGTCATCTCTCGGCTAGTGCGGAGCACCGTACGCGGTGACCATAGTGATGTGTAATTCGATTCTACTAATTATTCGTCTAACAGTACTTACTCCACAGCCTACCTGTTTGTACGATGCGCGTAATATAATATGCGATATCAAACAAGCCTTTTACGCGATACTGCCACCACTTAACTCGATAGTGGACTCGTCTGCTTTGAAGGCTGGACGGCGAAGTTTGTACTTAATTCGATCACTTGGCTGCAGTTAGCGGCGTGGGCTACCGCGGAGCGGACGTCCAATTAAGTACGGACTAAGATTACTCATCCTGAAGAGACGGACGACATCTACTGCTTAAAGTACGCTTATAAATGTTTTTATTTATAATTAAATAAAAAATAAATATTTCTGGACACTATTCACTCTATTCACACAGCGCCATCTAGCCCCAAACTAAGCATTAGCTTGTGCTATGGGTGCCTGACAACGGATAAACATTATTTTTATACTTTTTTTTTGTAAATACATACATATTATACATAGAAACCCCCAGACCGATACAAACAGACATGTTCATGCACACAAATGTTTGTACCGTGCGGGGATCGAACCCGCGAACTCTTGTGTAATAGCCGACTTCTCGACCATTACACCAAATGGCACGTCAAATTTATGCTTTCCTAACCGAGTTTCGCCTACCTTTTAATAATCAACCAACTTTGCAGATAAATCTAGTGTAGAATTGAGTGTGCAAGCACAGGGTCATTGCCTAAATGGGCTCAAATGCATTTCCTCCCAGCCAGAAAAACGGTCAAATAATATTTTTTTTACATTAAAAAAGTTAAATGCTACAGCATTATTTTATATGGTAATAGCAAATATACATTAAAAAAATCTTTGAACTAAAACTCAATTACAAAGGAAGTAAATAAATAGACAGTAAGTACTATATTTTTACAGATTCAAAAGTAATCGCCTACGACAGTAGTATGCACAGTTTCTTGGACAGGCGCTATCCCAGGCCATACTCGTATAGTTTAGATCGCCAGTTGCGTCCATAGAGTCTGGTTTGCTAATTGCGTCCATATACTCCAGATCGCTAATATCGTCCATGTAATCTGGTTCGCTAATCGCGTACATGTAGTCTTGTTGGCCAGTTGCGTCCATATCGCCAGTTACAACCATATCGCCTGTTGCGTCCAGATACTCCAGTTCGCCAGACCCGTCCAAGAAGTCCACTTCGCCAGATCCGTCCATGTAGTCCCCTTCGCCAGGTGCGACCATTTCGCCAGTTGCATCGACGTACTCCATAGAATCTGGTTCGCTAGACGCCTCCATATACTCGGGTCCGCTAGAAGCCTCCATATAGTCGGGTTCGCTAAACGCCTCCATATAGTCGGGTTCGCTAAACGCCTCCATAATGTCCGGTTCGCTAGACGCTTCCATATAGTCCGGTTCGCTAGTCTCATCCATTTTGCCAGCAGCCTCCATTTAATCTATTTCGCCAATACAGATGTATGTAATGTAATTCGGCTATACATGGTTATATTATTAATAAAGTCAATCATTTCAACATTTATAAATAAATAATAATACTATTATTTTAAGCAATTAAAATTAAAGCATTACATTAATATAATATAACATAATACATTTAAATTCAATACAATGAAACATTCAACGGACTACATTCTAATTGCTCGTTGGGGCAGGATCGACACGACTGGGAAAGTCCAAGAAAAACATGAATTCTTTACGTGCTCTCATGAGAATGCCTTCGGACAAAGGATTTCCTAAGAAGATCCCAAGTAGCTACGGTCCAACCTAAAATGAGATAAGCACAAAGTACACAGTATATTTTTTGCAATGTGAAAAGTATTATAAAGAAAGAAAGAAAGAAAGAAAAAGCATTTATTGACACACGTTACACATTACAGAAATTATAAAGAGATAAAAAATAAAACATAGTAAAATAAACTGTCAGACGAGATAAATAAACAGCGAACAGTAAACAAAAAATAAATAAATAATATTAACATGACATAACAACACAATAGACGTGGTCAATTGGGTCTAGCCTCAGCATGTGCTGCAACAGTTGCAGTTGCAACTGCTGCAGCGCTGGTATTATGACTAGGCCCAGAGTGACTACAAAATAAAAATAGAGAATACACATTTAACGGAAACAAATATAATGAATATTTATAAAGAACTGTAACCATAAATTATAACATTAAACAAACTAATACATAACTAATACACATAGACCACAATTATATAAAGGCACAATATTTATAAAGAACTGTAACCATAAATTATAACATTAAACAAACTAATACATAACTAATACACATAGACCACAATTATTTAAAAGGCACGTACATATTTATCATAGTATAAAAATTATCCGGATAGAGGAGGCTCCTCCCCAGTCCGCCTAGTCAACCTAGTGCATGCCCCAACGGTGCTGGGACCCGATCCAAGAAGGATGTCGCGAGTAACATGATGGTAGGTTTTCCACAGCCTTTTGTTTATCCAATAGGTACCTTTTGAAACTCTTTTTGAACAAATAATGCGTCTGTAAATCGCGGATTGGTGGCGGGAGGTTGTTCCAGCACTTCGTTGCGGCATACCTAAAGGACCCACGGAAAGCTGCTGTACGATGCTTCATTG
Organism: Mecyna flavalis; assembly: GCA_949319885.1. NCBI lineage: Eukaryota > Metazoa > Arthropoda > Insecta > Lepidoptera > Crambidae > Mecyna > Mecyna flavalis. The sequence goes on along the minus strand of OX439425.1, from coordinate 24,386,183 downwards.
CCACAAAAATGTGAGTGCAAGCTCTCTTAGGATAACGACTTAAGTCCCTTGTCCACACCAATTTATTATAAAGATAGAGTGGCCTTTCCATCTTGATGACACCGAACAACAAAGTGGCAAGGTGAAGCTGCCTCCGAGCATTCATCTTAAGCATGTTTGCCGCATTAAGGTAAGGAGTGACGTGTGACCTATATGGAATTTTGAAACAAAAACGTGTACAGGCATTTTGCACTCGCTGTATGAGGTTTGCTGTTCGGGACAAAAGACACGGGCCATACACTATATCACAATAATTCAGCCTCGATAGAACCAGTGATTCGCATAAAGTGATTCTCAACTCTTCGCTTAAATAAGGTCTTAATTTATAGAGCAGTTTCAATCTATAAAAACAGTTCCTTGTGCACTCAACAATGTGGTCTTCAAAGTTGAGGGAGGCGTCAAAAACTAGTCCCAAATTTCGTGCTGAAACCACGCGTTCAATGATCTCCCCATTTATATTTATATTTAGCGGTATAGTGGAGAACCTGTTTAGGCTTTTCTTGGTTCCCGTCAGGAGGAGTTTAGACTTCTTTGGATTGAGGACCAGACAATTTAGGGTGCACCATTTGGTAATTCTCTCCAAGTCCTGATTTACCTGCGAAACAGCTTGGGCATAGTCATGGGGTTTAAAAGACAGGTATAACTGCAGGTCGTCGGCGTAAAGATGAAAACGGCAATTCTTAATCTCTTTTGCTATGTCTGCCCCGTACAGAGCGAAGAGAATTGGCCCAAGAATTGATCCCTGGGGAACTCCCCTGAGAACAGGCAGCCGGGCAGAGCGTGACTTAGATCCATCGAGATTCGTCAGTTCAACCAGTTGCGAACGGTTCGACAGGTAGCTAGAAAACCACAGAACAGTGCCAGCACTGAAACCGTAGTAGGCCATTTTGGATAGCAGGAGGTCGGTGTTGATCGAATCGAAAGCGCGAGAAAAATCGAGCAGTGTCAAAGCGCACACGTCCCCCTGATCTCGTGCAGCGAGCAGATTGTCAACCACGTCCGCCAGAGCGGTTGCAGTGCTGTGCCCGCTGCGGAAAATATAAATTATAATATATTAATATATATCTCTAGACAATTCAGCGCCGTATAGCCAAACTAAGCATATTATGGGTACCAGATAAACAATACATAAATACTTTTTTATTAAATACATATTGTAAATAAAAACTTCTTGACCGATACAAATAGACATGTTTAAGTACCGAACCCACGATCTCTCGTACTAGTTATTAGCCGACTTATCAACCATTACACCAAATCATCATGTTTGTACTTTGTGCAAGATGCAGAAGGCCCCTGTGATAACATTTAGCCCGAAGTCTGCAGCTCTCAAATAACTAAACAAATCAGGCAATCGCCTATAAAACTGTGCAAGAAAACAGTGCCAGACAGTAAAGAAACGAATCACTTTTGGTACCGTCGTACTATAGTTACATCTTTATTTCTAACAAAATCCAGTGGCTATTCATGACTTGGCCATAATCTCGGGGTCCTGTTATATTGTGTCGTGTTTTTCGGACAGGACTAAGATTTGCGATCACCAATGCACATATGACAACCGTTGTGACTATCGAGTTTCTTAGCGGTTCTTCTCGATTATAGCAACATTCCTAAACTTATTTTGTAACACTAATAGTTGACAATTCATAAGCCTACATAATTACAGAATATTTTGATTATACATTATAATAATAGTTAATAACTTCCCACGGTTCTTGCAATATGGACAGGACAAAATATTAATTTGAAATATTCCCTTTCGTCACCCTCAGTTTATATCCAATATGTATCCGATATTTTTCCGCAAGCTTTCAGGTGCAGCATATTTTCGAGATCAATTGACTTTACTTTTAGCGACAAAATTAAAGTATTATTGAATTAAAACGTAAAATCCTTTTTTTGTGAAAAGGTATTAGTCGTGCATCATTCGCATTCACCATTATGTCTACTAAAATAACGTTAGTTTATTCTACGAGTATGTTATGTTAAAAAACTAAATCTCAACCTTGTATCCAGATTTATTGGAAGATAACAAGTATAAATCAGACATAAATAACAACAATATTAATAAATATTGGACAACACCACACATCTCACCCCAAAATACATAAGTAACGTAAATACTTGTGTTATAGCCTATAGGTAACAGAATCATGGAAGGTACTTTAAATATATATACTTAAATATCCAGAAACCGTGCAAACACAAAAATGTATAAGGTTTTTTTTGTCACAGGGTCAGTCCAAGACCAGTATTATTATTTTTTATCAGAAAAAGTTTTGAAGTAAAGATTTTCAATGTAGACTTATGATTTTAAAAATTAGTAAATAAATTGACAACATTTATTTTTATTTTAGAAGCGAAGTGATAATAATAATAAGCCGGATAGTGAGACGTTTTCTTCAAGAGGAACCACAAGACCAGATACGCTTAGTTTAACACAATTCTTTAAGTTCAGTTGCTTGGCTAAATGCCCGTAACTGAGCTATCACCAGTGTAAAAACTGAGATAATAAAACGAAATAATAATAATAATATATTTATTTTGTAAAAACATGAGTGGTATATGCAGTTGGTACAGGGTAGGAAGAACTAACATGTTTTTGCCTCAAGAGTGTGGGCATACAAAATACATTGGGCGATTGCAGTATTGATTACAGTCAAAAGAAAAATAAACAATGATCATAAGTACATTACATGAAGAGAAAACAAAATGTCAAATTAATATAAACAAAAGAAAATACGTCAGATTAATTAAGTCATTGTTAGGCAATAATGTCAATTTTTGGCATTTTAAAATTACATTACATAAATATTTAATAATTGAGAATGTCAAACACATACACACAAAAAAACATGTATATGTATTACAAACGATTTCACAACACGAATCAATATTCTTAGGCATTATCTATCCTCGCTATCTAGGCCTAAACTTACGGTATATTTAATTGTACATATTTGTTGGAATATGATCATATCGTTTCATTCCCAATAGTCATTGAAGTTGTAATAAGCGTAGACAAATCGCCCTACATCTAATTTTGAAATGCTGATTAAGTATAGCCGTGCTGCTGTATAAATAGTTAATCCTACGTATATTCTCGTCGTCATATTGCACAATATTTTGTAAACTAAGCTTACAGTAGTCATTTATTTCGTTAGTATGAAACGGTTGGAAATGGACATGAATTTCCGAGGGTTTGCCTAGGTACTCTGGAGGGCAGAGTGACTAATTCGCTTTTATAGTTTCGACACGTTCGTTAAACTGTTTCGCGCGTTGAAATATGACTTATATGAATCCTCGTACCGACGATAACTTTTAATCCGGATGAATAATAACATACGAGAGTTCCCGCTGTATAAAATCCACAGCAGGTCCAATTTTCAATTCGTATCATGCTCGATTTATAATTGCTTTTATGACTCACAAAATAAGTCTTTGACATCCGGCTTTTGGCGAGCTCGCTGAATGAAGAGTTGATTTCAGCGGAATCAGTGATTGCAATTTTAAATAATATGCATTCAAAGGTTTATAAGATATAGTTGAGAATAATTTGTTAATAAAACTTATTTAGTCTGAGAGCTGTTAGTAGGTACTGTATAGTTTGATGTGATTCGACTGGCTTTTTGGTTTATGGTTTTGTTTTTTATCATAGAGTAGAAACCGTAATATTAGTAGTTATATACTTTTTTCTCGGTCAAATATTTGAAATATGACTTTAAAAAAAGGAGCCGCGGTTACAACTATACAGTCGTACTGACCTGTGTAGTATTCTGCTGTGCTTCCATTCAGTAGTTAAAACATGAAATTACATCTCAAACTTTCGCATTTATAATAAAAGTAGGATCGATCCAATGATGGGCTGGTCAATAGCCACAAGGCTGGCACCGGATCGTCCCAATCGGGTGTGAATCGGGTGGCCGGTTTCCCCACCGGGGGAGTTAAGTGGGTGGTGGACGCTTAAGTCTCGGGTCCCACACTGTATAGCTGCAGGTCTAGCTAGCCTGCGGTTACGGTGCATAAACGCATTCTCCTCCGAAAAAAAAGGTATCTATCCAATGAGTGACTTTGTGACCTCTAGAATCAAAACATATCTGACACTCAATAACTGAGAAATAGGGCAGATAAATCTGCTCACAGTAACACCGATCAACCGTCACAGCCTCCGGTCTCCCTTGGGATCAAATATCCCAATGACCCTAACTTTCTAAATGGCAGCCAGTCTATACATAATATTGATTTTCCTGACTAGTTTCAAAGTTCCATAGCGAAGAGACATGTTCATCAAATATTCAGCGCCAACGGCAGTGCGCATATCAAATCGAACGACGAATGTTAATAATAATTTTAACCACAAATCGACATCAGCATTGACAGAGAAATGATATTTCTAGACATTATTTGGCGCGCGCTACGCCCGAAGCGCAGGGGGTGGCGGCCTCCGCCCCCGAGATACGTCGAGATTGTTTATCGGGAAAGTGCAATATGATTCCGGGAATGCTTTTAATTGCTCCACGATTCGTTTCCGTTCGAGCTTGTTTTTTATTTCCATTCGATCTGCGACAGTCACGGTCGCACGGCTCGCGCCTGTTCTCCTGCCGTTTTTCAATTCCCAGCAAAACCTTTTCCTTTGCATAGTTCTTTATTGAGATTGCAGTTGTCCAAACACAACTGAGTACCTACTTTTGCAAAAAATCTAATAAACAAGGTATAATTTTAGTTATGTACAATATACACGCAGTACAGTACACAGCAGTGAGAAAAACGTTGTTTAAATAATCTGCGCCAGATCTGGCAGATATGTTATCAATTCTAGAAAAAACCGCAATTCAATTATCTTGTTTTTCTTTCTATATGCATCTGGAAGCATTACGCAATCAGCAACAGTGTGTTTATGTAAAAGAAATAATCATAAAATGCATCAGTCAGGTAAGCGCGCGCGCAGGTGGCGGGTGGTGGGTGGCCGGTATTTCGGGCGGATCCTCGCCCACTCGGTGAGTAACGCCACATTCCGTGCGTTTGCGCAACACAGGTGACCGTTTTTTGAGAGCACTTCTCACCTAATTATGAGAACGAGGAAAATTTCGCGCTCGCTTAGTCATGAGTACGAGATCATTCTACGGCTTCTATGATACGGATGACGCGGGGAAGACTTGTCTGACCCATATGTAGGTGACAGACTGAAAATATAAATAACAAAATATGATTTCCATAAATAAAGTAAAATATTTTTTATTAATTTTCCAATAAATACGATACAAGATAATAGTGAACAGCGGGCTGGAGCAGTACCATACGAATTAAATTGATAAAACAATTTCAAAGTTTTACTAGTTGAATTCAAACTCCACAAACTGACAACGATGAACAATAAGAAATAACTAGTTACTATACTACCTATCTAAAATGAGCACAGGCTCTAGTAGGTTTACAAATATACGAGTATGAAACTCAACGGGTCCTTTTAACAAAAACAAAGATGAAGTCTAGACTCGATGTGTAGGTCTTGCTTCTTTATTTATCTCATAATTTGTCTGGTTAGTAATACAACTTGGCAGCCCTGGTTAGATGAGCCGTGCCTTTCTCATAATTGAAAAAAGTATAAATATAAAACAATATTATACAAAATAAAATGATACAACTGTTTAGTGTGATAAGAATGTACACCTTAGAGTCCAGTACGACGAAACCGTCTTTGATTGGGATTGCTAAAATATTTCAATCATAACCCAAATAAACAATGTAGCACCTTCTTCAGATAAAGATATAGTTTACTTGGGTCGTGGGGCGTTTCGCCCCACGAGCTATTCGACCCGCGGGGCGAATCGCCCAAAGACCCTTTATGAAGTGGCACTTTCGCCCCGCGGACCGAAACGCCCAATAACTTTTCGAAATGGGTCGATTCGCACCGCAGTGGGGCATAGAACAGCTTTCTTATTTGATGGATGATTTTGATCGAAAATATATAGTTTTATTACATATCTCTAAAAGTACAACCGTGCACAAAATAACAGAGCAAATGAAATAATTTATAAGTTAGAAATGTCATAAGCCTATTGAGTACATTTTTCGTGTTATTGCACTGCATTATTATTGTATGTAAAAATATTATGTAAAATAAGTGCAAAAAGTTATAATTTTACGGATGTGATTTTGCATAATTACATAGTTATAAGTAAATAATAATGTACCTACATCATTACCTGTGATTAGCAAAAGTAATTTGTATGAAAATATATATATACCTATGTATTAAGGGTGATCAAAATGTAATTTTAAACCAATATTGCCTTATTACGTCAAAAGATAACATATTATGCCGAGTAAAAATATTACACTCTTGTTGCACTTGTCAAAAACAAGTGGGTATTATTATTAGCATTATTTTTGCTCAATAATATTTATCTTTTTTAGGAAGACGGTTAGTACTTAATCTGTGATTATCCACATCTAAATAATATATTTAGTGTACATCAAAACCCGTGATTAGCAAGAATGGTTGTAAGAAAAAGACATAATATTAAGGGTGATCAAACTGTGATTTTAAACAATTGCCTTATTACGTCAAAAGATAACATTATGTTGAGTAAAAATAATACACTCGGTGCACTTGTCAAAAACAAGTTAGGTATTGGCATCATTTTTGCTTAATAATAATTTATATTTTTTATAGTAAGACCACAGAATAGATTTTTTTTTCTATTACGTGAGTAAGACGGTTTAGTACTGAATCTGTAATTATGCCACCTCTAAATTGTAAATATTTTTTAAATAAATTTGATTATTACCGGAATTTATTTTTATCAGAATCTTTTATTTTCACTAACCACTTATCTACCCGTCTGTACAAATAAATGGAACCCTAAAATTTTTTATATGAGTCAAGCTGGGCATAAAAAAATGCGCATTGGGTTGCTTCGCTCCGTGGTCCGAATCGACCCATTTCAAAAATGACTTGGGCGATTCGCCCCGCTGTAACCACTGCGGGCCGAATGGCCCCATTCAAAAAGAGCTCTTGGGCAATTCGCCCCGCGGGTCGAATAACTCGTGGGGCGAAACGCCCCACGACCCGTTTACGTGAGGCTAATTATTTTTATTCATACTAATATTATATTATTAATGGGAGAGTAACCCTGTCTGTTACGCTTCTGTTACATACATAGCTTAGACCTTAAAAATCATATGGTCTACAGTTTATCCTGGAATAATGGTCAATTTCCATGGGATAACAGAAAAAAAAAGTGTTTCGCGAAAGACCAAGAAGGACACCTGACGTTAATAAGTGATATCTACTACCAATGGGCACCTACACGACACCTCTCACGATCATTATAGCCACTACTTTCATTGTTGACTATTCAATGGCAAAGTTACAGACATGCGGGGTAAACACATACACAGCACGCCATAACGTTTCAACTGCAAGGTGTAAACAACATTTCATCGCGTCGCTCGTATTACTCACTCTAGTGTTTATACATATTATATCTCAAAGACGGAGCGCATCTCTAAAACTGTAACGTGACTGTAATTTGCTGTACTAAGGTGGTTAGATATATTCTTTATTGCACAAAATTAACAAGAAAAATAAATATGTTACGTAATTTAGTGGTAGAATGTAGGCGGACTTATCGATAGTAGCGATCTCGTCCAGTCAACCTTTAGATAGAGGAAGTCTTGAATTAATTGAAAAACAATGCGCAAAACTCAAGAACAAGAAATGAATAAGAGTAGAATACAGATTTGAATTTCTCAAAGAACTAACAATACAAAAATAAAACATATTATTACTTGTAAACCATATACATACCTATATACATATACTCGTACATGCCCGCATAGTAAAATAAATACATACGAAATATTTTAACCATGAATTTCACCCAAAAGAAACAGCTGACAAAAGTAAACCATGAAATGAAATAAGAAGCAAGAAAGAAAACATTAATTTGTGTAACCTAACACAGAAGTTATCGGAGAGAGAGATAATAGGATTTTATTTTAAATTTGGATGTCTGGTGGTTTATTGTGGTCCGCCAATCATGAGTGATTCGATCGGTAGATTTACCTAACTAAAATATACCACTTCAATTTTTAGAACAAACTTGTTTATTTGTTGCTTTGCTACGATATATGTATTAACTAGTATAACAAATTAATTTTAAGTACAGTTGCTGCTTAATTGCTACCGCACGTGTAAAACAATCAGTAGGTATAGTAGTTTTATTTTATTTTTAAATTACGAAACAATTATTATCTGCCTTTTTAGAATTCAAGTTGATTATACTGTTGATTTTGCAATGATGTTAGCTTGAAGAAACCGGCAAGAAAATGGATAATTATTTATTTCAATCTCCTACCCGTAGTTTTGAAATCATTCATCAAACCAATACATATTTATTTTTCACAACCTATCTTGTTTTTACTTTACTCATAAAAATACTAAGTACTTAATATAATTTGTTGGGAATGTATTGTTACTCAAACCGGTACTATAGGCACTGATTGACAGGATCGGCTTCAAACGTAGTTCCATGCAAGACTAGACAGTAACGTACGTGACCATGGCAATATTTAATACGTATTTTAATGTGCGAACTAAAAAGCCATCTGTATTTACACGGTCAACGATGTTTATGGCATCCGCTGAAAATCTGCTCGTTATTTGGGACAAAAATTACAGCCATATCTATAACTCAAAGCATAACTCGTCATAAAAACGTCCGACATGGCGCGACATGCGTTTCGAGCTAAAATTATAACTTGGGAATGTGACCTCTTTGGCCACCCCGGCCCGCGCGGAGCCCACAGGCGGCTCGTTGTCACTGGGTTACTCAGGCATACGTAAACGTCGCCGTCTTATTACTTATGTCTGCCAAGATTTATCCGCCAGTGCACGATAATATGCCCGGCCTCTTTTTTCTTACTAGGTTTTACTAAAAATAGTCGACTAACTAAAGCCAGCAAAATGATATTATCGATAAAATTTCGTTCATTCATGAAAATGGATTATCAGATTAAATGAAGAAAGAAAGGATTCTTTTTATAGCGTCGATAGATAAAATTTCTATTTAAAAAGTAAACTAAAATTACAGTTATCGGATTCGCAAAGATAGTAGCTAAATCAATTCGCTGCTTCGAACATCGCAAGTTTATTTTTATTTACAGACACGAAAGGAAGCATTAAATGTACTAGCATTTTCCATTTTCTAAGCGGATAGAATATTACAGGCTAAAACCGCAACGCGGGTTAAAACCGCAACTGCAGCTAGCAACAAATAGACGAGTGGCGAACAACGGAAACATATCGAGAATCCGCTGAAAAACTGAGGGCACGCGGAAAAACGACTCCTCGGCATTTTTAACATACGCGTTGAATAGACTTGTTATGTACGTAATACTAACGCTTGTATTATTTGTTGCATAAAAGTATATTTTTTACTGTCAATAGCTGGGCAAAGCTAATCGTTTTTGGCGGAGGAGAATGCTTAGAAAAACCATAACTACAGGCTAAACCTGCAGCCGAATGTGACTGCTAGTAATGACGTTCGTCGTAAAACTATCAGCTAAATTCCACTGGTTTGCCTTTGACATCCGAAAAGGATGTGTCCACCTTCTGGTGATTGTCCGTTTCATCCCAGGAAAGAAAATCTAATTTCAGCTGCTACTATTTCTCATTTTTGGCTTATATTTCAAAGTATACCGCTTAATATTTATTTCAATTACGGTACAGTATTGTCGCACTATATTTGTTTATCTAATCCGAACCCAAATGCAACAATAACACGTACTTGCATAAAAAATTCAGCGTGTGTATTAATATAGTATGATATAACAAGTTTAAAATAGCTTTACCGAAACCATTATTGAATCAACACGTCAACACGTAAACTCCGTGAAACAGTAAATAGCTGATGGAAGGTGAACCTCATCCGCATTAACTTTTCAACTAAATTCCGCGGTCGACTGCCCATTGACGCGGTGCACCGCCGTGCGAGTTGCAGGCTTGTGATCAAACGGACTTGCGGCGCTGCACAAAGTGCATGTGGTCACGTCCGCCCCGCACCGCCGCACACACACGTCGACAAACAAACTGCTAACGAACGTCTCCAGATAAATATAATTCTACGAATGACATCAGTTACACAAAACAAAACTGTACAACAACAAACTATTTTTTGTTTTAATTTTGGACTATTATCCCGCATTTGTTTACCGCAGTGATTGTAAGGTTTTTGATGACAATTTTGAGATATTCACTAGCACACCAACTACAACAAACATGCACAACATGCACACAACACACAACACTATAAAAGCAACAAACACAGAATTATTGCACTAGTTAACAGCAACCTACCGAGAGACACTTTCACTGACAGGAACGTGATAAGTTCGTGATATTTTTTTTAAATCTACCTACATAATGTTGAAATATAGTTGAAATATTATTATAACAGAAAAACAAAACTTTTTAAGGTATCAGGTGGGGATCGAACTGGCTCTGGTATAATACTAATAATGATTTTTTTAAAACTGTGCGATAAGAGATACTTAACTATATAAAAATGGTATTTCGATATAAATAAAAATTACAAGACTTTGGTTTTTAAAAATACGTACATAGAAATACCCAGACCAATACAAACAGACATGTTTATGAATCGGGGATCGAACTCGCGACCTTTGGTGTATTAGCCAAATACTCGACCATTTCACCAAATGACTCGTTAAATCTGTCAGTCGATAGAAGAGTTTTTTTTACACAAGTTATTTGACAGATAAATTATTACAAACTATCTGTCAGTGGTGAAGCAAACCCATGGAATTAATATTATCTATGTAGCAAACCCTACATCTTAAAAGTAATTAAAAACCATAACTTTTTAGAGGCAAAGTTCAGAGCTATTATTACGTGGCCATAATGTTCTCGGTGACGGTCACGTTTTTGGCATGCCAGTCTGTTTGTTTGTTTAATTTTAACATTAGGTTGAATCAAACTTCGTTCAGCAGTCTTTGAACCGTGTTGCTAAATTCTAGGAAAATGGAATGAAATGGAAAATGTATGGCTACTTAACGACTTAAACAAAAGCGGAGTAAACTGTTTGTTGTGTGAAACATGTGTAGTACCGAGAAATTACCAAAGTTATAATAAAATACTTATATTATAAATGCTTAAATAACTGTAATTATCTTACTGTTTGGAAAGGACGAATTTTGGTGATTTTGGGTACAGAAATAGTAGGCCTTGGAAAAGACCATAGGCCACTTTTTATTATGGAATAACCAAAATTGTTCACATTTTTCCTACTTCTCTAGGGATAGTTTGTAAGTATAAAATAATTTATCTTCGTCCAATTTACGTTAGAAGTAGTTACATTTAAATAATATAATACCAACGTCAATCTAAAAAGACACGTATTACATACGTAAATAGCCTCCTTTATTTCACTGTTTAAGCTTCAGCGTAATGTAACTGACTACTAATAAGTATTCCATTCACAGATCTGGATTCAGCATCCTTACTTAGAATTTCACATCAGTACTACCTGAAATCTACTTCTAGGGTAGAGGAGGGATAACCAGGGGGCTAAGACAAGATGACAGCGCTTTATAGCTGGCGAATTTCGCTAAGTCCAATTTGTATGGATTTGACAGATGCCATAGAAAAGTCACGTGTTGAAAGTATGGGATTTGACATTCGCTATCGCAAATTGAGCTATAACGAACGTCATAAATGCGCTTGTCTAGGGGGGCAGGAATGATTATAAAGCCTTTACGAAGCTTTTGAATATCATCTTGCACATAAGAATGAGAGGGAGGGTCCATCGTTTGCCCATTTTACCAGAAAGTATCTATCAATATGCTGCCGTACTGTAGGCTGATATAATAATATCACACATAATAAATACACATAAATCTTTAAATTTAATTCTACTGGCTTCTATATGAATATTGCTAGGATGAAGTGCTGCTAATTTCAGCCGTCTGTTGAATAACGGCAGATTTCAGCTATTGATGTGGTCTAGTGTGCTAGCCATCTATCATCATACTTCTGACACATGTGGGAAACAAGTTCAAAGATCATTTCAAATTACAAAGTTGACATTAAAGAAAACTTTAACATCTTAACTGTTATACTTATAACCTATATACTGAAATATTTCCAAACATTTCGGAAATTACGAGACGATGTAAAAATTCCATCGTGCGGGATGTAGGTCGCTGCCTGGACCGCGGCGCACGCGACTCACTGACTTTAATACGTTGCAAGTGCGAAGAACATGATTTTTCTTATCGAATTACTTTGATTATTAATTTAAATTAATAGCTCCATTTGTAAAAACGTTTCTTCGAGTTGAGCTTGACTTATTAGAATGAGTTTGGTATTGATACCAACTGGCGCACCATGGCCTACGACCGCAAAAAATGGAAGGAGGGTAGAAAGGCCTTTCCCTGCAGTGAGACTGTGAGACACTACAGGCTCCTAATAATAATAGTTACTTTCCGTAGACATCTACCAGCATAGTTCTTTACCTTGCGTTCTGGTCCGCCGAATGGCGGAATCACGTTAAACTTAGTACTTAGTACGAGGACTGAGCGTCAGAAAATCACCTGATGAGAAATAAATGAAAGCTGTTTTGAAGAAGTCCAATCGCTTTCCAGCAATTACATCCCAGATACATAGAATCTGTCTCATTGTCTCGTCTAATTCATCATATACTCAACATTACGGGCATTCGGCAAGTCTTAATTTGAAGAGTTGAAATCGAATGAACAACGATAATTCTGACATAGTCACTTATTCTAATTGTAGTTAATGTCTTAAACATATTTCACAAATCAAATCAGAGAATATATTACGACTTCTGCTCGCTCGTAAACCGTTGTTACGACAAACGTTTTTTTGTTTTTATATGTTGTCTCCTTGTAATAAAGTAGGTATATTATATTGTACGTTTGCGTTCCGATTGTGTATTATATTATTGTGTAGTTATTTATTGGGGCGTAGAACACAAGTGCACGCATTACAGTAGAACAAATAAAGTGAAGATTTATGATGCTCATACAAACGGGCAGCAGATTAATGTTCAGCTGCGGACAGTCACGCCTTTCAGCGGCAGTTGCAAGATGGCTGCAAAGTGCCAATCCACTAATACTTGCTACTGCACTATTGTACTGTACATGTGTCCACCAGCTTCGGCCCACGTCTTCGAGTGCTTATAGGTACAGCTATTTATATCGCGGTGTCCGAATCATCAGTGAAAAAAATATTGAAATTAAAAAGTGTCAATTCGGACACTGTGTCCGAGTCGTCAGTTAGTCATGGCAGGTACGATTAGCAGGTAGTTATTTTATTGTCATTTTTGGTAAATTAAGCTCCGAAGTATAGCTCTAAAAACTCTTAAACTTACCAATAGCTATCTTTTGTATGTGCCATGACGTGTATAATAAGTGAAGTCAATGAAATATAAATTCATAATCAATATTGTAATTATACAATTATACATATATTTGCAATCTTAATCTATGTATACAAAACTCAAAGGTGACTGACTGACATAGATATCTATCAACGCACAGCCCAAACCACTGGACGGATCGGGCTGAAATTTGGCATGCAGGTAGATGTTATGACGTAGGCATCCGCTAAGAAAGGATTTCGATCAATTCCCACGGTAACGGGAACCACGCGGGTGAAGCCGCGGGCGGCCGCTAGTTACCTAATAGCAGAAAACACCTTTTTATACCAAAAATTGTGGTTACCCTTAGATTGGCAGTATTAAGGTTTGGGGCAACATTGAATGTAACACCGATAACGATTTTTTTATTATGTCCATGCCTCATAGAGATTTTAAGTACCTACCGTATAAAATGTTCACGATATTTGTTCCTGCCCGTCAGCGTTTGGGCGATTAGTTTCGGCCTGAGCGAGTGTGCTCTGTAGATTAATTCAATTTAGAAATCTATTCCAAAAATTCGAGCGAACGCCACCGAGTTCCACTTAATTTAATGAATCCGGACACCTCTGGTCCGGCGCTCGGAGCGGCACTCCGCGCGATACGTAAATCGATGGGAAATGAACGACCAATATGTACAAAACTCGTACGGATTAAAAATAAGAAGAGAATTTAACAAGCTGCAATTTTGCAAACCTTTGACCATACTCAAATACGCAATATTTATTGGGTAACAAAGCGTAGATATTTCAATATTTTCTGCGATTTTGTAAACGCAATATTGGTATTCAATATAAATATTGGTGTTCAATGCGGTGTGTGCTGAGTTTAAGACTTCCACATGTTGTTATTAGTTAGCTACACCTGTCAAAATCTATTTCAGCAACATTGAAAGTTTACTAGATTGTTTTCAGCGGTTGCCGTAAAGAGTAGACTTGGAAGGCTAATTAATGAAAAAAATGAACAACTACTAAAGACAACAAAATAAATAACAATTTCTGTTATAAATACACGAGCATAAGTATAATATATATCACGAGCCTGATCGATATTGAGATGATAATGAATACTAGTTTGTACTATACTAGTTAATAAACTAGTCCTACCAGCACATTTTAATAACATGGGTAGGATAATAAATATGTTTTGGGAGCGCCGCCGTTGCACATCTGCTGCAGAGTTCAAAAGTTCAGGGAGATGCATGCGATGAAATTTTTGCAATAGGTACTTTCAAATACATTTGAATTTTTGATTTCTCAACGTATCGGTTTGCTCCCGTGTGCATATCATCTTACAACTGAAAGGTACTGTACATACGATCTTACATCGAACGAATAATTTTAAAAGAACTTCTTCTGTACTCCCGACGGTAAAAGAAACATCAACTAGAAATAAAGTCATATAGAAAAAGTTCTAGAGTATGAGATATAAAAAAAATATTTGTATGAGAAAAATATCTCGGTTATCGATGAATTAAATTATAATTAATAATTATAACCCAAAAAAGAAAATTTCTACAAATTGATTAATGCATTTTTGTGAAGTCAATACAGAGTCGAACTACTCTGTGAACTGCACATGATTGCCTGCCAACTGAAGTATAAAACAATTTATAATTTTGCCGATGGAAATTACGGAGAAATATCTCGGATGAAGCCTTTCGACAAATATTTAATTGAACCGTCAAGAGCGTTTCTCGTCTGGAAATGATTTTCACGGATCAACCACTTCACCAGTTCACACACTTGCGAACAAGAGGCAACCGGGGAGCAATTGTTATTGCAAACCGCTCGCTATTAATAAAGAAAACATTACACCAATTATTTCTGACGGAAATGCTATTGAATATTTCGCTTCAATATTTTTGTGACTGTTCCCAACCGACATCTCATTTCATATTCATTTTATGGTTTTCTCACAGAAGTAAGCAATATTTTTGAGGTGGAATCGTGGTTACCTATTTCTTGTTATTTTTTAATCTACTTAAGGCTTTATCCCGAGTCAATGCTTTGTTCCCATGGGGTCGAGATGAAGAGTGACATAATCATTTTATCCCGGAAAAGTAGCTTATTTTAACAGGATAACGTCATACAACCGTCATTAAGTAGACAAAGCTGCGTGCGCTAAGCAAGTATTATACGAAGATACTTGGGCAAAATGTGTGAAATCCTAAACCTGGGCTCTTGATTCCAGTATACGTCTAATTTATGAGTTTCACAAACCATTTCAATGACTGACAGCCCATGCTAACATGGTCATATTACATCATAGTAAAGATGTATATGTAGTGTTCTTGTTCTGTGGTTATAATTAAGAATAGGCAGCGGAGCGCGAGTGGGCGATACGCGACGCTAATCCAACTGTTCCGCGCTTTAACGACCAACCCTCGATACCTGTCCTGCCTGAGCGACCCAAGCTATAAACAAAAAAAAATCGTTCGGAGAAAGAAGAAAAATTCAGTTAAATTATAATAAAACTAAGGAACCCTGGCTTCTATCAGCGCGGCGAGTCGAATAATGATGTTCAAACTTGAATCATGGTCAGATTTATGAACATCGTTTTGACCACGGTTTTGACTTTTATGTAATAGTCATGATACCAATTTATTTTTCAAATAGTTTGCCTGCCAATATTTGCAATTGGTATTAATTCATTCAATTCCAAAAGCTCCTTTGTTTAGGATAGAGAAGTCGCTCACATAGGACAAAACTATCATTGTGCGGCGCCGATTCGGTCCGGAATCCAATTAACTCATATTTGGCTGGCATCAAATCAGCTGGCACGGCTATGCACAAAATGCGCTCTCAATTACTGCAGCGTCCACACACGCGGCCCGATCGCACCAGGACTCCCCGCCTGAGCTATGCCGGGATACGCAAAAACAAATCTACTTTATCAATTAGGTCAGATTATTCATTAACGGTATTAGATAATAAAATATAAACTACTATGAGTTATATTTGCCTATTATAAAAAAAAAAACTAAAGCATGGCCGCGGAGCAGGAAGAATTACGTACGATGACCCTTTATACCTGTCTCTATCGTCTAGATGCACTTTTTGATAATATTTAACTAGTCCTCTATTAATGGATTTCAATTTAAGACTTTTTACACAGACCCTTTTCCTTACAAATATTTCCTGATTATGCAGGTTACAGTCTTCTAAAAAACTAAAAATTGACAGTTCGTTAGTGTATAATTATGTATGAGTTCCTGTATGGCATAATCGTATTTTCGCCAAAAAATAGGCTCCAGTTAGTTACTTAACACATCATGTGTACTGCGATTCAGTCTACTAATTTATTATTATTATTATGAGCCTTTAGCGTCCCACTGCAAAGTAAAGGCCTCCCAACGCTTCTTCCATTGTTTGCGGTCCTGTGCAACGACAAACCAGTTCTCATCAAAGTCGAAATCATCCCGCCATCGCCATTTTGGTCTGCCGCGTGGTCGGGTACTGTTTGGAGGTTTCCACTCTGTGGAGATTTTGGCCCTAAGTTGTTCAGGCATGCAGCACACATGACCAGTCCCGTCCCATTCCTATTTCAATTGACTAGTTGACAGTCTACTAATTTAAGTGTCACAATATTATACGGCAATACAATACCAAAGATGTATTAGCATTGTCCAGAGTGTCCAGTTTATATACAGATATTAACCTGCACATTAGCAGTGTAAACCTAAGTGGCAGCGTGGCCTCCCAGTGACGCAGGACCATTAGTGCGGGCACGCACTTATGACATTTGCGTTCTTAAAATTTGATAGTTGCTGCATCGTGGCAGGGAATCCTCCAAGCACATATTATAGCAATTTATTTATATTCACTAATTTTTTTGTTCCTCTTACGATGACACACGGTGTGGGCACTTTTGACGAAGTAACTATATATTCTTTTTTTGTTCACAAATATTGGACAACATCACATATTTTGATCTGACACAAGCATTAGCAATTATAATAAGGGTATCATAAATATTAAATATATAATTATAAATTAAACTAGCGGCCGCCCGCGGTTTCACCCGCGTGGTTCCCGTTCCCGTGGGAATTGATCAAAATCCTTTCTTTTTTAAGATGTATTCTGCTATTCGGGACGGAAACAAATCCAACAAATCAAAAACCATGGCAATCGGTCCAGCCGTTCTCGAGTTATAAGTGTTGTAACAAACACAACTTTCTTTTATATACAAATAATATAGATATAGATACAAATAAATATACAGGCATAGAACAAAGACACGACCCCTGACGTATGAGACAGGGCACTACCAATGCACCATCAGACTAGTCATTTGGTATCAGTTTTTTTTATTAATTGACTGTGTTTTTTTGCAAAATAATTACTTTTCAGGAAGCACGGAGCCCAAAAATGTAATGAACATTATTTTGTCGTCTACCGGGAGAGAACATTCAATTATTTGTAACCAAGTTATCTCAATCGACCTTGAAGTGTTTTCAGTCTGCTGAACAATTGTTATTATACTCCCCACTCCACTCTCTTGACGACTCGTAGTTCTGATAAGTACCGGGTTGTGATTTCGGTATTTAATTTAGAGTTTTTGCATTTTTTATAATATTTAACAATCATGTTGCTTTTATGTCAGTTATAGTCTCCAATATGCTAATGATGGCATGGTTTTTATTAATGGCTTAATAAAATTAAATAGATCTAAGATCTCGACGATGAAGTTTAATTTTTAATTTTCAAATTCAGCTTTTTTGTATTTATTTAACTTTATAAACCAGGTGGTTTTAGGTTTTCTTACATTTTATAATTTTTTTTAATTGATCAAAGTTTTTTTTCCTTTTAATAAATCTTTAGCAGAGCGGCATTTTTTGATACAAGTGCATTATTGCACTTAAAAGATAGAATTTTACCGGGCCGTAGCGTGCAGGCAGACTCACTGACTCGCATTCTGTTTTATGAATTCAACAACAAATGTTAAATGTATGAGCTGAAAAACACAAATTATTTAGGATAAAACATACCCTTCAGTTTTTTTTTTTGTTACAGCTCGCATTTATAGACACACGAGATCCGTCTGTTACGTCATATTAAATTTTACAAAATATTATTTTGTTGCATCATGTAATGAAATAAGTTTTGCGTTCGAGGCGATAAAATAAAAAATGCAAAATTATTTTCATAAATTAAATGCTTCACCCCATAGAAATAGAATTTCATTTTGTTCTGTGCTTCATCGCCCTAATAAATTAACATTAAGTTGGAAGCGAGTCTAGTGAAATGAGAAGCCTAGACGAGTGCCTTCTTTCAGGGATGCCGTGTATTAAAAACAGAGTTCTTAGAAGGTCCCACGGGGTATATTAAAAACGTTGGACGCCAGCTAGCTCCTAACTGTTAATTAATATTTCCAAGTAGAGAATATAGGGAATCCTATGAAATACCAAGTCTTGGAAATCGAAAAATTAATTTTAATTTGACTAGCTGCGCTGTAGGTGTTTCATCTTTACTTTATACTTAGTTGGTACTACTTTATGTTTAAAGCGCAGGCCCCATTGGGAATTAATCGTAAAGCTAATAGTGTTAATAGACGATCGAACCAGTGCGCTCCGCACAGCGCACCGTACGGTGCGCTCTTTTGCTCCAGACGATCGCACCGCACAACGCACCGTCCAGTCGTTTTCGAGGCGTGAAAACGGCAACATCTTACGCTGCACTGCTCGATTCATTCAATTATGGCTCCTATTACTAAAAAAGCGAAGATTGCTGTAGCAGTCGCAGCTATTGCCGTAACGTCATTTTACTTAAAAAGCAGGCAGAATTACAGTCACATAAGGCTACTGAAAGATTTGGATGATGACGACTTTAATAATAATAATAAATAAATATCTCTGGACATTATTCACACAGAGCCATCTAACCCCAAACTAAGCATTAGCTTGTACTATGGGTGCCAGACAACGGATAAACATTACTTATATACTTTTTTTTTTTGGAAATACATACATATTATACATAGAAACACCCAGACCGATACAAACAGACATGTTCATGCTCACTAATGTTTGTACCGTGCGGGGATCGAACCCGCGACCTCTGGTGTAATAGCCGACTTCTCGACCATTATGCACCGAATGGCTCGTCAAACTTTAAAATATATCTAAGGATTAGTCCTCATTTATTTAAGGATTATTGTTGCTGCGACATACGTCCTTCACGCTTCGAGGTAAACATTCAACTGATGCGCCGAACGGTGCGGTGCGCGCTCCAGACGAGCGAACTGTCACCGGATCGCACCAAGTTCGATGCGTTTGCCATCGAACAGACCGCACAAGTAATAATAATAATAATGTGCGGCGGACGGGCCTACACACGATCGAAAACACACCGCACCGCACCAAGGTCGCGGTGCGGACCGCACAGATTCGATGGTCTGTTACGGCTTTAAGTTGCGTTCACGTCTTTTGCGTATTTCTTTATTTATATAGACTACAAAATAGCACTTATTAATAGTCAAGTAATAGAGTATGATTTTACCGCCGGCATTAGAATGTTTTAAAAAAATATTGGGGAAAATCCGGGAAATATCTCGACAGTTAATCATACCGATGGTGTTGTCATTATACCAATATTTTTATCGTTCCTTTGTTGATTCTTATATGTATTTCAACACATGTGCTTAAATAACTAACTCTGTAATCAAACTTGTGTGATGTCTGATGTTCATTTTTACTTCGTTCCCTGTAGTTTTGAATTTTGAAACGTATTTCTCAACGTGTCCTGATATCAAAGTTGTCCAGGCCAGCGCCGGCCGGAAAGTTCGAAACACAACAGCGAGAGTTGCAGCAATGTTTTGCATGGGAATGGAATGTACAGTCAAAAGCACGTCAGATTATACACTTTGGACTTTGTACCACTCTTATGTCGGGGGCATAAGTGCTATTATAGAACTGCAAGTGTTCACCGTGATGTGCCGTTGACCGTACACACCGCGGACGACACTCGTATGACGTGTTATTTTGTTCGTAATACCTATTGCATTTGTTTGACGGTTTGATTGCTTTCGCTGAGGTGATCATATTTGAATATTGTGACTGCACCCTCAAAGGAATTACTTATACTAAAATGATACTAAGATAGGAAGTCCAGTTATTATATTTACGATCTTACATATAAAAGAACAATTCATTACTCATGCTGTGAGTTTATTAACAAATAAGAAACTTCCTCACCATTACAATGTTTTATAAAGTTAATCTTAAAAATATACTAACACTTAACTTGTTTAGATAAATAAATTGTGCATTTAGCTACAACACACACATAAATAGAATAAGCACAAATATAAACAAATATGTATAAATCAATGCTGCACACATGTGCCGTAGCAGTCGTAGCACGGAAAGGTCAAGGCTGTAGCATCCGCCAGAAAGGCAAACACATTGATTTTCAGCCATCTCCCAAGCGAGAGTAGGAGCGAATTTAAAGTCAGTTTGAAATTGTTAACTGAGACAATTACTATCTAGAATTGTATGGATGTATGATATCTCTTTATGGTGCGACTAACACAACACCTGACACGAGATTAACAGTGTACAGGTTTATCCGGTGTCGAAGCGGTTGAGGCCTGTGACGTGCCTGATTTATGGCTACCAAGTACCATCGGTAACGTCAGCCGAAACACATGATGAAAAAACCTGAAAAATTACATATTCGGTTCATAGCCGACTTTTGTGCAGTTTCAGATAAGTGATGTCGCTTGCTGTACTCTTTTTTGAAAAGAAACTTTCAAAGATAATTAATACTTGAAAAATGTTACAAATATTTCCACTGCACAACCACCGTAAACAATAGCTAGGTACTTCTTATTTCCCAAAGGAAGCGGCGAGCTTTTTTTTTTATCTTTTTTGTAATACCGTATATTTGCTCGCAGCAGCAATGAAAGTTTGTAAATAAAATATTTGAAGAGCACAAGTTAATGACCACTTTGATAATGGCTTAGGTTTTTATTAAGCCGATTGGAATAGCTAATTGCCAATTAGTTCTCTGAAACCACTTGCCATCCGATGCGCTTTGATGACTATCTTCAATCCATCAGGAAGGAAACGGCAGTCAGGGAATGTAGGCAGACCCTGTTGACAATAAAAAATAATAATACAATCTCTTTAAAATTGTAAGCGAGCTAGGCATCGCGAGTTCTTTGATAGTTTAATTTATTACATTCATTAAATGTAAAATTGCGACGATACAGCAATCACTTTGAACTACTCGTGAACCAGTGCATGATTTTTTTAAATCAAATTGAACCTAGTAATGTTTGTAATATTTTTAGCTTTCTAACCATTGTTTAAGAATTGGGTCAAAAGCTGTACGGGTATTATGTGCATACGTAAATAAGAATGAGTGAAATAAATTCCCTGCTTTTAGAATATTTAGCAAAGCGGTGATGAATGTTAAAAGCAATCTGTATAATAAATAAAGATCCGTTGAATTCTGAATCGTTGCAGACGAAATTAATTGCGAGAACGTCTTTACTAAAACTTGAAAAGGGTTCCTAGGAATTTATGAGTCTAGACTCACAAAGCGCTGGTGGGTGTTTTAATATCGCGTAAGTAGGCTAGGTAGGTGTCATTGGAATACAGTCAAGTGTTTTAGTCCCTCGACAAAGTAGAAAGAGTACACAGTAGGCCATCTCCGGCCCAATCCGCGATATAATTTCCTACTATACTTGCCTATAAAAAAGTAAGCCAGTTCACGTCAATATAATCTAGTTAGTGTCCTGTTCTTGTCAAAAATTCAAAATGAATCTTTTAATTTTGTTACAGGAAGTCAATTCTATGGACGCAAACTAGCGAAGTTATCCTTTTATGGAAAAAAACTGGTGCGATTTTTGTATACCCTATAGCCATTGACTCCTGCAATAGGAAAATAACTTTTATTTTGCTGGATAGTCTCCATCGGCACGGATATATTCCAAATACTGAAACCACTGCCGCCCGTCAGTCCAAGTTTTGATTTAGCCCGCATACTCCAGCCAGTAAAGCAATCGTCTATTTCAATCGCTGTTGCTGCAATGGAACCACTGATTGTTTGGGTGTCTCATAACGCCCATTGCAATCCATCAGTCGATCCTATCGGAACCCTGTCTCAAACAACGACAATGTCGACAATAACAGAGATAGATTTTTAGTTTGCATTTATGGATGAATTTGAAAATAAATAATAAATGGTCCTGACTCCTTCTTCTATGCATAGTATTATCGAATAACGAATATTACTCTATTGAACCAGAACGAAATTTTCGCTACTTAAGAAGCAAACTAATCTGAGAGGCAAAGGC
Source organism: Mecyna flavalis (assembly GCA_949319885.1). Classification (NCBI taxonomy): domain Eukaryota; kingdom Metazoa; phylum Arthropoda; class Insecta; order Lepidoptera; family Crambidae; genus Mecyna; species Mecyna flavalis. The sequence continues at coordinate 24,363,378 of OX439425.1, read as the reverse complement.
AGTAACGTCATTCCGGGACCGCCTCTTCCATTTGTCCGACCACCGACGTCCTCCCATCACAATGACTCCATCACTGAGAAGCGTGCGTCGGAGATCAGTTTCACGCCGCTCCTCATCACAGCATAACTCCTCCGCCGTCAATTTCTCGCAATAATATATTTTCACCCTAGATTAAAATCTAGCATTGGAAAATTGCCCGTTTACTTGGCATTCGTTCAAACTATTTTGCGTTGTTCTGAGGTGGTCCTCTAAAATTACTTTAATGTTTTGTCACGAACCGCTCTCTGGTGTGATACAAAGCGGCACGTCGATAGCTTCGCGTTGGAAGGTTTTATAACCTGACCAGCAGTCTAATCAATTCGGACGTGTAATATCGAAGACAAGCAATATAATATCCCCTGGTGCCCGACTCTAACGCGTTGAATGTCGCCAGAGGTGTCTTCGGAGAGGACACCTCGCGACGTCACGCGACGAGGCAATTTATCACAGCATTGTTTTGACTAGCCTCCGTGATTATACGGGCCACTGCTGCAGCTGTTATTTGTAATTTGTGGTTACATTAGCATTATTTACTGTTGAATGCTACAATTGAAATTGTATTAATATTTTACTTAAAATAGGTGTCTATTGATGTAATTACATTTGACGTTAACGCATTCCATGGCTTGCTGGGGACTCGAGGGCATTTTGTGAATAATGGGCCGAGATTGATTAGACATACTGCTGGTCGGCTTTCGCAAGCACGACCCAACACTAAGCTGATGAGACCCCTGGCTCATCATCCTTCAAAGAACAAGTCATAACTGATGATACGTCAAATAGATTTTCTTTATCGATTTATGAGCGACTTTCAGAAACTTCTCTGTGTCGTAAGGAAAATTAAAATTAGTGTATAAATTGTAAAGAATATCATGTCTCAGTGATTTCTAAAATTCACATTCGAAAAAATAGACGGAATAAACTAGCAGTCGCAAGCGTTTTTACTCTGCGAACAAAAATATGAATATCTTTTCCCTTGCAAAAATTCTTTCTGCAATTGTATCTAATACACGTACATGTCTACTCGTAAAGTTGTGTTTATTCCTAGTTCCATACTTTTCGGCGAATATACTTACTTGTTTACTCTAGAACTTTTCCCAACTTATCTACTTAGACTCTTCCACAAAAACCAGTAAAATAATGTTATGCATACGTGAAAGTTAGACTCGCTACAGTTTACTTGGCCAGTATACGAGTCCTAGTATTCCAAGTTTATTTTATCGTTTTTGTCGAAGCCGATATAAGCTGTGTTAAAGAAAAACTTTTACGAAGTAACGACTAAAATCTGGGAAATAAACTTACCTACAACACATTTTGTGGGTATCTTAATTTAGAGAAATGTCTCCTAAAAAGCTTATAACCACAAATTTTGTTGTATTTTGTTGTTGTAACTGATTATCATCACCCCGGCCGCCGCTAACACTTTCCTTACCTAGCACCTATATACTCGTATTAAGTACCTAAGCTTCAGCATAAGGCTTTAGCATAAGGACTTAGATATAAAAAAGGCTGTTCTTTAGTGTGGATTTTTTGGCTGTCTGGTGATGGTGTATTAGACATAATACAATGAAAAAGTCAGAAGTACTGGCATGCTACTTACACAAATATATAAATCGATATTCTTTTAATTGTCAACTTTTTTAGAACCGGTTGTTCTGGCAAACATAACATCATGATGCAACCTATCAAGAAAATTGACGCATAAGATTTGGTCTGATAAATAAATAAAACATAATTATTAATTTGTAGCTACAATTAAATATAGAAATTTTAAGTATAGAATTGAATTTCAAGTTAATAATAACTAATGACCTAATTCCGCAGTTGGATATTTCCTTGCTCATTCATTAGTCACCACCGCGTCTCCGGCGCGGGAGCTTATTTGTCATCTTCGGGAACTGCTGATGCAACTTGTGCCCGCTTTCGATGCCGCCTACTAACGCCGTCTAGCGGGGAGATTCTGCAAGAAACTTTTTTTAGGCTCCGCACAGACGAATAACAAATTAAGACAATTTTATTTGTTTTATTGCTGCTATTTTTTATTGAGAAAAATCAATAACCACGCTGCGATATGCTACTTATAAAATCTTTTGTTTGTGTATTTATTTAATTACATTTGTTTAATAGCGACAATTTTTATTGAGAAAAATAATAAGACTACCCTACACTATGCTACCAATAATTTTTCTCTCTTATTAATTAACAAAATCGTCAATATTTTATTAATATCTAGTTTTAAAAAGGCCAGAATAAAAGTTTGTTTTGTAACGAACCTTAACTAGCAAATATGTGTAAATCAACACATTAAAAAATTATATTTGATAAATATTATAATAATGTGATTTACACATATTTGCTAGTTAGGGTTCGTTTTTTAAAGTGTTTATAGGTTGTCAGTACATTTAAATTCCGCCCTTTAAATTAAATTTAAATAAGGCCCGTACCGTACCGTATCGAGTTTCAAATAACTAACATTTTTGTACTATAAATGCTTTTTTTTAATCCAGGGACGTCCATCCCTTTTAAATAATATTAACAATTAACTTCAACAGTGATTAACTTACACTAAGCTTTATTTTTTACAAGGAAAATCCAATTCTGATTTTTCTAGAGAACCAAATTAATCTTACTGCATCCGGGGGGTCGTTGTATCGCATGGCCAAACAGGGCTTTAATGTGGTCAAGATTTTGTTTGAATAAGCAGGTTCTAAGTAATAGTTTATTTATTTATGAGGCTTCCGTTGATGCGCGACGCAAATACCTACATATTTCCCAAGATTTGAAAATATTTGTAGGCTAAGATTTCGATCATATTTATATCATGATGTTACCTGATCCTAGCAGTTTCTTAAGCAAATTTATTCGAATTCGCATTGAACCACAGCATCACGGCATCTGCAAGCGGGCATTCCAATTACAATAATTCACGCCGAGGTTAATTCGCAGATTTTATTCGAGTCGCAACTGAGAATTCAGGTCAAACACCCGTCCAGCTGGATATCCAACGTCGAACGTGAATTTCGTGGAATCTGGAATTCCTGCATTCCACGATTTTTCATATAAATGGTAATATTCTCAGGACTAAGGTGAGAAGTAGACAAGCAATATCTTGAGGCAATCGCTTCACTGCAATATGGTATGTGTTAGTCTCGTCGTCGCGTGCTGGTCTGGGAAAAACAGCACCTGTGTTCAAGAAAACGGCGTCGAGAGTAGCCAGCCGTGCGGTTGCTCCCATCTCAAAATATAACTCTCTGACTCCAGCCACCAAAACAAAAGATTTTTTAGTTTTACCTACTGTTTTCAATCGCCAGATTTTGACATCAATTACCCATAATAATATGTGTATTATTAACCACCAAGTCAAAGATGAAATTAAAAAATATACAGCGTGGAATGTAAGTCGTTGTTTTCCCGCAGTAAAATAATTCTATCTTAGTAGTAAAACAGATTAATAAAGTTTTTTTTCAAGTCAAATCAAAAGTTTTACGATTATGATAGACGAAACTCGAACCAATAGTACCTACTAGCTGCGTCGCGGACTGTCACCGGCCGGGGTCATTGCCCTTCGCGTTTATCAAAAAAATGTTTTTTTACTATTTACTCACATTTGTTTTCCATTTTCCCATCAAAATTTAAAAAATAAAAACACGTGTATTTGTTTTTTTTTTTAAATTAAAAAATGTACTTGCATAAATCTATAGTCTACCGTTATATTATATGTGAAGCGTTCTGCTGCGGGAAAACAACGACTAAAAAACACGCAGTATATATTATTTAAGAATATATTGGCCCCAGCCATAAGTTTGAAAGCAGGTGATAGGTCTTAATTTTTAATGTTTTCCAAAGATTAGTGGGTGTTACATAAAATGTCCGATTTCAGTTTTCCCTATTGTCAATTCACGACAATATTTCTCTTGTTAGAACTGTCTATTTTTATTCCGTCTACTCTCGAGTATTCTAGATGGGACAGATTCAATAGAATTGCTGTCTTAAAAGGTAAGATATTATTTGTTTGTCGAATTACATTTACTGAATATTAATAAGTTGAACCCCACTTTTGTGATTAGAAAGACAAAAATGCAAAAATGTTTTTTGAAACGAGCATATTTTTACTTAATCCGCGCGTAACAATCAAGCTAAGCCAGTTGTTTTCTGCTCGTTCTGTATCTTTTCTGTATCGTTAGATTATTACAAGATGGCTTACTCATCTAACAATAGAACGAGGAGCGCATTAATTGATTACATTAATGTGCTCGAAGCTCGCTTAGGATACCGATATTGTGATGAACGACGAAGCCCAGTTGGACGGCTGCCATGCGATAGGGTTTGATTATTCGTCGTGCCTTCTGTAACTATATTATCCTGCTGGTTACCATATTACTTATACGTAATATCCTCCTAGCGGGCTTTGACTACGGCGGCCAATCTCTACGATTAACAACTAGGTACGTTGTCTATTCCCTCTTTTTTATAGGCTCTCTATTACGGCGCCAACTTTCACTGACTGAATTGATACTTAATAATTTGTTCAGGTGAAAAACCAGGGTAATATTGTAATAGCATGAGGTCGCTCTAAGCAAATAATACTTAATGATACTACCGTACTTTAAGATGCCACTTGTTTACAGGACAATGTGCATCAAAGTAAAATTTACGTTGATACAGATTTATTGCTGCAAAATTACTTACTTATGGCAATCAACCGTCAACCGTAATGCTTAATTATTCAAATATTAGGAAGTATATTAAACGTGAAATGCATCAAAAACGTGATCAATCCGCTGTTTCACGGTAATTCCGCGCGGTCATTAGTGATATTGTTTTAATTGTCAATCCGATCCAATTAACCTCGTCAGATACAATAGGGTGACCATGTTACCGATATTAAGTTAAGCTTTTTTAGTGTTATCCTACAAAACTATGTATTGGAATATTTATGTAAGAGTCATCGTAATGATATTTTTAGACATGGAACCTTCAAGTGTGCAATCGAAGTAAAAGTGATGAGTTGAGATGAGAGAATAATTATTTATGTAAATGTGCTTTTTGTTTTAGGTTTCCTCTCCTGAGCATCGGCGCCCCATCGGTTGTTCGCGAAATTTCTCTTGTTATATTGATACAGCTTTGCTTAGTTATCAGATAATGTCTTGCCATTAAGACAAAAGCGCTAATGAATAAATACTCTCATCATCATCATCTAAGGCATTACAGCCGCGCGTGGGCCTTAGCCTGTTCAAGTATCTTTCTCCATTCGAGTTTGTTTTTGGCCTTCTCCCTCCAGTTCCTCACACCGATTGCCTTGATGTCATTTTCGACGCCATCCAGCCACCTGAGCTTGGGCCTGCCTCGGCTTCTACGACCGTCAGGTTTGCCGTCCAGCAGTCGCTTAGGTACTCTAGCCTCGTCCATTCTGATAACGTGTCCTGCCCAGCGTAGGCGTCCAATTTTTATGACCTTAATGACGTTAGGCTCATTGTACAGCTCATATAGCTCGTGGTTATATCGGATACGCCATCGCGTGTTCTCCAACACAGCACCAAAAATACGCCTCAGAATTTTCCTCTCAAAAACGAGCAGAGCCTCCTCATTTTCTTTAGTTAAGACCCAACACTCCGAGCCGTATGTCAGTATGGGTCTTAGTAAGGTTTTATAGAGTAAGATCTTGATGCTTCTTGAAAGTATCTTTGAACGGAAATATCTTAGCAGTCCGAAAAAGCACTTGTTTGCTGCTACTATTCTTCTGCGTACATCTGAGGATAAATCGTTGGTAGTAGTTACTAAGGATCCCAGATAAACAAATTCACATACTGACTCGAAGGTGTTGCTTTCATCAATGGTAATCCCAGCTACCTCTTTGCGAGACTTCGAGGCTTCCATATATTTTGTCTTAGCCTTGTTTACGAGGAGTCCGGCTTCCTTAGCTGTTTTTTCGAGATCGAGGTATGCAGATCCAATTCCAGGTTGCGTTCGGCTTATTATGTCGATGTCATCCGCGTAGCCTAAGATTTGGACCGTTTTGAAAAAGATATTTCCACTGATCTCGATGTGTGCATCGCGAACGCATTTGTCGAGAACGATGCTAAACAACAAGCACGAAAGTGCATCCCCCTGCCTCAAGCCATCGTACGTTCTGAATGGTTCCGATAGGTGAGTTTGGATCCGGACGACGCTTAATGAGTTCTTCAACGTCATCTTCGTTAGGGATACAAGCTTTGGCGGGACACCGATCTCCTTCATGGCCTTGTACAAGTACTCTCGGTGTACAGTGTCGTAAGCAGCTTTAAAGTCAACGAAAAGATGATATGTGTCCACATTGAATTCATAACATTTTTCAAGAATCTGTCTGAGAGAGAATATTTGGTCGGTTGTTGATCTGTCAGGACGGAAACCACATTGATACTCCCCAAGTAATTGGTTCAACGTAAGGTTTGAGTTTATTGTATAATATGTTAGAAAAGATCTTGTAACCAGTATTTAACAAAGATATACCACGGTAGTTTTGGCAATCAAGTACGTCGCCTTTTTTATGTAGGGGGCATATAATTGCAGTGTTCCATTCCTCAGGCATGGTCTCCTTAGTCCAGATTTGTAGAACTAGGCTGTGAAATTCTCTCTCAAACAGGGGTCCAGCGTACTTAAGAAGTTCCCCCTGAATGTTATCTCCTCCCGGCGACTTATTATTTTTAATAAATACTCTGACTTACCTAATTTTTCTATTACTTTTCAAAATGCGGTAAATCCTTCAACTAGCCTCAAAACAGAAAACACCATGAACTAAACTTTTCCATATAACAGCCGAAATCGGACGATATTGATATACAGGTTAAAAGGTTAAGCGGTTAGGCCCGACATGAACATTGTACCTCCCCGCTGCAAGGTCTATTCACAAGCTTCGCAGTGCATCAAATTACGGCACGAATCTATTCAAAAACTGGTTAGATCCAGGCAGGATTAGGTATTAAAGATCGCCGCGCGTGACAATGCCTGCGGGATGAGCCCGCCGTGTGCACGCATAATACCTCTGTAAGTAAGTAAAATAGCTTTGTTTTAAAGGCATTCACAGAAGCACTTACAAATTAATATGATAGACAATAAATGCTGTTTATTTTGTTCATTTTCGAAAAAATAACAAAGCGTCATTGTTGTCAGATTGATACTCGTAAATTATCACGAATTAACCTGACAATGGGGAAACTTGTCCTTAACTTCATATAAATATTACAAGAAACTTACTAAGAAGCAAGTACTTAGTATTAAAAACTTTGGGGTAGTAACATAATACCGATGCGTAAATGCTGGCTATTTACTTCAAACTAAGAATAATCCAGCAAGTTAAAGCGAATTGGTCGACATTTATTATTCCCAAAATAACTGAACTCCCGCGTCGCCCGATAAACAATAATCCTTTATAACGACTGATCCGGGGCGAAATCACACTCAGCTGCCACATCTCATAATAATGCTTTGGATATAAATACTATCATGGTACTAATATTTGGGATATTTTTAAGTGTACATCAAAAAATACTGAAATGTACATCAAAATAACTGATTGCACACCAAAGGTTAGGTTGGGTTAGCAATTCAGTATTTTTTGATGCACAATCAGTATTTTTTTGATGTGCAGTTAAATACAACCCCTAATATTTCATGAGCTGTGTGTATTTCGGCAGTTTGTAATATGAAAGATATTACTCTCAAAATGCTTTCAGACCAAAGTCAATCAATACATTTATTGGCCGACGTGGCATACAATCAGTGGGCTGCGATGGATAAAAAAGCCTACCAGAAATAACTATGACCAGTATACTCGTATCGCCAAAAGCTCCCACGATTTAAAAAAAAGATTAACGGCTAGGTTTGAACAATGTCAGATAAGTTGGAACTGCCTTAGATGCTGTCTCTATTGTTCGTTTACAAAAAAGTTTTTTTTTTGCGACGTTGTTTGCTCAGCTTTCTTTCCCGGGCTAAGACTATGTTTAGAAAATTCTGTGGTAGGCATGCAATCAAAGATATTGGAATTCGAAACGTAAGCAGAGCAATCTTGGCAATACGGCTATAATTACCCGCCAGTCCACACAAAACAGCACTGTTTCTGTGTACAATTTCAAGGACGTCGTCCAACAAAAATAGCGTAAGTTTGAAAATCTAGACTTAGTTATGGCAAAAATCCGATATAGCTCAGCTCGCTGAGTTATTGGTGCAGAAAGAACATGAAGAAGCTGGTGTTTCCAATAAATTAATAAATATTTGACAACATTTACCTATTTTATCTGACCCCAAAGTAAGAAGCTTAAGGACTTGTTTTATGGGCTCCTTGCACAATATTCACACAGCGCCATCTAGGTCCGAACTAAGCATAGCTTTCACTATCATAGTATGGGTGCCAAACGACGGACAAACAATTACCTACTACTAGACTTGTTTTTCATCATCCATCATAATCAGCCGAAAGACGCCCTCTGCTGGACATAGGCCTCCCGCAAGGATTTCCAAAATGCATCTACCATTCCAGGACCTTCGCCTCGTCTGATCTCCTTGCACTATGCCCGGCCCATAGGCAATATCCGGTTTGTAATCTTTTCCCTCCAGTTCCCCTTCGGATCCCATCACTTCTGAAGTTACCACCCAGGTGGAGCCAAGCATAGCTCTCTCCATTGTCCTTTGAGTGACCTTGAGCCTACGTATAACGTACGCGGCCCATTGTAAGTTTCGTACCTACGTCATTATTGGCAAAGACTTTCATCTTGAGACTTTTTTTAAACACGTTAACATTAATTATACATTGTATAAGCGAACATGTCCTGTTCACGATCATAATTATAGTTAATACAATTCTTCTTTAATGGAAATCGGTATTTAGCGTGAGTGAAAACTGATTTAAAATTGCTTAGTCGAAATGAAACATATTAAGCCGTTAGTCCCAAGAGAACATTGATTGAACACTCATGAGTATTACAATAAAAACATGCCGACGAAATAAGAAACTTTGTGTCCAGGTATTTGAAGAAAATTATTCCACAAGGTCTACAACTAATCTAAAAAGCCTGGTAGGTACTTTAAAGGTAAAGAAAGCTTATCTACTTGTTATTCTGAAGACTATGTTCACAACACATTAAATACCAATACCTACATAAAGGTGCTTCTAAATGAAATACGTGTTCTGTTTTTCTACCGAGCATAATTCTTTATTTCTTGTAATACCTTAAGTCCGCTCTGGATTCTCGCTATTAAGTGCGAGCGTCGTCCCGGTCGCCTCACCTACTACGTATAATTATTATACCTATTAGAAATTTATGTTCAACAAATACAAAGGTAACTAGTTTTCTTGAAGATGATTTGGAAAATATAAATTATTAGAAACATCTTTCCAGTAGCTGCCTAAAAGTCGTTCCAATAGAATAGTCATTCCTGTTCCTCAGTTTATTTCTTTAGTATTAAAAATGTACCATTTTTTAATCAGTAAAGCTTCCATTTTCCTTACTTTTCTAAGAAGACAATGTACCGGATTTCCGGCCCTGACAGATTCGAATTACGAAATCGGAACTTTCGGATTCGGAACTGTTTCAGACAGTCGCCATCTATCGATCAGCTGTCAGGTTGCCGTCAACCCAATATGACTTCTATATGACCGTAGCAACGTCTATAATGGCTCGGCCGGCGGGGCGCGCGCAATGTCACCTTGGCGGGCGGGCGGTATGCGTTGGCGCAGCTCCAGCGCTAACTAGGGCGGCGCGAGAGTGCATGCAGTTGCACACTTTTAATTTAGATTTGTTTCTTTAAGGAAACCGAAAGTATTCAAATACAGACAAAAATCACTATCTTCACGTGCACTTCGAAGTTACGTAAGAAAGGAATGTACGAAATAAAAGCTGGTGCCAAATTCTCGATAGAAACTGTCTGAAACTTGTCAACGCCACTCCGAGGAGATATACGCTAATTTATTGCAAGCAGCGCGCGGTGCTCACACGACGAGACGCGAGGTTAATTCCCGAAACGTCTGCGTGTTATCAGGCTTACACAGTGAAGCTTCATCTTGTCATATCGCTTGAGTTATTTGGAAAGCAAGAATTAATCGCATGGTGACCCTGCAATTTGTCTGCAGCTTGCCGCTAAAAATATATTATAATGTGTTCAACACAGGACTGAATTAATAGTTTCTTCCAATGATCACGCTCCTTTAATTTCCGAATTAAAGAAGGAAAAGGTTCAAAATTAAATTTAGTCGACTTTATTTTGTCAAACTGGAAATATCGTACATAAAATAAAGATTTTGAGATGGAAAGAAGGACTATTTATAATGAAATACAAATAGGAACGTGGTTGGAATCATGTTGGAATGCATGTAGCATTCCGAACTATACAAATTGCGCAATATTATCGATTACTGGAAGAATGGCAATCTGTTTACGCGGATAGGGGGTTCTATTCTCGGCATTACTTCGAATAATATCGCTGAATACGGATTTAGAATCCGCGATGGTCTTACACCGAACATCTGTAGTGGAATACTTAAGTTCAAATATAGGATTGAGAGTAATTATATAACTTTTAACTTTCATAATTATGTGTAAGCATGAAATCTGGGCACAAACAAAGGGCAACACCTCCCAAGCCGTCGGCTGGTCACTCAAAATATAACTTATCAAATATGAATAATAATACCTATTTAACCCTTTCCCCGCCACGCTTTTTTCCGAAAATGGTGCCCCACACGCCACGACCATTAAAAAAAAATCCAAAAAATTATTAGGTTATACTCAACTCATTCAGGCAAGTAAAAATACAACGTTTCTTGATCATGTTTTTTTGTCTGATATATCAGACATTGGCGTGGTGGGCACGAAAATGGTTTGTCTGATATATCAGACATTGGCGTGGAAAAGGTTAAATTCCACCTAGGTATGATTTATATTGTTTAAAAGCAATAATCGTTATTCTTAAAGAATTTAGCATATATTTACATAGATACCTACATGTGAGTCTATTAATAAAAATTAGGTATTTTTTACTATGTAATATTTTCATACGGGTTTACCTGACTGCTTAGCAGTACCTAACGGAACGAACGATAAATTAATTTAATGATTAATTTATCGTTCAATTTCAATTCAATTAACCTTACAAAGTGTAAAAAAAGAGCCGACCAAAAGGGAAGTAGTTTTGCTCTTGTAATTATGTTCATGGCTGATTTTTAATACAATTGGATAAAAAAGTGAATAAATTTTAATGTCTATTTTTTTTTATGCCATAAAGTTGGCAATCAGGCATACGGCCCACCTGATGGTAAGCGGTTACCGTAGCCTATGAACGCCTGCAACACCAGGGGTATCACGTCTATTAAGAATTAGTCGTCTCAAAAGTAATACTTGCATATTTTATGACTTTAAAATAAAAGTTTTACAAAAGAAGCACAGTGCGTTACAATGTGGCATGTGCTATTTAAAAGTCAGTTGTGACATTATCAAAGTAGTAATATTGTCTGCGTGGGACCGACCGGGGCGTGCGCGCGCGCGGTTGCGCCCCGCACACGTGCGACTCGCCATCGCAGTACAAAGACGAAAAGTACGCTATGTGATTTATGTAGCACTATTATTTGTACAAGAACTTATTAGGCTAACAGCCTGCTGATATTTTCTGGTCTTTATAAAACTAATAATAATGGTAATCGTTGAAAGACAAACTTCTTTTTTTCATTATTACTCTTAAAGTCCTAGGTTTCACGACGGATTGGTGGTTGAGAAGTCGTTAGACCAAATGGCTTGATCCCCGCCTGCTTGGTTTTTCCTCTGAAATAAAATATGTATCAATGCCATACTTACAATAACTATACTCCTTAAAACGTAACATGATTAGAATGTCAGCTGTCAAAGTGTTGTGGCTCTCTCGCTCGCTCTCAATAAACCTCTATCGATGTGTCTCATCTCTAAGATTTTTTATTTTTTGTAGAGTGAGACACATCAATAGAGGTTTATTGAGAGCGAGCGAGAGAGCCACAACACTTTGACAGCTGACATTCTAATCATGTTACGTTTTAAGGAGTATAATTTGGTACTCATTTTACAAGCTATTGCTTAATTTGAGGTTAAATATTGCCGTGTGAAAATGTTCAAGGACCGGTTTCGATTTTTCATATTCCGTTACTATTTACCCTTTATTTAGGCACTGAAAGTCAGTACCTGATAATACAGAAATAATTGTGAAATATTAAAATGATTATAACGTTGATAAAATTATTTCTGTGGCTCTTAGGTCTTTTGTCTTATAACGGCCTGAAAATGTTATTTTCTTTTCTTGTTTATACACGAGGGAAATTTAGAACGGAACTTGATTACGTTGCCTGTTAGGTACTACAAAAGTGGCAGACATACACACACGCATATTCACACTGAGAGACGGTAGGTGGCACCTACAAGGATATTGATTGGAATCCCTCTAATCAGAACCAAACTTTCTCTGTCATCAGTCCTTAAGCGTGCAGCTAACGAGTGGAAAGCTTTTCCTTTGTGCCTTTCCTAAAAATTAATTGAGTTGACACTTTGAAGGAATGGTCATTGCATAATCGTTTTTACCTTAAATAAAACTGACCTAGTGAAGCACGGTGTCAAAAGTAAATGTTTAATGGAATTTCAACAAGCATAGTCTATTCTAAATAAATAAAGAAAGAAAAACCTTATTTGATACATTGATGAGATAACACATGCATAATTAAATAAGAAAAAAACACTTTCACTCCTCCATCTTTTTGAAGTCGGTTAAAAGTTCTTCAACCAACGTCGCGCATAAATCATTGTTCCACAGACGTGGTTATATTTTTATAGATAGTACCATCATGGAACTAAGTAATGGAACTAGTGCGAAGGAACTTATTAATTAATTATTATTGATTCGATGAGTAACGAATAATTTGAACGCTTTTGATTTACATAGAACTAATCCCCTGGCAGGCTCCAGCGGGACTGAAATACACGTACACGTTTGTTCAGTTATTTTACTGCTTTATCTGAATATCCAGGCAAAATCTCAATCTAAGTTGACTGACGTATACAACTTCACACTATCCAGCAGAGCAAAATGTAGGGCTTACGAATAAAACTAAATTTTTTCCTAGTTCTTTCTGTTCTACCGTACAATAATGTTCGGATAGTCAATGCTTCAACAAGACAATACATAGTTGGTGAACTAGTGGTAGTGGTGACGGGCATTTTTGTTAGATTTTTTTTATTGTAACAGTGCAGTAGGGCTAGTTCTTACAAAATCAAGGAACAAACGAAATAAATATGTGGCTTTTAGTAGCGCCATAGCGGTAAGTAACGGAACTAATGGACTTTCCATACAAATCAATCGCTTCGAATTATTTTTCGATAGAAGTAGAGAATTTTTGACTTATAGCAAGGTGCTTTAAATCAAAAAACTGCATTCTGTTCTTATATGTACTATGTAGTTACATGCACCAGATGGACGCGCGTTAATATCTCACGCGCAGATTAATTTTATTAATATTTAAAACATCTGGTTACTGTATCATACTAGTTTCCAAATCTTTATGTTAGTCAGTCAAGGTTGTGTCTGTAGCTTATGTTCATTGTTGACCCTTTTCGTGGATCAATGTCAACTGATTTCGTCTTGCCGGAGTTGGAGTACTTATGCTTGGTGGAAGGACATTGAAAATGTCCTTCCACCGGATCTGACTAAACGGTACATATCTGTCGCAATAATTTAACTGGCTGTGTTTTTGCTTTGCAGTCATCATCATCATCATTTCAGCCAAACGACGTCCACTGCTAGACATAGGCCTCCCCCAAGGATCTCCAAACCGATCGGTCCTGCGCCACCCGCATCCAGTGGATTCCGGCGATCTTTATGAGATCATCGGTCCACCTTTGCAGTACCTCGGTGCTTTGCAGTACATTGATTTATTGTTACGGTTTTAAAAAATATTAAAGCTGAAAATTAATCATTTAAGTGTATACCTAACGAACCTGACTTAAAAGTAGCATATTATTAGGTCAGTAATTAAAATTTCATCAGATAATGAAATGTCATTCAGATTTCGTAAAAGTTGAAAAACGTTCTAATCGGACACTTAAAAAATAGCGCTGACACAATGAATCTTCACAAGTAACAATATCACATTGGACAATCTGTCTAAAATTAAAATGAAGATTTATACTATTTATAAAGCGACATCTGTGAGCCTCTGCCTTAAACTAAACTCTCCTCGCAATGTCAAAGCAAAGCGTGATCTATAACCTTTATTCAAACCTCTGCGCAAATCGAAGATCTTAGAAAATATTTTGGCCTGTGTTCACTAGATGGCGCTGCAGTTTCGACACCATCACAGCTATTTTAGTAATGCTATATTATATTTTCATCATGTAAAGCCGGCAATATCGTGTCTGTTATCATTTGCATGCACTTTGACAAAAGTCCAACGGTTGTTACGGTAATTAACTATTACCTTCATACACCGCCTCAAAACAATAATAAATCAATCATTGTCGCATTTGGCAGCTGCAATAAATATGGTCATCAACAATGGGCGTGCCAAAGGTCGGCTGAACAGACAATAGTAATCGAAATGGTATCGATGAAGCGGATGAAGGCGCGCGGCGCGGGCGCGGGCGCGGAGTTATTCCCGTAGCGGCGCGGGGCGGGCGCGTGGCGGCGGCGGGCGGCGGTGGGGGGCGCGGCGCCGGGCGCTCAGTGTGCGGGCGCGCTCCGCCGCCGCCATGGGCAACCAACACTCTGCCACACACGCCACCCTCAAGCCCCGCAAGAACGTCCACTGGAAGTCCGCAGGTAACCCTTCTCCCTACCCGCGAGCTGGCCCCGGGCGGCTTCGCCTTCCGACACCGAGGCCCCCGTCTACGGAGCTATTTTTAAAAACACTGCGCGCTACGATTCCCGAAGCGTGGCACAACAAAACAAATCGTAAGACCGCTCGCGTTCATGTAACGATAATCACGCGTCTAATTTTGTGAGGAGTTTTATGCCAAATGACTTTATACCTAGCCCGACACCTCGATGAGAGCCAGCGTCTCTCGGTGCAGCGGGACGAGTACCGCCCAGTGACTGATGTCCGCCTTCCGTCATTCCAGGTCGGCCGGCGGTGCCGGGCAAGCCAGAGATCATCCCGATCCTGTCGGACGAGGAGCCGAACGCGATCACGCTGCGATGGGCGCCGCCGGTGCACGACGGCGGCGCGCCGCTGCACGGCTACCAGGTGGAGTGCAACCGGCTGGGCTCCGCGGACTGGATCCGCACGGCGCCGCCCGTGGTGCTGCGCCCCGAGCTGGTGCTGACGGGCCTGGAGCCACCACACCGCTACCAGTTCCGCGTGGCCGCGCTCAACGGCGTCGGCCGCTCAGACTACAGCGAGCTCTCCGACGTGCTCACCGTCGGCTTCGAGCGCGCCGCGCAGGAGCCGCCTGTCTTCCTCCAGCACCTGGAGGACGTCACAGTGCTTGAAAACGAGAAAACCGAGTTCCGCGTCACATTCTCCGGCACGCCTGCGCCGACGATCGCGTGGTTCAAGGATGACTACGAAATATTCAGCAGCAGGCGGACCGCGATCACGACCGGCGAGTCCTCCAGCGTGCTCGTGTTCCATCAGACCCTGGCGAGCGACGAGGGCGAGGTGAAGTGCACGGCGACGAACCGCGCCGGTCACGCGGTCACCAAGGCGCGGCTCTCGCTCGAGGCCGTACCCAAGCTGCGCTACCCGCGCCAGTACGAAGACGGCCTTCTTTACGAAATCAACGAAACCGTATTCCTGAAGATGACCATAGTAGGCAAACCGACCCCCACGGTGGAGTGGCGGCACGACGGCCAGCCGGTCGCGGTGGACGACCGGGTCGAAATATCGAACACCCCCAAATTCTCGATGCTTAAGATTCACTCGGCGCGCCGAAGCGACCGAGGGGAGTATCAGGTCCACGCGAAAAACAATATCGGGGAGGACACGGCCGCCTTCCTGGTGACGATCACGGCGCCGCCGGACCCGCCGCGCCGCGTGTCGGTGACGCGCCAGGTGGACAAGTCCGTCACGCTGGACTGGCAGCCGCCGGAGGACGACGGCGGCTGCCGCATCGGCAACTACGTGGTGGAGTACTACCGTAACGGGTGGAACGTCTGGCTGAAAGCGACGACCAGCCGCAAGACGAGCGTGACGCTGTTCGACCTAATTGAAGGCAGCGAGTACCGGTTCCGTGTGAAGGCAGAGAGCCCGTACGGGATGAGCGCGCCGAGCGCCGAGTCGGCGCCGGTGAAGATCCCGGGCCGCGCGGTGGACATGGAGTTCCTGGAGGTGGAGTCGAGGATAATCACGAACGTGCTGAAGAAGGAGGACGGCGTGGAGAGCGGGCGCGTGTCGCCGGCGCCGCGGCGCAGGCGCACGGGGGAGGCGTCACAGGGACAGGCGCAGCCGCAGCCGCCGGCGCGCGCCGCCCGCGCCGCCTCCGCCGAGCCGGCGCGCGACGACCGCGGCAGCGGCGAGTTCATGCTCGTGCTCTACCCTGAAAACAAGACCGCCGACAAAGCTGGTGAGCATACCTTCCCGCCACAAATCTACTCAATTTATCCCTACTATAAAGATACAGCACAAACACCTTCAAAACATTCATAGTGTCGCAACACTGTCGTGATCATTTCTACAAAACAAAGAACAAAACTAACGTTCAGTTTTTAGCTGATTTTAAAGCGTTACTGCTAGCATACTGTTTCTTTAATTGTGTTACGAGAAATAAGATAATTTTTTCGACGACGTCACATATTATGTAGCTTTCTTTTGTGCAGTTAACCTAGATTATCTTCATTTTGAATATTTTGTCTTCGCTGTGAAATAAGACATAAAATCCTAAAAGGGACTTCTGTCTCGTATCATGATGAGTAGGTTAAAAGCAGACCTAATTTCGATCAGATTGCTTGTAAACTACTCTTGAATGAAGAACAAATCTTTACTGAAACACAGCTAAATTTCATTTACATGTGTAAAGTGTTTACTAACTATTTGTGCATATGTGTTGAAACCAACAATCCTGGACCACTGCGAATGTTTATAACACATGATCGTCTAGGCTGTTTACACGCGCAAGCGCAGCGAATGTTTACTCTCACCCGCTCCGCTGCATCCACAGATAATGTCACCACACGCGCTCAAACATTTTTCCAGATTCTAAATTAGTCGTATTCTATTTTTGTTCATCGGATACTAGTATACTACAGACCAGTGATTCCCAACACGTGGTTGTACTGCTGACACCCAAGATCCAAGATGTGTATTAAAGTGAACAACTGTCATTTTGTCAATAACTGTAGCGTGTTTTTGGGGAATGATATGGTCATATCAACACTATGATTGATTTTTAGATTTTAAATAATATCAAATGCATTAAAATTACTCCATGCATTGCAAAAATAAGTTCCCGGTTGCCAATTTGGGGCTACATTTACAATATAAATTAGAAACGATAAAAAAATGTAGTCCAATAGGCATCTGTTTGGAGAAATTTGGCTGGGTGGAAAAAGTCCTACTAAGTAGATAAAAACGAGTTGAAGAAATATTGGTTTAGTGAGTAAAGTTTTGCAAACAAAATTGTAAGTAAATAATAAAAGGGTACCTGGGGATGGGCTAGTCAATTGTGACAAGGCGGGCACCGGCTCGTCCAGCTTCGGATGTAGGTATAGGGAATCTAGGTAAGTTAAATAGCTATTAGAGATGAACGTAGTCTTGAGTCCTACACACAGCTACAAGTCTCGCTAACCTAAAAGTATTCAAACTGCAGATTAACAGTCTTTCTCAGGCTGTCGGGTAATGAGCTTATTCATCAGATATGTTTTACATTACTATCTGACAGATAAATCAACTGGGACTTCTCAGGCAGTGGTGAAACAGGCTCCTAAAATTACAATGTGACCATGTTTTTTTTTTTTGCAACAGCAAAACTTACATCATTAAAGATTGGTGATTCGACATATGAATGATTGTATTTGTATACATTTGTGGTAACTTCGCTGATTTTGATGCCCACAACAGAAATTCTTAACACCGACACCGACTTGGTAGCATCTATGTATATGTTAGGCTATTTTCTTTGGGATCACATTTAACGTAATAGGAGCTCAAAAGTCCCTGTAAGTTGGATGTCAATACTCATATTTGAACAAGAGATAAAACTCGTAGTAACCGGTGATCCCAAAGGTCAGCATCGGCGTGCACACGGAAGCCGAGCTGTCTATAAATACCGCTGCACTGCGACCACCGCTAACCTCATTACTGTCGCTCCAACCATGCGCTTCACGCCACCACGACCTGACGATGCTGGACTATTTCATTAAAACCTATTCTGTGTAATGCTGGAGATATTCAAATGTCGCGAATTCATTTTTGCGAGGTACCAAAGGTTGTGAGCATTTTAATGTTTTTGTATCTGTTTTGGTGTCTTTTATGTATGTACCTAAGAATTAGATGTTTATCCGTCCTATGGTACCTGTTGTTTTGGCGTAAGGAATGCGTTAAAGACCTGTAATTATAGGCTACGAGACATGACCGTGAGTGGAATCGGGTCTAAAAATTTTCACACTACACTCATAACTACTGATTTTCCCTCCAGAATCAAGGGGAATGAACCCTCGCCTTGTGGAGACTGACTGGCTACATTTTACGCATGTATAGCAGCTTAATGTACTTGACATAATTATCAGGGTAGGTTGATCTGCTTGCCGATACTGCAAAGAAAACCGGCAGTGTATCAGCATCATTCTGAAAGCATTCTTAGCCTTCCCACCGTCATGTTATGTTCTCTTTCTCAATCATCTTTACATCTTGACTTTATATTTGCGTTGCATCTAACGTTGAACGATGTATTTGGTCAATATCAAACCCACGTATGTAAGTGCGTCTGTTTGAAAACCTGTCTGCAGAGAAGTATTTATTTAAACTTTATAAAAAACAGTGTTGTAATGCTAAGCGTTTTGACTGACAATAGCAACAGCTATATCTTTTTTTAGAAGCACAGCGAATGTTCAATTTTCTCTAAGGTGTTTTCAAAAGACAAATGGTATTGAAAACTGTTTTGGTGGAATCGTAAAATCATATATTTACTATTGTCACTCCTGTTTATAGTGACAGAACTGCGGCAAACATTTTTTACAAAAAAAAATGGATTTGTGGTGGTACCCACATAACTTCATTCATAAAGCCTTCATGACTGGGCTTGCAATTGTGGCGCATATGCTTGGTAATCAATTGAACGGATTAAAGACTTTAACTAGTCGAAAAAATAGAATATGTCTGATTCTGGAGTTGAAACCGATGAGACGAGTACGATGAGACTACAACATAAACGAGGGTATATTTGGTAAATTTTGTAATAGGTATGATGACAAAAACAACAATAAGACAGACGCGAACGTGAAAATTGGTCTGCTTTTCGTGGTAGGTGTGTTCGATTCGCACCTAATATAAATATTGTATTCTGATTGTGTGATATACTCTCGTGGAATCTCTTTCCAACGCTCTTATAGCTTAAGCTTCTTACCTTGAAATGAGTTTGTTAGTTTTAGATATTTATATCTTGTTTTTCCGTCAGCCAATAAATATTTAATGGCCTTTCAATTCGGTAGATAAAATGTATTGATATTTTCCGCTCTATTGCTTCTGCGAAATCCTTAGAAGTGCGTTTTCTATTTTAAGAATCGTTCCCGATATGCTATGAAAACAAAGAACTGTTTGATAGCCGGCCCACACTGGCCGAAGTTTTTAAATGCTCACTTGACCGTGGCATATCATGATATACGACAAATTAAAACTGAATTTTACGAAACAACTTCGGTGTTAAAACTGTAGTAATGAATATAAGCATTTTTTTGTCAAAGCATAGTTAAGTAGCCCAGTCAAATAATCTTATAATATTCAGAAAGCAAATTATCAAAATTGTTTATCTATAATTTAATATAGGTAGGTACATTTCTAATAATATCTGTTTAACTATTTTTATTCCTTTATGTACATTTTTATTCCTTTATTTACATACCAATTGTATTTTTAAAAATTATAGTATTTAATTTAGTTTTTTTTATATCGGCCATTATCATCTAATGACATATCAAGCGGGTACTTTTACATTTGTCACCTACATGCGGTTGACTGTGTATTTCACAAAACGGTTTTCGTAATTTTCATAAAGGCACTAGATTAAATTCACAAGCGAAACCGCAAAGCGGCCGTTGCGATTGAATATTGACCGTGAACGTCATTTAAGCTATTGGTACCGCGGTTTGCTCTGCATCAATTTTGTCAAAATGTTTTGATTAGATCCTCTTAATTTCAACATTACTTCTTTGTGTTCGCTTTATGTGTACATCATCCCTCTCAATCATCATTAAAAAAAGTTTGATATTATTGATAAGTTTTTTAAATACATATCGCTTTTAGATACTAGTAGATCTTTTCTGCTATTATTGACATGATTGACGTAAAATAACGCACAACAATAAATTACAGTTTTATACGGTAAAGTTGACGTTTCTTCTTGTTAAATTCCAGAGAAGCGCAAGTCATTCCAGCTGGAGCTGGAAGAGGCGCTGTCCCCGCCGCCGCTGTCGCTGTCGGCGCCGGAGCTGAGCGCGCGCTGCGTGATGCCCTTCCGCGCGCTGCGCGCCGCCGTCAGCTCCACGGAGCTGCTCCACGAGCGCGCCATGGCCCGCTTCTACCAGGCCGTCGAGCTCGAGCGCCTAGCCTCCCGCCCGCAGCCGCCGCCACAACACACACACATTCCGCACGACGCCGCAGACGACCACAGAACCACCTTCAAGCCCCCCGAGATAGTCATCAAGCGCGACTCCATGGACGCCTCCGACAGCATCAAGCAGCCCTCGCAGGACTCCGAGGCGCCCGAGGGCCGGTGGCAGCAGATGTCGCTGTCGTTCGATGAGGACTACACCGCTAGCACCGTCTCTGACGGCGATTACTCCGACGAGGAGGAGGAGGGCAGCCTGAACGGCGACACAGGCCGCGACGAATACCTCGACGACGAAGACACGTACAACCCGCGCGACAAGGCCACGCGCCCGTCGCCCGTCAAGGAGTCGCTCGAGGAGGAGGAGGAGTCCGAGCGAGAGGTGCTCAAGCCCCTGCCCCTCCCGGACCCGAACTTCGTCCCGAAGCCCATATTAAAACGACGAGAGTCCGGGTCCTCCGGGTCGGACACGAAGCAGGACGTGAAACCGCTCGACAACGGCGCCGTGCCTAAACACGAGGAACCTGAAAAACCACAGGAGAAACCAAAGGAGAAACCACAGGAGAAACCGATGAGCCCCAAACCGAAAAAAGGGGAGAAAATGACGATATTCAAAAAGATCACAAAGATGCCCGTGCAAAAAAGTTTCCCCTTCCCGAAATTGCTGCACAAAAACAAGGATGTGGAAAAGCCCCCCGAGGAAAACTCGCCGAAAGACACACCAAACACTCCAAAGAAAAAAGAAAATCCCAAAGACAGAGTGAGCGAAGAAGGACGGACGGTCATAGAGTACTATGGAAATATTGTTAAGGAGTACGGCAGTCAGAAAAAGACGCCCCCTCCACTCTACCTGAAGACGGAAGAATTGAAGAGCGTGGCGGAGAAGCAGCAGCTAGAAACCAAAAATAAGACGCCTAACGACAAGAAAGTTGTTAAAACAAAGAAAGCGACGAACAAAACGACGGAAAACAAATTGGTTCCGAACAAAGCTAATTCCAAATTAAGACCCAACGCGAAAAGTCCCAAAGCGAAAGAGCTGGCCGGCGACAAACAGACAGGTGCGTCGAGCGCGGAGAAAGGAAAGACGCACCTGAGCGTCGAGAGGACGAAGCCGCCGAAGGGCAAAGCGATCGCGAACAGCGCGGCCGACGGCGACGTCTCGAAGCCAGCCAGCCAGCAGATCGTGCTGCGCAAGACGGAGCGCGCCACCATCGTGATCCCCATCGACTACCAGGAGCTGGAGGAGCAGGCCAAGGAGACCGTGCGCTCCGCCATCGACTACGCCGTGGACGTCTGCCTGCTGGCGCTCGCCTTCTGGCTCTACCTGTTCAAGGACGAGCGGCTCGCCATCCCCTTCCTCGTGCTCATCATCTACCGCCAGCTGCACGCCACGCTGGTCGCCATCCTCGCCATCCCCCGCGCCCTCCGGCGCTACACCCCCCCCTGGCTCAAGAAAACCTCTTGACCTTTCCAAAAGACATGTTGTGTGCTACTGAATTTGTGAATATTGTATGTTGTGTGGTCATGTGATTTACTTATTTAATGTTATGTTTAATGTATTACAATCTGTTCTAATAAAAGTGAAGCTGTTTAAAACTAGTCGGTTACGCTGTCGTACTTTTAAGTCACTCATTTTTGTCAGTTTGTTTTTTACGTTTACAAAATTATTATGTTCAATTACAAGTATAGGTACCTATCCCTTTTACCGCGATGCGTGAGGTACATATCCCAGTTCCGGGTGCCGCGGTCGGACTGCATCCCGGCGGTGCCGGCGCGCAAGGTCGTCGACCCCAAGGCCTGCGCGCACCGCGACCGCGGCCTCGTGCTGGGCGTGTACTACAACGAGAATGTGGCGTCGGGCGAGCGGGCGATCCTCACCGCCACCGCGCAGCGCTACGACCGGAAGACCAATGGCAAGCTCTGGAAGCTGCTCCAGCTGGCGCCTATCCCGCGCCTGGGCGAGGCGCGCGTGTTCTACGACGTCGACCCGGAGTTCGCGTACGTGGCCGTGGCCGGGCTGGGCACCGAGTGCCTCGCGTTCAACCGCATCGAGCAGCTGGACGAGAGCAAGGAGGCCGTGCGCGTGGCGGCCGGCGTGGGCGCGCGCGCGCTGCAGCGCCTGCAGCCCGCCGCCGTGCTCGTCGAGTCCTTCGGCGACGCGGAGGCCGCCGCGGAGGGCGCCGCGCTCGCCCTCTGGCAGTTCCACGAGTATAAGAGCGTCGACCGCGGGGGGAAGACCATCGTTCCCCGGACCAACCTCCACCTGTACGACGACTGCGACCAGGACGGCTGGACCACCGGGACGCTGAAGGCCGAGTCGCAAAACCTGGCGCGGTTCCTCCAGGAGATGCCAGCCAACCTGCTCAACCCGACGTCGTTCGCGAAGATAGCGGTGGAATTGCTCTGCGAGATCGACATCAACGTGGAGGTGAAGACGCAGGGCTGGGCGGCGAGTCGCGAGATGGGCGGGTTCGTGGCGGTGGGGCAGTCTTCCGTGCAGCCGCCGCTTTATGTCGAGATCAGCTACTACGGCGCGGGGCGGGAGACGCGGCCGGTGGTGCTCATCGGCAAAGGCGTGACCTTTGACAGCGGCGGCCTGGACCTGCGCCCGCCGGAGGAGCTGCGCTACATGCGCGGCGACATGGCGGGCGCCGCCTGCGTGCTGGCCGTCACCCGCGCCGCCGCGCGCCTGCGCCTGCCCGTCAACATCCGCGGGATCCTGCCGCTCTGCGAGATCATGCCCAACTGCAGCAGCCCCAAGTTCGGCGACGTCGTCTACAACGCGAACGGCAAGTCGATCCGCGTGCGGCTGCCGTCGCGCGAGGGGCCGCCTGCTCGTCGCCGACAGCTTAGTCTACGCGAGGAATTACTGGCCGAAGTTCATCATCGACATCGGGACGATGTCGAAGGAGC